>CAMZMU010000078.1:39550338-40264181 GCA_947311845.1 Poa pratensis
GCTTGAGCAACATGTTCATTATCAAATTGCTTAAAAGTTCATTATGCTACTTCTCAAAGAAATAATCTTAGCAGGAGGATAATATTTTTCCAATAAAAGCATCTTTGCATTTAGTCCATGAATCAATACCTTTCTAGGCAAAGATAGGCAACCATTCTTTAGCACGTCCTCTCAGGGAGAAAGGAAAAAGTTTCAGTTTAATAATATCACCATCTACTTCCTTGAGCTTTTGCATTTCACAAAGTTCAACAAAGTTATTAAGGTGAACAGCAGCATCATCAGTACTAACACCAGGAAATTGCTCTTTCATAACAAGATTTAAAAGTGCAGGTTAATTTCATAAAACTCTGCTGAAGCAGCATGTGGAGCAATAGGTGTGCAAATGAAATCATTGTTGTTCGTGCTAGTGAAATCACACAACTTAGTGTTCTCAGGAGTACTCATTTTAGCAGAATTAAAAAGGACATAAAATAACTTGAAAGTAAACTAGATGCAAGTAACTAATTTTTGTGTGTTTTGATAATTGAAAGCAAACAAGACAAAATAAAATAAACTAAGCAAGACAAAAACAAAGTAAAGAGATTGGAAGCGTGAAACTCCCCTTGCAGAAGACTGCTGTCTCCCCGGTGATGGCGCCAGAAAATAGCTTGATGGCGTGAATCACACGCTCGTTGGGAGACCCCAAGAGGAAGGTATGATGCAGTTCAGCAGCAAGTTTTCCTCAGAAAGAAACCAAGTTTATCGAACCAGTAGGAGCAGCAACTCTTCAGAAGGTTGTTGGTGGCTCACACGGCGCAACACGATCACCAACGTGGAATCTGCACACAACATAATCAAACTATTTTGCCCCAACGAAACAGTGAGATTGTCAATCTCACCGGCTTGCTGAAAACAAAGGATTAAACGTATGGTGTGGAAAATGAGTATTAAATTGCAGAGAATGAAAAAGGAACGGTTTGCAGTTTGTGGTGGTTTAATCTCAGTGTAAAAGAATGGACCGGGGTCCACAGTTCACTAGTGTGTCTCTCATAAAAGATAACTAACAAGTTGGGTGAACAAATTACTGCTGGACAATTGACAATAGTGAGCGCATGACATGCATAAATGACATGATGACTGATACGTCTCCAACGTATCCATAATTTCTGCTGTTCCATGCTTATATTATACCATTTGCTACATGTTTTATATACACTTCATATCACTTTTATGCATTTTCTGGGACTAACCTATTAACAAGATGCCACAGTGCCAGTTCCCTGTTTTCTGCTGTTTTTGGTTTCAGAAAGTTACTTCTGGAAATATTCTCGGAATTGCACGAAACAAAAGGCCAAGTCCCTATTTTTCCAACACGTACACGGAGTCCGAAGGAGAGACGAAGAGCCACGAGGTGGCCAAACCATAGGCGGCGCGGCAGTGGGCCCACCGCGCCGCCTGTGGTTTGGGCCCCTCGGGGGTCCGCCGACATCGCCCCTTCGCCTATTTATTCCCCGAGACGTGAAAACCCTAAAACACCGAGCCTTTCATCCAGAACATATTCGCTGCCGCCGCCGTCGTCAACCCTAACTCGGGGGGTTCTGAAGCTCTTCCCGGCACCCTGCCGGAGAGGGGAATCATCACCGGAGGGCTCTACATCGCCATGCCCGCCTCCGGAGTGATGCGTGAGTAGTTCATCCTTGGACTATGGGTCCATAGCAGTAGCTAGATGGTTGTCTTCTCCACTTGTGCCATCATGTTTAGATCTTGTGAGCTGCCTATCATGATCAAGATCATCTTATTGTAATGCTACATGTTGTGTTTGCTGGGATCTGACTTATATTGATACCTATGTGGAGCTGAATATTATATTATCATGTCTATGTCATTTGTGATCTTGCATGCTCTCCGTTACTTGTTGAAGCCTTGGCCAAGTGAATACTTGTGACTCCAAGAGGGGGTATTTATGCATGATAGTTGGGTTCAACCTCTATTTAACCTGGGATAGTGACAGCAAGTTCTAAGGTTGTAGATGTGTTGTTGCCACTAGGGGTAAAACAGCAATGCTTTATTCAAGGATGAATGTATTGTTTACATTACGCACATTACTTAATGCAATTGTCTGTTGCTTGCAACTTAATACTGGAAGGGGTACGGATGTTAACCGGAAAGTGGACTATTTAGGCATAGATGCATGCTGGATAGCGGTCTATGTACTTTGTCGTAATGCCCAAATGAATCTCATAGTAGACACCACAACTCACACATGCATGTTATATGCACTTATCAATTGTCAATTGCCCAGCTGTAATTTGTTTACCCAGCATGTTAGTTATCTTATTGGAGAGACACCACTAGTGAACTGTGGACCCCGGTCCATTCTTTTACATCTGAAATACAATCTACTGCAATCATTGTTCTCTACTGTTTTATGCAAACAAACATCATCTTCCATACGATACGTTTAACCCTTTGTTTTCAGCAAGCCGGTGAGATTGACAACCTCACTGTTAAGTTGGGGCAAAGTAATTTGATTGTGTTGTGCAGGTTCCACGTTGGCACCGGAATCCCTGGTGTTGCGCCGCACTACACTCCTTCACCAACACCTTCGAAGCAACCTCGTTTTCCTACTGGTTCGATTAAACCTTGGTTTCATACTGAGGGAAAACTTGCTGCTGCACTCATCATACCTTCCTCTTGGGGTTCCCAACTGACGTGTGACGTACAAGCATTGTTTCTGGCGCTGTTGCCGGGGAGATATTCCCTCGTCAACTTAGCGCTAGCAACACGTTTTCTGGCGCCGTTGCCGGGGAAAACCGAATTGCTTCTGCAAGGGGAGTCTCTCACACCCAATCTCTTTACTTTGTTATTTGTCTTGCTTAGTTTATTTTTATTTAGTCTTGTTTGCTCTCTTTATCAAAAACACAAAAAAATTAGTTACTTGTTTAATTCGGTTTGATTTTGTTTTTCAAAATGAATGCTCCTGAAGTTGAAGTTCGTTCTTTTAGGCAACTAGGAGGTGAAAATTTGAAAGATGCTTGGTATAGAATTAGTGATGCTCATCATAGATGTACTAAGAAACACTCTACCACTATCCTCCTTAGGAACTTTTATGTTGGTATCTCTAGTTGGTATAGGTATGTTCTAGACACTCTTACAGGTGGAAATTTCTTGGGTACTCCTGCTTTAGAAGCCTGTAATATTATTGAAAGTTTGGTAGGAACACCACCCACTAAAGATATTAAAATTGAGATCACCTTGGAGGATGTTATAAATAAGTTAGACTCTATGGAGAATTTTTTTCCAAATTTTCTTGATTGTATTGGTAAGACTAATGAATCAATAGCCACCATCAATGAAAGAATCACTGTTCTTGAGGATAATAATATCCATGACACCCAAAATCATAGAATTGATGAGTTAGAGGAAGCTATTGAAACCTTAAGTTCAACCTTTACTTCTCTTAAGTCTAAAAAGGAGAAAGTTTATGTGGGTAGAGAGCAAAAGTTTATGTATGTTCCTAAAGTGCCAAAACCAAAGACTCATTATGAGCTTAAAATTGATAAAACTTTTAGTACGGTTAAAGGTAATAATGAAACACCTCCAGGAACATCTAAGATACCCATTGTTACAAGCTGTGTGTTGGAAGAAGCTTTTGATGATTTGAATGATTTGCCACTTGACAACACTTGATTTTCACTTTCTGCGCCTAGCTGAAAGGCGTTAAAGAAAAGCGCTTATGGGAGACAACCCATCGTTTTTATTTGCTGTTATTTTTGTTTTCTTTGAGTCAAGGAGTTTTGTTACTTCTGTAGCAACTCCTTTGTATCTTTATTTTATCGCAATGTTGTGCCAAGTAAAGTTCTATATTGAAAGTTGATGCAAGATTTGGATTTCTGCGCAGTGACAGATTTTTAGCTGTCACGGATTTGAGCTTATCTCCCTGTAGAAAATTCAAAAAATTCTGAAAAAATCACGCATATTCCTGAGATATGTACGCAACTTTCATTATTTTAGGCCAGATCCATCTGAGCAACTTAAGTGCCTCGAAAAAATTCGTCATTCCAGACTGTTCTGTTTTTGACAGATTCTGCCTTTTGTTTTGCATTCGCTCTTTTACTGTGTTTGTGTGGATTTCTTTGCTCCACAAAGCATTGGTGGCTGTAGCTAATGTCCAGAAGCTTTGGGATTGATTGTATCATTACAGAATATGAGAATTTTTGATTATGCACTAACCCTCTAATGAGAACTGTCTTGAGTTTGGTGTGAAGGAAGTTTTCAAGGATCAAGCGAGAAGGGTGATATTATGTGATCAAGAAGAGTGAAAAGCCTAAGCTTGGGGATGCCCCCGTGGTTCATCCCAACCATATTCAGAGAGACTCAAGCGTCTAAGCTTGGGGATGCCCAAGGCATCCCCTTCTTCATCAACAAACTTATCAGGTCATCTCTAGTGAAACTATATTTTAATTCTTTCACATCTTATGCGCTTTACTTGGAGCGTCTGTGTGTTTTTATTTTTGTTTTGTTTGAATAAATTCGGATCCTAGCAATCCTTGTGTGGGAGAGAGACACGCTCCGCTTTTTCATGTGAATACTCATGTTCTTCACTTATATTTGTTGAGTATTCTTAACTAGCTACTGCAGTGCTTTTAGCTCCTGTTTTTCATGCATCTCTTCGAGCTGTTAGCACTTGTTTATAAATACTCTCTTGCTGCATTATATTATCATTTGGAGAGTTTATGTTTAAATAAATTGATTGGTGTTTGTTTGGAAGAAAGAAAATGCTACATGTAGTAGTTGGTATTGGAAAAGACATATGCATTCTTGTAGATCATTGTCTTGTTTCGATTTGATTGACTTTGCAATTGTTTTGAGCTCTCAAGTAGATCATGTTTAAGCTCTTGCATCATGTAGTTAAAGCCTAGTAGTGGAGAACTACCGTAGAGCTTGTTGAGACTTGGGATGCATATTTGTTCTCTCTAAGGTCTAGATATTTTCTGGTAAAATGTTTGAGCAACAAGGAAGACAGTGTAGAGTCTTATAATACTTGCAATATGTTTTTATGTGATTCTTGCTGTACCGGTTTATACTTGTGTTTGCTTCAAACAACCTTGCTAGCCTAAACTCTGTACTGAGAGGGAATGCTTCTCGTGCATCCAAAACTTGAGCCAAAACCCATGCCATTTGTGTCCACCATACCTACCTACTATGTGGTATTTCCTGCCATTCCAAGTAAATATTTCATGTGCTACCTTTAAACTATTCAAAACTTTATTACTCCTTATTTGTGTCAATGTTTTATAGCTCATGAGGAAGTATGTGGTGTTTTATCTTTCAATCTTGTCATTTACTTCTGACAGACTTTCACCAATGGACTAGTGGCATATACATCCGCTTATCCAATAATTTGCAAAAAGAGCTGGCAACGGGGTGCCCAGCCCCAATTAATTACAACTTTCATTAATAATTCTCTTCACATGTTTTGCCCTGATTTATCAGTAAGCAACTTAATTTGCAAATAGACACTCCTCCATGGTATGTGAATGTTGGAAGGCACCCGAGGATTCGGTTAGCCATGGCTTGTGTAAGCAAAAGGTTGGGAGGAGTGTCATCTATAAAGAAACTAAAATACATGTGTAAACAAAAGAGAAGAGGGATGATCTACCTTGCTGGTAGAGATAACGTCCTTCATGGGAGCCGCTCTTGAAAGTCTGGTTGACAAGGGGGTTAGAGTGCCCACTACCATTCGTTGACAACAACAAACACCTCTCAAATACTTATTTTGTGCTCTCTATATGCTTTCGAAAACTTAAAAAGCTCTAGCACATGATTTAATCCCTGCTTCCCTCTGCGAAGGGCCTATCTTTTACTTTATGTTGAGTCAGTTTACCTACTCCTTTCTATCTTAGAAGCAAACACTTGTGTCAACTTTGTGTGCATTGATTCTTACATGTTTACTTATTGCACTTGTTATATTGCTTTATGTTGACAACTATCCATGAGATATACATGTTACAAGTTGAAAGCAATGCTGAAACTTAATCATCCTTTGTGTTGCTTCAATGCCTTTTACTTTGAATCTATTGCTTTATGAGTTACCTCTTATGCAAAACTTTTTGATGCTTGTCTTGAAAGTACTATTCATGAAAAGTTTTTGCTTATATGATTCATTGTTTACTCTTTATCTATTTGTTAGCAAACTATAGACCATTGCTTTGAGTCACTTCATTCATGACATGAGCCTTGCAATATATTGATCAAGATTGTGTGAAAGCATGTCTCCTCAGAAATTATTTGTTGTTATCGTTTTACCTACTCGAGGACGAGTAGAACTAAGCTTGGGGATGCTTGATACGTCTCCAACGTATCCATAATTTCTGCTGTTCCATGCTTATATTATACCATTTGCTACATGTTTTATATACACTTCATATCACTTTTATGCATTTTCTGGGACTAACCTATTAACAAGATGCCACAGTGCCAGTTCCCTGTTTTCTGCTGTTTTTGGTTTCAGAAAGTTACTTCTGGAAATATTCTCGGAATTGCACGAAACAAAAGGCCAAGTCCCTATTTTTCCAACACGTACACGGAGTCCGAAGGAGAGACGAAGAGCCACGAGGTGGCCAAACCAGGCCGGCGCGGCAGTGGGCCCACCGCGCCGCCTGGTGGTTTGGGCCCCTCGGGGGTCCGCCGACATCGCCCCTTCGCCTATTTATTCCCCGAGACGTGAAAACCCTAAAACACCGAGCCTTTCATCCAGAACATATTCGCTGCCGCCGCCGTCGTCAACCCTAACTCGGGGGGTTCTGAAGCTCTTCCCGGCACCCTGCCGGAGAGGGGAATCATCACCGGAGGGCTCTACATCGCCATGCCCGCCTCCGGAGTGATGCGTGAGTAGTTCATCCTTGGACTATGGGTCCATAGCAGTAGCTAGATGGTTGTCTTCTCCACTTGTGCCATCATGTTTAGATCTTGTGAGCTGCCTATCATGATCAAGATCATCTTATTGTAATGCTACATGTTGTGTTTGCTGGGATCTGACTTATATTGATACCTATGTGGAGCTGAATATTATATTATCATGTCTATGTCATTTGTGATCTTGCATGCTCTCCGTTACTTGTTGAAGCCTTGGCCAAGTGAATACTTGTAACTCCAAGAGGGGGTATTTATGCATGATAGTTGGGTTCAACCTCTATTTAACCTGGGATAGTGACAGCAAGTTCTAAGGTTGTAGATGTGTTGTTGCCACTAGGGGTAAAACAGCAATGCTTTATTCAAGGATGAATGTATTGTTTACATTACGCACATTACTTAATGCAATTGTCTGTTGCTTGCAACTTAATACTGGAAGGGGTACGGATGTTAACCGGAAAGTGGACTATTTAGGCATAGATGCATGCTGGATAGCGGTCTATGTACTTTGTCGTAATGCCCAAATGAATCTCATAGTAGACACCACACTCACACATGCATGTTATATGCACTTATCAATTGTCAATTGCCCAGCTGTAATTTGTTTACCCAGCATGTTAGTTATCTTATTGGAGAGACACCACTAGTGAACTGTGGACCCCGGTCCATTCTTTTACATCTGAAATACAATCTACTGCAATCATTGTTCTCTACTGTTTTATGCAAACAAACATCATCTTCCATTCGATACGTTTAACCCTTTGTTTTCAGCAAGCCGGTGAGATTGACAACCTCACTGTTAAGTTGGGGCAAAGTAATTTGATTGTGTTGTGCAGGTTCCACGTTGGCACCGGAATCCCTGGTGTTGCGCCGCACTACACTCCTTCACCAACACCTTCGAAGCAACCTCGTTTTCCTACTGGTTCGATAAACCTTGGTTTCATACTGAGGGAAAACTTGCTGCTGCACTCATCATACCTTCCTCTTGGGGTTCCCAACTGACGTGTGACGTTACACGCATCAAGCATAGTTTCTGGCGCTGTTGCCGGGGAGATATTCCCTCGTCAACTTAGCGCTAGCAATGACTACTATGGTATTTAATTGGGCATTACGACATAATACATAGACCGTCATCCAACAGCGTCTATGACTAATAATCCACCGCCGGTTGTCATCCGAGTCCCCCGTTGGTATTAAGTTGCAAGCAACGGATAATTGCATTAAGTAAAGTGCGTAATGTAAACAAATACATATGACCATGGACTTAGCATTGTTAGGTTATCCCTAGTGGCAACAGCACATCCGCAACCTTAGAAGTTGCTGTCACTCTCCCAGATTACCGGAGGCATGAACCCACTATCTAGCATAAATACTCTCTCTTGGAGTTACAAGTATCTACTTGGCCAAAGCATCTACGAGTAATGGAAAGCATGCAAGATCTTAAATAACATAGGGCATAGATTGGTAATCAACTTGACATAGTATTCAATATTCATCGGATCCCAGCAAACACAACATGTAGCATTACAATAATATGATCTTGATCATGTAGGGCAGCTCACAAGATCTAAATATGATGGCACAAATTGGAGAGACAACCATCTAGCTACTGCTATGGACCTGTAGTCCAAGGATGAACTACTCACGCATCACTCCGGAGGCAGGCATGACGATGTAGAAGCCTCCGGTGACGATTTCCCTCTTCGGCAGGGTGCCGGGAAGAGGTTCTGGACCCTCCCGAGATAGGGTTGATGGCGGCGGCGTCCCTGGAACTTTTCGTGGATATTGGCTCAGGCACTTAGGGTTTTCGCATTGGGGGAATAAGTAGGCAAAGGGCGGCTGCTGGAGAGCCCTGAGGGGCCCACACGTGGCCTCGGCGCGCCTGGAGGGGGGCCGCGCCCTGCCCGCGTGTGGGGCCCTCCTGGCTCCTCTCCGTTGCTCCTTTGGTCCTTCAGGTGTGTTATGGTAAAATAGGGACCTCCGTGAAGTTTTGTCCAATTCCGAGAATATTTACAGACTAGCTTTTCTGGAATACAAAAACAGCAGAAAACAGGAACTGACACTTCGGCATCTTGTTAATAGGTTAGTCCCAAAAAATGTATAAAAGTGATATAAAGTAGATGCAAAACATGTAGCAATTGGTATAAAACAAGCATGAAACATCAAAAATTATAGATACGTTTGAGACGTATCAGATACCAGCATAGCCGATTCCCTCATCCATCGGCCTGTTTGGAGACGACCCCGCATATATTGCGAGTCGGCAGCCGACGGATAAAACCGTGAGACATCCTCATGTCCGTGAGGCGTCTCATATTGATCTGTCGAGTAACCTACGGTACTCATCGACCTATGATATGGGGCAACTGATGCATGAGAACTCGAATATATATGTTGCACGTTGCTAATATTATAAGGATTTGAAGCATAGAGATTATTTTGCATCGGCTTTTGCGCATAGTGTAAACCAGGGTTAGCCGATACAACACTCATATCAAAAGATCTATTAACATCAACATAAGAGTAATTTGCGTCTACACAAGGAGATTGTGAATTCATGTTACCGATGTAGACTGCAGTCTCTTGATGCGCTCCTCATAGCAAGAACGGGCTGGAGACCGTTCGCTTCGTCCCCAGCGGAGTCGCCAAAAAGTGTGATAACACACGAACACGTCACGTGTACCCGTGGCGCCGAGGGAGATGCTCCGCAACTCACTCCGCGGGAAGCTCGCCGGAAGCGCGATACGCAAGACAGTCCGGCGGGCGCTTTTGTAGACCCGAAACCCCGCTTGCCCGGGAGGGACCCCGTCAGGGCTTGTGGCGGCTATGGGCTGCCCTAGGTCAGCCTGACCGCCCCTAGAGCCTCGTGGATTCGCAGCCTCCAATCCTGAAGAACGGTGAAGAACGAGAAGAAAGGTACAAGGGAGAGGGATAAAAGTAAATGAACACGAAAAATAGTAGATGTGTTTGTTCGATTGGTGTTGGTTCAACCGGCCGTCACCCCTCATGTATATAAGGAGTGGCTGGACTTCCCATGCAAGGAAATGACTTGGATGCACGTCCAAAACCCTAATTTGGGTCCAATTCGGATAGATGACCCGAACTTTCCAAAACTGTTCGGTCTAATGTTGATGTGCTTCCCATCAAGTTTGGCTCCTTCACGCCGCCGCCGGTGGCTCCTCGGCCCCAATGATGATCGCTCCTACTACAGTCAACAAGGTCTTCTTTGGCAGTTTTCTTGATCCGATTTCTTTGGATCGAGGGATTTCGGGTCAAATTGTTTTATTGAAGATAATATTATTCGGCCGTTTTCTGCTGCTCTACCAAAGGTAACACTTGAGCATATCAATGATTTACGTGTTGCCAAATATTCTGATCCGGAAATCATGGATGTTTTGAACCTGTCTTTTATCCCGCCCACAAATTTGCTGTTTGAATTACTGGGTCGTTGCTCTCGTTGTGGGCTTACTGATCACCTTAGGCCCAACTGCAAAGGGGTATGTAGAGAATGTGTTACTTTGGGCCAAGTCTGCTCTGACTGCTCTAAAAAAAACAATTAAGATGCGAGCCTCACGCTGCTGGACCTGTAATGGGCTGGGCCATAAATGGGCTAACTGCACTGCGAGGAAACAATGGAGGCCCAAGCAGGCAGCCGCCGCCGCCAAATCCTCTCCTAGCAGAAAAATCTGGATTCCTAAACGGAAAGCTACAACAGAAAAGGAAAATGCGGATTTACCCCTTGTTTTTAGCGATCCTATACTTGCCGATTCATCTCCCTCGTCTTCCACGTCTATTCCCCAAGCTACAGTGAAACCCTCGGTGGCGGAAGCAGAGGAGGCGGAGACATCGGCGGAGCCAATGGCGAACTTTCCGGTGAATCCCCTGGCGTTCATCCCCGACGGCATGACCATCGACCACGGCCCGGCTGATAGGAAGGTGCGCACGATGATGGTGGTTCCCCCATTGCCGCCCCTGCACCATGACCGTGTGGTAATTGTCGAAACCAATCGCTTTATTCCAATCCAGTTGCGCGAGTCGATGAGGCAGGCTGTTAAGGGTCTTCTTGATGAGGCTGGTTATGATTCTTTCGATTGGGATGACCATCCGTTTGGGCTAGGGGTGTTCAAGCTTATTGATTCTCTGGCTGCGGATACTGTCATTGGGCTGACGTTCGAGGTAGATGAAATCACTACTGTCACTTTTGTTAGGCACGACCAGGCCAAGAACAGACGCCTAGCTGCGTTTGGTAGAGAGACTTGGATTCTTTTTCTTGGGTTTCCATTGGATTATCAGACTACTTTTTATGTGAACCGTGCTGTGGAGGATTTTGGCCTGCTCTCGTCTGGCACCACCCCAGGGGAAACCTCAAATATGTGCTTGCTAAAGTTTGGCTTGTTCATCCGAAATTTGTGCCGAGGAGCATTGTTGTTACACAGTTGGGAGGTGCTAGAAACAGCTGGACTGTTCCTGTTTACATGCTCAGGAGTGCTGACTGGAATGCTCACTTGCATGATGTACCACCACCTCCTGAGGATCCAGAGCCAGAGGATGGGAACCCACATCCCCAATATGGGGTTGATCTCACTGCTGAGCAGATTTACCAGAACCAGCTGGCCAACTGGCTGCAACTGAACCAAGCACACAATGCACAGTTCAATAACCATGGACATGGTCACCAGCACATTCAGAATATCCCAATGCAGCATGCAGAGGTCCATGCTCCAGTACAGAACATGAACATACAGGAACAACACTTCGAGGAGCCAGCTGCTGAACTAATGCTGATGGATCCACCTTTGGTCAATTTCCAGGCCATCTTAGGGGAGCAAGCTGTGGCTCTTCATGTTGGCTTTCCACCTGCCTCCAATCTGGTCGACAGCCCCATGCAGGCATGGACTGAATCCATTAGCAGCCCAGAAACTGAAGAAGCAGAGGAGATTGTTATCCAGACTGTGGTTGTGAGTGAAGGGGCTCTGGCCCATGCTAACACCATGGCCCTGTCAGATTTTGCCACACTAAAGCTGTTCAATAAGTCTCTGTCTGCTGCTCAAGTTGATAGCCTGCACTTTGCTCAATCTTTGGCAATGGGCCTGATTCCCTTCGAACAAGACACTGTCACCCAGTTGTCACTGATAGACAAATGGGTTAAAAAGGCCTTCTGTCCCAGCCCACTACTGTTGAAGATGGCCCATGTTCAGAACTTCTCTTTTGTTTCAGTTGGGACTGGGAAACGAGCTCATGGTTCTGAATTTATCTGCACTGCCACCTAAAAAAACTGCTCGTCTGTTAGAACTCACTGATGAGGGATCACTGCAACATGGTTCTGGACTGGATTTAGCTCTGCTGGAAGCTGACCAAGCTCTACTGAACACTGATGCCCCTGCTGTTCCCATTGTCACCTCCCAGGTCAGAAGGAGTCCAAGGGCAAATAAATATGCTGGATTTAGGGTGCATCTAATTTCTGATGCTAAAGTCAAGAAATCCAAGGTGAAAAACAGAGTTACTCCCAGGATTGTGGATGTTACCTCCAACTCTGATGAACAGGACCGGCTATCAGTGCAGATACTTCTGATCAGGTCCCTCCTCCTACACCAATCCCTCTCCTGCAGCAAATTGGTGTCCAGATGTGTGGTGTTCCACCTGAAGAGATGTCTACCCAGAAGCTGTTGGCTAGCCCACAGGAGGAAGATATCCAGAAGGCCTAGGCCTTTTATTATTATTATTGTAATGAATTACTTAAGGAAGTGGTTTATTTTGTGCTGGAACATTAGGGGGCTTAATGCCAAATCGAAACAGTTGGCTCTACTCAATGCTATCAAACTAAGTGGTTGTGATGTGGTTTGTTTGCAAGAGACCAAGAAATCGCATTTTGATATGAGCTTTATTAAATCCTGTTGCCCTAGCTCCTTTGATGAATTTGTTTACGTTCCATCCAATGGTGCTTCAGGGGGTCTAATTATTATTTGGAAAAGCTGTGTGTTCACTGGATTAGTCATGCACTGCCAGCCCTTTGCGTTGTCAATTCATTTCACCTCTAAACTGGATTCTTTTTCCTGGACATTAATGAACATCTATGGGCCTTGTGATGGTGATTTAAGAGATGCCTTTGTTGATTGGTTGTATGAGCTAAATATTCCTGATGGTGAAGATGGCTCATTGTGGGTGATTTTAATTTCATTAGATCCCCTTCTAACAGAAACAAACCAGGAGGAAATATTGATGATATGTTATTATTCAATGATATAATTCGATCCCAGAATCTTACAGAATTACCCATTAAAGGCAGAAGCTTTACATGGAGTAATATGCAACAAGATCCCCTCCTCGAACAGCTAGACTGGTTCTTTACCTCCCTGCATTGGACACAATCCTATCCTGCTACGGTTGTTAATCCACAAGGGAAACCGACATCTGATCACACGCCTTGTGTGGTGTCGATTCAGACAAACATCCCAGGCAGCAAACTGTTTCGTTTTGAAAATTTCTGGACAGCACACAGTGGGTTTTTAGACAGTAGCTGAAAGCTGGGCTAAACCAACTCATAAGAAAAACAGTGCTGCCAATCTGAATGCCAAACTGAAACGTCTCAGATATGATCTTAAATTCTGGAGCAAAGGAATCTCAAAATTATCCATATGCATTGATAACTGTAACAGAGCTTTATTGGAATTAGATAATCTGGAGGATAAAAGGGGACTTTCTGTTCCAGAGGCAAATTTCAGAAAAATTATTAGAGCTCATTTACTCAAATTACTGGATTATCAGAGGCAATACTGGAAGAAACGATGTACTATCAGATGGACTAAATTTGGGGATGAAAACACCAAATTCTTCCACTCTATTGCCACTGAAAGATACAGAAGGAATTCTATTGCTCAGCTCACTCTGCCAGATGGCTCTCAGGTTACTTCTCATGTGGATAAGGAAAAATTAATTTTTGACACTTATAAATGTCGGCTTGGAACAGCTAGCCATCCACCTATGGGATTTGATCTTGCTTCTCTCATCACACCTCGAGATGATCTTGCCTGCCTCTCAACTCCCTTCACTCATGAGGAAATTGATGATGTAGTTAAACACATGCCAAATGATAAAGCTCCAGGACCTGATGGATTTAATGGACAATTTCTGAAAACTTGCTGGCACATTATTAAGGGAGATATTTATGCTCTTTGTGATGAGTTCCATGCTGGTAATCTCAATATGGAAAGCATTAATACTGGGTTCATCACCCTTGTCCCCAAAATTGGTTCCCCAGAAACAGTCAATGATTACAGACCAATCACCTTGCTGAACTGTTGTCTAAAGCTAATTACAAAAATTCTAGCCAACAGACTGCAAAAAGTGGTGCTGAAAACTGTACACAAAAATCAATATGGCTTCTTAAAGGGGAGGACAATTCAGGACTGCATTGCCTGGGCTTTTGAGTTCATTCATCAATGCCAGGCTTCTAAACAGGAAATTATATTGCTAAAATTAGATTTTGCAAAAGCCTTTGATACCATTGACCATAAAGCTATGATTAATATCATGAGACAGATGGGTTTTGATGCCAAATGGCTGCAGTGGATTGAAATGATATTCAGCTCAGGAATGTCTTCTGTCCTTCTGAATGGAGTCCCAGGAAGACAGTTTCATTGTAAACGAGGTGTCAGACAGGGTGATCCCCTATCACCTCTCATATTTGTCCTAGCTGCAGATTTGCTGCAATCAGCAATAAACAAGCTTTCAGAGATGGGCTTCTCCAAGCACCCTTCTCACCTGATTTTGGGATGGATTACCCAGTGGTGCAATATGCTGATGACACCCTCATAATCATGCCAGCTTGCCTGACTCAAGTGGCCAAAATGAAAGAAATTCTTGATACATATGCAAACTCAACTGGTCTGCAAATTAATTACCACAAGTCAGTGATGATCCCAATTAATGTGAGTGCTCAGAGAGCTGCTGGAATTGCAGGTATGCTTGGATGTGACATTGGTGCTATGCCATTCACTTATCTTGGACTTCCACTTGGCACTACCAAACCTACTGTGCAGGATCTAATGCCTCTTGTGGACAGAATTGAGAGAGCAATGACTGCTAATTTTATGATGATGTCCTACAGTGGGAGAGTGTCTGTTATCAATACTCTGCTCACTTCTATTGCTACCTTTTCCATGTGTGCCCTTAAAATGCATCCTAAAATTCTTGAGCATGTGGATAAAATCAGAAGACATTGCCTGTGGAATAAAAAGACAGAAGATGGTGAGCACTGCAATTCTTTAATTGCCTGGGAGAAAGTGTGTAGACCTAAAGATAAAGGAATGGGCATCCTCAACTTAAAGGTACAGAATGAGGCACTGCTTTTAAAATATTTACACAAGTTCTATAATAAGGTGGACACTCCTTGGGTTACACTGATCTGGCAAGCATACTATACCAACTCAGTTCCGCATGCAACTGATAGCTGTGGCTCATTCTGGTGGAAGGATGTCTGTAAATTATCACCTATCTATAGAGGTATTTCCCATTGCACTATTGGAACAGGGGATTCCATTCTGTTTTGGAAGGACCCCTGGGGAGAGGGCATTGCCTCTGAAAATTACCCGAGAGCCTTTTCATTTGCCCTAATGAGGATGTTTCTGCTAAAGCATTCCTCACAGCCACCTCTCTGTCAGAAAACTTTGCCCTGCCTATCTCTCCCCAAGCTCTGATGGAACTCAGACAGGCTCAGATAGCCACCAATCAGATATCTCTAACATCAGGGGAGCGTGACCAATGGACTTATGTTTGGGGCTCTGATACTTACTCAGCAAATAAATACTACAAATTCTGCTTTCGAGATATTGTTCCACATATCTCCTTCAACTGGTTATGGAAAACAAAGTGTATACCGAAAATAAAATTCTTCTGCTGGCTCTTGCTCTCTGACAGATTGAATACCAGGAATATGCTGAGAAGGAGGCACTACAACATTGGGAATAATTTTGACTGCTCCATGTGCAACGCTAATGTAGAAGAGACCGTGGAACATCTCTTCTTCAAATGTGCTTTTGCTGCAGATTGCTGGGAGGCTTTGGGCTTCACGATCCCTGCTGATGATACTCTGGACAGACTGCACTAATTGCTTCTGCCAGAGACCACTGGAACAGGGCCATGTTCATGGACATTTTTGCAGTGGCTACTTGGAGCCTATGGAAGGAGAGGAATGACTTTTACTTCAATGGGATCACCCCTGACATTTGCTCCTGGAAAGCAAGATTCAAAACTGACTTCTCCCTTTTGGTTCATAGGACTAAGGAGAACAAGCATTCCTTTATACGCTCTTTTTCTGCTGATTTATAAGTAGCTAGAGATCCTCCTTGTGTAAATTCATTTTCTGCCCATGTAATTACTCCTGGCCCTCCTGAGGGGTGTTTTAATATAGAGGCAGTAGGAGCCTTTCCTACTGTCATAAAAGTTTCAAAAAAAAAATGGTTGCGCCTTTCAGGTCGGTTTTGAGGCAGTTACCGACCTCGGATCGAAATACCGTAGAAGACAAAGTTGTTCGCCATGAAAAAACGAAGAACTTTCCTTTTATGTGTTTCTTCACCCGACTCATTATTGACCACTCATCTGGGCTCGTAGATAAAACTGTTCGGATTGGACCCGAATCATAGAAATTTGATTCGTCCGTGCCAGATTTGGCCTAGTAAAAGACCTTAAATCAAAAACTCATAAACAGAAAAGTTGTTCGTCTTGTAAAAACAAAGAACTTTCCTTTTATACGTTTTTCCATTTGACGCCATCCGGACCCCTCAAATTCAATCGGAAGCAAATCGATACGTTTTTTTTTAGTATTTCCCGATTGCACTCACCCGAGGGCAGAGGAAGTCTATGGTCGGGCGACCTGCCTGCTCACCCGAGGATAGAGCATGTCTATGGTTATGTGCGCTCAATATTTTGGCTCCACAAGTTGTATACGAACTCGGATGAAGATGACCCCAAAACCAATATTGTACGTCGTGAGGATACGCACAACTTTCGTGTTAGGCACTTTTTCATACGAGGTCATCTTCACGGTGATATTATGCAATTCTCTGTATGCTGTCATCCGACTCATCTTTGAGTCGTTTTGGGGCACCGCACCGCTGCCCTGCTGCACCGCCTTGCCGTCGCGCCTTTTTCTTCGTTGCTCTCCTTGCTACCGAGCTTCCACGACAGTGTTCTTGCCCATTCTCATGCCGCGACTCTGATCCGGGTCCTTGCGTGCACCCGCTGCCGTTAGCCGCTACCGCGGCAGCGTTTTCCTTGATTTCTCTGCCGCGAACCTGAAGGAACGAGGTTCTCCGCCATGCGCTCGCTGCTGCCACGACAACCACTCCACCGTTTTCTCTGTCGTGGCTTGCCATGCACCCGATGCTGCCGAGTTGTCGTGGCACCGTTTCACTCCATTCTTCCGCTTCGATACATTTGCATCCCAGGATCGAAACTCCGACAATGAGCCAAATTTGACCGTCAACACACTTTATTTAAGTGGAGGTTATGCTGGCACACAGGGGAATAATCCATGGTGGTGATTCTGTTCGCGTACCCCTTCGCCCGTTTAGGGATCCTCCGCCTCCCATCGGGGCCGTTGCTGCTCTGCCTCGCTCCTGTGGCCTTCGGGTCATGGAGGCGGGGCGGATCTGGGCCCCCGTCGGCGGGAGGGCTCTGTTCCCTTGGTTTTAGGGTTAAGTTTTGGTGGGGCGGTGCTCAGGTGGTGGC
The DNA here is from genome assembly GCA_947311845.1 of Poa pratensis. NCBI lineage: Eukaryota > Viridiplantae > Streptophyta > Magnoliopsida > Poales > Poaceae > Poa > Poa pratensis. Next base: position 39,567,961 of record CAMZMU010000078.1, read on the forward strand.
GGTGGCACCTCTTTCAATAAAGTCACCCCGGCTTCAGTACCATCTCGGCGGCGATGTCGAGAAGTTTGTGAGAGTGATGTGGTTCTCGAGAACTTCTTCTGGCGGTGGCGTTCTTCGGATCGTCATGAAGATTTATCGTCGGTTCATCCTTCTTCTACGGTTCCAGGACGGATGAGGTCTTCTTGATCCGTTCGGCGACTTCCCGTCCGCAACCAACATAGTCAAGCCGGTTCTGGGAGGAGCGGCAGCGGCGGCGTGCCTTCGACATGGTCTGGAGGTTGAAAACGATGAGCATCTCAAGGATCTCGATATAATATTCGTTTTTGTTGAGTTGTTTTGTAGTGCTCGGTGTTTTTTAATGCCAAGGTCCTTTTCACAAAAAAAAAAATCCATGGTGGTGAAAACCGTAGGTGGTGGTGTAGCTTCATTTATTAGTGTGTTCACTTACAAAGTGTTTGAAAGATTGAAAAAGCACTTTGTAGTATGTTTTCTCATATTTTTGCGTCTTCGAGCAAACCCTAGATATTTCAACTTCAATAATAGAAATAAATAGGGGTATTCATGTTTTAGAGCAAGGGCCTTCAATGTATTTTTTTTACACTATGGCCTTCAGTTTATTTTTCCTTCCTTGGAAAACCTTAATTATTTTTTCTGAAGAGAAAAAAGCAATCCAGAAAAACCTTGCAGGAAAGGGGCCCATCCTGGCTACAAGTGATAAACCATGGACATATCATATCCCTCCCGTCCGTCCCTCACGCTCGCCGCAACAACCATTTCCCACCAAAAACCCTAGAGACCCCATCCATCCCTCAGATTCCTCCCCACCTCGCTGCCGCGGAGCACAGCCCGATGCCGCCCAAGGCGAAGAAGGACGCCGCGCCGGCGGAGCGCCCCATCCTCGGCCGCTTCTCCTCCCACCTCAAGATCGGAATCGTACGCCCCCCATCCCCCCCCCCCCCCCCCCCCCCCCTCCCCCGGATTCCCCCGGTCCTCTCGTCCTAGCTGGTGCTCGCAGCTCGCTGGGGTTTTATTGGTTGCCTTCCTTGGTTGGTGCGGTGGCAGTTCACCGGATCGAGCGGAGAGCATGCGGTGTTCCCAACTGCGATCGGGTTAATTTAGTAGGGCTTAGGAGTTCGCTTAGCCCGCCTTTTACGCGGGTTGGGCGGTCACGATCTCTGGTGGTTAGCTTGTGGCACGTAGCTGATGCGTATCTCATTATCATGGATCTCATGATTTTGGTGCTCTACGAGGTGGTGATTTGTCAGATGCATAGGATCCTATGGCGTGGTTAATTTATTCGCTAGGTGTACTTATTGGGGTTATAATGGATGCATAGATTGGACTCTGTTGAGCGATGTGGTGTTTTTTTTGTGTGTGTACATGTTTCACTGGGTCTTATGGTGCGAGTAGGGAAATATATTGTGGGTGAATTGCCTTTATCAGGTTTGTTTGCTGTCTATGTGTAATGGTACTTATATATGTAATATAGCAGATGTTATCTCCTCCGTAGGTCTTGCTCGTTACATGTTACTAGGATGGATGGTGGAGTAATTCAGTATTCTTGGGCACCATTAGAACGTTACTACTCCCTCCGTTCCACAATATAAGATGTTCTAGCTAGGTCACATGTTGGCTAGGTGCAAACCCAAATGAGTGTACATACACACTAAAATATGTCCACATACATCTAGATACATGTGAATGTGGACAATAGCTAAAACATCTTATATTTAGGAACGGAGGGAGTACTTAGTAAAGCAGTAATTCAACACGTCTTAAGAGCTGCCACTGTGGCACTTTTCTAGTTGCTTTGATAGCGTAAGAGTACTTGCCCTTACGTCTACTCTACAATCTCTGATTTCTTAACTCATAATCAACTATTCTTCTGTTGGCTGCACATCATCTGTTCTTTTGTAGCTAAGTAAATGCTTGCTTTTAATTTTAGTAATACAAGGAGATATGACGTTTGCTAATTGCTGTCTTGTGCAGGTTGGGTTACCCAATGTTGGCAAATCAACCTTCTTTAACATAGTAACAAAGTTGTCAATCCCAGCCGAGAACTTCCCTTTCTGTACCATTGAACCAAATGAGGCACGGGTAAATGTTCCGGACGAACGATTTGACTGGCTTTGCAAACTTTTCAAGCCAAAGAGTGAGGTTCGTTATCTCCCCTGCTTTAAACTTTTGCAGTAATATGCAGCTTGATTGGCTTATCTTTCAGATGTATATTGACTGTTGATACCTCTATGCAGGTGGCTGCATATCTGGAAATCAACGACATAGCTGGACTTGTTAGGGGAGCTAGTGCAGGGGAGGGTCTGGGCAATGCCTTCTTATCCCATATTCGTGCCGTTGATGGAATCTTTCATGTATTGAGTATGTTTCTATTGTAAAATCTCAATGATTCAACTATTAAATTATGCTTATTTTAAGTAAAGTTTCATTGGCTGTTGTTATCTTTATTGTTATATCTTAAAAATGATATACTCTAAACATCTTGGTGGTGAACTAAATGAAAAGACTAGGTGGCCATGTGATCGCATCTTTTGTTATAACTGATAGTATATTTTGTTATATCTGTAATTGATTGTGGGCTATGATTTCAGGAGCATTTGAGGACTCAGACATCACTCATATTGACGATACAGTAGATCCTGTTCGTGATTTGGAAACTATTAGTCAAGAACTGAGACTCAAGGTTTGATGGTAGTTTTGCTTGATTTGTACACCAACTGAACAATTGTTAAACCTAGATGTAACAATGTTCTGTTTCACTTCTGCAGGATATAGAGTTCGTGCAGGCTAAAATTGATGACCTTGACAAGTCAATGAAGAGGAGTAATGACAAACAGCTTAAGATAGAACATGAATTATGTCAGAGGGTGGGGCATCTTTAGAGCTCTGTAGCTTTGCACTTTCGTTTCATTTCTATCAATCTGTTAGATCTCATGGATATTTGATTTGCTTTACTGGCATATTGTTCTTTTTTAATTGTTTTTTAATTGTTTATGGTAATTTAGTTTAAACTCTCTTATAACAGGTCATGGCCCATCTCCGAGACGGGAAAGATATACGTTTAGGTGATTGGAAAACTCTTGAAATTGAGATCTTGAATACCTTCCAGCTCCTGACGGCTAAGCCAGTTGTTTATTTGGTAGGGAGTTCTTTTTAATCCATATGGCCCTCCATGTCCAGTATTTTTCGTAAGTGTAAAGTATTCATGCTTCTGTACTTATCCCATCAGAAGACAGCGGTGTCATTTGGGTTAAATGAATGGTATTATTTTAGTAATTATTATTATAGCCTTGTCTAATGGTATCTCATATTTAAGCTGAAGTTTCAATCAGTGTGACAATATCCCAGCTTTGCTTGTTTTCTTGTGTTATGTCCTTGCTATCTATCTGCTCCCATTTTCCAACATTTATTTGAGCCATTACAAAATGTTGACAGGTGACTGGTAATCGATCCCCTATATTTTCTTTCAGTATTTCTACAAGTAGTAAAAAGTGCATGCTTTGTAGAAGATTAACTTAATTTCATCTGATCACAAGAAACATAACCATCAAAAACTGTTACATTTTTCTTTCTATAGCCTATAGCATTAGAATGGGGGAACTACTTCAGTTTAAGGCATCGGAAGACTCTTATAGCTGAAGCAGTTGTTAAAGATTGAGCCTTCTTGGGTTGTTAAAAAACCAGCAAGTTATGCAAAAAGTGCCAATAGAGTTTGAGAGAAATTGGAAAGCCCAAGATATGTGATGTTTGCATCTCGATTTTTCCTTTTTGTCCAAAAGGTGCATCAGGATTTGTAATGGGAATAGAGGAATTGTTAACTGTAGAAATGGTTGATGATCCTTAGATATTACTTTCATGTGATTAGTACTGAACTGTTGGGAATGTAAATGAGAGATATATGATGTTTGCATATGGATTTATCCTTTTTTCCAAAAGGTGCATCAGGATTTGTGATGGGAATAGAGGAATTGTGGACTGTAGAATCTAGAAAGAGTTGATGATGCCTAGATATGACGTTCATGTGATTAGTACTCACTGTTGGGAATGGAAATGAGATGGGAGTCATAAGTCCTAATTGAAAAAGACTACTGATATACGCAGCATTTGAAATTATATTTATACTAGCAGCAAGGGAAAATATGTCACTGATGTTTTGGCCCTTCCCACATTCAACCCGAGTAATCATGCCAAATGGAAGTTAATCACTCGGCTAACTGCATAGTCAGCTCATTTGACTTGGTTAATCCTTCTGTTTGACCTTTTATCAATAACCAACCTTTTCGAAAGTAAAATGGAGCTGTGTTGTTTAGTCTAGTATGTTACTTTGTGCAGGTGAACATGAGTGAGAAGGACTACCTGAGGAAAAAGAACAAGTTTTTACCAAAGATACATGCCTGGTATTATTTCTACCCCAAGTCTAATTGTTATAGCAAAACAGTAGATGCACTCATGCTGTAGGAAATGCAGTTGACACTGCTATTGCTGATTTTCCGTTGAAGTTTTGTTCATGTATAGTCTAATATCTAAATTGTTTGGGCTTCTATCATGATAGACCTTGTTGTATATGATATTTGATCCAACTTGCTGTTGAATAGAGCAGTCATCTTATTTATGAACAGAATATGTTGCAAAATCTATGGATCTTCCATATGAATACCAGTTGTTGTGTGCTGGGTTAAGGCTGAATGACACGTGTCAGCACTAAGCTAGGAGTCGCCCTAGCTGGGATTACTGTTCACGCGAACAAGATAAAGAAGTAGGTTATTATTTAGTTAGATAGGATATCTATTTACTTAAAAAAAATCAGTTTTTAGACAAACTATATGGTTTGATTAGGGAAGTTGGGATTCTGTGCTTAGGCTTCAAGTGGAGTCCTCCCTATAAATGGGGAACTATGTACCCCATATATCAAACTAAGCAATGAACAAGAGTAAATTAGTAAAGATCTAATCGTAGTCCTCAACCTTCTCACTCTCATCCCTGGCGCCATCGCTGGCCGGCCCTCGCTCGTTGGAGCTGCACCCATCGTCTATGGACGAACCTTAGTCCTAGGACCATTACCCACCGTGATACCAAGGAGAAATCCATGATACGATTAAAGGCCCAAAAGTTGATGAAATAGCTTGTATTTTTTGAAGTATGCTCTACCCACCTTCTATGGATGAACCTCAGTCCTAGGACCATACCCAACATGATACCAAGGAAAACCCATGACACGTTGAAGACCTAATATTTGGTGAAATAGATTATATTTTCTGAAGTATGTTGCATGTGCTTCGTTGCGGTAAGAATTAGCACACATGGTTGTGATTTTGGTTAAATGAATTTGATCTGATGATACTATATTCTATTTGCATAACTGTATTATACGGTTTCCTATGAAAAAGTAGCATTTGAATATTATCTAATATCAAACTATTTTCTATTCAGGGTACAAGAACATGGTGGTGAAACTATTATTCCTTTCAGCTGTGCTTTCGAACAGAAAATAGTGGATATGCCAGCGGATGAAGCTGCTAAATATTGTGCTGAAAACCAGACAACAAGGCAAGTTAACATTCATTGCAACTTCTCTTTGCATCTTGTTTAACCCTTTCCCTCCACTTAATTGGTACTAAAGCTTTCACTACCGTGAACAGTTTGATCCCCAAAATTATCAAGACCGGTTTTGCAGCTATTCATCTTATTTACTTCTTCACTGCTGGTCCTGATGAGGTACATTTCGTATGCTTACGTTGTGCTTAAGTAGTGCCAGTACCATGTGCTGATCCATTTAAGCCATCTGTTACATCATGTTGCTAAAATGGTGGTGTACCTCAGCTGACTTTTACAATTTTGGTGTGTAAAATTCTCGTGCTTGTTCTTTGTACATTGGTCACTTCTGTTTCAAAATAGACGATGTCCACGGAAGAATGCAATGAAATAACCTTTGTGATAGATATGTACAGAATCTGATGACTTTTGACAAATGAAAATAATTTAATTTGATTTGTGATTTTTTCACAATTCTATTTTTACATATATAAAAATAACTGTCAAAGTTGTATCTTGTCCACCAATTAATGTGTAACTCATCTATTTTCAAATGGAGGAATATGTTAGATTGTTCAGTTGGAGTTAAAGCTTAAAATTATGTCTATTCATGTTTCGACTTGAAAGTGCGGATTTCTGATAAAATAATTCTCTATTCAGGTAAAGTGTTGGCAGATCAGAAAGCAAAGTAAAGCCCCTCAAGCTGCCGGTGCAATTCACACTGATTTTGAAAGAGGCTTCATATGTGCCGAGGTCCAATATATTTCTATTATGTTGCTTTGAAATTGGAGATGGGAACTATGGATTTGTTTACTTAGACTGTCCGCGCATTTTTAACCTGTGCATATGATTCATGATATGTCTCTAATCTTGGCATCAGGTAATGAAGTTTGAAGATCTAAAAGAGCTGGGCACTGAATCTGCTGTCAAGGTACAAACGCCGTCATGAAAGTCAAAGCTATTTTATTTGCGTATCTTGACTTATACAAAATCATCAATGCTATGAGTTAACAACTGTTTGATGTTGATTGTAGGCTGCTGGAAAGTACAGGCAGGAAGGAAAGACCTACGTGGTGCAGGATGGAGACATCATCTTCTTCAAGTTCAATGTATCTGGAGGTGGAAAGAAGTGATAATTTGCCAAAAGATCGTAGCGATTTGACAGGTGGCTGCATTTTATCCAAAGTTGCGCATTTTGTTTACTTCACTTGCAAGTAGCCAGGTTCCGGTGCTGATCTATTGTATGTGGAGGCTATAGCTACCAAATGATTGTATAACGGTCCGAAACATTACTGAAAGAATTTATATGGTGTTGGTTCCAGGTATTCAGCTATTTTTATCGAGAATGTTTTGGTATGCTCTTTACTCTTTAGATCCGTTTGGTTCATCTGTGTGCGAGAAGAAAAACAAACTGAAACAATTCGATTTGGTATTGGAAAATCTCATTTTATTCTTGGAAAATAAAATAGGCCATTCGTCAAATAATGAAGCCAAAACTTTTTACAAGTGATGTTGGCAGGAGTAGGTTGAACTGTCGTTGTTGCTTCATCTGTGTACGAGAAGAAAAACAAACTGGAACAATTCGGTTTGGTACTGGAAGATCTCATTTTATTCCTGGAAAATAAAATAGGCCAGCCGTCAATGCAGGTAAAACTTTGTAGAAGTGAAGACTTGAAGTCGGCATCAGTGGGTTGAACTTTTGTTTATTATGGATGTCGAACGATCCTTGCAGGATGTGTGTAGCCTGTTTTATCGCATGTAATAGCTACACCAGTGGACTACAAAAACGTGTGGAGATGAGCAGCCTGACTTGCTGCCTCGATAGTTTGTGGTCCATCACTACTGTGGTCCATGCAACTTCTCTTATAGAGAAACCACCGTGGCACATTTTTTGATATTTGAAAACCGTTATACATTGTTTGTTAGTTTGCCCAAAATAGAGTTAGGACCATGTCCAGAACTTGTGTATGTAACCCTTATTTGCTTAAATAAAGATTGCATCAAGGAGGAAAAGGAGAGATCGAAGTGTTGTACGACAGGTGGTTCATAATGATCCAATTATATACAGCTCAAGCGCTTCATGCCTTCATGGCATGCCTACCTGCCCGGCCATCAAAATTTGGGCTGAGTCCTTTCCAGCCCCTCACAAAAAAAAAAAATCTCTTGTTAATTATAGTACATTCTTACTTTGCTAAAACGATTCCTAAAGATTGCACAAAATACCGGGAACCCATGTCACTGGAGAACAGTAGGGAATAACCACACAGGAAAAAGTGACTACCAGGAACAAAAATAAGCACACTACAAAACATACATTATTTTTTTATACAAAACATACATGGAAGTCTATATGGCAACAAGCCAACATTAGTCGAGAAACAGAGAAATATGATCACAAAAAAAAAATGAAAAGAAGCCAACATTTTTTTGTACACTGAGTCCTACCGAAAAGATGACGTCTTTGAATTTATTCGGTACTCCCTTCATTCCAAATTAATTGTCGCAAATTTACTAAATTCGAGACAATTAACTTGGAACGGAGGGGTAGCTTATTGGTCAAAGATGTCACACTCGCTGGAGCAATGTATGGCGAGAGAGAGCTTGTGATTCTCGCGGAAGGTTCCTTGGTTCGAATCAAGGAAGCATGACACTGACAGGCCTATCAAAGATCCAGCTAAACGGCACCGGGGTTGGCTCCTTCCGAGCCCTGCCGTGGGCTTTCTCTTCCATCCTCCGGATCTTCTCCGGCAGAGCGCAGACGTAGTCCCGCGCGCGCCTCCCCTCGCCGGACAGCCCCTCCGCGAGCTCCTCCACCCGCCACTGCCGGATCAGGTGCTCCAGGATGCTGCGGTAGTCGGACACCGTGTACACCCCGGCCTGCTGCGCGGCGGCGGCGTAGTGCGCGAAGAGGTCGGCGTCGCGGCCGTCGTCCATGAACGCGGCCGGCATTGTGATCCGGCGCCGCATCATGTACGCCATGGCGCGCACGGCGGCGTCCGGGTCGACCTCGAAGAGCTTGGCCACCACGCGGGTGTAGGCGGCCTCGTGCCGCTTCTCGTCGGCGGTTATGGCGCCGCAGATGCGGGCCAGCGCCGCGTCCCCGTGAGCGCCCACCTGGCGCGCCGTGTTGCCGTGCGAGATGGCGGTGGCGCGCTCCTGGAAGGCGACGTAGACGAAGCCGTGGTAGGGAGACGCCGGGGCGTGCATGACCATGCCGGAGGCGATGAGGCGGTGCACGGTGCGCTCCACCTGCCGCATGTCGAGGCGGCCGGAGAGGGACATGTACCGGCTGAGCACGTCGCCGTGGCGGTTCTCCTCGGCGGACCAGCCGCGGATCCACCGCGCCCAGGCGGTGCCGTCGGCGCCCGTGGCGTCGCGGGTGGCCTCGAAGCGGTTCGACATGCTCTGGTACGTCGGGAGCGCCTCCTCGGTGACCATGTTCCCCACCAAGCACACCAGCTGCGCGTCCGGCACTCCCTCCGCTCTGGCGCGGAGGTCGAGGCACGCAGCGTGGAAGCCGTCCGCGCCCAGCGCCGCCGCGTCCGGGAGCAGGTCCGACGGCTGCCACACCTCGTCCGGCGGCTTGAGCAGAGGCAGCATGTGCGCCTCCGCCCACGGCTCCAGATGCGTCAGCACCTCCAGCCTCTCCGGCGCCAGATACCTCCTCCATTCCTCCTCCTCCTCCCGCCGCCCGGCGACCATGGCCGTGGATCCTCCTCTACTACTCACCGCGCTCCGACACCTCCTGCGCCCCACGCAATATGAGATCACATCAATTAGCTATATATCTTTATGCATTGGACGCCATTATTACAAATCCTGAAAACAAAAACAGAGCATCCGTTACTTAATTACCAGGTGTTCGTCGCAGCAGCTGCTGATGGCTTGCAACAGTAGTCGCTGTTGCTGGCGGGTTTGCATGGCGACGTGTAACCGAACCTAGCTAGCATCGTTGCTGCCGCCGCCGCCGGGGTGTTCCTATCAGATGAGAGGAAGCAAATGGAAGACTGGAAGCACGTAGCGTCACATATATATAGACGACGCTCTGCAGATAGCCAGGTTGCAATTATTTATTCCACTAAACGTCATTTTAAACATGTCCATATTTTTCAACGCACAAACCTTACTTTTCCATGAAAAATATGGTACGGTGTTGTGTTCCTATCAAATGTGTTGGTGAAATTTGTGGAGTTGCCAACTATGTATATGCATGGACACACTTCCATGAGAAATATGGCACAGTGTTGCTTTTTCCATGAAAAAAGGAGTGGACTATATGAATGTACATGTTTTAGAACATCATTTATTCAACTACAAACACAGTAGTACTAATTGGCTAGAAGATGGTTTGTGGTGACTGCTCTTGGTCACCATGATGTGATATTGATGTAATCAAGCTTCAAGCAGAAGACACGGGGAGACAATTAGAGGTGACTCTAGGTTAGATCCACATTAACCACCAAAGATAGATCGATATAGATGAGCACGACTAGGTTACATGCGCATCAACGAAGGGTATAACATACATAGCTCACTCGACATACTCGTTTTGAAGCATTTATATGAGTATATCCGGTTACCTACTTGTTTTGGATATGCCCACATGGATTTTATGAGGGAGGCCAATCAAGCATGACAGCCATTTTCTTCTCGAGCACACATTATAAGAGCCATTTTCATTTCTGTGTAATGCTACACTAAAACAACTTCAGTACATCTGCACATGTGTGATATCAGAAAGTTAGATGATTGACAAAATAATAACGGAAGGGATAGATATCGAAATTATGACGTGCCGGACATGATCATATGAGTATGCATTTTTGTTTTAATCTATATGTAATTAAGCATTGGTAATGTAGTGAGTCACATCATAAAAAATGTTATAGTTGTTGGATTTGCGCTTGGTCCGTCTGATTTGGACACACAGAGCCTCTTCGTAAGCCATGCAGCATGCAATAGTGCACTCTAAGTGAGTTTTAAACAAAAATGCACTTTATTGTTGCATGTTCAAAAATAATAATTATATTTGGACTCCTGCTGCTGTATTTTTTCCGTTATTGCCAGTCAGTGTAGGCTATCACTTTTTTTTGAGCGAAGTGTAGGTTATAATCAGTGGCGGAGCCAGGAATTGAGATGAGGGGGGCGAACACGCGAGGTCTAAAAAAATTATCCCACAAAATCGAGTCTATTCAAGAAAACAAAGGGCGAATGAAGATTCAGTTTCATAACTCATCAAGTATGACATAAAAATAACCTAAAAACAACTTAAAAGCTACTAACATGGACTCCTGCCACTTGAGTTGCACAATTGGCAGCCACCATATGATATCCCAATATGTAAGACATGTATAATAAAATTATTAGCTTTTCATAGGATAGTATCATACCATCAAGTTGTAGTTGTGCTAGCAAGATGAAACTGCCGAGGTAGATGACCTGGACGGTTCCTTTTGGCATGAGAACGTAGCATAATCTGTTTGTCATCAATTTTTGCAAATATCTCTTTCTCAACATAGCAAATCATCAAATCATTCAGCCAGTCATCACCAATCTTGTTTCGGAGATCTCTCTTTACAATGTTCATGGCTGATAAAAATCTCTCAACTGATGCCGTTGCCACCGGCAATGTCAAGGCAAGTGTAATAAGCCGGTAGACCAATGGAAAGATCAAATGGTGTCTAGTTTGAACTAACTTGAGAGCAAGACCACTCGGAGTATCACAAGATAAGAAATCAGGACTTCTCTTCATCACATTAATATAGACATTGAGTTGGTCAGTCAAGAGATAGCAATCATGTGAAGAGAAATCCACTGAGTAAATAGTTGCAAGTTCAAGTAACTTTTCATGATCAAAACTGCTAAATGAGTCTCTAGGATCAAGGCATGCAGTGCACTTCAATAGGCGTGTAGAGGTTTTAGAAAACCTATTATTCATCTCAACTATGTTTCTATCAAGCACCTCATTAAAGATTTCTATCTTGAAATAATGGAAGCAAGTAACCATTTTGCGTGAGCTCCTTGGATAACCCCTAGCTGGAATGTTATCAGCCATGTTGGGCACTGTAATATTTCTTCCACCACAAAAGTTAGTAGCATCTAGCAAGAGAGGCTCCCATCCATCATCTCTCAGTTTCTGCAATAGACTTTTCACTGATACAATCATATTCATGGCACTAACTATGTTTTGATCTTTCGCTTGCAATGCTTGTGACAAACCATTTGTTAAACCAAGCACTCGAAGCATCAAATGCAAGATTATAACATATTCAAAACTTTCCATGTAGAACATATAACCAGAAGCCAAACCTCTTTCCTCAGCATCTCCACCATCAAGAGAAATACCATGTAACACTCCAATCACCGAATCCCACATTTGATGCATCCGGATTAGAGTTCTATGGTGTGAACCCCAACGTGTATCACCTGGTCTTGCTAAATTTGTCTCTTGATGTTGGCCTCTTCCTAGCAATATTTCCCCACTCTCTAGCTGTGCTACCATACGATCATGATGCTTCTACAACAATGTATCTTTCCTTCTACAAGAGGCACTTGCCTACAAAAAAAATTGTGCATTTAGAATTGTATGCATAGCATAGAGTTGAATACACATATTTTCAATTATCTACAAGAAGAACTGACCATGTTGACAATCTTATTTACGTGACCAAAGAAATTACCAACACCTAGAACCCCTTTCACAACAGCAACAACCACTAATTGAAGTTGGTGAGCGAAACAATGGACATAAAAAGCATGAGGGTTGTCGGCCAACACCAATGTTTTTAAACCATGTAGCTCTCCACGCATATTTGAGGCACCATCATATCCTTGTCCTCTCAATCTAGACATGGACAAATCATGATCAACAAACATTGCATCTAAAGATCTTTTCAAAGAAGCTGATCTAGTATCAACAACATGCTTAACACCAAGCAATCTTTCTAAAACTTCTCCTTTTTTATTCACAAACCTAAAAGCAGAAAATATAAGATTAGAATAGTATGTAAGTTGTGAGATTGCAACAAATGATTTTGCAAAACACATAACTAACCTCAATATCACGGCCATTTGTTCTTTAACCGATACATCACGAGACTCATCAACAAGTAGTGAGAAACTAGCATCACCAAGCTCACTCATTATGACTTGTGTAGTCTCTTCTGCACATGCCTCTGCTATATCTTGTTGAATCTCATGGGATGTCAACTGGAGATTTCCAGGAGCATTATCATCGATCACATTGGCTACTTCCTTGCATCTTGCGGCATACCAATCCAACATTTCAAGAAAATTTCCTCTGTTAATGGAATTGATGGACTCATCGTGCCCACGAAAAGCTAGACCTTGCTCAAGAAGAAACCTTACAACACCAACGACAGCCCTCAAACGTATTTCATAGTCAATATGTGATTTCTCATCATAACAAGTGATAGCATATGACACACTCTGTTTTTTATTTCTAAAATCTTCACAACATTTTCTTGCATTGTTGTGAATGCTAGTTGGTCCTCCTACATGAGATCTGAAATTTTCCAGTCCTTTCTTCCAATTTTTAAACCCCACTTTTGTGAAAGCACCATGTCCATGGTGTACACTAATTGTTGAAGGTTTGAAAAGAAAACAATAGAAACAATATGCAGCATCTTTCTCCACACTATATTCTAACCAATCATATTTATCATACGATGCTTCAAGGAATGATCGCCAATCTGCCCCAATTTTTTTTTGGTAAAATGGTGGCCAATCAAACGACTCCGGCCTCTCGACAAATATGCCCTTCTCATTGTATCTCTCATTTCAGTAGTTGCAAATTCTTCAATTGGCCTCCGAATTCCAGGATCCCCAATAACATTTGCTACATCAAACACTTCAGGAACACTGCCTTGTGGAGTTTCAGGTTCCTACAATCAAAATTGAGTGTTCTGCTCTATTACATTGGACTTCAAAATAGATACAGAAAACTGAAACCAAAGGGGATAGATAAACTGACCTGCTGTTCATGTTGCTCCGTGTCGGCCGTGGAGTCGCGCGTCCGCTTGCGGTTTGTTGACAGCTCCGCTGTTCTCGCTGTAGCCACTTCCTCTGCTTCTATCTCTGCCTCCTCATGCGCCGCCGCTTCCATCCAGGCTTCATCATCTTCCGAATCCATCGCCGCTCAGTTTGAGGAGGTCGAACGACGGGTCGGCGGGTCGGCGGCAGTCAGGGAAGGGTGACGGGACGGCGGCGGCCTAGGGCGGGCGGCGGGGCGGTGGTGGAAGAGGAGCGACGGCCTGGCGGCGGGAGCTATGCTCGATGGCGGCGTGGGCGCGTGGGGAATTTGCGAGCAGGCAGCAGCTAGGTCGGGGGTTGCGGGCAGTCGAAAGAAGCTAAAATGGGCAAGTTTCTCTTCTGTTATGTTCGGCCCAACAGCCCAACTTACCTGTTCGCCTGCTCTGTTCAAGGAAACAGAGCTTCGCTCTTCTCCAGCGCGTCAATGGCGCCGCCGCCGCTAGATAGCTGAATAGGGGGTCCCTGCTCCGCCCCAGGGGAGCCGGGGCAACCGCCCCTCCTCACCCCGGTGGTAGTGCCTCCTATGGTTATAATCTACCAGAAAATTCATCCTAGTCGATCCTGGTCCATAATCAATTTGGGTCTTGGAGTAATGAAGGGCCAATCAGATAACACTAGGCTGGTTTTGGACCCTGGAGTAATGTATCTACCTTTCCAAAACCATGTAGGACTAGCCAATATTGTGTCTGAACATTTTTCTATTAATATTTTGGTCCATTTGAATCGTTTTTTGTCCTTTTTCGCTAATTAACTGCACACCCTCTTCTTAATTGATAGATAAGGCAAATAATTTTGCCTCATTTAAAAATTATTTTCGGAAAATATTGGCAAGAAAAAATGAAGTTGGCAAATGGACTTTGTTACAATATAAACCTAGCCCTTTACAACAGTTCGGACTTTTGAGATAACTGACTAGTGTAGCAACTCAATATGGTATCAGAGACAGGTTGTCTCAAGCTTAACCCCCAGCTAACACTCTATTTTATATAAAAATAGTTATGGCCTCCCATCTATCCCACGTTTAAGGCCTTTCCGCTTGTTCAGTCTAGACGCGAGGGGGAGTGTTAAAATATAAAGCATATAGCCCTTTTCACAGATTTTTAAGATAATTGGCTAGTGCATCAATTTAATATCGTAACCAGAATGCTATTGAAAAAATGCAAGCGTATTATTACTAACTATATGAAAGACAAGCACTTTGGCGAGCTCTCAGCGCTCGGCTACCGTTCTAATGAACAATAGCTACAGTGTTGAACAGTGCCCCCCTGGCATTTTTGCAAAACGGCCCCTGTGTTTTATGAAAATTCGGAATCGGTCCTTCCTACATATAAATCTCACTGAGAGGGATTTATTTGTAATTACGAAAAACACCAAGGACTTCTCCACAAAATGGTCCACACATCCCCCCTTTCTCTCTCCCGCGCGACGCCGAAGTCGCCGCCGCCGCCGACGATCACCGTCGCCGCTGCGCTCCTCCTCGGACAAATCGATGGACACGGCGAGCTCCGCCGCCGCCTCCTATTCATCCTCGCCGAGCATCATCTGCTGGAACATCGCACGGCCGCCGGAATCATCCTCGCCGTCCTCGGCGTCCGCCGCCACGGAATTGCTCGCCGCCGGCGACTCCGACGACCAAATGGTTCACGGCGCCGCCTGTTCGGCTCCCCTCGACGCCCTATCGCGGATCCGCACGGTCGCAGCCACGCGCGCACGCGCAGCTGCTCGAGCGCGGCCGCGTTCGCCGCCGGCGAGTGACATCACCTGATGACGTCATCGCGGGCCCGCCGCCATTCCCCCCTAAATAGTTCCATAATTGGTAAAACTCTGCCATGTGGGTCCCGAGTGTCAGAAAATTTGTAATTACAGAAAAATGCTGAAATTCAAAAAAATTATATCTTTTATTCTACGGTTCCGAATAATGCAAAAAATATATCAAAATTTCTAAATTTAACAATTTTCCAAACTTTTCCAAATTTCTAAATTTAACAATTTTCCAAACTTTTCCGACAAAAGTTACACCAAAAAAACATTGTGCACAGAATAATGCAAATAATATATCAAAAAACTTCAAATTTAACGAATTTCCATACTTTCCACATAAAAATTACACTAAAAACCCCATTGTGCACACCTCAAAATTTAAGGAAATTTTTAATTTAAGAAACTTTCAAACTTTCCACACGAACTAATAAATGCCCATTTTGTTTTTATTCTATGGTTCAGAATAATGCAAAAAATATATCAATTTTCTAGAATTCAACAAATTTTCAAACTTTTCCAACAAAAGTTACACCAAAAACCATTGTGCACACACTAATGCAAATAATATATAAAAAAACTTCAAATTTAATGAATTTTCAGACTTTCCACACAAAAGTTATACCAAAAAACCCATTGTGCACACCTCAAAATTTAAGGAATTTTTACCCGCCTCTGCACACGTCGGCGAGCCGCCCCCTTCCCCGACCTCTCGCGCCATCATGTCTCGCGCGCCGCATGCAACCCCGCCTCCATCTGCGCCGGTCCTCCTCCATCCACACCATCTGTCCATCGGCGGCGCGCTGTTTCCACCCAGCGCCAGCCCGCCTCTCCCTTCCCCTGCACCTCGCCCTCTGGCCCGGCGCCCGTCCCCTTCACTACCTTCTAACTCACCTCTGCCTCCAACCCAGCGAGGCACCTCGGCCTCCGCCTGGTGCACAGCGGCATGAACCGACCTTGGAACCAGGCGCCGGGAGAACTAATTTTATCTGGAATAATCCTCATGTGTAGATACTCAGACGAAGAACTCAGAAATTTACAGTCTAACCTCATGATGATGGATCAAGGTTAGAATTCCAACATTCTGTTGCCACCAGTTGACTTCTACAGAACATATTCTAATAACATGCCCTCACAGAAATTTTGGCTCTCTACTGGGCGCTTCTATAGCAACATCAGAGGTTTATACAAAAATGGGTATTGGTTCTTGCTCCAGGTACAGTTAAGAATGCTCTCACCATAATATGATCAGAACAATTGTTAAGGCATATTTTTTCTAAATGTCCGCTATTTGTATTCGAATCCCTGCCATGGTTTGCATGTGTTCAGATGGTTTGGTGCTCTTCTTTCGCTTGAGATGATTATCTATTGTTGTTGTTCAGGGAATACTGTTTGCTTACATTAATGCACATTTTAGTATGAATATGCAGAAAAGATAAAAAAGTTTATTCGCATATGAGGGTGTTTCTGTAGAATATGTTCTACACTTCTACTATAGTTATCCTCTGCCTGTTATTCTCTCTTTTCTAATTATGGATGAAACAACATTGTGCTTTGCTCGAAAACTATGATGACACTACATGTACAGTAACTGTTGACTATTGTGTCATATTTACAAGCATTATCATACCGTTGAGTAGGGGTCATAGGACTTGAGCTGATCTACTGATTTAATGTGGTGCGCTCAACTCAAATGCAAATTTTCGTAGCTTTTACATGTCGATAGGCTCAATACGCTTTAAAATGTCAGTTTGCTTGAACATGCTAAAAATATCTTTGTTCAGATTTGACAGCTATAGATTCTCAGTTCATAATAACATTCAAAATAAGTTGGCTGCTCCTTCTCATATAATTTTTTCCACGTTAGTGGCTTTGAGTAAGAAGGCTATTCGTTTATCCATTACCTTCCAAATTATATTTTTTAGTTCATATCATCCGAATTCGTTTACTCATTACCTTCCAAATTATATTTCGTAGTTCATATCGACCGACAGCGCAGCAATTCGAAGATCGAATTATGTCGTGTTCACCGTAAGAAGATCTCGCCTTGCCTATGACGTACTTGCTACACCACAAGGAAATGACCAAGGAGCTACTTCTACAAACGGTACGGCAGTATAGAATAAGAGCCAACTTCTAAATATCGCTGAAATTTACATGCTGCTTTGGCTACTGAATCTATCTTCTATAAATGTGGCTACTTGATTTATAGGTTTACAAGAGTAGACATCTAAGAGACCAGGACATAAGTACACATGTCAGCAGGAAATGAAAAGGTATTTTATCAAAGCGAACGGCAGGTCACGCACAATAAGTTTTGTGCAAGATCACATATAAAATAAAGTCTTATGTGTACAATCCATATTAGGTTGGTATTATTTGATGTCATTTTGATCATATTACCAGTTGACAACATTTTGTCTCGATTAGTACCTTCATTTCTTTCCCTCTCATAACACTACGAAATTTTGTTTCACCTTCCCGTCAGCTACTTTAAATGACAGACCATCAACAAAAGCTTTCATCAAGGGCGCGGCGGTAGTCTATTCTCTAATTCATCTTCTCCGCATACCGTTTCCCATCCAATCCCATGGGTCTTCCTAAGCCTCTCATCTAGATGAACCTGTGAACCTGATATGTGATGCAGTACCATCAACAACATACACTGCCAATCAAAACAATCAACAACAGCATACATTGCCAATAAAAACATTCAAAAGAGCCACGGCGTGACGCCGCATGAAATTCCACTAGTATTTTGTTATGAGCCAACACATCTTTGACATGCTAGAGTGCTTATGGACTGATCTTAGAGCAAGCGAGTGTGCACAGTGGTTGAAAAGGCAAACCTGTCGAGTGATAAAGAAAATGTTAGACGCCGCCCTATTGTACATTGCTGTTAAGTGCACACGCATATAACACTTGGTCCACACAGGAACCACGAGACGCCTAGATATTATGTTCGTGTGCGTGAGTCGTCTGTGTTTCGCTGTCGAGTCTCTGAACTCCTTATGTACATAAATCATCTACTCCGTACTTTCTATCTAATCGAATCGGAATAACTGTCTTTTCCTCAAAACAAATAACACTTGGTCAAATTGCTATAATATATGAAGAAGGGTCACGCCGACTAGGATGTTGGAGTTTAATCGCACAGATTACAAAAAAAAAATCGCACAGATATAGGTGGAGCTAGGCGTGGCCACGTCCGGTAAGACGGATCGTATGGATTTAGTTTATTGCACCACCCTCTACGTTCACTTGGTGTGATCTGTTCCACGACTCCATTGACAGGCAGCCAAGTACATGAGTACATGACTAGGTCGATAACAACCACTCAAAAGATACTACCTCCGATCTATAATAAGTGTTGCAGTTTTGAACTAACCCTAGTTTAAAATTGCAACACTTATTTTGGATCAGAGGGAGTATAATTTTGCGAACTACTGTAAGTATACATGGCATTGTGTGAAGTACAAACATAAAGTCTGGTTTTCTAATATACTTTAAATAAAGTACTAGTGCTTGAGAAATTTATTAGTCACTAAATGTATAGCCCAATTGTAATTTTTTTTAAAGAAGATAACCTCTTTTTTTCTGTGTATTACCCAATTGTAATTTTGTTTTTCAAAAAAAGATGATAACCTCTTTTTTCTGTGTATTATTCATTATTCAATCGTGAGGCAAAACCCGATATTGAAATCAACAAGTCTAGGATTATTTTTGAGCAAGTCGACTCCAAAAAAGAGAAAATACCCAGAGAGATGTCGTTGACTACCACTAACTCTATGGTAAAACACATAAACAAACGAAAAGTACACAACTCTTAAGACAAATCTTCGAAGAAGGGATCACCGCATATGCATCGATGATGAGTCAAACGAGAAGTCGATCACCGCACATGCGCCAACAATGAGTCCAAACTGCGGAAACAATTTAGTGTCATTTGGTGTGGATCCGCCCTGTCGGATCTGACGTGGCGAATGTTTCCGGTCGCGTCTAACAATGTGTAATTCCATCCCACATATGAGCCGGATGTGAGGGGGTGTCGGACAGTCCAGACTTATGGGCTAGCATTGAGAATGCAGTTGAATGTTTTTTGCTCAGACACTGTCTAGACTATCTGTCATAGGGGAAGTGGGGCCCAGTTGGAAATGATCACCACAACACGCGACAGTAGTCTAATCCTTTAGCTGAGAAGTACTCCCTCCGTATCAAAATATATGACTTTCTACCTACTTTATGCATACTTTCTACACACATATATGTAGACATGTTTTAGTGCAAGGTTCATGTACTAGCTAGTTTATTACTCCCTCCGTATCAAAATATAAGACTTTCTAACTACTTTTTACACACATGTAGAATTTGATACGTAGGGAGCAAATAAACTAGCTAGTTCATAATGAAAATTTTCAAGTTTATATTTCCTGACGAAGGGAGAGCAGTCGATCGGGAAATGAGAGAGATGAAGAGCCTTTCGGCCACCATGGCACACCCTCTAATCCAAGTGCCGCTTTTCTTTAAGAGGGGCAGTGATCGCACCTTACCACGCCCACTAGCACATGTTTCCTTCACGTCCGGTAAGAAGGATGGCCGCAAATGGTAACGATGAACAATCAGACCTATGATGTGGGATCAAGATGCGTTTGTGAGGAGGTCACTTCTTGAATAACGCTTTTGTCTTTGCTAGCTCTTGCTTAACTGAGAATCAAATCAGCGCTCGGTTGATTCCTACTGTCACAAATCATGAGAGAGCAGGAGAGAAGAGAGGAGGCGGAGCTCCTCATCCCATGATGACAACAGACAACAAGTTTCGCGTCACTCCATTCTAAATCCTCACAGCCAAAAATATGGGTGCACACGACCGAATCCTATCCGATGCATCAATCTACAGGCATTTGCCTAAAAGAGATCGCCGGCGAAGCCTTCCGAAACTCGTCACCGGCCAGATCAATGAGGGTCGACATCAAGCAGAACACCTTCTTGGCATGAGGAGAATCCAAGGACCGCCGCCTTTATTCCGAAGATCTAGGGCACAACATACCCCGGCCTCAAACCGCCCGGGCCACAAAGGCCACGCGCAGGATTCAAGGCCAGAGGACACCCCGCGCCCTGCCCACCTCGAACGCCGCCGGACACGGCTGACCGCCACGCGTCGCCGGACAGTTGACCGTCACGGCGACGGATCCTGGTGGGACACAGATCCACCGCACCGCGACCTCCACGAAGAATGCTGGAGCGCCGACGTAGGAAGAGAACGGCACCACCGCCACAACCAGAGATCTCCGCCCCGGCTGCTGGACTCGACATGGGACTCACACCACCCCAGCTGCGCAAGTCTATCGTCGCTGCCCTCTGCCCGCCAACACCGATCGACGCTAGGGGTCCTGCCGCCGCCGCGGATGAGGCCGGTGGCAACGACGGAGATGGGCTGCTGCACGGGGGAGGTTTTTGGCGGCTGATGGCGTGGCAGCGTAGATTTTTTCTTCTCTTTATAACAAAACCAAGGTTTATCGAACCAGTAGGATTTAAGGGACTTCAACACGGTGTCAACAAGTTGACGTGGACCTACAAACAACACAAACAAAGTACTTTGCCCCAACGAAACAGGAAGGTCGTCAATCTCCCCGACTTGCTGAATCAAAGATATTAAACGTATGGTGTGAAAAATAATATGAAAGCAAAATGGAGCAGCGAGAAAATGGTGATTGAAAGCTATGAAAGCGGTTGTAAACAATATAAAAGAATGGACCAGGATCCACAGTTCACTAGTGGTGTCTCTCCAAAAGATAAATAACATGCTGGGTAAACAAATTACAACTAGGCGACTGACAAATTTTGGGGGCATGACAATGCTATCATGACACAGTAAAGTTCATTGTAATATTTTAATTGGGCATTACGTCAAAATAAATAGACCGTTATCCAATTGCATCTATGACTAATAATCCAACCCGGGATCGCTATCCAGTCGATCACCCGAAAATATTAAGTTGCAAGCAACAGATAATTGCAATAAGCAAAATGCATAATGTAAGCAATGGTTACAACACGTAGTAATAAACAAGGTTGTTTTACCGCTAGTAGCAACATCACATACTCTGCCTTAGTCGTTTCTGTCAACTCGAGGCCAGAAAAGGAGGCATGTACCTACTATCTAGCATAAATACTCCCTCTTGAAGATACAATCAACTATTTGGCCAAAGTAACCACAAGCATCAGAGAACATGCAAGATCTTAAATAGAGCATAATATAAATAGATGAACAAAGATGATCATAATTCCACAATTCATTGGATCCCAACAAACACATCATGTAGCATTACATAAAGAAGATCTTGATCATGTTAAGCAGCTCACAAGATCTAAACATGGTAACACAAAGAGAAGAGACAACCATCTAGCTACTGCTATGGACCCATCTAGCTACTGCTATGGACCCGTAATGCAAGGATAAACTATTCACGCATCACTTCGGAGGCGGGCATGCTGGTGTAGAACCCTCCAGTGATGGTATCCCCTCCGACAGAGTGCTGGGAAGAGCTCCAGAACATTCCCGAACTAGGGTTTGCGACGACGGCAGCCATAGATATCTTTCTGGAATATGTTCGGGTGTTTTAGGATTTTCTTGACGAAGGCAATTTTTAGGCGAAAGGGCGTCGAGAGGCGGTGGAGGAGGGGTCTAGGAGACCCCAGGCGCGGGCCCACCCTTGGCCAGGCCTGGCACCCTCCTGCATCCTGTGTGGCTCGTCTGGTCCTGGTGTTCTGGCACTGGGGCCCTCTGGTGATAAAAATAATCCTCGTAAAGGTTCGTCCAATTCCGAGAATATTTCTTTACTAGCTTTTGTGAAACAAAAAGATAGCAGAAAACAGGAACTGACACTGGGCATCTTGTTAATATGTTAGTCCCAGAAAATGCACTAAAATGATATAAAACAATAAATAAAACATGTATCACTAGTATAAAACAAGCATGGAATAATAAAAAATTATAGATACGTTTGAGACGTATCAGCGGCGGCTAGGGTTTGCCTCGGTGTCGCCCTGGGGAGTAACACAGGAGCCCTGGGGAGCGATGTCTTGCTACGATCAGTGGATGCAATTTTTTTTATTTTTGGGGGAGAATTTCACTTCCCCGGCCTCTGCACCAACTAGTGATGCATAGAGCCTTTTAAGCATGAGTACCAAGATTTTTATCTTGGTTATTAACCAAGCCTGGTTCTTAGGATAAATTACATGAGTATCAGGGAGGCCTGATCCTCAAGTATAAATAGAAAGTAAATTTGCGTCTCCGAGGACTTGAACTTGGGTGTTGTACATCCACTCCCCCAACCAGTTGAGTTAGGCTCACTCCCTTGAGGGATTTATAGGGATGGCTGGAGTGGCGATGTACCACCGCAGAGTGGGAACTTGGGGCAGGGCTGGGCGGCGAGTCGTCGCGGCAGCGCGCCGGTCATGGGCGGGAAGATGGCAGTCAGACAGGTGGTGGCTGCAGGGGGGTCGCCGGAGGGGACAAAGAAACCATAAAAAGAAGATGACCAAGCGCTATCTTATTTCTCGGTCAACTGAGACCTACGGGGGCCATGAATAAAGAAAGACACATATTCTCTTTACATCCTTTTTTTTCAAGCCACACAACAAACAAACAACCCTAAAGTTGGAAGAGAGGAGGTTGAAGGTAGGTTCTCAGAGCATCTCCACTCGTGGCGCCAATAGTCCTCTCAATAGGCTTATTGGACGAGTCAGACATAAAATATCGTCCACTCATGGCGCCAATAGCCTGATTTTGTCCGACGCGGCCCAATATTTGTCTGGGGCGCCCAGCCCACACCCCCCGTTGGGGGCCGCTTGGCCGCGCCAGACGAAGCCGCGCACGACACCACGTTGCCCCCGACAGGCGGGCCAGCGCTATCACTGAGACATCGACTTAAATGCGTCTAACGACTGGTCAGTGCAGACCTCTGCTCGGTTCCCCCGGCCGCAATATAGAGCGGCGCGGCCTCTGCTCTCCTCGCCGTAGTCCTCCCCACCCCTCTACCATGTCTCGCCGCCAGCGATGCGCTGCACCGCTGGGCAGACTATGGAACACAACCGCCGCCGGGAGGCAGGAGGAGTCGCAACGAGCGCTGGGAGGAGGAGGCGCGTCGCAGCTGGCTTCCGGAGGCGGTTGGCTTCGCAACGTCCACCTCGCGCGCAACGACCATGAGGCAGGCTCCTCCACAAGGCAGATCAGCACCACCGTGTTCTGCCGCCACTGCCGGCCCCACCGACGGATCTACTCACGGAGGCGGAGGCACAAGAGCACATCTGCACCAACACACCGGTGCCCGCGGACTGCCGCCATCCCGTGGGGTGGACGACAAACATCGTCCACGTCCCGGTGGCGCCTCGCCTAGGCATATCGTGACTACATCGACATGTGCATCCGCAAGATGCCGCCGGAGACGATGGACGACTATCGGTACGCCCTGTCAGCGCTTTACTAGGACGATCAGGTGGAGATGGAGTACCAAGGGCATCTACACAGCTTTTTCGTCACCTCCCCGATCATGTCGCCACCTCTGGAGTGGTTCGACTCCGACGACAACCTCCTCTCCAACAACTCCAACGATGACTTCGCGGTGGGGTGGAGAGGGAGAGCCTGACGTACGAGACAGCGGAGGCTCGGCAAGCACGTGAAGAGCAGCCGGTGGCGCAAGTGGCACCTCCACAGGTGACGGAGCATGATGATGATGACGACGATGATGACGAGTGGCCCGAACCCCAGTGGCAGGGCATGCAGTAGCTTCGTCGACTGCTGCCAGACACCTATACCTGTGTGGGTGGGCTCCTTTCCACACTGCAGGTGCCCCGGCAGGTTTAGTTTAGTTTTAATGAATTATGTTTAGTTTAAATGAAATTTGACTAAAATATATCTACTTTCGTGTCTGAATCTTATTTTAAATTTCCTTACTGACGTCACGGGCGGGGAGAGGCGCCCCAATAAGCGGCAGCTCGTCCGGACAGCCCCCAATAGCGCAGCAGCGTGGCGAGTGTGTTATGTTTTGGCAATTGGCAGGCACGCAATGAATTCACTGGCCGGGCAAGAAAGGACCTCCAGCAGCAACAGACCATGGTGGCGCGCAATCAATTTGACAGTGTAAACATCAGTAGTGTCTTGCATGCCCCTGTATGTTGACACCAAGGCTCGCCGGCGCCGTTGCTCTTTGGGACCGTTGTTCATGTTGTTGCCTACTCACTCAGTACTTTGATTGCACTGCCACCTGCAACTGTTCTGTTGAGATGATGATGGAGTAAAGTAACTGTCCCCGGCCGGAAATTTGAATGCTCAAATGTACGGAACTTTACCATTCAAGTTCTTTTCAGAGAATCGTCTCTTCAATTCAAGGCCACCACTGCATTCAAAACGTTAAGCGAGGACAGGGAGGGAAACGATTGTATTGTATGTACTACGCGAGTAATGCAAGAGCCAGCTGAGTTGGCAGATGGATGCATCGATCGAGGTGTCACTTGAACGAGGTCCCCCAGTTTAATTTGACGACGTACACGAGCAACTGTAATAGTAATACATTTGGAAATACCAGGTCCAATGGAATTTCTCGTCACAGCACCTGAAGGGCCAGACATTTAGACACGACAGAACACTCCAACAACATTTTACCTTGCCAAAGTTCAAAGGGATGCTATATTATGCTAAGCTTGTGTTGGAAGGACAGGGGGCTTACAGTTTGAGCCGGCACCAGTTTATCAATCGCCCACATCAGAATTACACAATTAGTTGGCATCTGTTTTTCACCACGCTTTCCTTCATTGCAAGTTGTCGGGGGTTACCCCCGGGTAGGCTAAAGATGAGGTAAAGACATGTAAGGTTAAAGCAGTAAGCTGTCCGAGGTAACGATTGAGCAAGGACGCAGGAGGTGTCATCCGACGTAAGGTGTACGTCCGAGGTATATTCTCCGAGGTATATCCTCCGAGGTATCAACCTCGGGGCAGTCAGCTAGCCACCACAGCAATAAGGAATTCTCTACCGAGGTATAGGATCAGGAGTGTTATCCGAGGTTGGCAGCAAGGATCGAGGCATGTCAGAGAGGTCACTGGCACCGCAGAGCTCGTAGCCCGAGGCTTCAGAGGACGGTGAGGTCCGTCCACGGGTTTCCCGGAAGCTCGGGGGCCTAGGAGCTGACTCGGCTATTTCGGGAAAGGTCTACAGGCTAGACCTCGGCAGGCTACTGAAGTATGACCGGAAGAGGAAAGCTAGGCCTGACAGTCCGGCCGTTGAGCTGGCAGGAGGCAGAGGCTTGTCTTCTACCTTTTGGCCATGCCATTGTCAGTTGTAGGCAGGGGTAAAAATGTACTTCGGCCTGTGTATATATGCGGCATCTCTACCTCCAGGAAAGAGGACGGCGAAAACCCTAGCTCATTTCCCCCTTCATAGTTTCATCTTCTATCTAGAGCTCTCACTTGAGCAACATCATACAGCTCGAGGAGCACCTTGTACCTGAGAACGACACTGATATATTGAGAGAGGAAAGGCAGGAGTAGGGGTTTTACTTCCTCACGAAGGCCCCGAACCTGGGTACATCGTGGTGTCTTTTGTGTTCTTGGCTTTCTCGGTCTCTTGTTCATGTTCTTGTGGTTTCTTGCATGTTCTTGCTTGTGCACATCTTGAGTGCATAAACCCTCCCCGGATTCCCCCAACGACCATTCGGCCCCAACTAAGCCATACCCATGGCATCTGCCGTGATCCCACCACGACAGTTGGCGCCCACCGTGGGGCTGATAGTGGCGTTTGCTGGATCAATTCGGATGGGACCTTCGTCATCAACGCGGGGACTCGACTTCGGCCTCGTCCCCGTTAGTTGACTCATTTTCGAGTTGGCTGCAGTGCGAATCCGAGCTGTTCTGGAATCTGAGCTGTTCTGGAATCCGAGCTGTTCTGGAATCTGAGCTGTTCTGTGATACGAGGTGTTCTGTCCGAGGTGTTTTGTTCGGGCTGTTCTGTAATCCGAGGCGTTCTGTCCGAGGTGTTTTGTCCGGGCTGTTCTGTGATCCGAGGTGTTCTGTCCGAGGTGTTTTGTCCGAAGTGTTCTGTGATCCGAGGTGTTCTGTCCGAGGTGTTTTGTCCGGGTTGTTCTGTAATCCGAGGTGTTCTGTCCGAGGTGTTCTGCCCGAGCTGTTCTGTAATCCGAGGTGTTCTGTCCGAGCTGTTCTGCAATCCGGGGTGTTCTGGAATCCGAAGTGTTTTGCAATCCGAGGTGTTCTGAAGTCTGAGGTGTTCTGAAGTCCGAGGTATCCTGGGAGAATCCGAGTTAAGACTTGGAAATCCGAATTAAGACTTCTCCAACAACCTGGCCTTGTAAGTATCATTTATGTGTCTTCACATGCTTCTAGATAGTCTCAAATAGTACTCGGGGACTGCCCCCTCGTTCCTACCTTGCTATGATTAGTTGTTTTCCCCGGGGTAGAGTGTTTTGACCCGGGGACTGGATCGCCAGTCCAGTTCTGTTTTGTCCCAAAAGTTACTCGGGGACTCACCCCTCGCTTTTTGGTCTAAGTGTTCTCCCCGGGACAAGATGTCTTAACCCGGGGACTGGGTAGCCAGTTTGTTTTACCCCTTCTCCTAGATAAGAAAAGTAACTCGGGGACTCGGTCGAAACCGAGTCTGGATCTTTGTGCTTAGTAACTGCTATTAGATTCGTTTTCTATCAAGTGCTATAGCTAGTTTGCCTCGGTTAGTATAATTGTTGTTCCCGTCAAATATTCTTCATGATTTATATGCTGGACTAACGTTGAAAGGGAAATTCGGTTTTGCTGAAAATGTTTGCTACCGAGGTATAATAAAAATACGAGGTATTCAAGAAATCCGGGTCATATTGGAAATCCGGGTCATATTGGTAATCCGGGTCATTTTGGTAATCCGAGGTATAATGGAAATCCGACGTATCATGGTTATGTTAGTTATCTCAAGCTACCCAAGGTATCATGGCATTATCAGTATTCTCTAGATCGCCGATTATTTCGGTTTGCCACAATATCACGGCATCACTCCACCTCCGGGATCGCCGTTTATTTCGGTTTGCCATAGTATCACGACATCTTTCTGCATCACATATCGCCGTTTACTTCGGTTTGTCACAATATCCTGACATCATTCCTTGTCCCAAATCATTGTTTATTCTGTTTGCCAATGTATCATGGCATTACCTGTATACCAGATCAGTGTCTATGTTGGTTAGTCAGAGGCAACCTTTGAGATATGTTTATGCAAGTTATATGTCAGCCCAGCAGTGGCTGGAGACATCTATGTCGGTATACGCCCGAAGTGGCTAAAACAGGCATTCGAGATATGCTTAGGTGAGTCTGGCAGTGGCTGGAGACATCTATGTCGGTATACGCCCGGAGTGGCTAAGAACCAACATATGTGTGATATGCCCAAAAAGGCCGAAATACCGAGACATATGAGTTATGCCCAAAGAGGCCGAAATACCGAGATATGTGTGTTATGCCCAAAGAGGCCGAGGTATCGAGACATGTGTGATATGCCCAGAGTGGCTGAGGTACCGAGACTTTTTAGATACATACTTGCAGGTTTATGTCGGTCCAACCGACGCTGGCGGCATCCGAGTTCGGTAAAAGCCAGGAGGGCTAACCGACGCTGGCGGCATCCGAGTTCGGTAAAAGCCAGGAGGGCTAACCGACGCTGGCGGCATCCAAGTTCGGTAAAAGCCAGGAGGGCTAACCGACGCTGCGGGCATCCGAGTTCGGTAAAAGCCAGGAGGGCTAACCGACGCTGGCAGCATCGAAGTTCGGTAAAAGCCAGGAGGGCTAACCAACGCTGGCGGCATCCGAGTTTGGTAAAAGCCAGGAGGGCTAACCGACGCTGGTGGCATCTGAGTTCGCTAAAAGTCAGGAGGGCTAACCGATGCTGGCGACATCCGAGTCTGGTAAAGGCCAGGAGGGCTGAGAACCGACTTAAAATGGTGCCCATGCAGGCAACATATTTCCGGTGCAAATTGTCCATCTCGTTGTTGATTCGGGTGAGCTCGATCAACCGGATGTCGCATTCGGCCTGGAGGGCATGGCGAAGACGACCAAGTTACAAAGGCGCCCATGCAGGCAGGAGGCTATGCATATGGAGATGTATTGGAATGCTTATTTATTTTTGTAAGTCTGTGCGCGACTCTGCGAGTCCCCCACAGCCTCGGGGACTACTGTCGGGGGGTTACGCCCGGGTAGCTAAAGATGAGGTAAAGACATGTAAGGTTAAGGCAGTAAGCTGTCCGAGGTAACGATTGAGCAAGGACGCAGGAGGTGTCATCCGACGTAAGGTGTACGTCCGAGGTATATTCTCCGAGGTATATCCTCCGAGGTATCAACCTCGGGGCAGTCAGCTAGCCACCACAGCAATAAGGAATTCTCTACCGAGGTATAGGATCAGGAGT
The DNA here is from genome assembly GCA_947311845.1 of Poa pratensis. NCBI lineage: Eukaryota > Viridiplantae > Streptophyta > Magnoliopsida > Poales > Poaceae > Poa > Poa pratensis. Next base: position 39,596,763 of record CAMZMU010000078.1, read on the forward strand.
GTTATCCGAGGTTGGCAGCAAGGATCGAGGCATGTCAGAGAGGTCACGGGCGCCGCAGAGCTCGTAGCCCGAGGCTTCAGAGGACGGTGAGGTCCGTCCACGGTTTCCCGGAAGCTCGGGGGCCTAGGAGCTGACTCGGCTATTTCGGGAAAGGTCTACAGTCTAGACCTCGGCAGGCTACTGAAGTATGACCGGAAGAGGAAAGCTAGGCCTGGCTGGCCTGACAGTCCGGCCGTTGAGCTGGCAGGAGGCAGAGGCTTGTCTTCTACCTTTTGGCCATGCCATTGTCAGTTGTAGGCAGGGGTAAAAATGTACTTCGGCCTGTGTATATATGCGGCATCTCTACCTCCAGGAAAGAGGACGGCGAAAACCCTAGCTCATTTCCCCCTTCATAGTTTCATCTTCTATCTAGAGCTCTCACTTGAGCAGCATCATACAACTCGAGGAGCACCTGGTACCTGAGAACGACACTGATATATTGAGAGAGGAAAGGCAGGAATAGGGGTTTTACTTCCTCACGAAGGCCCCGAACCTGGGTACATCGTGGTGTCTTTTGTGTTCTTGGCTTTCTCGGTCTCTTGTTCATGTTCTTGTGGTTTCTTGCATGTTCTTGCTTGTGCACATCTTGAGTGCATAAACCCTCCCCGGATTCCCCCAACGACCATTCGGCCCCAACTAAGCCATACCCATGGCATCTGCCGTGATCCCACCACGACACAAGTAGTCCAAACAACCCACACATTCATTGCCAGTAGTACAAAGAGGTGGCGCTTCCATCCTTCAGTGGAAAGGTTATTACGAGCCTTATTTTGCTTCAACGCAGGTGGTCCTTGCATATACAAATAGAAGACATTGTGTCATACAACACTCAGAGAAACAGATTAATAAATGTTGTAGGAGAAAATTTACATCGACGCAAATTTTCACTTATGTATAGTTCACACTCTTGAGACTTACCATGAACGACGACATGGAAAGGTTTTTTTTATGTCAGCAGAGGAAGCTTTTCCCTAGGAATGTCTACCCAAGTTTGACGGGTATCACTAGCTGAAGGGTTCCCTTCGCGAAGTTAATTTTACCCATCGTACGAGCACGCCACGTGCTGCCTAGCTGTGAAGAGGCAAACCATAATTTGGAGACCGCCTCTCCGCAGGACTCGCGCCGACCGATCGATCGTACAGAAGCAAGCTAGCTTCGTACGAAGCCCCGTGCATGCATGCCTGGTCCCACGTTCGTGCCGTCACGAAGCGCCCCGCGGCCTTCGCGTCACAGCCCCGCACGCGGCTGTTGTACACATGTACATCACGGAAGCCCTGCAAGAGTCGCCTGGGATTTTATGTTGCGAAGTTCTGCGTATGAACTAGCTGTGAGACAAAGTACAAGAAAAATCAGTGAGAAAGTGAAAAAAAATGGACGAACTACATACAAAACAGTGTGCAACTACACGGAACAGCAGTACAACCTACACATGAAATACAATATATTTATCAAATATTACGGCTCGGCTTCGACTCGATAAATTTTAATAATATCTTGAAAGGGGTACATTAGTCGTTAAGCGTATTCGCCGTTGCGCGCATTGGTCGTTTCGTGTGCTATGGCTCGGCTTTGCCTCGGCGGCTCCGCAGAGCTCTAGACGTCTACGGCGTACAACTACACAGACACAAGCTGTAAAACTACAACTATACAGACACAGGTTGTACAACTACACGTATACATATTGTATAACTACATAGACACGTGTTGTACAACTAACATGTTGTACAACTAAAGAGACACAGGATGTTCAACTACATAGACACAGTTTATACAACTATATAAACACATGTTGTATAACTAGACAGACACAGATTATACAGACACATATTGTACAACTAAACAAATACAGGTTATATCGACACAGGTTGTACAACTATACAGGCACAGGTTGTACAACTACGCAGACACAGTTTGTATAGACACAAGTTGTAGAAGTACACAGACACATGTTGTATAACTATAAATAACCGGAGTATAAAAAAAAGTTGGTCGAAACCTATCAACATGGGATCTAGTTTTGTAGATCTCGACGCGAGGAGTTCAAAAGTGAAAACGGTTTGTAATTTAGATAAACGGTTCTCAAGATATTTCATTTTCAAAATTCAGATTTGAAAAATAAAAGGCAAAAAGGGAAAACTGCATGCCCGCGTACGTGCATGCTCTCCCTTTCTCTCTCATACTCCCCACTTTCAATCTAATTGTGATACTTGGCAAACATCCAAACAACCAAAATTAGAGAATGTGAGGAGAAACCGACAATTATCACAATTAGAACGATGGTGGGGTTCCCTTTACAAAAGGAACCCTTTTTCTAGTGATCCTCAAGTCTGACAGTGCTGGTCGGACCCTCGAGCCCATAGGGATAGACACCACAAACTCTAGGTACCTAGATGGGCTTTAGACGTTCAACAACCCACGTCGTCTGATTCTGCTATTGGAAGGCACCCAATAGCCCTCCGGGGGATATAGGTAGGGTATCAGGCGCGGCGCCCAGACCCATCACGCAAAAGCTCAAAATAGGCAAACGTTTCTTGTAATTGACCCGCTCTGATATGATCGATTTCAACTAAAAACGTATTATGCGGGCCTATGCGGGACCGCTGCTTGCAACCCTAGATATAGGTGACTGGGTCTAAAAACCCGAAACGGCCTCGCTATATATTTTCAAAGTACTCTCCCCACACAACATGTCGGGTATCTCTAGGAAAAGAGTTGCCTTCAAGAAGGTCACGATGCAGCGAGCGACACGATCTGGCGTGACACGTGGAGCAACCTTTGTCCGATCCACATATGGTTACTGAGAGCTGGTACAAACTCAAATCCGACAAGCACGTTTCGTAAATCTGCACGCCCCCTCTTCGTGTCGATTAGTACTCCTGCTGCTGCCTGCTAATCTCGCGCGCCAAGATGACTTTCGAAATCGATTAGTACTCCTGCTCTGTAGCACAACCAAGCATTTAGCTCAAGATAATTATAGGCCATATTTACAAAATTTGGAAGTACAAATTTTTCGAATTAGAAAGAACAAAATCCAAGGTACAAAATCATTGAAACCCGAAGTACACGAATATTAAAACCCGAAGTGAAAATATAATAAAAGCCAGAGTACAAAAATTACGAAGTACATCAAATCACAAGGTATGAGTACAAAAAAGACGAAGTACATTTTTTTTGAACTACAAAGTATAAAAACCAAAGTACTACTGAAATCATAACAAAAACACGCTCGCGCGAAATACAAAAGTTTACTGAGATCTCGAAGTACAAGTACGTTGAAACCCAAAATACATGCATTCGGATTTTGGGAGTACAATTTTGTTTTGTCAAAACCTATCAACATGAGATCTAGCTTTAAAGATCTTGACGCGAGTAGCTCAAAAGGGAAAACGGTTCGTAATTTGGACAAACTGTTCTCAACATATTTCGTTTTGAAACTTGGGTTTTGAAAAATAAAAGGGAAAAATTGTACTCCAACCTCCCGTGTCCCTTACTCTTATCGTCACCCCACTCTCATTATCGTTACGACATTTGGCGGACACACAAACAACCGAAGGAGAACGCACCTGACGCGCGCGTTGCACTTCTCTAAAGTTTCCCTTTTTCTAGCGATTTCCCATGTCTGTACAGACGACATTACAATCCGAGTGTCGTAAAGGCTCCCAATACTCTCTCCCACTTCCATAGAAGATGAGGCCCATACATGGCATATTCGTAGAGCATTTACTGCACTCATCAGCCCGACACACACACAATTTCTAGATGGATAGCAGTAGTGCTCCAAATTCCAAACATATCCCTTAGAAGGACGAGAAATCAGAGAAAGCCATATATGGACCTACATGTAATGATAAGTTAACGCTTCTCATGTCCACAATATTAGAGGTCATAATGTAAAAGGTAGTTTGCTGATAAAGCTAGCCAAAATGGATATTCCATATCAATATGCGAGAGAATATTTTCATATGAGAGAAGAATGTTCATTTGGATGTTCTGGCGAGGGGCCCAACTCCACTTAGCCCCACCAGACTGTTTTAAAGGACCAAGTCATATGGTGAAGCTCAAGAAGCTCAGTAATTAAGCACACGACAAGTACGGAGAAGTCGAATGGATCAGGCTAGGTCCGTAGCTCGGCTAGGTGTTACTAGTACAGAACGACCCATCGGATACCACTCTATGGAAACAGCACGAGTTAGGCGATGGAAAATCACGATTTTACCGTGTCCGCTAAGGCCTGACCGAACTGGGCCGCGGCTGGCCCGTCAACATTGGTTACGGGCACATTTCAATCTCCGTTACCCATAGTATTGGCAACGGTCATAATTTTGTCTCCGTTTCCGATATATGCCTCTATGGCAACGGAACTTTTGGGTGTCCGTGTGCAATGTGAACACGTTCCATCTTCTTGGAATTCGATGCGAGTCGAGTAACTGCTATGGCGTAGTGGCGCCGCGGCACCGCCCACTACTCCTTAAAAACCCACGATCTCCCTGCTATCTCAGTACAACACTTCGCCGTAGCCATGGATACTCCTAGCAACTCCTCGGGCGCCCGCCACCGCAGCCGTTCGCCGCCGCCGCAGAGAGCCTATCTCCTTTCGCTTGATTGGAACCGCGTCATCGGGCCGGAGGCCATCGCGCAGCGGCACTGGCAATATAGGAGGTCAGTGTCGTGGTCAAATGTTAGCCTCCTCGGTGGCTGGCACCTCAAACACATGTGGGTGCCTATGCCGCCGAAAAACGAAATGGGATCCTCGGGCGCCCGCCAGAGAGCCGCTCGTCCTCGGCCGCCTGAATGGAACTGCGTCATCGTTGGGCTGGCCGTTGATAGCGTGGATCACACGTTCGCTGGGAGACCCCAAGAGTAAGGTATGATGTAGCAAAGCAGTAATTTTCCCTTGATTACAAAACCAAGGTTATCGTACCAGTAGGACTTGGAGAAGGCTTCGGCTAGGTGACAATGGTAATGGCGCCGAAAAAGAGCTGTTGACGTGGACCTACGCACACACGAATAAACTACTTTGCCCCAACGAAACAGACAGGGTGTCAATCTCTCTGGCATGCTGAACACAAAGGATTAAACGTATGATGGAAATATTATGAGAGAAAAAATGACCAGCGAGCAAATGACTAGGAAAAGCTATTAAAATGGTTGTAAGCAATGTAGGAAAATAGGACCGGGGTCCACAGTTCACTAGTGGTGTCTCTCCAAAAGATAAACGTGTTGGGTGAACAAATTCCTACCGTGCAATTGACAAACATGGGCGCAACACAATACTATCATGACACATGGTTCACCGTTTCATTTAATATGGGCATTACGTCAAAATACATAGACCATTATCCAACTGCATCTATGACTAATAATCCACCCCGGGATCGCTATCCAGCATGTCACCCGAAAGTACTAAGTTGGAAGCAACAGATAATTGCAATAAGCAAGGTGCGTAATGTAAGCAATGAGTACAACATAAAGTAATAAACACCGCTGTTTTATCCCTAGTAGCAACAGCACATCTCAAGTTCTAATCGTTTCTGTCAACTCGAGCTCGAACAAGAGAGTCATGAACCCACTATCTAGCATAAATACTCCCTCTACAGACACAAGTAATTACGTCGGCCAAAGCATACACACGTATCGGAGAGCATGCAAGATCATAAATAAAACATATCATAGATAAACTGAACCATAATGTCAAGACTCCATAATTCATCGGATCCCTGATGGCGTGGAATAGCACGTTCGTTGGAAGACCCCAAGTGTAAGGTTTGATGTAATTTAGCAGCAAGTTTTCCCTTGATTACAAAACCAAGGTTATCAATCCAGTAGGACTTGGAGAAGGCTTCGGAAAGGTGTCAGCGGCGTCGCTTATGATTACTGACATGGACCTGCGCACACACGAACAAACTACTTAGCCCCAACGAAACAGAGAGGGTGTCAATCTCTCCGGCTTGCTGAACACAAAGGATTAAACGTATGATGGAAAATATTATGAGAGAAAAAATGACCAGCAAGCAAATGACTAGGAAAAGCTATTAAAACGGTTGTAAGCAATGTAGGAAAATAGGTCCAGGGTCCACAGTTCACTAGTGGTGTCTCTTCAAAATATAAACATGTTGGGTGAACAAATTACAGCGGGGCAATTGACAAACATGGGCGCAACACAATATTATCATGACACATGGTTCACCGTTTCATTTAATATGGGCATTACGTCAAAATACATAGACCGTTATCCAACTGCATCTATGACTAATAATCCACCCCGGGATCGCTATCCAGCATGTCACCCGAAAGTATTAAGTTGGAAGCAATAGATAATTGCAATAAGCAAGGTGCGTAATGTAAGCAATGAGTACAACATAAAGCAATAAACACCGCTGTTTTATACCTAGTAGCAACAACACATCTCAAGTTCTAATCGTTTCTGTCAACTCGAGCTCGAACAAGAGAGGCATGAACCCACTATCTATCATAAATACTCCCTCTACTGACACAAGTAATTACTTCGGCCAAAACATACACAAGCATCAGAGAGCATGCACGTTCATAAATAAAACATATCATAGATAAACCGAACCATAATGTCAAGACCCCATAATTCTTCGGATCCCCGCAAACACAACACATAGTATTACATAAAGATGATCTTAATCATGTAGGCAGCTCATAAGATCTAAACAATGGAGCACAAAGGAGAAGAGACAACCATCTAGCTACTGCCGTGGACCCGTAGTCCCATGGTGGACTACTCACGCATCACTCCGGAGGCAGGCATGGTGGTGTAGATGCCTTCGGTGACGATCTCCCCCTCCGGCAGGGTGCCGGGAAGAGCTTCAAAACCCTCCCGATCTAGGGTTGGCGATGGCGGTGGCCTCGGAACTTTTCTGGAAAATATGATCGGGTACCGAGGGTTTTCGGGAGGAAGACAATTTATAGGCGAAAGGGCAACTCGAGAAGCTTCCGGAGTCGGCCAGGTGGGGCCCAGGCGCGGCCAAGGCTGGGCCGCGCCTGGGGGTCGTCTGGCCCCTGTGGGGCCCCTGCAGGCGCCCTCCTGGCTCCGTCTTTGTTTCTTCATAAAAATAAATCATGTAAATTGGCAGCTTATTCCGAGAAAATTCCCCGACTAGCTTTTCTGAAACAAAAAGACAACAAAAACAGGAACTGGCACTGGGCATCTTGTCAATAGGTTAGTTCCACAAAAATGTGCCAAAATGATATAAAAACATTATAAAAGAATGTGGCAATGATATATAATATGCATGGAACAACCAAAAATTATAGATACGTTTGAGACGTATCAGCATCCCCAAGCTTAATTCCTGCTCGTCCTCGAGTAGGTAAATGATAAAAAATAATTTTTGGTAGTGACATGCTACCAACACGATTATGATCAAGTAATGCAAGGCATATGAATTGAATGAAGTGATCCAAGTCAATGGCCTATAGTTGGCATAAAGCAAATAATGATTAACCATGTGTAACATCTAAGCAAGAATTTTTCATGGATAGTACTTTGGAGACATGAAAATTATAAGACTTGTCATGCTTGATAGTTCACAAAGTAATAAACTTTCGGCAAAGGTGCTCAACCAACACAAAGGAAGACTTAAGTTTTCAGCAAGAAGCTTCGACATGTAACTTATTTATCTTAAGATAATATCAATATAAAATTTTCACAGTTAAACATAAAGATAGCATGTAGTAGACTTGTACCTCAATTGATACTATGCATTTACTTGAGAGATAAAGATTGGAAAGGAAAACTGACTCAACATAAAAGTAAAAGAAAGGCCCTTCGCAGAGGGAAGCAGAGATTAATCGTGTGCTAGAGCTTTTTAGTTTTTGAAAGTATATAGAGACATAAAAGTATTTATTTGAGAGATGCATAATATGATAGTGAACAATGCATTACTACATTTGCTAGACAGACTTTTAAGAGCGGTTCCCATGAGGAACGTTATTTCTGCAGCAAGCAGATCATTCCTCTTTTTCTCCTTTGTTTACACATGCAGATGTTTGACTGAATTCACAGGAACAAAATGTGAGGAGAGTTTTTGGTGATTGTTTGTAATTTATCTTTTATGGGGCCGGGCACCCCTTTGCCAGCTCTTTTTGCAAAGTTAATGGACAAGTAGATGAAGCATACAAGTCCTGAAATAAGTCTGTCCAACAAATGCAATAAATACCACTCACTACTTCCTCATGAGCTTAGTAGTAGAGGCACAAAAACGAAGTAATAACATTTTTAATATTTAAAGCTAGCACACAAAAAATTTACTTGGAGTGCCTTGGAAATAACACATGTAGGTAGGTATGGTGGACACGAATGGCATGGATATTTGGCTGAAGGTTTTTGGATGCACGAGAAGCATTCCCTCTCAGTACAGAGTTTTTAGGCTTAGCAAGGTGTCAAGCAAATACATATTAACAACCGAATACATGAATGACCAAAAGATATACATTAAGCATAACCATTAGACCCTACACTGTCTCCCTTGTCAACCAAACATGTTTTGCAAAAAGAATATCTAGACTTTGAGAAATAACAATCAGAACAAGTATCATAATTCTAAGCTTTACGGTATTTCTCCACTAGTCCATTCTTAAGCAAATGATCCACAAGTTTAAGCATTCATCTAATTTATATCTCAAAATGTTGGCCCATAAGGCCCAGCCCATTAACGTGACCTAGAAGAGGACATAACAGGAGGAGGAGAAGTGTGCATCGATTCGGAATAGCAAGCTGCAGCCGCCACAAACACTCAAGCATAGCGTCTCCTCTGAGGTATGTATCGGGGAGTCAATATGGTATCAGAGCTCGGCGACGGTGGGGCCTGACCGGACGGCGGTTCCGGCGGAGATCGGCGGCGGAGGAAGGGCTATAGCTGTCGGTGTGGGGGTGTAGCTGTGGCATAGAAGGGAGGAGAGTTGCTGCTGCGGTGAAGCTGCTCGGTAGGGGAAATTGCAGGTATTGCTGCTGCGTGCAGCTGCTCGTGAGGAGGAGAAACAGGGGGCTGGTGTGTTGCTGCTGCGTACTGCTACAGTAGCAGGTCGGGAAGATGGCTGAAACCAAAAGCCTTGCTGAAGCTGTCGGGTTTGGCAGAGCAGAGCCGGGTTTGGCAGAGGAGGCAGAGCGACCGACGGGGCTATTACGGTACGCGGTGGCGGCGGTGCCGGTGCAGCTGGCTGAGTGCAGCCGGGAGCTGGACGAGGGGCACCACGCGCGGGATGTACACGGGGAGAAGGCGGCGTGGCGGCTGAAGCTTGCGGAACTCGAGCTAGAGTCGGAGTGCACGTGCCGGCGACGTGAGGCGACGGAGGAATTTGAGTCCAAGATGCGCGCGTGTGGGAGGAGCAGGCGGCCGCCGTGGAGCGACTGGAGACGGAGTACCGGGACAAGGTCGCGATGGAGGACGTGGTGGAGCTGCGTGCGCTGCAGCAGTGGAAGGAGGCTGTGCACGTGTCACGGGAGCAGAGGCCACCGCCGACCATGGAGAAGGTTGAGGCAGAGCAGCTTGGGCGGCATGCGCTGGCCACCGAGGTGATGACGGCCACGGTGCAGGAGCAAGCGAATGGACAGCTGCTAAGTGTTGGTCCTAGTGCTGCTGCTCAGGTGTTGCACGCGCAGCTGGCGCTTGGAGGAGGCGCTGTTGCTAGGTGTTGGTGCTGCAATAGCTGCAGGTGCTCTGGGAGGAAGATAGAGGATACTAGTCTTCCAAGTTCGGCTGATTTTACCTGTAGAAATGAGGACAACACCGAAAAGGCCACCATTGCTGCTCACAGAATTAATCCGGAGTGGGTACTAGACTCGGGTGCATCTCAACATGTTGCAGGTGACTTCAGGGAATTTGAGTCATATGATCAGCACTCTCAAAGTAACACTATATGCACTGCTGACGGGACATTGCAGCCTATTAAGGGTATTGGGACCGTTCAATGTACACCTTCTATTAAGTTATCTTCAGTCCTTCATGTGCCAGCCTTTCCGGTTAATCTGGTGTCTATGAGTGCTCTAGTCGACCAAGTAGACTGTAGGATAACTGTTGACAGAAGAATGTGCTTGATTGAGGACCGGACGACTGGACAGAGGATTGGGGTAGGAATAAGGCGTAGGGGACTATGGTACATGGACCGTGAGGGGCTTGGTCAGATGGGCAGCTCAGTGTTTGCAGCAATTGTGGAAGAAAGAGAGTCTGTGGCAATGAAACATCACTGCAGAATGGGGCATGTATCCTTTGATAAAATGTACAAGCTATTTCCTAGTGTAATGCATGGAGTAGATAAGAACAAACTGAAGTGTGATGCGTGCGAGTTTGCAAAACATACAAGGACATCTTACGTGAGTAAGGGACTTCGAAGTATATCCCCATTCATGCTTGTTCACTCGGATGTGTGGACTAGTCCTGTGGCGTCGGTTAGTGGGGCAAAGTATTTTGTGACCTTTATTGACTGTCACTCACGTATGACATGGGTCTATTTGATGCGTCACAAGGATGAAACTTTCCAATGCTTCAAGACTTTCTATGCCTATGTAAAAAATCACTTTAATGTTCAGGTACAAGTGATAAGAAGTGATAATGGCACTGAGTATGTGAACAAAGTTTTTGGGGCTTTCTTATCAGAGCACGGGATTTTGCATCAAACCTCATGTCCGGATACTCCTCCTCAGAATGGAGTAGCAGAAAGGAAGAATCGACATATTCTGGAGGTTGCTCGATCACTGATGTTTACCATGAACGTGCCGAAATTCTTGTGGAGTGAAGCTGTGATGACTGCGACATACTTGATCAATCGCACATCATCGAGAGTACTAGGTATGAAGTCACCCTCTGAGTTACTTTTTGGAAAGAATGATTTTGTGGTTCCTCCCAAGCTGTTTGGCTGTGTCTGCTTTGTCAGGGACCACAGGCCATCTGTGGGAAAATTGGATCCACGCGCCGTAAAGTGTATCTTCATTGGGTATTCTTCTGGGCAGAGAGGCTACAAGTGCTGGAGTCCTTCTGAACGGAGGACCTTTGTGAGCATGGATGTCACCTTTAGGGAATCCGAACCATTTTATGGTGAGAAAACTGATCTTAGTGGCTTATTTGACAGTCTTGACCATACCCAGTCTCCTGTGGTTGGTCAAGAGGGGGAGAGTAGTGGTACTGGGGCTGTTCCAGTGCAGCAGCCAAATTCAGCGCAGCAGCAGCCAATTGTGGGTGATGGGGTTGTTTCGGTGCAGCAACCAATTGAGGGTGCCATTCCGGTACATCAGAGTGAGCAGCACCAACAGGAGCCAAACTTACAGCAAGACATGTGGGGCAAGATAAATCAAGAACAAAATCCTCGAGTTTATGCTAGGAGACAGATTCAGGGGGAGGTGCCTGGCTATGTGCCGAGGTGGACAACAGAGCAGGAGGAGCAACTCAAGGTGTATTCACGAAAGCGTGGCAATGGTGTTGCACATCAGGGGGAGCAACTAGATCAGCCCCAAACGGAACAACGGGTAGTACTGATGTGATTTCAATATCCTCTGATGAAGATCATGCTGAAGGGCAAATTGCTTTGAGAAGATCTACTCGAGCAACAGCAGGGATACCACCGGAACGGTTAGGGTTCAATGTCAATGATATTGGAAACTATGTTTCCTATGAAGCATTATCTCCGGCCTACAAAGCATTTGTTGCTTCTCTTCAGCTTGTGTCCCTTCCAACGAATTGGAAGGCAGCAAAAGAGGATCCAAAGTGGCGAGCAGCTATGATAGAGGAACTGGAGGCATTATGTAAGAACAAGACATGGGTATTAACACCTCTTCCAACAGGAAAGAAGGCAGTCAGCTGCAAGTGGGTATACACTGTGAAGCAGAATGCAGAAGGAAAGATTGAAAGGTATAAAGCTAGACTTGTGGCGAGGGGGTACAGCCAGACCTACGGCATTGACTATGACGAGACCTTTGCGCCAGTAGCAAAAATGAATACTGTGAGGATTCTGATCTCCTGTGCAGCAAATTTTGGGTGGCCTTTACATCAACTTGATGTGAAGAATGCTTTCTTGCATGGCGACCTGCAGGAGGAGGTCTACATGGAGATCCCACCTGGGTTCTCTACTTCTCAGACTATTGGCAAGGTATGTAGGTTAAAGAAAGCTCTCTATGGCCTGAAACAATCTCCGAGAGCATGGTTTGACAGATTCAGGCGTGCTGTATGTAATATGGGGTATGGGCAGTGTAATGGTGATCATACACTGTTCTACAAGCATGCAAAAGGGAAAATCACTCTACTTGCTGTATATGTGGATGATATTATTATCACAGGGGATGACAAAGAAGAAATTGCAAAGTTGAAAGAGTCTTTGGGTAAGGCGTTTGAAGTCAAAGATCTAGGCCGACTTAAATACTTTCTGGGCATAGAAGTGGCGAGGTCCACCAAGGGGATTTCACTATCTCAGAGGAAGTATACTTTAGATCTCCTAAGTGTAGGGATGCTAGGATGTCGGCCAGCCTCAACTCCAATTGATCAAAACCACAAAGTGACAGCTCAGTCAGGAGAGCCAGTAGATAAAGAGAGATATCAAAGGTTAGTTGGGAGGTTGTTGTACTTATGTCATACACGCCCTGATATTGCCTTTGCAGTAAGTGTGGTAAGCAGGTACATGCATGAACCTAGGAGTGATCATCTTGAAGCAGTGAATAGAATCCTGAGGTACTTGAAGGGGACTCCAGGAAGGGGGCTGTTATTTGAGAGTAACAAGCACCTCGTGATAGATGGGTACTGTGATGCAGATTGGGCAAGTTGCCTAGATGATCGTAGATCAACCTCAGGATTTTGTGTCTTTGTTGGTGGGAACTTGGTATCGTGGAGAAGTAAGAAGCAGGCTGTTGTGTCCAGGTCGACTGCCGAGGCAGAATATAGAGCTATGGCTCAAGGGCTAAGTGAAATGTTGTGGACAAGAAATTTACTTGAAGAACTGAAGATATTGAAGACTAGTTGTGTGAACGTGTGGTGTGATAACAAATCAGCAATCAACATAGCAAACAACCCAGTGCAGCATGATAGAACCAAGCATGTGGAAATAGACAGATTCTTCATCAAAGAAAAGCTAGATGTTGGGATCATTAAGATAGAGCATGTGAGTTCAGGGCTACAGATTGCAGACTGTTTAACAAAAGGATTGGGACCTAAAGAATGCAGTTTGGCGTGTGACAAGATGGGAATGATAGATATATGTAACATCCCAATATTTTGGAATGTTCAAAAATCACTAAAAATTTAAACTTTTGTTTTGTTAAAAAGGAAAACATTAAAATTAAAATGGAAACCAAATAATAAGAAGACTTTAGGCATCTTCAAAAAGTATAATAGTTTATTTCCAAGTAATCTTCAATTCAAAATTTGAGTTTAGTTTAAATTCTTTTATTCAAAGTATTTTAAAGAAAACTTCATCTCATAAAATGTTTTATTCCCATCATTTGAATTTTAAATATTTAGCTTTTGGCTATTTGCTAAACCCTAAAACAATATCTATAAAGTGTTTTAAATATTTTAAAGTTTGTTCTATTTCAAAAATTGGTTTTGATTCAATTATATTTAATTGAAAAATAAGTTTAAAATAGCAAATTCTCAATATTTATATTTGTGGTATTTTTATTTGGATATTTGTATTTAAATGATCTATCAAAACTCTATTTAAAAAAAATTTTGTACCAAATTAGTTTATTAGGTTTATCATATTGAATGATATTACTCATACTATTTTTTTTTGGATTTTATTTAAGTTCAAAAAGAATTTATAAAACCCTATTTTAAAAATTGACATAAAGTGTCAATTAACAAACTAAACAATATTTTAAATTTGTATTTTTAAAATGTGTTGAAAAGTGTGTTTGAATGTTTTAAAATAAAGATATTGTTTTTAAAAATTTATAGAAACTGGTTTGAGTTGATTTGGACACTTAAAACAAAAGATATGAAAGAAATAAGAAAAACCAGAAAAAGAAAAAGAAAAGTTGCTGACGTAATCGATGATGTCATCGTCATCAACCTCAGTACGTGAATCACGCCCGACACATTCAATCTTGCCGTTTCTTCTCGATTTAATTCCCGACGTTTTGCTCCACGAAATCACTCGCCGTTTCTTCATACACCAATTCCTCGACCTCCTCCTTCACGTTATCACAAAATCCCTCTCCAAAATGCTCCCAGTATGGAGAATTTAATCGCCGGAGCTCCGCAACGCCAAAACGGCCGATTTGATTGCGCTCTTAAATTAGCACGAATTACTCCACCGTTTCCTTCCAAGTTTGCTCCTAAATAATCCCCACGTCCTCCTCTCTCTTTTCCCCAAAAATCCCAGCCCGAGAGCCCCCAGGCTGCTCTCAATCGAGCTCGAAGCACCGCCACGGCCGCCGGCGAATTCCTCCATTTCCGGCGGACGTAGACCACTACAAGCCATCTCTCCACTCCCTTTCTCTTTGTTTCGACCTTGCGCATCTTTCTGACCCCTCCCACGATTTTTCCTTGCAGCAAAACGTCGTCGCCATCCTCAATCGAGCTCGCCGGAGCACGCCGCGTCTCCAGCCGCTCACCGTCGCCGTTCCAGGAAGCAATCGAGCACGCCGACCTCGCCATCGTCCTCCCCGATATGCGCCGCACCTCGTCGTGGTCTTCCCCGAGCCCAAGCACCACCGTCAGGATTTTCTCATCGGCAACGACCACTGCCTTCAGAACGTCATCGTCCTCCCTTGCTGTCAACTGAAGCAACTGAAAGGGTACCAGCCAATGAAATCCTGCCATGTGTCCATTTTCGAATTTCTGTCTACTTTAGATAGAGAACTTCAACAATTCATATCAAATCAACCGTGACTCCGTTTTCAATGTTTTTGTAGTCTATGGATTCGTATGAACGTGTAGAATACAGTGGTATAATAAAAACTTATATTTTAGTCATGCACAAACTTGTTATTTATAGAATCTTGTAAAACATTATTTTCACTATTGTTTTAATTCTATACATCCAATATTTGTAAATAAAATAATTTTAGAAACCTTAGAATATGTGTAATATTATGCCTCTGTTATAAAATATTTTTGGGCACTATTTTGGTGATTTAAAAATGAGAGGCTTAATTTGAGTATTTTTTTGACTTAGTTTAATTTCTGACAATGTTTTCAATAAGTTCTCTTTAGCAAATTTGTTCTAAGTACTAACTTTAGACCAGAGAAACCAAGGCCTAAGCCATTGGACACCATGAAACCAAGTCCATGTATGTTTTGCCTAGTTGACTCTCCCAGTTGAAAAACAACCAAGTTAGGAGTTGTGAAAAACCATGAAGTGCAATGAAGGTGCCCCATTTGTCGACTTGGGATTTTCAACATGATGCTACTACAAGGAGGACCAAGGAATGACTTAGCCATCTCCAAGAAGTGACTTAGCCATCTCCAAGGAGTGGAAACACTTAGAAGAAAACAAGAGGAACTTCAAGAAGGCCAACCGCAACTTTTCTAAGTTTGTCTCCCTTTATTTTCTTTTCCCTTTGACTTAGTGGTGTGGCCAAGTTAGATTCAAGACCAGCCTTGGTGATACCAAAACCCTCAAGTCTGCAAAACCATCAATTCTACAAAAAATCAATGAAGTCATCACACCAAGGAGGAAGCTACAAGGAAGCCTGGAGATGATCCTTTGGAAGACCAACTACATATTTCTCTCTCTCATTTCTGCTCTTCCTATCCTTTCTTTCACTCTGGACATAGACCAATTCCTTAGTGTTTATGACTAAGTCCCTTAAAGTGCTATAATTGAAGATCAAAAGAAGATCAAGACTCAAGAAGATGTGACCAACACTCAAGAGGAGAAGTTCAAGGCACAAAATAAGAAGTTTCAGAAACAAGAGAAGAAGACCAAGGTGAAGCACAACAAATAGGGATCCACTAGAGTTTGATTTATTTTCAAACTTAAACCTTGACTAACCCATGCCCTAGTAGCTAACCATAAACCCTTTTTCCATAAATCTTTTGAGAGTTGAACATTGACCATTTTCTAACTAATTTGTTTAAAACTCGTTTGCTATGTTTGTTCTTTGAATGTTTTCTTCTTTTTGTTTGTATGTTTGTTAGCATGCTTGTTTATATTATTGTTGTTGTGTTTTCAATGTATAGATTGTACGGAGAGCAACGTTCCATCTTGTGAAGAGTGTGATTCTTCACCAACTTCAAAGGCAAGTGGCACACCCCCATAAATTTCCTAAGTATTTTTCTATGCATGACTTAGAGTATTTCTTTATATGCATGTGTTGGATAGTATTGCTATGCTAAAACTACTATCTCCTTTTTACTAGTTGTGTCTAGAATCCTATGATAACTTAGTAGAATTATTGATGCTATGCAAAAGTGTTTTATTGAAAAACTTAAATTCTACTAAGTTAAATGAACACCTGGGTGGATTTGGGCTTGATTGGCTATTGAGAGTTGAGTGTTGTCCCCAGGGGTTTTACCTGAGGGATATTCACTTGTGGATGGCCACCCAGGAACAAAGGGATCTGAAGAACTCCAAGTGAAGATTGCTTCCAGTGCATCCATTGGTCATATGGGCTCTGTCTTGATCGAATAAGTTGCGTGGACTCACCCCGGCTTGACAGGTGGTGGTAGAGGATTGTAGGTGGAGCGCGTCAGGCCGGTATGGGGTGGGAAAATGCTTCTGAAGGATCTCGTCTTAACCTTCTTCTTTTCCCCTATCACTATTGGAGTGTGGGGATAGTTTGGGTTGGTTAAGTCTAATGGTGAACGTGCACAACCTCTCGAGAGTGTCAAAACTAAGTACTTAGCCGTGTCCCCGGTTACGGACAATTCTGAGCAGCTGATCAAGGACGTCAACGGAGGATCCCAACATGCCAACTTCAGAATAAAACTTGTTAGTAAACAACATTAGGGACTCCCCGGGGTTTTACCGGAGGTAGTCACCTGACACACTGGGGTTTTACCATGTGTTGTCACAGTTTCACTGGGGTTTTACCAGTGTTACCAATTTAATAGATGCAAAATGTTTTACAAAGTGATAAGATAAAACTAGCTTTATGCAAATTAGCCTTTGAACTCCACCGGCCAAATATGCATATAGGTTATTAGAGTTATTCCACTATGTGTCCACAGAGTGTCACTTGCCCGATCCATTTTATATGGTTCTGACCCACCTTGTTGCAACATTTTTCCTGTTGCAGGATGTTCAGACGATGAGTGAGGTTTCGTATAAGGTTTCGAGTCTACAACCAACATGTTTTCGCCTGTGGCACATGAAGATGATGGAGACTCACTGCTACCTTTATTCCGCTGTGCTAAACTTTGTAAAATGCTAGCCTTGAGCTATGTAATTTGTAATGAATATTGTAAGTCTGGATCATGCGATGTAATAAAATTTGACGCATTTGCATGATATTCATCTTAGACTGTGTGTGCAAATGAATCGATCCAGGGGTTTGCACCATACACAGGGATCTTGCCAATTTTTAAGTGCAGGTCCGCTACAATATATATCACACATCTTGAGGGGGAGTGTTGGCCCATAAGACCCAGCCCATTAACGTGACCT
Organism: Poa pratensis; assembly: GCA_947311845.1. Lineage (NCBI taxonomy): Eukaryota > Viridiplantae > Streptophyta > Magnoliopsida > Poales > Poaceae > Poa > Poa pratensis. The sequence goes on from CAMZMU010000078.1 coordinate 39,614,364, forward strand.
AGAAGAGGACATAACAGGAGGAGGAGAAGTGTGCATCGATTCAAAATAGCAAGCTGCAGCCGCCATAAACACTCAAGCATAGCGTCTCCTCTGAGGTATGTATCGGGGAGTCAATACAAAACAATTGACAAGCATCAAATAATTCAAGACAATGCAATTTGAATTTCTTTTACCACTTCCTACATGATAGTTCCCTTTCAAGCAAACACCAATCAATTTATTTGAAACAACTCTCTAAGCAAATAGGCATGTAACACAAGAGAGTACAACCTAACTACAAGTAACTAATAGCTCTGAATAAGAGATACATGAAAAACGAGAGCTAGAAGCTAAGATAAAAAAAGCTAAACACTCTACACATATAAGTGAAGAACATGAGTGTATAATGAAAAAGCGGAGCGTGTCTCTCTCCCACACAAGAATGCAAGGATCCATTTATTGAAAAGTACTAGCAAACAAAACAAAACTGAAAGCAAAACATAAATGACGCTCCAAGAACAGCACATGTTATGTAAAGGAATAAAAATATAGTTTCTTGGGATCGACCTGATTAATTGTCGATGAAGAAGGGGATGCCTTGGGCATCCCCAAGCTTAGACGCTTGAGACTTCTTGAATATTTGGTGGAGGTCCAGGGGAGCCTCCCCAAGCTTGAGTTTTAATCCCTTCTTGATCTTCTTTCATCACCTCGTTCTCTCAACACTTGAAAACTTTCTTCACACAAAACTTATCACAAACTTATTAGAGGGGTAAGTCCTCAAACAAAATAATCCACCTTCAGTTCTCACTTGACAAATTGCATAAACTTGTTTCTGAACATTAGGTACTGTCACAAAGATCTAAGTGATGTTCCGTGGATAGAAGAACTCCACTTTGCCCGTAAAAGGTGCAATGCAAAAACTTGGACAAAATCTGTCAAAAACAGAACAGAACGCAAAGATGATTTTTTCAAGCTACTAGGACACCTCGAATCCGAAAACTCAAAACTAACGAAAAGTAGACAAAACCCAAATGCTTGCTGTCAAAAATTTACATCTCCAGATCACGTTCTGTGATTTTTTAGAATTTCGTACGGTGACGAACAGAAATCTGTTTCTGGACAGCAAAACACATAATTTCACTTTCCTCTCATTAGAGGCTATTCTTGGCACACAAAAACGAAAATAAAAGGATACAAAGGAAGTGTTACCAAAGTAACAGCAACCTTGACTCAAATAAAATAAAACAAACTGAAAGTAAAAACAATGGGTTGCCTGAATGCCTTTTAGCTAGGCATGATAATTTTAATGATACTCACATAAGAATAGAAAATGAAGCAAAAGAGAGCATCAAGAAGCAAATTGAAACACATTTAAGCCTAACCACTTCCTATGCATGGGAATCTTGTAAACAAATAAGTCCATGAAGAACATAATGGCAAGCATAGGAAGATAAAACAAGAACAACTTCATAACTTTCAACATAAAGAGAGGTGTTTTAGTAACATGAAATTTTTTACAACCATATTTTCCACTTTCATAATAATTTCCAGTAGCATCATGAACAAACTCAACAATATAACTATCACATAAAGCATGCTTTTCATGATCTACAAACAAATAATTTTTATCAAGCTTCAAAATAGTGGGATCAAAATTAACTAAAGTCATGATCTCTCCAAACCCACTTTTTACAATATTATAACAAGATGATTGATCACTCTCAAAAGTTATGGGCCTCCAGTTAGCTAAAGTCAAGACCTCTCCAATCCCATTTTCAATAATAGTAGAATTAATATCATCAAGCAACATAGGACCATCATCTAGAGCTTTATCATAAAAAAAATATAAGCAAAACTCCTCATTACCATGCATTTCGATAGTAGGAACAAATAGGGGATTATCGTAAGATTTATCAAAATAGCATGGATTATTATAAATAACAGTAGCATAATCATTTTCACAAGTTTCACTCATAGGGCATCATGCCCATAAACATAGCAATCATCAGTTTTATCAAAAAGGGATATTTCAAGAGAATCCATAGGAACATAGCATTCATCCTCTTTTGGTAAGCATGGAGGGAAATCAAATAATGTAAGAGTTGAGGAGTTACTATCATTAGAAGGTGAGCATGGGTAGCTACTCCATTCTTCCTCCTTTTGTTCATCACTCTCTTCCTCTTTTTTATCCAATGAGGTTTCAGTTTCAGCAATTTCTTCTTCCACAATTTCCTGCAAGGCATTAGTCTCTTCTTTCGGAGGAGAGATCCTCTTAAGAAATTCAGTAATAACAATTATCATTGTAATTCTCAAAACAATATTTAAGTATAACAAGATTCTCAGATTTATAAGGGGTAATATCATCATTATCAATAATCTCAAATAAAGCAGCAATTTCATAGGCCCCCTTAAAAGCAATAAATTCTTCAATTCGTTCCACATTATAAAAATCATAATCCCCTTTAGCATAAGAAGATAAAATTTCATTATCATTGTACACACATTGGAAAGGAAGGTGATGCATTCCACAAGAACATTTTACATCATAAAGCATACTCAAATCCGAAGCATATGAATTAACTTTCTTAATGAAAGTCCATAATTGTATCCCTTTTTCAGACAAGCGGTGTTCCTTAAAATGTTTTTTATGGCCCTCTGTGAACCCACCGTGCCAATAAATTTTGTTTCGAAGAAGTTAACCATTGATAGCAAGTAAAGAACTAGACATAATAACTAAGCTAGGAATAAAACTAAACAAAACCGAAATAAAACTAGGTGCTGGATTTTTTTTGTGTTTTTGATTTTTAATGCAAATGAAAAGCAAGACAAGACTAATAAAAAATATACTAAGCAAGAAAATAATAAAATAGAGTGTAAGGATGTGCGAAACTCCCCTCGCCAAAGCTTCCAAGTCCCCGGCAACGGCGCTAGAAAACTTGCTTGACGTTGACAAGGGACTTGATAGTTTCAGAAGTCTTCTTCAAATCCCCGGCAATGGCGCCAGAAAACTTGCTTGATGGCGTGGAATAGCACGTTCGTTGGAAGACCCCAAGTGTAAGGTTTGATGTAATTTAGCAGCAAGTTTTTCCTTGATTATAAAACCAAGGTTATCAATCCAGTAGGACTTGGAGAAGGCTTCGGAAAGGTGTCAGTGACGCCGTTTACGATTACTGACGTGGACCTGCGCACACACGAACAAACTACTTTGCCCCAACGAAACATAGAAGGTGTCAATCTCTCCGGCTTGCTGAACACAAAGGATTAAACGTATGATGGAAAATATTATGAGAGCAAAAATGACCAGTGAGCAAATGACTAGGAAAAGCTATTAAAACGGTTGTAAGCAATGTAAGAAAATAGGACCGGGGTCCACAGTTCACAAGTGGTGTCTCTCCAAAAGATAAACGTGTTGGGTGAACAAATTACATCGGGGCAATTGAGAAACATGGGCGCAACACAATACTATCATGACACATGGTTCACCGTTTCATTTAATATGGGCATTACGTCAAAATACATAGACCGTTATCCAACTGCATCTATGACTAATAATCCACCCCAGGATCGCTATCCAGCATGTCACCCGAAAGTATTAAGTTGTAAGCAACAGATAATTGCAATAAGCAAGGTGCGTAATGTAAGCAATGAGTACAACATAAAGAAATAAACACCGCTATTTTATCCCTAGTAGCAACAACACATCTCAAGTTCTAATCGTTTCTGTCAATTCGAGCTCGAACAAGAGAGGCATGAACCCACTATCTAGCATAAATACTCCCTCTACTGACACAAGTAATTACTTCGGTGAAAGCATACACAAGCATTAGAGAGCATGCAAGATCATAAATAAAACATATCATAGATAAACTGAACCATAATGTCAAGACTCCATAATTCATCGGATCCCCACAAACACAACACATAGTATTACATAAAGATGATCTTAATCATGTAGGCAGCTCATAAGATCTAAACAATGGAGCACATAGGAGAAGAGAAAATCATCTAGCTACTGCCATGGACCCGTAGTTGAAAGAGCATGGTGCCCCATGTGTGGTTTTGGTAATTAATGACAATCCTTATGGACTAATGTTTGCATTGATATATCCTTAGATCTTGTCCATAGGAAAAGGTTGGAAGTCATGTGTTGGACTCTAGAAGATTATAAGATGACCAAGATCTTTTTCAAGGTTTATATGAAGATTGGTCATGTGTAGAGTTGAGCATATTACAAGAATGTCTTGAAGAATAGAATAGTGTGGATATTCATGCTCACCTTCAAGACATCATCATTGTGAAGAGAGAAGGAAAGATACAAGGTTGATCAAGGATAAGTGTAAAGGATGGATTCAAGTTGATCAACACACAAAGCTAAATGAAGTACCATGTGGGATCATTTGTCCAATGGTATGGTAAGCATTTGTCCCTATAGCTTTGTGAACTAACCCATATATATGTGTGTGGAGTATCTATGTAGGGTTACGTAATCTTCCCATGTGCTTGCATCAAAAGGAAGATTCCATATAGCCCATGGTAGATGACGTCAAGCGATGGTCGTCATCAAGATGATGGTCATGTAAAGATGTGCCTAAAAGTGGCTCTCCCATATTGTGTATGGGGGAGCATTTCACAAGTCTTCACCAAGCGGAGCGCAATCAAGAAAGGTGATCCAACTTGAGGTGATCAAGATCGTCATCATCTAGCTCAAGTGGATTGCGCAAGGCAAAGGTATGACATTTATAGGGTTTCTATTTTACCAGTCTCATAGTGTTAGTAAGAGACCGGATTATAGGATAGATGCCACACTTTCAAGAGGGGCTCTCTAATGAGTAACTTGATCGTATCGTTCGGAGAGAGGTCAAACCTTTAGATACTTAGCATCATCTTTCTTGGTTCTTATTTGGCTTTCCTCCTTATGTGGTTTTAGAGCTTGTCGTGTTCTTCAACACAAGCTCAAGTTTAGAAAAAAACGGATTTCGTATGAAAACTTATTACGTTTTTGATGTGGGAGGTTTTGCCGGTTGTTTAATTTTCGAGAGGTTTAAGCTTTCCCCATTTGGTTTTATCCTCCCGTTTTGGACTATGATGTTTCTCTGCATAATCAAGTAGAGCTCGTTGTTGTGATTCCAATGAGCCGAAGATCATTAAAAACGGAGTCCGGATGCAAAAGATATTGTCGTTTTGGTGTTTGGTGTTCCTGCTGTTTTCCAGGGGGCGGTACTGCCGCCCCGGTACCGCCCGAGCTACCGCCGGAGCAAACAGAAGCCCGTTTTCAGCGGTACCAGGAGAGGTAGTACCGCCGGGGCGGTAGTACCGCTACCTGGAGCCTATTTTCACCATGTTTTCTTGTCTTAACTTCCTAGGGGGCGGTAGTACCGCTGGATCTAGCAGTAGTACTGCCACGACGCGAATCTGCACCCAACGGTTGGATATTTGGGTGACCTATTTAAGGGGCCTTCTTCTTCAATGGTTCCCCAACCTTTCTTGCAAGTTTTGACCTCCATTATTGACCTTCACAAGCTTGCTATCTCTCAAGCACTCCAATGATTCTTGCTCCTTCTTGAGAGAAAAGAGAGAGGAGATCTAGATTTACACTTCCACCAATCAATCTCCCATCTAAGTGAGGGGAGCATATTGCATCTAGATCTTGGGATTCATTTGTTATTTTCCTTGCTCTTCCTCTCATCTTTCTCCATAGTATTAGTTGCTTTGGTGGGATTTGAGAGTTAAGAACTTTGAGCACTTCGTGTGTTCTTGCCATTGCATTAGGTGTATTGGTTTGAGTTCTCCACGGTGATACGTGGAGGTGAAGTTTGAGAAGTTTATTACTCTTTGTGGATCTTGTTGCCTCTTGGGTTTGTTGTAACCCTAGGAGGCCTTTGTGAGTTTCGGAGCTTTATCTTGTTGCTAAGCTCCGGGACATTGTTGGGAGGCTCCAACTCATTGTGGAGTTCCTCAACCTTGGTGTATCAGTTTGGTCAACGCCTTCAAATCTACCTCATAGTGGAACGAGCCAATCCCTCACGGTGAAGCTCACGGAGAATAGGGTGAGCACATCGGTGCTATTGGAGTGCCTAGGAGGCTCCACACCCCTCCAACGTAGACGTACTTCCATTGGGAAGGAACTACGGGAAACATCTCCTCGTGTGCACTTTGCGGTTACATCTATATCCAAACCCTTTACTTATGCATTTACGTTTGTGATAGCCATCGAGCTTGAAGTTATCTATATTGCTATCACATAGTTGTTGATCTTGCTTAGCATAAATTGTTGGTGCACATAGGTGAACCTAGCATGTTTAGGTTTTGTGCTTGATAAATTAAACGCTAGTTTTTATTCCGCATTTATTCAAGCCTAAACCGTAATTATTTTAAAACGCCTATTCACCCCCTCTAGGCAACATTCTTGATCTTTCAATTGGTATCAGAGCCAAGGCTCTTTTTTTTGGCTTCACCGCCTAGAGAGTAAAGATATCGTTTGGAGAATTAGTGCACGATCCCACTTTTATATTCGATGGCACAAATTATGATGTTTGGAAAATTCGCATGCTTAATCTTTTTAGGGTCATGGGTCCAAAAATGGAGAGAATTGTAGATATAGATTTTCCTCCTCCGAAGGATCTCCAAAATTTATCTTTAGAGGATGAGGAAAACTCGTATCTTAATTCTGTAGTATCTAATGCTATTGCCTATGTTTTGAGCGATGTAGTTCTTAAGTCAATCATGCCTTTTCGGAATGCTCATGATTTATGGACAAAGCTTTAAGACAAATTTGATGTGTCCAAGATTATTGAGGATGATTGTTCTCCCTCCACCTCGGGCGTGATGAGTTCTCAACTTCCTCTACTTCACCAACATGTGGTAAGCCGCAACTAATGAGATGGAAACCCAACTTCCTATGGAACAAGATGGTGAACTTGAGTGGTGCCTCAAGTAATGTTTCATCTTCATCGACCATGTTTTGCCTTATGGCTAAGGACTCAAAGGTATCTTCTACTTTGAATCCCATTGAATCCGATGATGATGATGATGTTAATAATGAAGAGAATGATATTGTTGATTCTCTAAATAAGAAAGGAGAAATTGTGTTTCATGCTTTAAGGAAAAAAATGCTTGCTCTAACTTCATGGAAATCTTGGCTAATGCTATTGAGAGCAATAAACTTACTGATGAGCATGAGGACACCATTGTGGAAATGGAAGGTCGTGAGCGTGACTACACCGATGAGATCGGGGATCTTTATATTGCTCTTGAGGAAGAGCAAGAGCATAGGAGGATCCTTGAGAAAAGGCTTTATAGTCTTGAGGAATCTTATAATTTAGATGTTTCTAAATTAAAAAAAGATCGTGCTCTTGCTCTTTCTAATGTCCTCAAATCTAAAAATGTTGATGCTTGTGCTACTAACTCTACTTCTTATGAAGCATCCATATTGAATGAGAATGTTGAGCTAAGGGCTTAACTTGAGTTGCTAACTACCAAGTATGGGAAATTGGAAGAAAGTCATGAAAAGCTCTCGAGCTCTCATAATGTTCTTCTAGTCTACCATGATCTGCTAAAGTTAGCTCATGAGGCTATTTCAACTAAGGTAACATCTTGTGAGCCCCATGTGGACATTAGCACTACCACTCAAAATGTTATTGTCATGTCTAGTCCTAGTAGTTCATCACTCATGATATTTCTACATCTTGTGATGAATTACTTTCCATGCCTTGTTGCTCTAACAATGAAGCATCTACTTCCTTTAGTACTTGTGTTGAAACTAACCATGTAGAGGAAATCAAAGAGCTCAAGACGCAAGTCACTTATTTGAAGAAAACTTGCAAAAGGGTCATTTTGGGAAGTCCGCACTTGAAAACATTTTGAATGTGCGAAAATCCCCCAATGACAAGAGTGGACTTGGGTTCAACTCCAATGTTAAGAAGAAGTCCAACATCAATAATAATCACAAGAACATCAAGAAGAAGGGCCTAGAACAAGTAAAAGATTTGGCCAAGTTTGCTTCAAGTGCAAGATTGAAGGGCATCATGTGAGATCTTGCCCATTGAAGAAGAAGCCTCTAAGTGAGAAGCAACAAGGGAAGCGGCCTCAAGTTCAAACTCAAGTACCCAACATTGAAGAAAGGCCACTTCCTAAGGAGAATCAAGCTAAAGCTTCTCAAGTTGAGAAATCAACTAAGAAGAAAGGTGGAAGTAGATGTTGCTATCTATGCCGAGAGAAGGGACATCTTTCTTCTTCATGCACTAACGGTACTTTATCCAACCCCATCATAATTGATGATGTTTACTCTCTTAAGAAGGATAAGTTTGGCAATGTGTTTGCCAAATATGTTGGTACTCAAAGTGGTATCAAGAAAAGAACCATTTGGGTGGCCAAACCTATTGTGACTAACCTCTTAGGACCCAACATCGTTAGGACCAACAAGCTACAACTTGATCAATAGGTGTTGATGGAGGGCATTGGAAACTTGGCTACATTATGAAGAATTAAGGGATCTTCATCAATCATATTTCCCAAGACAAGTCATTTGGATCATCATATCTCTATCTTATATCCAACTTGCCTCCTTGCGGTAACATGTATTTAAATTATATATACATTGAAAGTTGCTTGCCCCTTGCATATGTTTGGTTTTGTACCTTGCATGTGTTTGTATATGTTGTGCCTACCACTTACCTATCTTGAGTAATTTAGTGTGTGTATGTTGGTTTGCACATCATGGTCGTGTGTGCTTGTGTTGAGCCTTTTTTGCTTCTTGTTTATTTTCTTAGTTGGCTCTTTTGAGAGATTAATGGACATTCCTATTTTGGGGGAGTGATATGCTTTCGGCACTTCACAATCCTAAAAATGAGTATACATGAGGAATACCACTTAGTGTTGATATATCTATATTATCTAGTCTCTATGTGGTATGTCATGCTCATGAGAATGTCCAATTCTAATGTCCATTAACCATCTCTAGTAGGTTTATATTTTCCTCTTGTTGAAAACAAAAGGATTATCACATTATGGGGAGTAATAAGCTTTGTGCATATTACAAACCTAGAAAATGTGAACAATTGAGGTTTTGCCACTTAGAATTGATATTGTAAATTATCTTGTTCCTATGTGGCATGTTTCTCAAACAAGTTCCATATTTGCCTATTCACTCTTGTTTTGAGAATATGATCTTGATTATCCTTGCCATTTACCACCGAGAAATATCTCTATACATTACTTGTCTTTACAAGTGATAATCTTATTTGTGGTAAAGTGTATTGATCATATTTACATTGGTTTTTTTCTCTTAATTGCCTTATTTATTGCCAAGGATTAGTTTTGGTCAAACTCCTTTTTGTCTTCCTTGACCTTTGGATCCTCTTGCTCTAGTCATGTTGTTTTGTGCTTTCCTTAAAATAGGAAAAGCCATGATCCCATTCTTGTGTATTCATATTCAAAGTCATACTTCTAGATAATGCACTATTCTTGGGGGGAGCCATCCTATATTGAGTAGAACATCATCTTTTAAATTGGTATTTGATCTTATTGCTTTTCTTGAACATGACTGGTGTTTGAATAATATATATGGAGTGTGATGATCCCATTTGTGTGCATTTTGCATTCCAATGCAAGATCATAAATAATGCAAAAATCTTGGGGAGTTATCCTATATGCTTTTGAACATTATTTGTCTTCAATTGCTACTTGATCTATTTTAAAATTGGTGTTTGAGCCCGATGACATGTCTCATTGAAACACAAACCTTTTTGTCTTGGTACTTTGTGCCATCATAGAAAGTGTAGAGGGTTTGGTCTACTTGTTGGAATCTTTCTCTCTTTGGGAGTTAGTTGTGTCATTCGTTGATACATCTTTCATTTGGTATCTCTTCAATTGGTATCTTATCAATGATGTGTTGATTTTGGGCTTTGATGTAATTTGGGCAATTCTCTTGTCACACTTTTGTGTGTCTTCTTGGTTTGCTTGGTGTTTCATCCAAATTGTATCTCCTTTTGGTCTTGAAAGTCTTAGGCATGCATATTCTACATCATGTATATGTTATGGCATGATTACTTTCTTTGATCCAATACATGGGGTAAACTCCACCGAATCCTAAATCGGCTAATATGTGCATGAAATTCAATTTCATATCCATATGCACATATTTATGTGGAGTTTGTCCTATGTATTGTAGTTTCCTAACTACTTTGGACCCAATATGTTTGAGTACCATTTTATACTTGAATTTGTGTTTTAGGTAATTTGGAGATGCGTTGGATACTTGTCTCTCTCTCTCATAAGGAAGGTTCTCTTATCATGTGCTTATTGAAGCGAAGCTAGGATCGGATGATCGTGATTGCTAATCTTCTACATCACCAATGTCATCTCGGTAACGAGTATCTACCTTGTCGTCGTATCGGCATTTGTGATAGGAGACGGGGGTCCTCTAGCCGAGGGTGAACCGAGGGGGTGAAGGGGAGCGTCATCGAAGTCGGGATCAAACAAGGCGGATTACCCAGCTTCGGATCTCGCAGCGGTGGCGAGGTCCTACGTGCTGCTATAATTCACTATAATGGCAATAGCCTTGGTCGGGTTACAATGAGTATGAGAGTATCATGGATCTCGCCATAAAGGCGTCCCTGGTCCGGCTTATATAGGCGGCCGGACCTAGGGTTGCAAGGTGATTACGTATCCGACAAGTATATAGAGTCCTAAACCTAGCCGGCAAGTCTGCCGCCTTCCGTCTTAGTCTTGGTGGCTTCATGGGCTCCAGTCTTGGGCCTCCTCCTTGCCGGCTGCCTTGTTTTCCATCCAGCAGGCTGCCTTGTTTGCCATCCGCCTTCTGCCTTGTTTGTCATCCGCCTTCTTTGTCATCCGCCTTCTTTGCCGGATTGACCCATGTTAAAGATACCCCTACTTGGTATATCCCCAACATACCTCATGCATATTTTTCTAGCATTCAACCTTGTGTAGGTTGCTCCTTGGTATGATTTCTTTTGTTCCTTGTGATACTTGTTTCCTATCTCAAAGCATCCCAACTATCACTTTTCCCTTGTGGATATTTGTGATGCCTTTGACTTCTCAAAGCATCTCAAAGTCCATTTATATTTTTTAAGATAAATTTGAGCTATGTGCCATGCTTTTAAGCAAATATCTTAGTGGTGTATTGATTGCGTGGATCACACGTTCGCTGGGAGACCCCAAGAGGAAGGTATGAAGCAGTATAGCAGCAGTTTCCCTCAGTATGAAACCAAGGTTTAATCGAACCAGTAGGAGCAAGAAATCACTTCTGAAGGTTGTTGGTGGCGGAATGTGGCACGCGCAATACCAGGGAATCCGGCACCGACGTGGAATCTGCACACAACACAATCAAACTACTTTGCCCCAACGAAACAGTGAGGTTGTCAATCTCACCGGCTTGCTGAAAACAAAGGATTAAACGTATGGTGTGGAAAACAGTAGTAAATTGCAGAGAATGAAAAGGAACAGTGTTTGCAGTTGGTTGTATTATCAGTGTAAAAGAATGGACCGGGGTCCACAGTTCACTAGTGGTGTCTCTCCATAAAAGATAACTAACATGCTGGGTGAACAAATTACAGCTGGGCAATTGACAAAATATTGAGCGCATGACAATGCATATATATGACATGATGATTACTATGATATTCATGTGGGCATTACGACAAAATACATAGACCGTTATCCAACAGCGTCTATGACTAATAATCCACCGCCAGGTTGTCATCCGAGTTCCCCGTTGGTATTAAGTTGCAAGCAACGGATAATTGCATTAAGTAATGTGCGTAATGTAAACAAATGCATTAGACCTAACGGCGCACCCTTAAGCTAAGCATCGGTTATTTTATCCCTAGTGGCAACAGCACATCCACAATCTTAGAAGTTATTGTCACTCTCCCAGATTACCGGAGGCATGAACCCACTATCTAGCATAAATACTCACTCTTGGAGTTACAAGCATCTACTTGGCCAAAGCATCTACTAGTAACGGAAAGCATGCAAGATCATAAATAACATATAAGATAGATTGATAATCAACTTGACATAGTATTCAATATTCATCGGATCCCAGCAAACACAACATGTAGCATTACAATAAGATGATCTTGATCATGATAGGCAGCTCACAAGATCTAAACATGATAGCATAAAGTGGAGAGACAACCATCTAGCTACTGCCATGGACCCGTAGTCCAAGGATGAACTACTCACGCATCACTCCGGAGGCAGGCATGGTGATGTAGAGCCCTCCGGTGATGATTCCCCTCTCCGGCAGGGTGCCGGGAAGAGCTTCTGAACCCTCCCGAGCTAGGGTTGACGGCGGCGGCGTCTCTGGAACTTTTCGTGGATAATGGCTCGGGTATTTAGGGTTTTCGCGTCGGGAGAATAAATAGGCGAAAGGGCGGCGGCTGCGGAGCCACGAGGGCCCCACACCACCCCACGGCGCGGCAGGGGGGCGCGGCCCCATGGTGTGGTGCCACGTGGCTCCCCTCCGTCTCCTCTGGACTCCGTCTTCGTGTTGGAAAAATAGGAGGTTCTGTCCAAGTTTCGTCCAATTCCGAGAATATTTCCAGACTAGCTTTTCTGGAATACAAAAACAGCAGAAAACAGGAACTGGCACTGTGGCATCTTGTTAATAGGTTAGTCCCAGAAAATGCATAAAAATGCTATGAAGTGTATATAAAACATGTAACAATTGGTATAATATCAACATGGAACATCAGAAATTATAGATACGTTTGAGACGTATCAAGCATCCCCAAGCTTAGTTCTACTCGTCCTCGAGTAGGTAAAACGATAAAAACAAAATAATTTCTGAGGTGACATGCTACAATCATAATCTTGATCAAATAGTATTGTAAAGCACATGTTATGAATGAAGTGATCCAGGTCAATGGTCTATAGTTTGCTAGCAAGTAGATAATGAGCAAACAACTGAATCATATAAGCAAAAACTTTTCATGAATAGTACTTTCGAGACAAGCATCAAAGAGTTTTGCATAAGAGTTAACTCATAAAGCAATAGATTCTAAGTAAAAGGTATTTAACCAACACAAAGGAAGATTTAAGTTTCAGCAATTGCTTTCAACTTTCAACATATATATCTCATGGATATTTGTCAACACAAAGCATATAATAAGTGCAATATACGAGCATATAAAAATTGTTGCACCAAAGTTGACACTAGTGTTTGCTTCTAAGATAGAAAGAAGTAGGAAAACTGACTCAACATAAAAGTAAAAGAAAGGCCCTTCGCAGAGGGAAGCAGGGATTAAATCATGTGCTAGAGCTTTTTAAGTTTTTGAAATCATATAGAGAGTAAAAATAAGTTTTGAGAGGTGTTTGTTAATTGTCAACGAATCAGAAAATGGAAAGTACAATATGACCCCTGCCAACCAGACTTTTAAGAGCGGCTCCCATGAAGGACGTTATTTCTACCAGCAAGGCAGATCATCCCTCTTTCTCTTTTGTTTACACATGCAGATATTTCACTGTTTGTCATTGCTTGACTGATAAATCAGGGCAAAAATGTGAAGAGAATTAAGCGGTTAAAGTTGTAATTAATTGGGACTGGGCACCCCATTTGCCAGCTCTTTTTGCAAAATTAATGGATAAGCGGATGTATATGCCGCTAGTCCGGTGGTAAAGTCTGTTTGACAGTTGACATAAAGACATCCACCCCGTCCTCATGAGCTTGGTAAACATTGACACAAAATAGGAGTAATAAAGTTTGAATAGTTTAAAGGTAGCACATGAAAAATTTACTTGGAATGGCAAGGAAATACCACATATAGGTAGTTATGGTGGACACAGATGGCATGGATTTTGGCTCAAGGTTTTGGATGCACGAGAAGCATTCCCTCTCAGTACAGAGTTTAGGCTAGCAAGGTTATTTGAAGCAAACACAGGATATCAACCGACACAGCAAGACTTATATGAAAACATATTGCAAGCATTATAAGACTCTACACTGTCTTCCTTGTTAACCAAACCCTTTTACTAGAAAATATCTAGACCTTAGAGATACCAATCATGCAAACCAAATTTCAACGAGCTTTACGGTAGTTCTTCATTAATAGGTTTTAACTACATGATACAAAAGCTTAAACATGAACTACTTGATAACTCAAAACAATTGACAAGTATCAAATTATCCAATACATGATCTACAAGAATATGTAAGCTTTTTCCATTATACCATCTACCACATGCAACATTTTCTGTTCCAACCAAACACCAATCAATTTATTTCAACATAAACTCTCCAAACAATTATAAGTGAAGCAAGAGAGTACTTTCTTTAAAAGAACTAACAGCTCTGAATAAGAGATGCATGAAAAACAGGAGCTAAAAGCATAGCAATAGCTAGACAAGAATACTCAACAAGTATAAGTGAAGAATAGGAGTATTCATATGAAAAAGCGGAGCGTGTCTCTCTCCCAATCAAGAATGCTGGGGTCCAATCAAGTTGACCATAAGAAAAATAAAATACTGAAAATAAAAGCACACAGACGCTCCAAGTAAAGCACATATGATGTGAAAGAATTAAAATATAGTTTCACTAGAGATGACCTGATAAGTTGCTGATGAAGAAGGGGATGCCTTGGGCATCCCCAAGCTTAGACGCTTGAGTCTTCTTGAAATATGCTGGGGTGATCCATGGGAGCATCCCCAAGCTTAAGCTCTTCACTCTTCTTGATCACATTATATCATCCTTCTCTCTTGACCCTTGAAAACTTCCGCCACACCAAACTCAAAGTAATTCTCATTAGAGGGTTAGTGCACAATCAAAAACTCACATGTTCTATAAGGACACAAACATGACCGTTACTTTTAACATTAGCTACTGCCACTGATGTTATGTGAAGCTCTTCACCCTAAAAAAGAATTCCACTCAACACTAGTAAAAGAGAGAATGCGAAAAATAAAAGACAGAATCTGTCTAAACAGAACAGTCCGCAAAGACGAATTTTTTCGAGGCACTTACGTTGCTCAGATCGAAAAACTTTAAACTAACGAAAGATGCGTACATATCTGAGGATCACGCACAAAAATTTGCAGATTTAAATAATTTTTCTGTGATTTTACAGAATTAAAACGGTGAACAGCAGAAATCTGTTCCTGCGCAGAAATCCAAATCTAGCATCATCTTCCTATTAGAGGCAATACTTGGCACAACAATGCGATAAAATAAAGATACAAAGGAATTGTTACAGAAGTAAACAACTCCTTGACTCAAAAAAAGAAAAATTGCAGAAATAAAATAATGGGTTGTCTCCCATAAGCGCTTTTCTTTAACGCCTTTCAGCTAGGCGCAGAAAGTAAGAATCAAGTGTTTCCAAGTGATGAAGCATCAACAGAATAATTTGCTCTAACAATAGAATCAAAAGGTAACTTCATCTTCTTTCTAGGGAAGTGTTCCATACCTTTCTTGAGTGGGAATTGATATTTAATATTCCCCTCTCTCATATCAATAATAGCACCAACAGTTCTAAGAAAAGGTCTTCCCAAAACAATAGGACAAGAAGCATTGCATTCAATATCCAAAACAACAAAATCAACGGGGACAAGGTTATTGTTAACCATTATAAAAACATCATCAACTCTCCCCAAAGGTTTCTTTATAGTATTATCAGCAAGGTGAACATCCAAATAACAGTGTTCCAAAGGTGCTAAATCAAGCATATCATAGAGTTTCTTAGGCATAACAGAAATACTAGCACCAAGATCACATAAAGCATTGCAATCAAAATCATTCACTTCATTTTAATGATGGGCTCCCAACCATCTTCTAACTTCCTAGGGATAGAAGCTTCATGTTTTAATTTCTCTTCCCTAACTTGCATGAGAGCATTAGTAATATGTTTAGTAAAAGCCATGTTTATAGCACTAGCATTAGGACTTCTAGCTAGCTTTTGCAAGAACTTAATTACTTCAGAAATATTGCAACCATCAAAATCAAAATCATTATTATCAAAAGTAATAGGACCATTGTCTCCCACATCTCGAAAAATTTCAGCACTTTTATCAGGAACAGTTTCAGTGTTTTCAGGCAATTTTAAACGTTTTGCAACAGAAGTAGAGACATTGCCAACACCAATTACTTTACCATTGATAGTAGGAGGTTTGTTAACACTTGAGTTTATAGCATTTTCAGTAGTAGTAATAGTATAAACTCTAGCAATACTATTCTTTTTAGCAATTTCATCCTCTCTTGCCCACCTAGCATGTAAATCAGCTAACATCCTCACATTATTATCAATTTTAACTTGTATAGCATTGAGAGTTTTGCTCTCTTTAACATCATGAGGCATAGTTTTAATTTTTAACAAATCAACATCAAGAGCAAGACTATCAACTTTAGAGGCAAGAACATCAATTTTCCCAAACTTTTCCTCAACAGATTTATTGAAAGCAGTTTGTGTACTAATAAAATCCTTAAGCATGACTTCAAGATCAGAGGGTACACTCTTATTATTGTTGTAGGAATTACCATAAGAATTAACATAACCATTGCCACTATTAAAAGGATAGGGCTTATAATTGTTATTACCAAAATTATTCCTATAAGCATTGTTGTTGAAGTTATTATTTTTAATGAAGTTCACATCAACATGCTCTTCTTGAGCAACCAAAGAAGCTAAAGGAACATTATTTGGATCAACATGCATTTTCCATTTGTAAGCATAGACATAATAGTATCAATCTTATCACTCAAGGAAGAGGTTTCTTCAACAGAATTTACCTTCTTACCTTGTGGAGCTCTTTCGGTGTGCCATTCAGAATAATTTATCATCATATCATCAAGAAGCTTTGTTGCAGCACCCAAAGTGATGGACATAAAGGTACCTCCAGAGGCCGAATCCAATAGGTTTCTTGAAGAAAAATTTAGTCCTGCATAAAAGGTTTGGATGATCATCCAAGCAGTCAGTCCATGGGTGGGACAATTCTTTACCAATGATTTCATTCTCTCCCAAGCTTGAGCAACATGCTCATTATCAAATTGTTTGAAATTCATAATGCTACTTCTCAAAGATATAATCTTAGCAGGAGGATAATATTTTCCTATGAAAGCATTTTTGCATTTAGTCCATGAATCAATACTATTTCTAGTCAAAGATAGCAACCATTCTTTAGCACGTCCTCTCAAAGAGAAAGGAAAAAGTTTCAGTTTAATAATATCACCATCTACATCCTTATACTTTTGCATCTCACAAAGTTCAACAAAATTATTAAGGTGAGCAGCAGCATCATCAGTACTAACACCAGAGAATTGCTCTTTCATAACAAGATTTAAAAGTGCAGGTTTAATTTCATAGAATTCTGCGTTAGAAGCAGGTGGAGCAATAGGTGTACTAATGAAATCATTGTTGTTCGTGCTAGTGAAATCACACAACTTAGTGTTCTCAGGGGTACTCATTTTAGCAAAATTAAAACAAAACAGAAAGATAACAACTTGAAAATAAAAGTAACTAATTTTTTTGTGTTTTTGATAAATAAAGCAAACAAGACTAAATAAAAATAAACTAAGCAAGACAATAACAAAGTAAAGAGATTGGAAGCGTGAAACTCCCCTTGCAGAAATCCTCTTGCTCCCCCAACGGCGCAGAGAGCTATGCAGGGAGTAGAGGAGCTCTCAGAAGATTTCTTCTCCCCGGCAACGGCGCCAGAAAAAGAGCTTGATTGCGTGGATCACACGTTCGCTGGGAGACCCCAAGAGGAAGGTATGAGCAGTATAGCAGCAGTTTCCCTCAGTATGAAACCAAGGTTTAATCGAACCAGTAGGAGCAAGAAATCACTTCTGAAGGTTGTTGGTGGCGGAATGTGGCACGGCGCATGCCAGGGAATCCGGCACCACGTGGAATCTGCACACAACACAATCAAACTACTTTGCCCCAACGAAACAGTGAGGTTGTCAATCTCACCGGCTTGCTGAAAACAAAGGATTAAACGTATGGTGTGGAAAACAGTAGTAAATTGCAGAGAATGAAAAGGAACAGTGTTTGCAGTTGGTTGTATTATCAGTGTAAAAGAATGGACCGGGGTCCACAGTTCACTAGTGGTGTCTCTCCATAACAGATAACTAACATGCTGGGTGAACAAATTACAGCTGGGCAATTGACAAAATATTGAGCGCATAACAATGCATATATATGACATGATGATTACTATGATATTCATGTGGGCATTACGACAAAATACATAGACCGTTATCCAACAAGTCTATGACTAATAATCCACCGCCAGGTTGTCATCCGAGTTCCCCGTTGGTATTAAGTTGCAAGCAACGGATAATTGCATTAAGTAATGTGCGTAAAGTAAACAAATGCATTAGACCTAACGGCGTACCCTTAAGCTAAGCATCGGTTATTTTATCCCTAGTGGCAACAGCACATCCACAATCTTAGAAGTTATTGTCACTCTCCCAGATTACCGGAGGCATGAACCCACTATCTAGCATAAATACTCACTCTTGGAGTTACAAGCATCTACTTGGCCAAAGCATCTACTAGTAACGGAAAGCATGCAAGATCATAAATAACATATAAGATAGATTGATAATCAACTTGACATAGTATTCAATATTCATCGGATCCCAGCAAACACAACATGTAGCATTACAATAAGATGATCTTGATCATGATAGGCAGCTCACAAGATCTAAACATGATAGCATAAAGTGGAGAGACAACCATCTAGCTACTGCCATGGACCCGTAGTCCAAGGATGAACTACTCACGCATCACTCCGGAGGCAGGCATGGTGATGTAGAGCCCTCCGGTGATGATTCCCCTCTCCGGCAGGGTGCCGGGAAGAGCTTCTGAACCCTCCCGAGCTAGGGTTGACGGCGGCGGCGTCTCTGGAACTTTTCGTGGATAATGGCTCGGGTATTTAGGGTTTTCGCGTCGGGAAGAATAAATAGGCGAAAGGGCGGCGGCTGCGGAGCCACGAGGGCCCCACACAACCCCATGGCGCGGCAGGGGGCGCGCGGCCCCATGGTGTGGCTACCACGTGGCTCCCCTCCATGTCCCTCTGGACTCCGTCTTCGTGTTGGAAAAATAGGAGGTTCTGTCCAAGTTTCGTCCAATTCCGAGAATATTTCCAGACTAGCTTTTCTGGAATACAAAAACAGCAGAAAACATGAACTGGCACTGTGGCATCTTGTTAATAGGTTAGTCCCAGAAAATGCATAAAAATGCTATGAAGTGTATATAAAACATATAACAATTGGTATAATATCAACATGGAACATCAGAAATTATAGATACGTTTGAGACGTATCATGTATATATGACTTCCTCTTGGGTATCATGTTCCTGTCTTTAGTAACTATTTTGTGTGTACATGTTTCTTGGTGGATGTATATCATATGATTGTTATCTACTTAGAAATCTATACACATGAGAATTGTTACATCACAAATTGATATCCTACTTCCTTTGTTGCCCACCTCTTTTATGCTTTTTGATTCTTTGGTGGCTCTAGAAAATATTTGCCTTATGAGTGCTTGTCTTTTTTATTGAATTTTGTGCACTCATTTTAATTTGAATTTTTTGTGTGTGTGTCGAAATGACATGCTTTGCTCCATGTTTATCATTCCTTTGAGACTATGGTGATGCTCTATGCTCACCTATGATGTACTTTTATAAAAGGCTTTGCTATGTCACACACACACATCATTTGGTTGAGCCTAAAGCTTTTAAATGTTCTTCTCATTTTGATATTTTTTCGATCTTCTAGTTGATGCTCAACCATGTGATTGTTGCAAGTGTTATGCCTTGTTTTATTTACATTCTCTCTTGCACATTTTTGTGTGTTTCAAATGATTATGGGGAGTGATGATTCCATCTTTGTGCATGTCAAACTCAAATACACAATTTCTAAATAATACATGATATTGGGGAGCTCCTCTATTTCTCTCGAGACATTGTTTTGTTCAAATCATAAAATCTTTTGTTTAATTGGATTTGGGATCTTTGATTGCATGTTTCATTCGTTGATACCCTTTTCACCATATCATCCTCTTGCAATCTTTGGATCCTCAATATAATTTGATCTTCCGGCCTCCATCTATTCGTCATTGGATATGTGCATTTGATTTCACTCATATCTTGAGAAATGCATACTTTATGGGGGAGCTCTTATTATATTGGCCTTCTCAAAATTTCACCCATTTTGGCAATGGATGCCAATGGGGGAGAAGTTTAGAGTGTTTAAGGGAATTTGGTTTTAGCTTTGGTTTCGTTCTTAAGCATTTGTCATTTCATGCTCATGCATCCTTGCTTATTCCTTTGCATGGTTGCTTCATTCATTATATAAAACCTCGTAAAAGGGATTGTCATCAATTACCAAAATGGGGGAGATTGAAAGAGCATGGTGCCCCATGTGTGGTTTTGGTAATTAATGACAATCCTTATGGACTAATGTTTGCATTGATATATCCTTAGATCTTGTCCATAGGAAAAGGTTGGAATTCATGTGTTGGACTCTAGAAGATTATAAGATGACCAAGATCTTTTTCAAGGGTTTATATGAAGATTGGTCATGTGTAGAGTTGAGCATATTGCAAGCATGTCTTGAAGAATAGAATAGTGTGGATATTCATGCTCACCTTCAAGACATCATCATTGTGAAGAGAGAAGGAAAGATACAAGGTTGATCAAGGATAAGTGTAAAGATTGGATTCAAGTTGATCAACACACAAAGCTAAATGAAGTACCATGTGGGATCATTTGTCCAATGGTATGGTAAGCATTTGTCCCCATAGCTTTGTGAACTAACCCATATATATGTGTGTGGAGTATCTATGTAGGGTTAGGTATCTTCCCCTGTGCTTGCATCATAAGGGAGATTCCATATAGCCCATCTTTCTCCATAGCATTAGTTTCTTTGGTGGGATTTGAGAGTGAAGAACTTGGAGCACTTCGTGTGTTCTTGCCATTGCATTAGGTGCATCGGTTTGAGTTCTCCACGGTTATACATGGAGGTGAAGTTTGAGAAGTTTATTACTCTTTGTGGATCTTGTTGCCTCTTGGGTTTGTTGTAACCCTAGGAGGCCTTTGTGAGTTTCAGAGCTTTATCTTGTTGCTAAGCTCTGGGACATTGTTGGGAGGCTCCAACTCATTTTGGAGTTCTTCAACCTTGGTGTATCGGTTTGGTCAACGCCTTCAAGTCGACCTCATAGTGGAACGAGCCAATCCCTCACGGGTGAAGCTCACGGAGAATAGGGTGAGCACATCAGTGCTATTGGAGTGCCTAGGAGGCTCCACACCCCTCCAACGTAGACGTACTTCCATTGAGAAGGAACTACGGGAAACATCTCCTCGTGTCGACTTTTACTTCTATACCCAAACCCTTTACTTATGCATTTACGTTTGTGATAGCCATCGAGCTTGAAGTTATCTATATTGCTATCACATAGTTGTTGATCTTGCTTAGCATAAGTTGTTGGTGCACATAGGTGAACCTATCTTGTTTAGGTTTTGTGCTTGATAAATTAAACGCTAGTTTTATTCCGCACTTATTCAATCCTAAACCGTAATTATTTTAAAACGCCTATTCACCCCCCCTCTAGGCGACATTCTTGATCTTTCAGTAGTCCCGTGGTGGATTACTCACGCATCACTCCGAAGGCAGGCATGGTGGTGTAGAAGCCTCCGGTGACAATCTCCCCCTCCGGCAGGGTGCCGAGAAGAGCTTCAGAACCCTCCCGATCTAGCGTTGGCGACGGCGGCGGCCTCGGAACTTTTCTGGAAAATATGATCAGGTACCGAGGGTTTTCGGAGGAAGACAATTTATAGGCGAAAAGGTAACTCGAGAAGCTTCCGGAGTCGGCCAGGTGGGGCCCAGGAGCGGCCAAGGCTAGGCCGCGCCTGGGGGTCGTCTGGCCCCTGTGGGGCCCCCCTGCAGGCGCCCTCCTGGCTCCGTCTTTGTTTCTTCGTGAAAATAAATCATGTAAATTGGCAGCTTATTCCGAGAAAATTCCTCGACTAGCTTTTCTGAAACAAAAGGACAGCAAAAACAGGAACTGGCACTGGGCATCTTGTCAATAGGTTAGTTCCATAAAAATGTGCCAAAATGATATAAAAACATTATAAAAGAATGTGGGAACGATATATAATATGCATGGAATAACCAAAAATTATAGATACGTTTGAGATGTATCGGCATCCCCAAGCTTAATTCCTGCTCGTCCTCGAGTAGGTAAATGATAACAAAATAATTTTTGGTAGTGACATGCTACCAACACGATTATGATCAAGTAATGTAAAGCATATGAACTGAATGAAGCGATCCTAGTCAATGGCCTATAGTTGGCATAAAGCAAATAATGATTAACCATGTGTAACATCTAGGCAAGAAATTTTCATGGATAGTACTTTGGAGACATGAAAATTATAAGACTTGTCATGCTTGATAGTTCAGAAAGCAATAAACTTTCGGCAAAGGTGCTCAACCAATACAAATGAAGATTTAAGTTTTCTGCAAGAAGCTTCGACTTGTAACTTATTTACCTTAAGATAATGTCAATATAATGTCAATATAAAATTTTCACAGTTAAACATAAAGATAGCATGTAGCAAACTTGTACCTCAATTGATACTATGCATTTACTTGAGAGATAAATATTGGAAAGGAAAACTAACTCAACATAAAAGTAAAAGAAAGGCCCTTCGCAGAGGGAAGCAGAGATTAATCATGTGCTAGAGCTTTTTAGTTTTTAAAAGCATATAGAGACATTAAAAATATTTATTTGAGAGATGCATACTATGGTCAATGAATGATAGTGAACAATACATTACTACATTTGCTAGACAGACTTTTAAGAGCGGCTCCCATGAGGAACGTTATTTCTACAGCAAGCAGATCATTCCTCTTTTTCTCCTTTGTTTACACATGCAGATGTTTGACTGAATTCACAGGAACAAAATGTGAGGAGAGTTTTTGGTGATTGTTTGTAATTTATCTTTTATGGGGTTGGGCACCCCTTTGCCAGCTCTTTTTGCAAAGTTAATGCACAAGTAGATGAAGCATACAAGTCCTGAAATAAGTCTGTCCAACAAATGCAATAAAGACCACTCACAAGTTCCTCATGAGCTTAGTAGTAGAGGCACAAAAAGTAAGTAATAACCTTTTTAATATTTAAAGGTAGCACACAAAAAAATTACTTGGAGTGGCTTGGAAATACCACATGTAGGTAGGTATGGTGGACACGAATGGCATGGATATTTGGCTCAAAATTTTTGGATGCACGAGAAGCATTCCCTCTCAGTACAGAGTTTTTAGGCTTAGCAAGGTGTCAAGCAAATACATATTAACAGCCGAATACATGAATGACCACAAGATATACATTAAGCATAACCATTAGACTCTACACTATCTCTCTTGTCAACCAAACATGCTTTGCAAAAAGAATATCTAGACTTTGAGAAATAACAATCAGAATAAGTATCATAATTCTAAGCTTTACGGTATTTCTCCACTTGTCCATTATTAAGCAAATTATGCACAAGTTTAAGCATTCATCTAATTTATATCTCAAAACAATTGACAAGCATCAAATAATTCAGGACAATGCAATTTGAATTTCTTTTACCACTTTCTACATGATAGTTCCCTTTCAAGCAAACACCAATCAATTTATTTGAAACAACTCTCTAAGCAAATAGGCATGTAATACAAGAGAGTACAACCTAACTACAAGTAACTAATAGCTCTGAACAAGATATACATGAAAAACGAGAGTTAGAAGCTAAGATAATAAAAAGCTAAACACTCTACACATATAAGTGAAGAACATGAGTGTATAATGAAAAAGCGGAGCGTGTCTCTCTCCCACACAAGAATGCAAGGATCCATTTATTGAAAAGTACCAACAAACAAAACAAAACAAAACTGAAAGCAAAACATAAATGACGCTCCAAGAACAACACATATTATGTAAAGGAATAAAAATATAGTTTCATGGGATCGACCTGATTAATTGTCAATGAAGAAGGGGATGGCTTGGGTATCCCAAAGTTTAGACGTTTGAGACTTGTTGAATATTTGGTGGAGGTCTAGTGGAGCCTCCCCAAGCTTGAGATTTAATCCCTTCTTGATCTTCTTTCATCACCTCGTTCTCTCAACACTTGAAAACTTCCTTCACACAAAACTTATCACAAACTTATTAGAGGGGTTAGTCCTCAAACAAAATAATCCACCTTCAGTTCTCACTTGAAAAATTGCATAAACTTGTTTCTAAACATTAGGTACTGTCACAAATATCTAAGTGATGTTCCGCGGATAGAAGAACTACACTTTGCCCGTAAAAGGTGCAATGCAAAAACTTGGACAGAATCTGTCAAAAACAGAACAGAACGTAAAGATTTTTTTCGAGCTACTAGGACACCTCGAATCCGAAAACTCAAAACTAACGAAAAGTAGACAAAAACCCAAATGCTTGCTGTCAAAAATTTACAGCTCCAGATCACATTCTGTGATTTTTTAGAATTTCGTATGGTGACGAACAGAAATCTGTTTTTGGACAGCAAAACACATAATTTCACTTTCCTCTCATTAGAGGCTATTCTTGCACACAAAAAACGAAAATAAAATGATACAAAGGAAGTGTTACCAAAGTAACAGCAACCTTGACTCAAATAAAATAAAACAAACTGAAAGTAAAAACAATGGGTTGCCTCCCATAAACGCTTTTCTTTAACGTCTTTTAGCTAGGCACAATTGCAAAAAGATCAAGTATTATCAATATCACAACCATCAAAATCATCAAGAACATCTTCAGAAGAATAACTAGTCCTACTAGGAGGACTTTTTTATGGTTCCTTAACATCATCACACTTAGGAGCAGGATTAATTTTTTTAGTTTCGTGAGTGTTTGATTCTTCCAAGTTTTTTAAGGACCCCTACGGAATTCAACTCATCGGAAGGTGCAGTCTTTGTTTCAGAAACTTTTGGCACATACATAAACTTGGATCCCCTACCTACGGGGGTTTCTTTCTTTTTAACTTTAAATGAGGAAAAAGTTGCACCCAAAGTATCAATAACTCCTAATTTACCAATTCTCAAATTTTGATCATCCTTGCCTTTAGTAGTCTCTAACATATTGATCCTCTTATTAATATGCTTAAGAGATCCATCAAGTTTGTTATTGTTATCAAGGAATTTCCTATCCAATTCATTTATCTTGTCCAAATTTGATAATTTTTTCTCTATAGCATTCAACCTCTCCATAATGTGTTCCATAGTAATCTCAGTTTCAGGTTCATTAGTAGGTGGAGTTCCAACTAAACTTTCTATGATGTTGCAAGCCTCCACCGAAGTAGTCCCTAGGAAGTTCCCACCTGCTAAAGTATCTAGCACATACCTATACCAATTTGTGATACCAACATAAAAATTTCAAAGAAGAATAGTGCTTGAATACTTTTTTGTAGATCGGTGTTGAGCATCACTAATTCTATACCAGGCATCTTTTAAACTCTCTCCACCCCTTTGTTTAAAAGTACGAACTTCAGTTTCAGGTGACATAACAAAGGGAGTAGAACTAGACATGATAGCTAAACAAAGGATAAAACTTAGACAAACCGAAATAAAACTAGGTGCCGGAATTTTTATTTTTTTGTGTTTTTTATTTTTAAAGCAATAGAAAAGCAAGACAAGACTAATAAAAAATATACTAAGCAAGACAATAACAAATAGAGTGTAACGATGTGCGAAACTCCCTTGCTGAAGCTTCCAAGTCCCCGGCAACAACGCTAGAAAAAGAGCTTGACAGCGTGGATCACACGTTCGCTGGGAGACCCCGAGAGGAAGGTATGATGTAGCAAAGCAGTAATTTTCCCTTGATTACAAAACCAAGGTTATCGAAACAGTAGGACTTGGAGAAGGCTTCGGCTAGGTGACAATGGCAATGGCGCCGAAAAAGGGCTGTTGACGTGGGCCTGCGCACACACGAACAAACTACTTTGCCCCAACGAAACAAAGAGTGTGTCAATCTCTCCGGCTTGCTAAACACAAAGGATTAAACGTATGATGGAAAATATTATGAGAGCAAAAATGACCAGCGAGCAAGTGACTAGGAAAATCTATTAAAACGGTTGTAAGCAATGTAGGAAAATAGGACCAGGGACCACAATTCACTAATGGTGTCTCTCCAAAAGATAAACGTGTTGGGTGAACAAATTACAGCGGGGCAATTGACAAACATAGGCGCAATACAATACTATCATGACACATGGTTCACCATTTCATTTTATATGGGTATTACGTCAAAATACATAGACCGTTATCCAACTGCATCTATGACTAATAATCCACCCCGGGATCGCTATCCAGCATGTCACCCGAAAGTATTTAGTTGCAAGCAACAGATAATTGCAATAAGTAAGGTGCGTAATGTAAGCAATGAGTACAACATAAAACAATGAACACCGCTGTTTTATCCCTAGTAGCAACAGCACATCTCAAGTTCTAATCATTTTTGTCAACTCGAGCTCGAAAAAGAGAGGCATGAACAGAGGCGGCGATTTGGCTCTAGGGTCTAGATGCACCCATTATGTAAATTTTTTAGTTTTTTTTTCAAAATGTCAAAAAATTCCAGAAAAAATCTGGATGTACATTACAACATGATGTGTTAGCAAAAAAAATGGCATGGTGAAAAAACATTTTTTGTGAGCTGTACAAAAAAGACAAAAAACTGACGCGTATAAAGACATTTCGGTGCTCCGGATTTGTCTTTTTTGCACAGGTTGCAAAAAAAAGTTTTTTCTTCATGTAACTTTTTGTGCTAACATGAAATGTCTTGAACTATATGCGAAATTTTTATTTTGATTTTTTTGACATTTTGAAAATTGTTTTTTGGGTAGTGGGTGCATCTGCACCCACTACCCGTTGTGAATATCTGGGCATGAACCCACTATCTAGCATAAATACTCCCTCTACTGACACAAGTAATTACTTTGGACAAAGCATACACAACCATCGGAGAGCATGCACGATTATAAATAAAACATATCATAGATAAACTGAACCATAATGTCAAGACTCCATTATTCATCGGATCCCCGCAAACACAACACATAGTATTACAGAAAGATGATCTTAATCATGTAGGCAGCTCAAAAGATCTAAACAATGGAGCACAAAGGAGAAGAGACAACCATCTAACTACTGCCATGGCCCCGTAGTCCCGTGGTGGACTACTCACGCATCACTCCGGAGGCAGGCATGGTGGTGTAGATGCCTCCGGTGACGATCTCCCCCTCCGGCAGGGTGCCGGGAAGAGCTTCAGAACCCTCCCGATCTAGCGTTGGCGACGGCGGTGGCCTCGGAACTTTTCTGGAAAATATGATCGGGTACCGAGGGTTTTCAGGAGGAAGACAATTTATAGGAAAAAGGGCAACTCGAGAAGCTTCCGGAGTCGGCCAAGTGGGGCCTAGGCGCGGCCAAGGCTGGGACACGCCTGGGGGTCATCTGGGGGCTATGGGCCCCCCTGTAGGCGCCTTCCTGGCTCCGTCTTTGTTTCTTCGTAAAAATAAATCATGTAAATTCGTAGCTTATTCCGAGAAAATTCCCTGACTAGCTTTTCAGAAACAAAAAGACAACAAAAACAGGAACTGGCACTGGGCATCTTGTCAATAGGTTAGTTCCATAAAAATGTGCCAAAATGATATAAATACATTATAAAAGCATGTGGCAATGATATATAATATGCATGGAACAACCAAAAATTATAGATACGTTTGAGACGTATCAGCCATCGCGGAGCGGCACTGGCAATATAGGAGGCCAATGTCATGGTCAAAGGTTCGCCTCCCCGATGGCTGGCACCTCAACCGCGCGTCGCTGCCTATGCCACCGGAAAGAGTTGAGGTGCTTCAGAGCCGCCGGCTCCTCCTCCCGCCGGAGCTGCGCGATGATCCTGCCTACGACGACAAGATGTGGGAGGGGCACACGGGTGGCGATGACATCGTCGGCGAGGAGCCGCGCGATGACACGGTGAAAGGACAAGGATGTCGCCTGGAGGGGGGGTGAATTGGCGATTAAAACTTTTCCGGTTTAGGCTTGATAAATGCGGAATAAAACTAGGTGTTTTAATTTAACAAGCATACAACCTAAATATACTTGGCTTACCTATGTGCACCAACAACTTATGCTAAGCAATACAAGCAATAAGGTGATAGCAAGATAAAGTACTTCAAGCACGAAGGCTATCACAATGTAAAGTGCATAAGTAAAGAGCTCGGGTATAGAAATAATCGAGGCACGCGGAGACGATGATGTATTCCCGAGTTCCGCCTTTTTAGGGGAGTACGTCTCGTTGGAGGGGTGTGAGTTCCAAACTCAAACACCACAAATGGCCTCATCCTATTCTCCGATGAACCTTGCCCAAAAGCTTGGTTCACCTTCCACTATCGGAATCCTTCAAGGCAGAATGCACAGCCTTTACAACAATCTTGAGGCACAACCCACAAAAGGATTGGGAGCTCTCAAGTCACCAACAACCGTCTAGGGTCCAAAACCCAAGATTAACAAGCTCACAATTTTCACTTCCATGAATTCTCGTGGAGAGAGCAAACTGATGCACAAAAGCAAAGGCAAGAACACAAGAAGTGCTCAAGTCCTTCACTCCCAAATCTCACCAAAAGCAACTAATGCTTGGGGGGGGGGGGGAGAAGAGAGGAAGAACAAAGAATACTCAACAAATGGAACTCCAAGATCTAGATCCAAAGGGTACCCCTCACTTAGAGGAGAGATGGATTGGTGGAAATTTGGATCTAGATCTCCTCTCTCTTTTCCCTCTAATTTGAGACAAGAATCATGGAGGAATAGAGAGAAATCAAAGCTTCAAGAGGTCAACAATGGGGGATAATTACGTGGTTGGAAGCTCTGGTCACTTTGGGAAAGAAGGGGGCCTTTTATAGGTCCCCACGAAAAATAGCCGTTTTAGGAAAACTGGGGCCGGACTATCTGGCCCAGAAACAAAAGGTCCGCGCCCCCGGAATATTCGGCCTGGAAACAAAAAGTCTGGCCCAAAGGTCCGGTTTTTCCAGAGACTCGCAAAAGTGGCTATAAGCTGGTCCTTAGCCGAAAATCCAAGGGACCGGAATATCCGGCCCAGATCCAAAAGGTCCAGCCCAATATTGCGGTTTTTCCAGAGGCTCGCATGCATGTTCCTTAGCAGAAAATCCAGCAGCCCGGAATATCCGGCCCTGACTCAAATAGTCCAGCCCAATATTCCGGTTTTACAAACTGACAGAAACAGTAGAAAAAGCATAACTATTGCAAGGAAAATCCAAATGGGATGAAACCATTTTGTTGGAAATATTAAGAACCATAAATAGAGTAAAGTCACCACACATGGGAAGGTGTGGAACTTTCCCCAAGGATAAACCGATAATATTTCCAAACCCGAAACACAACAAGTTTTTCAACCGGACTCCGTTTTCTAAGTTCTTGGACTTGTTTCGAAGATAATCACAAGCTCTACAAGATCATGCATATACACATCATAGTCCATCATGTGAGGAGGAGACCACAAGAGGAGAGTTTAACCTCTCTACAAAAGTCAAACCGGTAAAACCTCAAACATCAAAAACATAACAAGATATTAATATGAAATCCGTTTTTGATGAAGTAGAGCTTGATATGGAGATGAACACATGCTCTAAATTCTCACATGGATAAAAGCCAAATAAGAACCAACCAAGAAAGATGGTATGCCAAAAATGCAAAGGTTTGAGCTCTCCACAAAGATGCGATCAAGTTACTCACTCGAAAGCCCCTCTTGATAGTACGGTATCTATCCTATACCCTGGTCTCCGAACTAACAACATGAGACCGGTAAAATAGAAACTCTATCAAGATCATACCTTTGCCTTGCGCATTTCACTTGAGTTAGATGATGACGATTTTGACTCTCTCAAATTGGAACACCTTTCTTGATCATACTTGCTAGCACATGCTTAATGAAGACTTCTCCAAATACTCCCCCATACTCCATTATGGGAGAGTCTCGCTTAGCTCCGTCTTCATGTATCCATTGCAAGCTTCAATCAAATGATATCTTCCGAGATGGATCATATTGAACTTGCACTTCATGTTCTTCTTGTGACATATATGATGGCTTGGGGATAAACATGAATATCCCCCCAATCTTCTTTTCCAAACCACACTTTACCATGTAAGATTCTAGAGTCCAACACATGAACTCCAATCTTTTCCTATGGACAAGATCTACAAGAATATCTCAATGCAAACATTAGATCATAAGGATTTTCATTAACTACCAAAACCATGCATGGGGGCAACATGCACTTTCACACGGACGACTACGCGGCTCCCCTCGCATACGAGCAGGAGAAGGCGGAGGCCGAGGAGTAGTTATTTATTTTTATGTTCTTCATTTGTCATTGCTACGCGGAGGCCCAGTTCCTTTTGGCTCGGGCTTGTGCATAAGCCCAGTGTGTAGGCCCAGTGTGTCAGTGAACAAATCAAAGGAAACGGTTGTTAATCTCCTCCGTTTCCGATGTTCTACTTTGCTATAAATGCGCCAATCCCACAGCCCTAAACGCTATTGCTCTCGGTCTCGCTCTCACTCTCAGCGGAGCCTCCAAGCAGCACCAGATCTTAGCTCCACCGCGGCGGTGCGTATCTCCCTCTCCTCCAACCGTGGCAGCACGCATCTCCCTCCCTCCTACCGTGATGGCGCGCATCTCCCTCTCCTCCGACCGTGGCGGCGCACATCTCCCTCTCCTCCATGGCGGCACGCATCTACCTCTCCTCCGACTGTGTCGGCGCGCATCTTCCTCTCCTCCGACTGTGGCAGCCTGTCCACGTTCTTCGCTCCACCCGGGCAGATCTCGTCGCTCCGGGGTAGGAGGTTGCCCGGGCGGCGAGACAGAGGAAGGAGTCCGGCGTCGCCCGATCTGTAGGTGGAGGGCGCATGGCGTGTCGATCCGCGGTCGGAGGAGCTGCCTCGGAACCTGCCGTACCGGAGGACGACGAGGACGACTACGTACTCCCGGCAGATCCAAAGGTAATACATCTATTTGTGACCGGCCGTCGTGGTGACGAACTAGGGTTGTTGTCATTGTTCTGTGTAGTTTTTTTCCATAGGACCAGTTTAAACATGACTCCCTCCGATCCGTTTGTAGTGTCGCTCGATAAGAACAAACCTAGCACAAATCGGTAGTGTAAGAAACTCATGGCTAACTTAACTCCTTTGTAAAACAAATGTACATTTCGGTGACACTGTATAAAAAGCTGCGGGTCCTTAGCCGAGGTGTGCTTGTCATCCGTACACAACAATTATGCAATGAATTTGTAAGTTTGTTATTCCGTCTTATGCATCCTTTTATGTTGTATGTCATTTATGCTAGATGTATAGTGAGCTAACATGGAGTCATATATTCTCTCTTTGCATTTCAGTGGCCACTTTACAAAAGAGGCATCTTCGGTACATCAGCACTCGCTTATTGCACTATGTGCAGACCATGGTGCTGATCCGAATATTTAGCTCATTTAAATGAGCTAAATACAAGGTCGGGGACAAAGCAGCGAGTTGATTATATTTCGGCGACACCGTCCAAGAAGAAGATTGAATTTATGAACTTGGCAAAGTTGTAAGGCAAATGTAACAGCAAGTCATGAAGATAAATTAAGTTAGAAATGACAAGGATAAGTTTGGTGAGGCATGACATAGATAGATTTAGCTAGACATGTCAATGATAGATTTAGAGAGGCATGACAATGAAGATAAGTGTAATTGGTTATCTTGTGATGCAATGAATCGGTGACATTTGTTATACCTTATGAATGAATTTGCTATCATTTTTTATGCTTGTGCTGTGAGATTTTAAATATCTAGTGGCATATGTAAACGTGGTATAATAGGCTTATGAAGAAAGCTCAATGCAAACGGGTAAATTACAGACTTCGTTACCGATGAGCTCGACACTAAGGAAACGGAGGTCTAAAAATAACCGTTGCCAACAAGAAGCCTCATCAGTGACGGTTTTTGGCCTCCGTTGCCGACGAGAGCCTTCACATCAGCCACGGGGGCGGGGACACGGATCCTTTCTCCATTTCCGATAGGGGTTTTGGCCCGTTTCTGATATGTCGTTCCGTATCAGTGTGTGTCGACTCCTCAAGGCGTCAGGCGTGAAACTCAACAGACGTTGGATACAAAAAGACATGTGTCGGAGTATCCATCAAGACATGTATTACACTCTTTAAGTGTGGTGTTACTAGCCGGTGCCACTAAGACCCGATACGTGGCATGTCATTCAGAACTGTCAAAAGAATGTTGTCGAGTATGGCCTGCACGACCCGTGCTGGAGGGATGCTCCACGAAAAAATCACCACTTTTTGTCTGTTTGATAGGTCTTTGATATATTTGCCCTAATTGTGGTGATTTTTTGTAATTTACTCTTCTTTTGGAAAACAATGTACGTATCAAAAAAATCTCGTAGTAAGCACGTTTTTATCGTCTAGGGGTTTCAGTACCAAGCTCGGTCAGTCGACCAACACCACCGTCACAACTCAGTCTAAATACTTTGCATCAATAATTAATTAATTACACCAATGTAGGAAGTGTGGTGTAGTAGCAGCGTGTTACATACATAAACCATGTGTTCGATAAGTTTTGACATCGTCGATCACATATACATTCACAGCACAGGAGGTAGCTACGTACTCCCTCCATTCCAAATTAATTGAGTTGGTCTTGTTCAAATATGGATGTATCTATACTTGTTTGATGTCTAGATACATCCATGTGTAACCAAATGTGTGTCAATTAAATCTGAACGGAGGGAATACATTACATGCATGCATGCAGAGACCAGGCCCTGTGATGTTCCGTATAGATGATTGCTTAGCTGGCGAGAGCGCTGGTGTTGTAGACGAGGAGGGCGCCGCCGCCGAGAAGTCCGGCTAGGGTGATGGCCCAGATCAGGAGCCCAGTGGTTCCTGCATTCGATCCAATAATAAAGACAGGAATGAGCATGTAACATAGTCATTACTTACTACTCCCTCCGTATTAAAATATAAGACTTTCTAACTACTTTCTGCATACATGTATCTAGACATGTTTTAGTGCAAGATTCATATGAACCTTGCACTAAAATATGTCTAGATGCATATGTGCATAAAGTAGTTAGAAAGTCTTATATTTTGATATGAAGGTAGTAAATTTTAATTCTTACTAGGTGTATCTGCAAGACATGCTCTCTACTACATAAGCTAGTTTGAGACTGAGGGTACACATTTTCATCGTTAAAACTTGTTTGGAAGCACTGTGAGCTGGGGTTCAAGCGAATCTGAACTAAACCCCTTGTATACAGAGAACTGATCTTCTCTATATCCACAAAGGATCGAGCATAATTTATGTGTCAGGCATGCCCTACTCCGTACCTTTGCAGGCATTTCTACCTAGTAATATAAATGGCCAGCTATTACTTGAATATTCATTGTTCTTGCAAGCAGAAGTTTAAACTATATGATTTTATTTTGAAGGGTTTCCTCTAGCTATGATTGAATAATCTTAATTAGAGTTGTAACTACCAAGGCACTACTGGGCTGCGGTGCAGAGGACCTCCTTTAAAAAACACAAGGGCATTAACTAAAGCAGAAACTAAACAATTTATATGAAGATCTAAACGCAGGCACAATATCTGTTTCGCTGCATTTTTGTAGGTCAGGTTTTTCTGAAACATAACGATACTTTGAAAACATGACGATACATAAATGGTGCACGAATCTTCAATCACCAACCAACGATGGATTCGAGTACGGTAGATAGATTCGCCGCGTTCTACATTTTACACCATAATGCTACTCTTCTAAATACACGGATATTAAGCAAGAGGTTCAGTAAAAGTTACTCACCACCGGCGTAGCGGTCACCAGATTCAGACCATGACTCTGGCGCCCAGATGGGGCTGCAAATTTGCCACAAGGATTAACTGTTACTCCAGGGTAATTAATGCCAATTTCAACAAACATTTTAGTGGCCAAATATCTGGGTACGCGGTTAATTACCTGTAGCCGTCGACGTTGGCACCGTACTTGTCAACAAACTGGTAAACGCCCTTTCCCTGCATCAATACATCGCATGGAAAAAAAGAAGAAGAAAATTAACAAGCCTAGCCAAGTACGTAGTTCTCTTCGGCATGCACAAGTTTGACAAGTGAGCAAGGAGAGATCGAACATGCACAAGACTGAAAAAAGGTTCATGTGTACTTAGTGGAAAGTAAAACCGAACCTAGTTAGCATTTGTGGTGTAAGCGCACACGTGTGTAAAATAAAGGTGAGTACGGCTTAAAGCGGAGAGGACTTACGGTGCCCTTCCTCCCGTTGGCGTCGACGTCGTATGAGAATTTGCCTGAGAGTCCTGTGGACAAGGAAAGAATTCCTAGGATCAAACGGATGAATCCATAGATAGATCTTCATCGATCGTTACCAGCCAGAGCAGAGCATGCATGCATGGTGTGTCTGAACTCTGTGGACGTACGTACCGAGGGGCTTGTCGACCTTGATCTTCTTGCCACCGCTGTTGACGACGGCGAAGTTGGATCCCCGGCGGGAGAGCGACGGCAGGCTCGTCGGCGCCACCAGCGGCGAGGTGATCATGGAGGCTGCCATCTCTCTCTCTAGCTCTCTCTCAAAGTCTGTCTTTGCTTGAGAACTCTGAGGAAAAGCGTCCAGCAATGGCGCTGCGACGGGCCAATATACTCACACTCGAGGCGCCAAGACCTGCGTGCGGCCAGGAGTCGCGCAGATGTGATAACGCTGGTGCGACCGTCGGCGTGCCACGTGGCGGCGTGGGTGTGGCCGGCTCGTGATACGGCAGTGCCAGGGCGTTATCCTCTTGGGATCGGTTGCTGTAGAATTTTTCTAACCGGGAAGATGGAAGAATCCCTATGGCGAGTGGTGACTGGATTGGACAGGTGGGCTCAACCAGCAACATGTGGTGCCCCGCGATCTGGAGTATAGGTGCTGCGCATGACCGACGAAAATGGAGTATTACCTCCGTTTTAACAAATAAGGCGCACTCGTATTTTGAGATGAATTTTGACCGAAATATTTGAGTAAAAATATCTTGATTATATTCTACATAATTAGTATCGTTTGATTCATATTGAAAAACACTTTCTAATGATGCTAATTTTATATCAATAATCTTTATATATTTGGAGTAATTCTTGGTCAAATAAAAACGCGCAAAACGAGGGCGTGTTATTTATTGGAATGACTCGTCGGATTTTGAAAGCCAAAACTGCACACTGATATAGACCTTCGTGTGAAAAGGTTATGGCTGTTAACACTCAATCACTGCTACACCGCACGAAGAGGTGGCTTGATTACTAAATTCCATTTTGTTTTATCGAAATCATTTTTTACTTGATTTCACTTTTGTGATCTAATTTTAAGTTTTTCAGTGCGTATGTCAAACTACAGAACCAAGTGCTTTTGCACCTCGGCATCATTTGTCGTGATTGGATCGATCAGACTTCCCCACAGAAAAAGCCAAGTGGCGCACTTTCTCTTTGTCATCTACCATTCGTCTCTTATTAATTGGTTAGTTCCTTAATTGTGTAAAGTGGTATCAGTTTTTATGTTTCTAAAATCTTGTAGTGATCGAAGCTTCGAAGGTAGTCTAGTATGCTTGTTAGGTTGAACTGAATCTAGTTTAAAGAATTTAGGACCCAAACTCCTCAAATACACGACTATGAGGTGAGAGGGCTCGGCGTTAAGATCACCAACTTACAATGGTGCTCTGTTGCGCCTGCCCTACGCGGGTTGGAAGCGAAGAGGGCAAGACAACGAGGGACAAAAGGGAAGGAGGTAGCTAGTGGTATGTTCTTATGAGATTTTACAAACAAAAAAGAAGGAAGATAAATAGGTAGCTAGTGATATGTTCTTATCAAGTTTTGAGGAAAGGTAAGGCTAAGAGTAGGAGTACTATGTTTCCATATCAAATAATAGGTAAGAGATAACGTAATGCATGGACCACTCTTATCATAAAAAAAGTTAGTGAACAAGCTAACATAAGCATACTTTCTATTCCTATAAGTTTCAATCCTCCAGCCATTAACATATCAAAGAAGCAATAAAATATCATTCACTTAACAATAAAATGTTGTAGTGCGTCAGTCCTTGATATAACACTCATAAAACACCGTTCCACGAATATTACAACCCCTTAGAGTAGTACAATAGAAACATTGCAGGTCAAATAGTACATATTAATTAGTATAATCCCAAAGATGTACACAAAACTTCTTCCTTAGAGCACCGAGCAAACTCATGTAACATCTTACACAACAATAAAACTACTGAAACTACGATACTTAATACCATGATAGCTCAATAACTTGTCACTACGGGACAACAGGACTATGCCGACGGCCAACACCTAAGCCGACGGCTTTTTGTCGGGGCCGTCGGCATAGAGTCCGTCGAGGCCAGCCCGCAAAAAACCCGTCGGCATAGAAAATGCCGTCGGCATAGCTACTCTAAGCCGATGGTAGCCGTCGGCTATAAATTTGCCGTCGGCAAAGGTAATTCCAGACAATTTTTTAAGAATAGGAGAAATTACGGCCTCACCTACGCCGATGCCAATGTCGTCGGCAAAAACAAAATTATTTTTAATGTTTATTCTTTTCTATTTTTTTATGCTTGTAGCTATGCCGACGGCTTTGCCGTCGGCACAGGTTCCATGTTTTTTAATAATCTTTAATTTTATGTATTTATTTGTACCTATAAATTAAATTTAACATTTTTAATATGTTTTATTCATTTTTATGTATATAGCTACACCGAATAGCGGTCTCTACCCACATAAAATGATGACGCGAATCTTGTCTCTCAGAATTGCACGTCAAGATATTGCGTAAGAGGTGGGGTATAAATTTGTTTAGGGTGTTCCTAGGGGCTAACCTTACACAAGCAACCAAAAAAATTCACTTTGCTACCCCCTTTCGACTACTTTTCACATTGATATTAAACAAACCCTGCAAATTACATTGACAACATAAATTACACAGAGAAGAAAATATCGGTAGTAGCGAGAACACAAAATAAATTGAAGATACATGGTACTCTAAAGAAAATTCATCTACCATCGAGGCAGCCTCCCGCATCACTCCTGCCTTTCGACGACGCAACACCCTTGCCCTTCGACGACGCAGCACCCTTGTCCTTCGACGACGCAGCACCCTTGCCCTTCGACGACGACGACGTCGCCGCTGCTGCAGCTTTCTTGCTCTCTTCACTCGGCATGAAGATATCATCTTCATCCTCGCTCTCCTCGAGCCATAAAATAGAAAATCTTATAGCGCTGGCCAAATATGTAAAGCAAAGGTTGGGACCTAGATATGGCATCTACCAACCTTCTATTTGCTATTCTAACTAAGTTATCCTATTCTAGCACATCCTATTCTAACTATTCTAACTATAGTATCCAGTGATGGTAACCATGCACAAGCACTACCTAAATTAACCATGCCCCTTTCAGAACCACGTCGGATCGAAGTTGCCTACCTTGTCCAGTAGCCACTCTGACCGGCAAATCGGCAAATCATCGCGTGGTCGTGAGACGGCAAATCGGCCTTCGATCCAAACAACGGCAAGACGTCTCTGATGATCTGCAACCGTCCGAACAAGTGTTGGGGATTTTGCTAATCATCAGAGATCCTTGTCGCTGCTTGGATCCGATCGAGGGGAGGGTTCACCTTCAGCCTCCGCTCTAGGAACTCCTGCCTCTCAGAAATATTGCTCTCTGCTACCCGTGTACTGCCAATGATGGATGTGAAGTGTACTCCTACCTCTCTTATAGACCCGCCTCTCCGAGTGATTCTCTCCAGCTAGCCAATCAGGAACAAGTACGCGGATCGTGTGTTTCCTTCGAGAGCTTGGGAGCCGTTGGATCAAGCGAATGACTCCCTTCGGCTAGCCAATCAGGAACAAGTACGCGGATCGTGTGTTTCCTTCGAGAGCTTGGGAGCCGTTGGATCAAGCGAATGACTCCCTTCGGCTAGCCAATCAGGAACAAGTACGCGGATCGTGTGTTTCCTTCGAGAGCTTGGGAGCCGTTGGATCAAGCAGTTGCAGTTTGTGTGTTTCCTTCGCCGGAGTGCGGTAGTAAAATAATTGATACTAATAAATAAATAAGTATAAATATAAAATATGATAATAATTAGGCATTTGGCCGTCGGCGTAGAGGCCGGCCGTCGGCGCCTTGCCATTTTATGTTTTATAAAATAATCCGCGTCGTTCGTTCTGATGGAACTC
Source organism: Poa pratensis (assembly GCA_947311845.1). NCBI lineage: Eukaryota > Viridiplantae > Streptophyta > Magnoliopsida > Poales > Poaceae > Poa > Poa pratensis. The sequence continues at coordinate 39,652,632 of CAMZMU010000078.1, forward strand.
CTTCCAGCGGGATGCTATATCTCTCCAGAGCCCACTTTCGATTTCTCGATGTCGCAGTTCTTGTACCCACCACCTCTACCCACGCTCCCACCAGCGTACGGGTGGCCTGTTGCTTGCGGCGGCAGCTGGTGCCCCAGTGGTGTTACCAACCGTGACTAAAGGGGGGCACCAGGCCGCAGCGCGTGCCATACCCCTTTAGTCCCGGCTGGTGACACGAGCCGGGACTAAAGGCCCTAACGAACCGGGACAAAAGGGGTGAGGGGCGCGTGGGCTATTTCGGGCGACGTGGCCGGGCCTTTAGCCCCGGTTTGGAAAGGGGCCGGGACAAAAGATCCGGACGAAAGGCCCTGTCTCTACTAGTGCACTTAGAGGTGAAAACTCCCCTTTCGGGCGAACCGGATGGAATCTTGTGTTGATTTGGCGTAGACTTTGGTTTCTCATGTTCCTATGGCCTAACCTAACACAACCAAGCAAAAAAGTCCACTGGCCTACCCCCTTTCGACGCACGTCTATGGGGGTAGACGAAAACGTTAGGGTTTTTCCAGCGGATTCAGGGTTTCGCCGAAGCGGGGCCCCGGAGCGTCGGAACCCCACCCAAACCTAGGTTGTGCCATACCATATGTATACAAGTGTGTTGGTGTTGTAAATGTGCAATATCCTACTCCTAGGTGTGACCGGCTTCACCGACTTCACTTTCTCTCTAGTGAGTTTCTGCACTTAGAGGTGAAAACTCCCCTTTCGGGCGAACCGGATGGAATCTTGTGTTGATTTGGTGTAGACTTTGGTTTCTCATGTTCCTATGGCCTAACCTAACACAACCAAGCAAAAAAGTCCACTGGCCTACCCCCTTTCGACGCACGTCTATGGGGGTAGACGAAAACGTTAGGGTTTTTCCAGCGGATTCAGGGTTTCGCCGAAGCGGGGCCCCGGAGCGTCGGAACCCCACCCAAACCTAGGTTGTGCCATACCATATGTATACAAGTGTGTTTGTGTTGTAAATGTGCAATATCCTACTCCTAGGTGTGACCGGCTTCACCGACTTCACTTTCTCTCTAGTGAGTTTCTGCACTTAGAGGTGAAAACTCCCCTTTCGGGCGAACCGGATGGAATCTTGTGTTGATTTGGGGTAGACTTTGGTTTCTCATGTTCCTATGGCCTAACCTAACACAACCAAGCAAAAAAGTCCACTGGCCTACCCCCTTTCGACGCACGTCTATGGGGGTAGACGAAAACGTTAGGGTTTTTCCAGCGGATTCAGGGTTTCGCCGAAGCGGGGCCCCGGAGCGTCGGAACCCCACCCAAACCTAGGTTGTGCCATACCATATGTATACAAGTGTGTTGGGTGTTGTAAATGTGCAATATCCTACTCCTAGGTGTGACCGGCTTCACCGACTTCACTTTCTCTCTAGTGAGTTTCTGCACTTAGAGGTGAAAACTCCCCTTTCGGGCGAACCGGATGGAATCTTGTGTTGATTTGGGTAGACTTTGGTTTCTCATGTTCCTATGGCCTAACCTAACACAACCAAGCAAAAAAGTCCACTGGCCTACCCCCTTTCGACGCACGTCTATGGGGGTAGACGAAAACGTTAGGGTTTTTCCAGCGGATTCAGGGTTTCGCCGAAGCGGGGCCCCGGAGCGTCGGAACCCCACCCAAACCTAGGTTGTGCCATACCATATGTATACAAGTGTGTTGGTGTTGTAAATGTGCAATATCCTACTCCTAGGTGTGACCGGCTTCACCGACTTCACTTTCTCTCTAGTGAGTTTCTGCACTTAGAGGTGAAAACTCCCCTTTCGGGCGAACCGGATGGAATCTTGTGTTGATTTGGGGTAGACTTTGGTTTCTCATGTTCCTATGGCCTAACCTAACACAACCAAGCAAAAAAGTCCACTGGCCTACCCCCTTTCGACGCACGTCTATGGGGGTAGACGACGTTAGGGTTTTTCCAGCGGATTCAGGGTTTCGCCGAAGCGGGGCCCCGGAGCGTCGGAACCCCACCCAAACCTAGGTTGTGCCATACCATATGTATACAAGTGTGTTGTGTGTTGTAAATGTGCAATATCCTACTCCTAGGTGTGACCGGCTTCACCGACTTCACTTTCTCTCTAGTGAGTTTCTGCACTTAGAGGTGAAAACTCCCCTTTCGGGCGAACCGGATGGAATCTTGTGTTGATTTGGTGTAGACTTTGGTTTCTCATGTTCCTATGGCCTAACCTAACACAACCAAGCAAAAAAGTCCACTGGCCTACCCCCTTTCGACGCACGTCTATGGGGGTAGACGAAAACGTTAGGGTTTTTCCAGCGGATTCAGGGTTTCGCCGAAGCGGGGCCCCGGAGCGTCGGAACCCCACCCAAACCTAGGTTGTGCCATACCATATGTATACAAGTGTGTTGTGTGTTGTAAATGTGCAATATCCTACTCCTAGGTGTGACCGGCTTCACCGACTTCACTTTCTCTCTAGTGAGTTTCTGCACTTAGAGGTGAAAACTCCCCTTTCGGGCGAACCGGATGGAATCTTGTGTTGATTTGGGGTAGACTTTGGTTTCTCATGTTCCTATGGCCTAACCTAACACAACCAAGCAAAAAAGTCCACTGGCCTACCCCCTTTCGACGCACGTCTATGGGGGTAGACGAAAACGTTAGGGTTTTTCCAGCGGATTCAGGGTTTCGCCGAAGCGGGCCCCGGAGCGTCGGAACCCCACCCAAACCTAGGTTGTGCCATACCATATGTATACAAGTGTGTTGTGTGTTGTAAATGTGCAATATCCTACTCCTAGGTGTGACCGGCTTCACCGACTTCACTTTCTCTCTAGTGAGTTTCTGCACTTAGAGGTGAAAACTCCCCTTTCGGGCGAACCGGATGGAATCTTGTGTTGATTTGGTGTAGACTTTGGTTTCTCATGTTCCTATGGCCTAACCTAACACAACCAAGCAAAAAAGTCCACTGGCCTACCCCCTTTCGACGCACGTCTATGGGGGTAGACGAAAACGTTAGGGTTTTTCCAGCGGATTCAGGGTTTCGCCGAAGCGGGGCCCCGGAGCGTCGGAACCCCACCCAAACCTAGGTTGTGCCATACCATATGTATACAAGTGTGTTGTGTGTTGTAAATGTGCAATATCCTACTCCTAGGTGTGACCGGCTTCACCGACTTCACTTTCTCTCTAGTGAGTTTCTGCACTTAGAGGTGAAAACTCCCCTTTCGGGCGAACCGGATGGAATCTTGTGTTGATTTGGGGTAGACTTTGGTTTCTCATGTTCCTATGGCCTAACCTAACACAACCAAGCAAAAAAGTCCACTGGCCTACCCCCTTTCGACGCACGTCTATGGGGGTAGACGAAAACGTTAGGGTTTTTCCAGCGGATTCAGGGTTTCGCCGAAGCGGGGCCCCGGAGCGTCGGAACCCCACCCAAACCTAGGTTGTGCCATACCATATGTATACAAGTGTGTTGGTGTTGTAAATGTGCAATATCCTACTCCTAGGTGTGACCGGCTTCACCGACTTCACTTTCTCTCTAGTGAGTTTCTGCACTTAGAGGTGAAAACTCCCCTTTCGGGCGAACCGGATGGAATCTTGTGTTGATTTGGGTAGACTTTGGTTTCTCATGTTCCTATGGCCTAACCTAACACAACCAAGCAAAAAAGTCCACTGGCCTACCCCCTTTCGACGCACGTCTATGGGGGTAGACGAAAACGTTAGGGTTTTTCCAGCGGATTCAGGGTTTCGCCGAAGCGGGGCCCCGGAGCGTCGGAACCCCACCCAAACCTAGGTTGTGCCATACCATATGTATACAAGTGTGTTGGTGTTGTAAATGTGCAATATCCTACTCCTAGGTGTGACCGGCTTCACCGACTTCACTTTCTCTCTAGTGAGTTTCTGCACTTAGAGGTGAAAACTCCCCTTTCGGGCGAACCGGATGGAATCTTGTGTTGATTTGGGTAGACTTTGGTTTCTCATGTTCCTATGGCCTAACCTAACACAACCAAGCAAAAAAGTCCACTGGCCTACCCCCTTTCGACGCACGTCTATGGGGGTAGACGAAAACGTTAGGGTTTTTCCAGCGGATTCAGGGTTTCGCCGAAGCGGGGCCCCGGAGCGTCGGAACCCCACCCAAACCTAGGTTGTGCCATACCATATGTATACAAGTGTGTTGTGTGTTGTAAATGTGCAATATCCTACTCCTAGGTGTGACCGGCTTCACCGACTTCACTTTCTCTCTAGTGAGTTTCTGCACTTAGAGGTGAAAACTCCCCTTTCGGGCGAACCGGATGGAATCTTGTGTTGATTTGGGTAGACTTTGGTTTCTCATGTTCCTATGGCCTAACCTAACACAACCAAGCAAAAAAGTCCACTGGCCTACCCCCTTTCGACGCACGTCTATGGGGGTAGACGAAAACGTTAGGGTTTTTCCAGCGGATTCAGGGTTTCGCCGAAGCGGGGCCCCGGAGCGTCGGAACCCCACCCAAACCTAGGTTGTGCCATACCATATGTATACAAGTGTGTTGTGTGTTGTAAATGTGCAATATCCTACTCCTAGGTGTGACCGGCTTCACCGACTTCACTTTCTCTCTAGTGAGTTTCTGCACTTAGAGGTGAAAACTCCCCTTTCGGGCGAACCGGATGGAATCTTGTGTTGATTTGGGGTAGACTTTGGTTTCTCATGTTCCTATGGCCTAACCTAACACAACCAAGCAAAAAAGTCCACTGGCCTACCCCCTTTCGACGCACGTCTATGGGGTAGACGAAAACGTTAGGGTTTTTCCAGCGGATTCAGGGTTTCGCCGAAGCGGGGCCCCGGAGCGTCGGAACCCCACCCAAACCTAGGTTGTGCCATACCATATGTATACAAGTGTGTTGTGTGTTGTAAATGTGCAATATCCTACTCCTAGGTGTGACCGGCTTCACCGACTTCACTTTCTCTCTAGTGAGTTTCTGCACTTAGAGGTGAAAACTCCCCTTTCGGGCGAACCGGATGGAATCTTGTGTTGATTTGGGTAGACTTTGGTTTCTCATGTTCCTATGGCCTAACCTAACACAACCAAGCAAAAAAGTCCACTGGCCTACCCCCTTTCGACGCACGTCTATGGGGGTAGACGAAAACGTTAGGGTTTTTCCAGCGGATTCAGGGTTTCGCCGAAGCGGGGCCCCGGAGCGTCGGAACCCCACCCAAACCTAGGTTGTGCCATACCATATGTATACAAGTGTGTTGTGTGTTGTAAATGTGCAATATCCTACTCCTAGGTGTGACCGGCTTCACCGACTTCACTTTCTCTCTAGTGAGTTTCTGCACTTAGAGGTGAAAACTCCCCTTTCGGGCGAACCGGATGGAATCTTGTGTTGATTTGGGTAGACTTTGGTTTCTCATGTTCCTATGGCCTAACCTAACACAACCAAGCAAAAAAGTCCACTGGCCTACCCCCTTTCGACGCACGTCTATGGGGGTAGACGAAAACGTTAGGGTTTTTCCAGCGGATTCAGGGTTTCGCCGAAGCGGGGCCCCGGAGCGTCGGAACCCCACCCAAACCTAGGTTGTGCCATACCATATGTATACAAGTGTGTTGTGTGTTGTAAATGTGCAATATCCTACTCCTAGGTGTGACCGGCTTCACCGACTTCACTTTCTCTCTAGTGAGTTTCTGCACTTAGAGGTGAAAACTCCCCTTTCGGGCGAACCGGATGGAATCTTGTGTTGATTTGGGGTAGACTTTGGTTTCTCATGTTCCTATGGCCTAACCTAACACAACCAAGCAAAAAAGTCCACTGGCCTACCCCCTTTCGACGCACGTCTATGGGGGTAGACGAAAACGTTAGGGTTTTTCCAGCGGATTCAGGGTTTCGCCGAAGCGGGGCCCCGGAGCGTCGGAACCCCACCCAAACCTAGGTTGTGCCATACCATATGTATACAAGTGTGTTGTGTGTTGTAAATGTGCAATATCCTACTCCTAGGTGTGACCGGCTTCACCGACTTCACTTTCTCTCTAGTGAGTTTCTGCACTTAGAGGTGAAAACTCCCCTTTCGGGCGAACCGGATGGAATCTTGTGTTGATTTGGGTAGACTTTGGTTTCTCATGTTCCTATGGCCTAACCTAACACAACCAAGCAAAAAAGTCCACTGGCCTACCCCCTTTCGACGCACGTCTATGGGGGTAGACGAAAACGTTAGGGTTTTTCCAGCGGATTCAGGGTTTCGCCGAAGCGGGGCCCCGGAGCGTCGGAACCCCACCCAAACCTAGGTTGTGCCATACCATATGTATACAAGTGTGTTGTGTGTTGTAAATGTGCAATATCCTACTCCTAGGTGTGACCGGCTTCACCGACTTCACTTTCTCTCTAGTGAGTTTCTGCACTTAGAGGTGAAAACTCCCCTTTCGGGCGAACCGGATGGAATCTTGTGTTGATTTGGGTAGACTTTGGTTTCTCATGTTCCTATGGCCTAACCTAACACAACCAAGCAAAAAAGTCCACTGGCCTACCCCCTTTCGACGCACGTCTATGGGGGTAGACGAAAACGTTAGGGTTTTTCCAGCGGATTCAGGGTTTCGCCGAAGCGGGGCCCCGGAGCGTCGGAACCCCACCCAAACCTAGGTTGTGCCATACCATATGTATACAAGTGTGTTGTGTGTTGTAAATGTGCAATATCCTACTCCTAGGTGTGACCGGCTTCACCGACTTCACTTTCTCTCTAGTGAGTTTCTGCACTTAGAGGTGAAAACTCCCCTTTCGGGCGAACCGGATGGAATCTTGTGTTGATTTGGGGTAGACTTTGGTTTCTCATGTTCCTATGGCCTAACCTAACACAACCAAGCAAAAAAGTCCACTGGCCTACCCCCTTTCGACGCACGTCTATGGGGGTAGACGAAAACGTTAGGGTTTTTCCAGCGGATTCAGGGTTTCGCCGAAGCGGGGCCCCGGAGCGTCGGAACCCCACCCAAACCTAGGTTGTGCCATACCATATGTATACAAGTGTGTTGTGTGTTGTAAATGTGCAATATCCTACTCCTAGGTGTGACCGGCTTCACCGACTTCACTTTCTCTCTAGTGAGTTTCTGCACTTAGAGGTGAAAACTCCCCTTTCGGGCGAACCGGATGGAATCTTGTGTTGATTTGGGGTAGACTTTGGTTTCTCATGTTCCTATGGCCTAACCTAACACAACCAAGCAAAAAAGTCCACTGGCCTACCCCCTTTCGACGCACGTCTATGGGGGTAGACGAAAACGTTAGGGTTTTTCCAGCGGATTCAGGGTTTCGCCGAAGCGGGGCCCCGGAGCGTCGGAACCCCACCCAAACCTAGGTTGTGCCATACCATATGTATACAAGTGTGTTGTGTGTTGTAAATGTGCAATATCCTACTCCTAGGTGTGACCGGCTTCACCGACTTCACTTTCTCTCTAGTGAGTTTCTGCACTTAGAGGTGAAAACTCCCCTTTCGGGCGAACCGGATGGAATCTTGTGTTGATTTGGGGTAGACTTTGGTTTCTCATGTTCCTATGGCCTAACCTAACACAACCAAGCAAAAAAGTCCACTGGCCTACCCCCTTTCGACGCACGTCTATGGGGGTAGACGAAAACGTTAGGGTTTTTCCAGCGGATTCAGGGTTTCGCCGAAGCGGGGCCCCGGAGCGTCGGAACCCCACCCAAACCTAGGTTGTGCCATACCATATGTATACAAGTGTGTTGTGTGTTGTAAATGTGCAATATCCTACTCCTAGGTGTGACCGGCTTCACCGACTTCACTTTCTCTCTAGTGAGTTTCTGCACTTAGAGGTGAAAACTCCCCTTTCGGGCGAACCGGATGGAATCTTGTGTTGATTTGGGGTAGACTTTGGTTTCTCATGTTCCTATGGCCTAACCTAACACAACCAAGCAAAAAAGTCCACTGGCCTACCCCCTTTCGACGCACGTCTATGGGGGTAGACGAAAACGTTAGGGTTTTTCCAGCGGATTCAGGGTTTCGCCGAAGCGGGGCCCCGGAGCGTCGGAACCCCACCCAAACCTAGGTTGTGCCATACCATATGTATACAAGTGTGTTGTGTGTTGTAAATGTGCAATATCCTACTCCTAGGTGTGACCGGCTTCACCGACTTCACTTTCTCTCTAGTGAGTTTCTGCACTTAGAGGTGAAAACTCCCCTTTCGGGCGAACCGGATGGAATCTTGTGTTGATTTGGGTAGACTTTGGTTTCTCATGTTCCTATGGCCTAACCTAACACAACCAAGCAAAAAAGTCCACTGGCCTACCCCCTTTCGACGCACGTCTATGGGGGTAGACGAAAACGTTAGGGTTTTTCCAGCGGATTCAGGGTTTCGCCGAAGCGGGGCCCCGGAGCGTCGGAACCCCACCCAAACCTAGGTTGTGCCATACCATATGTATACAAGTGTGTTGTGTTGTAAATGTGCAATATCCTACTCCTAGGTGTGACCGGCTTCACCGACTTCACTTTCTCTCTAGTGAGTTTCTGCACTTAGAGGTGAAAACTCCCCTTTCGGGCGAACCGGATGGAATCTTGTGTTGATTTGGGGTAGACTTTGGTTTCTCATGTTCCTATGGCCTAACCTAACACAACCAAGCAAAAAAGTCCACTGGCCTACCCCCTTTCGACGCACGTCTATGGGGGTAGACGAAAACGTTAGGGTTTTTCCAGCGGATTCAGGGTTTCGCCGAAGCGGGGCCCCGGAGCGTCGGAACCCCACCCAAACCTAGGTTGTGCCATACCATATGTATACAAGTGTGTTTGTGTTGTAAATGTGCAATATCCTACTCCTAGGTGTGACCGGCTTCACCGACTTCACTTTCTCTCTAGTGAGTTTCTGCACTTAGAGGTGAAAACTCCCCTTTCGGGCGAACCGGATGGAATCTTGTGTTGATTTGGGGTAGACTTTGGTTTCTCATGTTCCTATGGCCTAACCTAACACAACCAAGCAAAAAAGTCCACTGGCCTACCCCCTTTCGACGCACGTCTATGGGGGTAGACGAAAACGTTAGGGTTTTTCCAGCGGATTCAGGGTTTCGCCGAAGCGGGGCCCCGGAGCGTCGGAACCCCACCCAAACCTAGGTTGTGCCATACCATATGTATACAAGTGTGTTGTGTGTTGTAAATGTGCAATATCCTACTCCTAGGTGTGACCGGCTTCACCGACTTCACTTTCTCTCTAGTGAGTTTCTGCACTTAGAGGTGAAAACTCCCCTTTCGGGCGAACCGGATGGAATCTTGTGTTGATTTGGGGTAGACTTTGGTTTCTCATGTTCCTATGGCCTAACCTAACACAACCAAGCAAAAAAGTCCACTGGCCTACCCCCTTTCGACGCACGTCTATGGGGGTAGACGAAAACGTTAGGGTTTTTCCAGCGGATTCAGGGTTTCGCCGAAGCGGGGCCCCGGAGCGTCGGAACCCCACCCAAACCTAGGTTGTGCCATACCATATGTATACAAGTGTGTTGTGTGTTGTAAATGTGCAATATCCTACTCCTAGGTGTGACCGGCTTCACCGACTTCACTTTCTCTCTAGTGAGTTTCTGCACTTAGAGGTGAAAACTCCCCTTTCGGGCGAACCGGATGGAATCTTGTGTTGATTTGGGGTAGACTTTGGTTTCTCATGTTCCTATGGCCTAACCTAACACAACCAAGCAAAAAAGTCCACTGGCCTACCCCCTTTCGACGCACGTCTATGGGGGTAGACGAAAACGTTAGGGTTTTTCCAGCGGATTCAGGGTTTCGCCGAAGCGGGGCCCCGGAGCGTCGGAACCCCACCCAAACCTAGGTTGTGCCATACCATATGTATACAAGTGTGTTGTGTGTTGTAAATGTGCAATATCCTACTCCTAGGTGTGACCGGCTTCACCGACTTCACTTTCTCTCTAGTGAGTTTCTGCACTTAGAGGTGAAAACTCCCCTTTCGGGCGAACCGGATGGAATCTTGTGTTGATTTGGGTAGACTTTGGTTTCTCATGTTCCTATGGCCTAACCTAACACAACCAAGCAAAAAAGTCCACTGGCCTACCCCCTTTCGACGCACGTCTATGGGGGTAGACGAAAACGTTAGGGTTTTTCCAGCGGATTCAGGGTTTCGCCGAAGCGGGGCCCCGGAGCGTCGGAACCCCACCCAAACCTAGGTTGTGCCATACCATATGTATACAAGTGTGTTGTGTTGTAAATGTGCAATATCCTACTCCTAGGTGTGACCGGCTTCACCGACTTCACTTTCTCTCTAGTGAGTTTCTGCACTTAGAGGTGAAAACTCCCCTTTCGGGCGAACCGGATGGAATCTTGTGTTGATTTGGGTAGACTTTGGTTTCTCATGTTCCTATGGCCTAACCTAACACAACCAAGCAAAAAAGTCCACTGGCCTACCCCCTTTCGACGCACGTCTATGGGGGTAGACGAAAACGTTAGGGTTTTTCCAGCGGATTCAGGGTTTCGCCGAAGCGGGGCCCCGGAGCGTCGGAACCCCACCCAAACCTAGGTTGTGCCATACCATATGTATACAAGTGTGTTGTGTGTTGTAAATGTGCAATATCCTACTCCTAGGTGTGACCGGCTTCACCGACTTCACTTTCTCTCTAGTGAGTTTCTGCACTTAGAGGTGAAAACTCCCCTTTCGGGCGAACCGGATGGAATCTTGTGTTGATTTGGGTAGACTTTGGTTTCTCATGTTCCTATGGCCTAACCTAACACAACCAAGCAAAAAAGTCCACTGGCCTACCCCCTTTCGACGCACGTCTATGGGGGTAGACGAAAACGTTAGGGTTTTTCCAGCGGATTCAGGGTTTCGCCGAAGCGGGGCCCCGGAGCGTCGGAACCCCACCCAAACCTAGGTTGTGCCATACCATATGTATACAAGTGTGTTGTGTGTTGTAAATGTGCAATATCCTACTCCTAGGTGTGACCGGCTTCACCGACTTCACTTTCTCTCTAGTGAGTTTCTGCACTTAGAGGTGAAAACTCCCCTTTCGGGCGAACCGGATGGAATCTTGTGTTGATTTGGGGTAGACTTTGGTTTCTCATGTTCCTATGGCCTAACCTAACACAACCAAGCAAAAAAGTCCACTGGCCTACCCCCTTTCGACGCACGTCTATGGGGTAGACGAAAACGTTAGGGTTTTTCCAGCGGATTCAGGGTTTCGCCGAAGCGGGGCCCGGAGCGTCGGAACCCCACCCAAACCTAGGTTGTGCCATACCATATGTATACAAGTGTGTTGGTGTTGTAAATGTGCAATATCCTACTCCTAGGTGTGACCGGCTTCACCGACTTCACTTTCTCTCTAGTGAGTTTCTGCACTTAGAGGTGAAAACTCCCCTTTCGGGCGAACCGGATGGAATCTTGTGTTGATTTGGGTAGACTTTGGTTTCTCATGTTCCTATGGCCTAACCTAACACAACCAAGCAAAAAAGTCCACTGGCCTACCCCTTTCGACGCACGTCTATGGGGGTAGACGAAAACGTTAGGGTTTTTCCAGCGGATTCAGGGTTTCGCCGAAGCGGGCCCCGGAGCGTCGGAACCCCACCCAAACCTAGGTTGTGCCATACCATATGTATACAAGTGTGTTGTGTGTTGTAAATGTGCAATATCCTACTCCTAGGTGTGACCGGCTTCACCGACTTCACTTTCTCTCTAGTGAGTTTCTGCACTTAGAGGTGAAAACTCCCCTTTCGGGCGAACCGGATGGAATCTTGTGTTGATTTGGGTAGACTTTGGTTTCTCATGTTCCTATGGCCTAACCTAACACAACCAAGCAAAAAAGTCCACTGGCCTACCCCCTTTCGACGCACGTCTATGGGGTAGACGAAAACGTTAGGGTTTTTCCAGCGGATTCAGGGTTTCGCCGAAGCGGGGCCCCGGAGCGTCGGAACCCCACCCAAACCTAGGTTGTGCCATACCATATGTATACAAGTGTGTTGTGTGTTGTAAATGTGCAATATCCTACTCCTAGGTGTGACCGGCTTCACCGACTTCACTTTCTCTCTAGTGAGTTTCTGCACTTAGAGGTGAAAACTCCCCTTTCGGGCGAACCGGATGGAATCTTGTGTTGATTTGGGGTAGACTTTGGTTTCTCATGTTCCTATGGCCTAACCTAACACAACCAAGCAAAAAAGTCCACTGGCCTACCCCCTTTCGACGCACGTCTATGGGGGTAGACGAAAACGTTAGGGTTTTTCCAGCGGATTCAGGGTTTCGCCGAAGCGGGGCCCCGGAGCGTCGGAACCCCACCCAAACCTAGGTGTGCCATACCATATGTATACAAGTGTGTTGGGTGTTGTAAATGTGCAATATCCTACTCCTAGGTGTGACCGGCTTCACCGACTTCACTTTCTCTCTAGTGAGTTTCTGCACTTAGAGGTGAAAACTCCCCTTTCGGGCGAACCGGATGGAATCTTGTGTTGATTTGGGGTAGACTTTGGTTTCTCATGTTCCTATGGCCTAACCTAACACAACCAAGCAAAAAAGTCCACTGGCCTACCCCTTTCGACGCACGTCTATGGGGTAGACGATTAGGGTTTTTCCAGCGGATTCAGGGTTTCGCCGAAGCGGGGCCCCGGAGCGTCGGAACCCCACCCAAACCTAGGTTGTGCCATACCATATGTATACAAGTGTGTTGTGTGTTGTAAATGTGCAATATCCTACTCCTAGGTGTGACCGGCTTCACCGACTTCACTTTCTCTCTAGTGAGTTTCTGCACTTAGAGGTGAAAACTCCCCTTTCGGGCGAACCGGATGGAATCTTGTGTTGATTTGATGTAGACTTTGGTTTCTCATGTTCCTATGGCCTAACCTAACACAACCAAGCAAAAAAGTCCACTGGCCTACCCCCTTTCGACGCACGTCTATGGGGGTAGACGAAAACGTTAGGGTTTTTCCAGCGGATTCAGGGTTTCGCCGAAGCGGGGCCCCGGAGCGTCGGAACCCCACCCAAACCTAGGTTGTGCCATACCATATGTATACAAGTGTGTTGTGTGTTGTAAATGTGCAATATCCTACTCCTAGGTGTGACCGGCTTCACCGACTTCACTTTCTCTCTAGTGAGTTTCTGCACTTAGAGGTGAAAACTCCCCTTTCGGGCGAACCGGATGGAATCTTGTGTTGATTGGGGTAGACTTTGGTTTCTCATGTTCCTATGGCCTAACCTAACACAACCAAGCAAAAAAGTCCACTGGCCTACCCCCTTTCGACGCACGTCTATGGGGGTAGACGAAAACGTTAGGGTTTTTTAGCGGATTCAGGGTTTCGCCGAAGCGGGGCCCCGGAGCGTCGGAACCCCACCCAAACCTAGGTTGTGCCATACCATATGTATACAAGTGTGTTGTGTGTTGTAAATGTGCAATATCCTACTCCTAGGTGTGACCGGCTTCACCGACTTCACTTTCTCTCTAGTGAGTTTCTGCACTTAGAGGTGAAAACTCCCCTTTCGGGCGAACCGGATGGAATCTTGTGTTGATTTGGGTAGACTTTGGTTTCTCATGTTCCTATGGCCTAACCTAACACAACCAAGCAAAAAAGTCCACTGGCCTACCCCCTTTCGACGCACGTCTATGGGGGTAGACGAAAACGTTAGGGTTTTTCCAGCGGATTCAGGGTTTCGCCGAAGCGGGGCCCCGGAGCGTCGGAACCCCACCCAAACCTAGGTTGTGCCATACCATATGTATACAAGTGTGTTGTGTGTTGTAAATGTGCAATATCCTACTCCTAGGTGTGACCGGCTTCACCGAGTTCACTTTCTCTCTAGTGAGTTTCTGCACTTAGAGGTGAAAACTCCCCTTTCGGGCGAACCGGATGGAATCTTGTGTTGATTTGGGGTAGACTTTGGTTTCTCATGTTCCTATGGCCTAACCTAACACAACCAAGCAAAAAAGTCCACTGGCCTACCCCCTTTCGACGCACGTCTATGGGGGTAGACGAAAACGTTAGGGTTTTTCCAGCGGATTCAGGGTTTCGCCGAAGCGGGGCCCCGGAGCGTCGGAACCCCACCCAAACCTAGGTTGTGCCATACCATATGTATACAAGTGTGTTGGTGTTGTAAATGTGCAATATCCTACTCCTAGGTGTGACCAGCTTCACCGACTTCACTTTCTCTCTAGTGAGTTTCTGCACTTACAGGTGAAAACTCCCCTTTCGGGCGAACCGGATGGAATCTTGTGTTGATTTGGTGTAGACTTTGGTTTCTCATGTTCCTATGGCCTAACCTAACACAACCAAGCAAAAAAGTCCACTGGCCAACCCCCTTTCGACGCACGTCTATGGGGGTAGACGAAAACGTTAGGGTTTTTCCAGCAGATTCAGGGTTTCGCCGAAGCGGGGCCCCGGAGCGTCGGAACCCCACCCAAACCTAGGTGTGCCATACCATATGTATACAAGTGTGTTGGGTGTTGTAAATGTGCAATATCCTACTCCTAGGTGTGACCGGCTTCACCGACTTCACTTTCTCTCTAGTGAGTTTCTGCACTTAGAGGTGAAAACTCCCCTTTCGGGCGAACCGGATGGAATCTTGTGTTGATTTGGGGTAGACTTTGGTTTCTCATGTTCCTATGGCCTAACATAACACAACCAAGCAAAAAAGTCCACTGGCCTACAGCCTTTCGACGCACGTCTATGGGGGTAGACGAAAACGTTATGGTTTTTCCATCGGATTCAGGGTTTCGCCGAAGCGGGGCCCCGGAGCGTCGGAACCCCACCCAAACATAGGTTGTGCCATACCATATGTATACAAGTGTGTTGTAAATGTGCAATATCCTACTCCTAGGTGTGACCGGCTTCACCGACTTCACTTTCTCTCTAGTGAGTTTCTGCACTTATAGGTGAAAACTCCCCTTTCGGGCGAACCGGATGGAATCTTGTGGTGATTTGGTGTAGACTTTGGTTTCTCATGTTCCTATGGCCTAACCTAACACAACCAAGCAAAAAAGTCCACTGGCCTACCCCCTTTCGATGCACGTCTATGGGGGTAGACGAAAACATTAGGGTTTTTCCAGCGGATTCAGGGTTTCGCCGAAGCGGGGCCCCGGAGCGTCGGAACCCCACCCAAACCTAGGTTGTGCCATACCATATGTATACAAGTGTGTTGTGTGTTGTAAATGTGCTATATCCTACTCCTAGGTGTGGCCGGCTTCACCGAGTTCACTTTCTCTCTAGTGAGTTTCTGCACTTAGAGGTGAAAACTCCCCTTTCGGGCGAACCGGATGGAATCTTGTGTTGATTTGGGGTAGACTTTGGTTTCTCATGTTCCTATGGCCTAACCTAACACAACCAAGCAAAAAAGTCCACTGGCCTACCCCCTTTCGACGCACGTCTATGGGGGTAGACGAAAATGTTAGGGTTTTTCCAGCGGATTCAGGGTTTCGCCGAAGCGGGGCCCCGGAGCGTCGGAACCCACCCAAACCTAGGTTGTGCCATACCATATGTATACAAGTGTGTTGGGTGTTGTAAATGTGCAATATCCTACTCCTAGGTGTGACCGGCTTCACCGACTTCACTTTCTCTCTAGTGAGTTTCTGCACTTAGAGGTGAAAACTCCCCTTTCGGGCGAACCGGATGGAATCTTGTGTTGATTTGGAGTAGACTTTGGTTTCTCATGTTCCTATGGCCTAACATAACACAACCAAGCACAAAAGTCCACTGGCCTACAGCCTTTCGACACACGTCTATGGGGGAGACGAAAACGTTATGGTTTTTCCAGCAGATTCAGGGTTTCGCCGAAGCGGGGCCCCGGAGCGTCGGAACCCCACCCAAAACTAGGTTGTGCCATACCATATGTATACAAGTGTGTTGTGTTGTAAATGTGCAATATCCTACTCCTAGGTGTGACCGGCTTCACCGACTTCACTTTCTCTCTAGTGAGTTTCTGCACTTAGAGGTGAAAACTCCCCTTTCGGGCGAACCGGATGGAATCTTGTGTTGATTTGGTGTAGACTTTGGTTTCTCATGATCCTATGGCCTAACCTAACACAACCAAGCAAAAAAGTCCACTGGCCTACCCCCTTTCGACGCACGTCTATGGGGGTAGACGAAAACGTTAGGGTTTTTCCAGCGGATTCAGGGTTTCGCCGAAGCGGGGCCCCGGAGCGTCGGAACCCCACCCAAACCTAGGTTGTGCCATACCATATGTATACAAGTGTGTTGTGTGTTGTAAATGTGCAATATCCTACTCCTAGGTGTGACCGGCTTCACCGACTTCACTTTCTCTCTAGTGAGTTTCTGCACTTAGAGGTGAAAACTCCCCTTTCGGGCGAACCGGATGGAATCTTGTGTTGATTTGGGGTAGACTTTGGTTTCTCATGTTCCTATGGCCTAACCTAACACAACCAAGCAAAAAAGTCCACTGGCCTACCCCCTTTCGACGCACGTCTATGGGGGTAGACGAAAACGTTAGGGTTTTTCCAGCGGATTCAGGGTTTCGCCGAAGCGGGGCCCCGGAGCGTCGGAACCCCACCCAAACCTAGGTTGTGCCATACCATATGTATGCAAGTGTGTTGTGTGTTGTAAATGTGCAATATCCTACTCCTAGGTGTGACCGGCTTCACCGAGTTCACTTTCTCTCTAGTGAGTTTCTGCACTTAGAGGTGAAAACTCCCCTTTCGGGCGAACCAGATGGAATCTTGTGTTGATTTGGGGTAGACTTTGGTTTCTCATGATCCTATGGCCTAACCTAACACAACCAATCAAAAAAGTCCACTGGCCTACCCCCTTTCGACGCACGTCTATGGGGTAGACGAAAACGTTAGGGTTTTTCCAGCGGATTCAGGGTTTCGCCGAAGCGGGTCCCTAGAGCGTCGGAACCCCACCCAAACCTAGGTTGTGCCATACCATATGCATACAAGTGTGTTGGGTGTTGTAAATGTGCAATATCCTACTCCTAGGTGTGACCAGCTTCACCGACTTCACTTTCTCTCTAGTGAGTTTCTGCACTTACAGGTGAAAACTCCCCTTTCGGGCGAACCGGATGGAATCTTGTGTTGATTTGGTGTAGACTTTGGTTTCTCATGTTCCTATGGCCTAACCTAACACAACCAAGCAAAAAAGTCCACTGGCCAACCCCCTTTCGACGCACGTCTATGGGGGTAGACGAAAACGTTAGGGTTTTTCCAGCAGATTCAGGGTTTCGCCGAAGCGGGGCCCCGGAGCGTCGGAACCCCACCCAAACCTAGGGTGTGCCATACCATATGTATACAAGTGTGTTGGGTGTTGTAAATGTGCAATATCCTACTCCTAGGTGTGACCGGCTTCACCGACTTCACTTTCTCTCTGTGAGTTTCTGCACTTAGAGGTGAAAACTCCCCTTTCGGGCGAAGCGGATGGAATCTTGTGTTGATTTGGGGTAGACTTTGGTTTCTCATGTTCCTATGGCCTAACATAACACAACCAAGCAAAAAAGTCCACTGGCCTACAGCCTTTCGACGCACGTCTATGGGGGTAGACGAAAACGTTATGGTTTTTCCATCGGATTCAGGGTTTCGCCGAAGCGGGGCCCCGGAGCGTCGGAACCCCACCCAAACATAGGTTGTGCCATACCATATGTATACAAGTGTGTTGTGTGTTGTAAATGTGCAATATCCTACTCCTAGTTGTGACCGGCTTCACCGACTTCACTTTCTCTCTAGTGAGTTTCTGCACTTAGAGGTGAAAACTCCCCTTTCGGGCGAACCGGATGGAATCTTGTGTTGATTTGGTGTAGACTTTGGTTTCTCATGTTCCTATGGCCTAACCTAACACAACCAAGCAAAAAAGTCCACTGGCCTACCCCCTTTCGATGCACGTCTATGGGGGTAGACGAAAACATTAGGGTTTTTCCAGCGGATTCAGGGTTTCGCCGAAGCGGGGCCCCGGAGCGTCGGAACCCCACCCAAACCTAGGTTGTGCCATACCATATGTATACAAGTGTGTTGTGTGTTGTAAATGTGCAATATCCTACTCCTTGGTGTGACCGGCTTCACCGAGTTCACTTTCTCTCTAGTGAGTTTCTGCACTTAGAGGTGAAAACTCCCCTTTCGGGCGAACCGGATGGAATCTTGTGTTGATTTGGGGTAGACTTTGGTTTCTCATGATCCTATGGCCTAACCTAACACAACCAAGCAAAAAAGTCCACTGGCCTACCCCCTTTCGACGCACGTCTATGGGGTAGACGAAAATGTTAGGGTTTTCCAGCTGATTCAGGGTTTCGCCGAAGCGGGGCCCCGGAGCGTCGGAACCCCACCCAAACCTAGGTTGTGCCATACCATATGTATACAAGTGTGTTGGGTGTTGTAAATGTGCAATATCCTACTCCTAGGTGTGACCGGCTTCACCGACTTCACTTTCTCTCTAGTGAGTTTCTGCACTTAGAGGTGAAAACTCCCCTTTCGGGCGAACCGGATGGAATCTTGTGTTGATTTGGGGTAGACTTTGGTTTCTCATGTTCCTATGGCCTAACATAACACAACCAAGCAAAAAAGTCCACTGGCCTACAGCCTTTCGACACACGTCTATGGGGGTAGACGAAAACGTTATGGTTTTTCCAGCAGATTCAGGGTTTCGCCGAAACGGGGCCCCGGAGCGTCGGAACCCCACCCAAAACTAGGTTGTGCCATACCATATGTATACAAGTGTGTTGTGTGTTGTAAATGTGCAATATCCTACTCCTAGGTGTGACCGGCTTCACCGACATCGCTTTCTCTCTAGTGAGTTTCTGCACTTAGAGGTGAAAACTCCCATTTCGGGCGAACCGGATGGAATCTTGTGTTGATTTTGTGTAGACTTTGGTTTCTCATGTTCCTATGGCCTAACCTAACACAACCAAGCAAAAAAGTCCACTGGCCTACCCCCTTTCGACGCACGTCTATGGGGGTAGACGAAAACATTAGAGTTTTTCCAGCGGATTCAGGGTTTCGCCGAAGCGGGGCCCCGGAGCGTCGGAACCCCACCCAAACCTAGGTTGTGCCATACCATATGCATACAGGTGTGTGGGGTGTTGTAAATGTGCAATATCCTACTCCTAGGTGTGACCGGCTTCACCGACTTCACTTTCTCTCTAGTGAGTTTCTGCACTTACAGGTGAAAACTCCCCTTTCGGGCGAACCGGATGGAATCTTGTGTTGATTTGGTGTAGACTTTGGTTTCTCATGTTCCTATGGCCTAACCTAACACAACCAAGCAAAAAAGTCCACTGGCCTACCCAATTTCGACGCACGTCTATGGGGGTAGACGAAAACGTTAGGGTTTTTCCAGCGGATTCAGGGTTTCGCCGAAGCGGGGCCCCGGAGCGTCGGAACCCCACCCAAACCTAGGTTGTGCCATACCATATGTATACAAGTGTGTTGGGTGTTGTAAATGTGCAAGATCAACCATTGTACGGAGAAAAGTTCGGGGTAGATATGCGGGCCCACTAGACTAGGGTTTGGCTGGAAAAGGATAATCGGAGCACCGGAATAATTTGCGTGTGGCCCTACCATATAATACAATAAATTATAATAAAATTGTATTTAGTTATAATGGAATAAATTATAATGTTTAAAATGTTAATAAAATAGCTCAAATAGGAAAAATAAAAAAATACCTATGCCGACGGCGGCTTCTCTTATCTACTTTCAGTGGCCAGGGCGCGCGGTCGACAGTTTCTTCCCCAAATCGACCACGCGCCCGTCACCTCCGTCGCCGACGCCCCGACCCACCACGCGCTCTTCCCCTCCGTCGCCGGCGCCCCCAACCCACCCCGAGCGCCGCCGCAGCCCGCCACCGCACCACCGCTCGCCGGCCTCCTACACTCCGTCACATCTCCCCCACCACACCACCGCGCCACCGCACCCCCACCACACCACCACGCCACCGCACCACCGCACCTCGAGCCCCTCGTCGCCACCGCCCGGTGCACGTCCTCGCCGCCGCCCCGATGTTCCTTCTCGCAACCGCCCCGGTGCACCTTCTCGCCACCGCACCACAGTACTAGTCTACTTGATTTGGTTGCTAGATTTGCTTGCAAATTTCGTTGCTAGATTTGCTTGCACATACAGTACTAGTGTACTTGATTTCCTTGCTAGATTTGCTTGCAAATATAGTACTAGATTTGCTGGCATAAATAAGCATGATGCAATGATGCAAATACAGTACTAGTCTACTAATTTGCTTGCTTACCGTGTTGCTTGCTTGCTTGCTTACACATTGACAAGATCATAACTACATGAATTGCTAGATGCTTGTTGCTTGCTTACCGCGTTGATTTGCTGGATTGCAAAATTATTTCATATTGTTAGATGGAATGTTTTACACTCGTGTTTTCTGCGACATTTGTATGGATGAAGTCAATGCAAACAATAGGGATGAAGGTTATACATTTGTGCTAATGTTTATTATTTGTGCTTTTTCAGATGACGTAGCTTCCCGCCAGCCAGCACAGTCGGTCCCGCGCGTCGTTGCGGGGCTTCTTCTCCAGCTGAGGAGGGGTCGCCTCGGTGCCCCTGTTTTGTCGCCCTGCTTCCGGAGCACGTCCTCGACCTTCTCCCGCCACCGATCACGCTTCGAGGGTATAAATCTTTTGCCTCTCTTGCTGCATAGGTTTATTTTGGTCTAGATCACCAAGTCAGTCGCGTAACCTGAGTCAGATCCCGTCCGGAAGGGTTACAAATTTATAAATATGCAGGATTGTCCATCTTTGCATATTTATAACCGTAACACTTCCGGATTGTCCATGTTGGACAGTCCGAGTACGTGTAGATCGAGTCGTGTTCCATGTTCAACCCCTTCCTGAGACGGAATTTCGGCAGCACCTCCCAGTTGTTCTTCGGATGCACACCCTCTTGGCTTGACAAGCTCGAGACGTGTATTCTGAAGAACAGCGGGGAGGTGCTGCCGAAATTCCATTTCGGGTCAGGGTAGAACATGGAACACGACTCGATCTACACGTACTCGGGCGGGATAGGCCCCTCCTATTAGAAGTGTAGGTGAACCCTTGCATGCTGTAAAAGATAAAATTTGGCCGTGATTAATCTGGTGACACTGAATATTTTTTTATTACTTGGTGCATATTATGAAATGCGTTGTTGTTTGGCTCCCAATAAAGCAGAAGATGGCTGATAATGGGTGGATGTACAGTGGCCATATCAGTAAGACTGAAAGAACATCTGAGTGGGAATGGAAGACTGATTTATTAGTGAAGGAGTTAGGGCGTGGTTCAAAAAGTCAGGAGTTCGTCCAAGGTGCCCTTGCACTAAATGCAAGAATCGTGTCCGTCAGGGAAAGGATGAAATGACTAAATACCTTTGGTTGTGTGGGTATATGCCTAACTATGTCACGCTGGTCGACTTTGCTCAGTACGAACGTGACAGAGGTGAGGTGATGCGGCAGCGGATCAATGGCAATGAGCACGATGGGCTTCTAGGCTTCCTAGATGATCTCCGCGATGGTGACATGCCGGATTCGCCACCTCCACAGGAGGGACCGCCACAACCGGAGGAACTGGATGAACCGGAGGAACCGGAGCCAACCGCGAAGGCCTTCCTTGATATGATGGCCTCGGCTAAGAAGCCTCTATTCGAGGGTGCAAAGATTTCTCAGCTCGATGCCATCTCTCAAGCACTAGGTGACAAGGCCCAGTACTCGACCACCCGTCGAGCTTTGAAGCTAATCTGAAAACATTTGGTAACATGTTGCCCGAAGGGCATTGTCTGCCTAAGACCATGCACGAAGCGAAGAAACTCTTGGGATCGCTCGGCATGGAATATGTAAAGATAGATTGTTGTCCAAAAGGTTGCCTTTTGTTTTGGAAACAGTTTGCGGATGACAAGTACTGTAGCATTTGTCGTGCCTCTAGGTATTATGAGAAAACGGGAGCCGATGGTCAGAAGACGCAGACAAAAGTCGCCGTGAAGATTCTTCGGTATCTCCCATTCATAAAAAGAATCCAGCGGCTTTACTTGTCCGAGGAGACTGCCAAACAGATGACGTGGCACAAGAAGGGGAAGAGATACATAGACGACGCAGGACGGACAAAGATGGGACATCCATCTGATGGTAAGGCATGGCAGAACTTCGATGCCAAATACCCCGATGAGGCAGGAGAGGCTCGGAATGTCAGAATTGCGATAGCAACAGATGGATTCAATCCATATGGTATGTCGACTGCCTCGTACAGCTGCTGGCCCGTGTTTGTTATTCCTCTCAATCTCCCTCCCGGGGTCCTAATGCAAAGGAAGTTCATATTTCTGTCGATGATCATTCCAGGGCCCGAATACCCGGGGAAGAATTTGAGTGTATACATGCAGCCGCTTGTGGATGATTTGCACCACTCTTGGCACAATGGGACGTTGACATACGACCGAGCATCAAAGCGGAACTTCTTGATGAAAATTTGGTTCCAATATTCCATGCGCGACCTACCCGGGTACGCCCTATTCTGCGGATGGTGTACAGCTGGTAAGTGGCCATGCCCAGTGTGCAGGAACCGACTTGAGTTCCTTTGGCTAACCGCAGGTTGCAAGTATGTCGCGTTTGACAAGCATCGACAGTTCCTCAAAAGAAGGCATCCTTACCGACAAGACAAAAAGAACTTCACGAAGGGCATAGTTGTGCGTGAAGAAAAAGAGATACCGAAGTTCGATGGTGTAGCTATTGATGCCGAGCTAAGTGCTCTCGTGCCTGCTGTGGGACCTGGCCCACGATTTGAGGGATATGGTGTAACACACAACTGGACTCACGTGGCAGGCTTAACGCAGCTAGAGTATTACAAGAATCTCGAACTTCCCCATAACATTGATGTGATGCACACCGAAAAGAATGTCGGAGAGTCCCTCTTTCACACAGTCCTGAACATTCGTGAGAAGTCAAAGGATAATGTCAAGGCTAGAGTCGATGTTAAGAAGCTCTGTGATAGAGAGAGATTACACATGCAGCCTCCTCAGGGCCGTCAAAAAAATTGGTGGAAGCCAAATGCCGACTACTGCCTTGATAGTACCCAAAAGAAGGAGTCATTCCACTGGCTCAAACACGTCGTGATGTTCCCTGATGGTTATTGTTCCAATATAAGTAATGGAGTCAATCTTGGAACGGGAAAAGTCACTGGGCTCAAGAGTCACGACTATCATATATGGATTGAGAGGTTGATGCCGGTGATGGTTCGAGGGTATCTCCCCGATAGTGTCTGGCGAGTGCTTGCGGAGTTGAGCCATTTCTTCCGCACGCTCTGTGCGAAGCAGATATGTCCCCTGGTTATTGAGAAGCTGCATGATCTTTACGCCAGGCTTCTTTGTTCCGATGGCACATCTCGTTGTGCATCTCGCGAACGAGGCACTCTTGGGTGGACCGGTGCAGTTTCGTTGGCAGTTTTGTATTGAGAGAGAGTTCAAGTATATTCGAAACTTAACTGGAAACAAAAATAAGATTGAAGCATGCATAGCTGAGGCAACAATACTTCGGGAGATGTCAGACGCCATGACAACGTACTATCCCGATGATGTTCCCACTATGCATAACCCGGTCTCTCGGTACAATGTCGACGAGCCCAAGCATGACCCCAAGCTCCTCCTCTTCCAATGCCCCGGTGGCAAGGCCGGTGCCGGTGTAAAATATACCTTGACCAAGGAAGAGAAGGATTCCATAATGCTCTATGTGCTTATGAACATGACGGAAGTAGGCGGTTTCATCAGGTAAAATGGTGAACAAATTACTTTGCAACTAGTAACTCGGTTTCGGTCTAATACGTATTTTCTCCTTTTAGCCAATTCAAGCATGAACAGTGGTGGGGAATGGAGGATCCCTCTGCTGCGGAGCTGGACACTCTTTTGAAAGATGGTGCTCCCGGAGGAAAAAAACCTTGTGTCTTGGTTCAGGGATAAAGTAATTTCTAACCTGTCCCTCTTACCTTGCAATCTGTGACTTGTCCCTCTTATTACGCGTAACTAATGCACAAAACAATTTGAACTCTACTCGTAGGGAGCGGATCCCAACGTTGAGATGACGGATGAATTGAGATGTGTTTCCCAAGGTTTTAACCGCACCGTCATGAAGTATGAGAAGTATGATGTGAATGGGTACCGCTTCCATACAGAGGATCACCAGAAGAGTCGGCCAAATGCAAAAACTATAAATACTGGGGTCTTCACCAAAGGATCCAGAGGAGCCGATGGAGCCGATTACGTAGATTACTACGGAAGGTTAGAGAAGGTATACGAGCTGACGTTCAATGCTACGAACGTAGAACTCAAGCTCGTTGTGTTCAAGTGCCACTGGTTCGACCCACACATTGGACCACAAGGTGGAAAGAGAAGTGACCCTTCCATTGGGTTAGTTGAAGTTAGGCCTTCAACCACCTATAGCGGAGCCGATGTCTATATTGTGGCTCACCAAGCCAAGCAAGTTTATTATTTGCCCTACCCATGCCAGAAAGAGAACCTCAAGGGCTGGGAAGTCGTGTTCCGGGTATCGCCACATGGTAAGCTACCCATGCCCTCCGCCGATGATTACAACAACATTGACCCTAAAACATACGAGGGAATTTTCTATCAAGAGCAAGAGGACTTCGGGGACTTTGGCTTACAACCGGGTGGTCTTGAGGACCTCGAGAACGATGCACACACTCGTGGTGAGGTAGTGGTGGATCTGAAGGAAATAGATATGCTCTTGAAGTTACAAGCGGCCAATGAAAACGATGAGGAGCCTCCACCGTGCGAGGAGCCTCCAACCTACTACTCACGTGATAGTGATAGTGATAGTGATAGTGATAGTGATAGTGAATGAGAATGAGAACCAACCTAATTATGAGAGTGATGAATCGAGGTGACGGTCTTTTATGTCTTTATGCTTTAGTATTTATTTTTCAACATGCCTCTTAATTGCATTACGTCTTTATCCTTAGTGTCTACATTTTATTATGTCTTTATGCTTTAGTATTTATTTTTCAACATGCTTATTTATGCTTAGTGTCTACATTTTATTATGTCTTTATGCTTTAGTATTTATTTTTAACATGCTTATTTATGCTTAGTGTCTACATTTTATTATGTCTTTATGCTTACTTGTTTTCTCTTTTTCAATGCAGGTGATTGAACAATATGAGCCAAGGCAAGGAAAGCTCGACGACCTTGCTTAGTACGTTGCGTCGAAGTGACCGAGGACCAATTCCCAATCTGCATTACGTCGAGCCCGATGATGCGCGGGAGGACGAGGACGAGCACGAGGACGAGGACGAGGTGGAGGACGAGGTGGAGGACGAGCTGGAGGACGAGGTGGAGCACGAGGTGGAGGAGACGTGGAGCGTCCACCCTCCACTTCTGGCGATGTGGCTTCCGAGTTGCCCTCCGCTTCTGGCGAGGTGGCTTCCCAGTTCCAGTTGGAGGATGAGGTGGAGCACGAGGCGGAGGTGGAGCACGAGGCGGAGGTGGAGGTGGAGGACGAGGTGGAGGGCGAGGTGGAGGCGGCGCCGAAGCTGCCGAAGTGTCGTGGTGAAGCGGGAGTCCCCGACGAGGACGAGTGGCCTACTAGCGAGGACAAGAAAGCCATCATTGTTCCTAACAGAAAGGAGTAAGTGTACTAATTTTGTAATTTCATTTTGGTCATAACAATTTGGCATATGTACTAATGTTTGATTATTGTGCAGCAATTGGACATGGCCAGTTAAGCCTCCCCGCACTCCTGCGAGCTTGCTTGGAGCTCTGATTAGGAAACATTGGTTGGGCTTGTACGCGACGGTCCCCGACGGCGAGAAGAAGATGGCCACTAGTTGGATGGACTATGTGGCTGCCCCGTACCGGGCTTCACGACAGCTGCTGAGGCCGTGATCTCCAAGTTTTGGGTAAGACATATTTTCCGAGTTCCGTTCATAGTTTATGACCCCACCGTGCTAACTCATGACTCTCACAATTTTTTATGCATGGTTGAAGCGGTTTTATCGGGTGGAGGACGAGCATCTCCCCTATGCGGCTCCCACTTTGCGTGCTCATTGTCTGAGGTTGACACGGCAGCAATTCTACAACCAAAGGACTACGACCACCAATATGTTCCTGTCCGGGAAGAGGTGTAAGAGGGTCAAGAAGTCGGAGTTGCCCCCGGACATCACGAAGGAGGATTATATGTCGGTAAGTAAAATGTCAATGAAATTCTATATTGCTGCTAAGTTGCTATTGCATTATCTCTTCTTGATTTGGATTTTCAGGTTATGCCCGACTGGGCCGACGGCAAAGAAGATGCATGGGAGGCGTTGGTTTCGAGGTGGGTCGGGGATGACCCCGAGTTCTACGCCGTGAGCAAGCGGAACAAGGCAAACCGAGGCACCGAGGGAACACACAGTGGGGGAAACCTCAACCACCACCGCTTCAAGGAAAAGCTGGTATACATCTACATTGAATGACCTGCATTTATTTTCCCGTCATGTTCCTACTTGGTACGCATAACATTTCTTTTCGCGATGCAGGAGGCCAAGACCGGGGAGCCGAGAACTCACATGGAAACGTGGCGGGAGATGAAGCAGAAGAAGCTTGATTTTCGGAGCTTCAGCCTTCGAAGCCCATGTACTTGGATATTTTCTGTATCCATTTTCATATTAGTTGATATTTTTTACATTCGGACTTGGATAACCCCTTCAGGTACTACGGGAGGGCCAAGGACGACTTGGATAACTATTGCGCGACGTTCCAACAGCTGCACCCGGAGGTGGATAACCCCTTGAGAGAGGAGGTCGACGAGAACGTGGTTGTCCTGTCGGGGCACGAAAAGAAGCATTCCAGATATCGCGTTCTTGACAAGGTGGTCAGTCCTACCTCGAGCTTCACGCGTCTCCGAGCTACCCTTCCTGCCGACACCCCCCATATCCCGCGTCGTCCAAAGCCTCGTCCATCCGCCTCCACCGATGTAAGTTTTTCTCATTTTCATCATCTTTTCGATATTCGTTCCTGCATGGCTAAGTTGACGAGATTCCTTATTTTTGAAATCGTAGGAGGATTTTGAGGCGGCCTACGCTTCCGCTCATGCGGAGTATCAGGAGGCCTATCGCCAGTGGCTGCAAAAGAATGACGCCCACCGCTCGTTCACAAAGTCGATGAACAATGTAAGTTTCAACCTTTATTTTTGCAAAATATGACAAGTCCCACTTCCCTAGTTTGAACCTTTATTTTTGCAATGCCTGACATTGAAACTATCTTGCAGGCGCTTATGCACTTTTTTCCACTGGAGAGCGGATCGGCGCTCCTACGGAGGAGCCTCCTGAGTCGGGGCAGCCGCCAATGTTTCCATCGAAGGACGAGTTCGCTCTCACCTACTACTCATCAACCCCGGTAAGTTCTTTGCTAAACCACTGGTTACCGTTTTCCTTCGCCTCGCAAGTTGCTAAGTCTTGCTCAAACATGTAGGGACCGAGAGGTTCGGAGACGCCACACTCGCCGGGTTCGCATGAGATCATGCCGTTTGATCCCGATGCTGGTACTTCGCGTGCTGCTACGCCGGGTTCGCGTGAGATCACGCCGGTACATCCCGGTGATCCTTCTCCTGGTGCTTCGCGTGGTGCTTCGCCGGGTGCTTCGCCTTCTTCTGGTGGTTCTAGTGTTGCGCCCACACGTCTGTCGCCTTTTCTCACCTCGGCAGATATGGGGTACACCCCGTCGCCGCCGCCCTAGATGTAGGGCTTTCGGCCTCTAGACATGTAGCTTGATGTATCTACACTATGATATACCATTTTGCCTCTATGTGTGTATCTACACTATGATCTAGCATTTTGCTTCATGATATTACTTGTGATCATGTTTGTGATGATATATATCCTTGATGTGATCTTCCTGTAATTTCTGATATTTTATGCTGCTTTTTTCTGCAAAAACGAGCTGCTGGAGCTTTTTTTTAAAATTCTCGGCATACATATCTATGCCGCCTCCTGGAGCTACGCCAGACGCGTCCAGATGATGCCACGTGTCCAGAGCTGTGCCGACGGCTTTGCCGTTGGCGTAGGTCCATTCTGAGCAGCTGGCTGTCGTGGGCCCCACAACGCATACGCCGACGGTATTTTTCGCCGACGGCGCGTTCCCGGCCGTCAGCACAGGCGACGCCGACGGTTTTTACCTATGCCGACGGCCTGCTGACCTGTGCCTACGGCGATCTATGCCGACCGAGCTGTGCCGACGGTAGCCGTCGGCATAGGTATTGCCGACGGCTTAAGGGCATTTGCCGACGGCTTTAGCCGTCGGCGTAGAAGCTCAGTCCCGTAGTGTATAGGTGCTATTTATGCTAAAAAAAACTTTAGATGCTACACTGCGGCAGCTCGGCATATGATGATCCTCAAATCCTACTTTAGGTTTCAGACTCCATGACGCCGCCTTTAGTTCTGTAGGCGATGTAATAGTTCCCTCTTTATTTTTTCCAGAAAGATCAGGTGCCTAGTAGTAGACCTCCTTCTCTTCCGGTTGGACTTCCTTGTTCTCCTCCTCAACACTCCTAGATCGGTAGCACAAAGGTTGAGCAATGGAGAGGGATGAGTACATGGTACACAACATGTTCATATAGGAGATATGTGTTTGGACGGA
Source organism: Poa pratensis (assembly GCA_947311845.1). Classification (NCBI taxonomy): domain Eukaryota; kingdom Viridiplantae; phylum Streptophyta; class Magnoliopsida; order Poales; family Poaceae; genus Poa; species Poa pratensis. The sequence goes on from CAMZMU010000078.1 coordinate 39,681,092, forward strand.
GTGAGATACACAACATGTACAAATTGTGCATCTCACACTGTCCTACTATCATTGTGGTAGAATAGATGGCAATATGGTTAAAGACTAATGTGTTTGTTAGTGTAGACACGATATTTAGTCATGGGATGTTGTTTGACCATGCATTAAGAGGTTGTTCTCTCAAAAGAAAGTGAAGATAGTGCAAGAAGACTCAATGAAAGAAAAGGAGAAGATTCTAAAGCCAAAGACTCAATTCTAGAAGTTGAGATTCTCAGATAACCCATCATATCTCAATCACATGAGAATCATAAAAAAAGATTCAATGTAAAGACACGCATAATGGAAAAAAATAAAGACAGTCTTTAGAAGACAATCCCCCATACAAGAAGCTTCATAAATGTACGGATCAAAACATGAAGACGCAAAAGGCCCAGCGTACATCAGCGTTCTTAGAAGACTCGGAAGTGGAGCTATAGAGTTGAAGAAATAGTTCTTATATACATAGCTTTGTGTCTATAGGAAACTCTGTATATAAAAAGGGGTAGATCTTCACGGAAGAAAGTGAAACGTTTTTTCGTGCTCAATTAAATTCATCTCCACAAAACAATATCCTGATAATATCTTACACATCAGTATAATGAAACTGATAAAGCACTACCTTGAACATGAGGTAGAACTGGTTACGACTTTAGTATGACCTATGTTGAGTCCAGTTATTCAGTTGTGAACACGGATACCTCTTAGAGTTAATAATTCATGGCTGATATTGAAGCATCAAGTGTTTTTCTCCATATGTGCAACACTTGAGTCACAACAAATGTGATCGTTGGGACGTGTCGGTACACCGAATATTTTCCCACGTGTATTTGGCGAGCTACGCCTATATAAAGGATCTTACCCTAGTAGAAAAGGTTGGCAAGTTTGGCGACCTGAGCTACACTTTGATCCTTGATGCCATAAAGGATCTTACCCTAGTAGCTAAGCCTTCTCTTAAAGAGGGAATGCAGCAGTGGCTTGATGCCATGTAATTTTTGACAGGAAAGACTCTTCACTACGCCTGTAAATATTCCCATTTATAAAATAAAAATCGCAGTAGGGGCTTTCCCTACTGTTTTCCTGTCAAAAAAAAAAAAGGTTGGCAAGTTTGGCGACCTGAGCTACACTTTGATCCTTGATCCATTCTTATCCGAAAAGTTCCCCTCTCTCCTTTATCCATGTTCTTGAAAGAGTGAGTGAGTGTGGTTGAGATACCAAACAAGAGTAAGTTCAACCCAACAAGATCTGCTTGTTACTCTAAAAGATTTATATTAGCATCTCCTAAACATTTAGGTGTCAGCTGGTTGAGCATCCAACGTGTGGGATTGCCGCGGAAAATTGGTGTAAAGGTTTTCGTTGAAGAGCCTATGAAAATCAACCGGAGTGATCGGGTCAAGACTTGCGAGTTTGGATAGCAGAGAAGAAGGCTATGTCCAGGGATTCTCTTGCTCGAGCACTTGTTCGGCATACAGCAACATGAGTTTAGGGATAGGCCGCTGCTAACTTGTGGTACCATCACATTTCCAGTTCGTCGCGGATCAGAATATCCATGACTCGACTTCGTCTACAAGGTGAACATTGGTAGTGATCATTCTTCTACTGCCAGGACACATCCCCTGAAGGCGAAGTCGTCGTCCCGCCCCTCGTCAACGCGCAAGCCAATGAAGCCAATTACGGGCGATTTTTCTGTCAAAAGATGTCAACATGGGGTCTGCTTTTGATCTTCTCATGCTTAAGCCAAAGGTGGAGCCGGATCGTCGATCGAGAATATGATTGAGAGATGACTTTTTTTCAAGTTTACGAACTGAGAGCATCTACTTAGCCATGTTCGTATGTTATGCCTAGCCACATATAACAAATAACAAATATATTGCATGCCTGTGGAATAGATATTGTAAGACATACAGCATATAGAATTTGCATATCATAAAACCCATCAGGGGATTCAACTTCCATTTCGAAAAAAAAAAACCATTAGGGGATTCAGCTATACACAATTGCAGGGTATACTCGATTGATCTGTGGAGTGTATCATCGCTCTGAAGAAATAGGCTTTCGCCCCGCTTTATAAATAAAGCACAACGGCCGAACCGATACAAGGTGATGAGGGAACCTCTTACAAGCAGATCAAAGATAGAAAAAAGAAAAACGGAGAGCCAAGGACGGGCTCCACGATGACGCCCCCAAGAGGGTAACGACATAGCACGTCGTCGACATCGAGACCAAAGGTCAAGGGTTTTCACCCAGAACCCTAACGCGGCGAAGGTAGCCACAATAGCGCCCCCAAGAGGGTAACGATACCCGCAGGCATCGCCGCCATTGGCGCCGAAGCACAGAGCTTTCACTCGGAAAAACCTTCGCACAACGTCCGCACAATCGGATCATCCACTAGCCCCGAGTAGGCCCTCCAGGTCACGATCTGGGAATTGCTGCCACCAACGCCAGGAACCCCGTCGCCCTCTCCTCGCCATCCACATGGTCCAACGAGAGAAACCATCACCACTGCCACGTTGCTCGCCGCAGAGACGCCCGTGCAGACCACCTTCCAGGGCCGCCGCCCCGGCATCCGCAAACTCCACCCGATGAGACAGCAAGTTGCAAGGTGAGCGAGGCAGCTGAGTGGGGCCGCCGACGGTTTCAAGGCCGCGAGGTCGACATCCGCAACCAATAGGAGGAGATCCCATCCTCCACCGCCCAAGGCGGTCGCCGACCGGACGCAGCAGCAGTGCCGGTCAGGCCTCGGATCAGCCCAGAAGGCCCAGATCAGGCCCGACTAGCTCCGCCGCCGCGCTGCAGCGTCATGGTCGCCGACGTCATCCTGCAGAAGGACTCCGGGCGCGAGCACAGGCTAGGGCTCGAAACCCAAATCGGGCCCAATGGGCCCAGATCTTGGCCGAGCACCACCGGCCATGGCCATGTCCGGAGTTCACCCGTCGCCGTCGTGCGTGCTGTCCCCGTTGTCGCCATCGTAGAACCCTGCCGCCGGGCCGCCATCCTCAGGGACGCCGCCGAGACCTTGCTGGTCGATCTTCTGGTCGAGGTTGCTGCGCCACCCGAGAGCACGCCGCCGCCGAGAAGCACCGGCGCAACCCGAGCCCGCACGTACCTTGCAGGCCACCTCGCCGCCACCGGACCGGCCGCGCCGCCACGCCCCTGCAAAACGCGGCGCCCCGACGAAGTCCCGACCCGCGCCGAGCCCCCTACGAGGGAGAAGGAGGTTCCCCGCCGCCGCCAGTGCCCGGCCCGCGGCCGGCGACGCCTCCCGGCGGCGGCGAGGGGAGGAGGAAGGCTGGAGAGAGGCGGAGCCGACGGCGGCTAGGGTTCCCCCGGTCGCCCACAGGAGCGACGCGGGGGAACGAGGGGAAAAAACACGTACACCAATACGCCCACGGGAGCGACGTGTATCATCGCTCTCCAAATGAAGATTTGGAGTTGTCCACGCTTTAAGTGCATCCAAAGTAATACCGTTACAAAAAAGGTGTAGACAACGTGACACTATATCTCTGGTACAGATTCCATTTCCATCAGCCGGTCAATCATCCAGATTTATCGCATGGTCTGCTTGACATAATAGCAGGGCAACAGGCGATTTGGCACCCGAGCGCATATGGTCCCGATATCTGGACCATGTAAGCAGCGTTGCGATTTGGTATAGGATTTTTGTCGGCACGCGCGAGCGCTTGGTAAAACCTGTGTAGGCTCGGTGAATATCTGGGACCGACCTCGTCTGTGGGCCCCGTTCGTAACGTTTCGCCGGCCGCGTTGGACGGAGGGTGATGACGATGAATCCTGTTCTTTGGGGACATGACGGCATCCTTTCCTGTTCCGTGGGAATCTAAGAAAAGGTATTACCAGCTGGAGACAGAGGAGCTTGGTGGTGTAACACCCGACATACCCTGGTTTGGGCTTCGGCTGTTGGTGTCTCTACATGGGCTTGGCCCAGCTGGTCAGCACTTGGAGCAGCAAGGATAAAGGGCACAGGAAGGCACGGAGATGGCATGAAAGAATTGAACAGAAATCGGGTTGCTCCCGTTCCTCTCTCCCGTCCCCTACCTCTCTGGTGGCCACTCTCCACAAGTGGCAATCTCCTACGGTGGCCACTCTCCACAAGCGGCATTATCCTCTTCCTCACGCTCCGGTGACCTCCGGCAGCAACGGGGTGTGACAATTTGGTATCAGAGCTAGGTTATTCTCCACCAAAATCTCCAAAACAAATCCCCACCAAAAAAATCCCGTCCGATTTGATTTCTGGAGCAGATGGGAGTGCCCGCGACGACGACGGAGGCGGCCATGAGCACCATCCAGGATAGATTGGACCAGTTGCACGTGATGTTGGGTCGTATTGCTGCCATACAAGACAATATGTTGGTGGATTTGAAGAAGACGACGGCGGGGCTCGTGTCCAGCACCGCAACCACGTCGACGTTCATGTCAGGTCGAGTACTGGAGCAGCATACGAAGCCCTCGTCATCCTCTCTCTTCTCTGTGGTTCAGGTCGGGGGTGCTGGCGCTCCACGCGCGGACGCCATCCTCGCTTCCAGCATGCCCACCATGTGTTCGACACTTGGCTCGGCTGTCAATGTCGGCTGCAACCATGTTCTGGTCGCGTTCCCAACCAGTGGCACGACACATCTTCCTGCTACGACTACGATCGAGGTTGGGAACAACACGCTGCAAGACATGGGTGAGGCTGGCGTGAACACGCCTACAGGCTGTTCGACGCATGTTCTCTCCTGGCCGAGGGATCTTCCTGGTGCACGCGCTATGGACGTTGGCACCGACATGTCTGCTGAGGTGCTGACCCATGTTGGAGGTTTGTCCTTGTTTCAAGAGCTTGAGCTGGATTATGTAGATGAGGTGCTCAATGACAGTCCACTCAAGGATGTGTTGTGGTACGAGGAGCTTGCCGACTGTGTGGTCACTCACATTGGTAGACCCTCATTGTTCCTAGAGAAGATTATGGAGATTCACCATGAACTTGAGGGGGAGATTGACAAGACAACACACTTTCGTGCTGTACCATCAACAAATGGAAAGCTGAAGCAGTTGATCACAAGGGACAGGCTACATGGCAGTGATATTGCTACACCTTTCTTGCCATCGGATCCCGACCAGTGGATTAGTTTTGTTCCTGGGATTTCATGCCTTTCGGGGGAGCACCGACTAGCTCATGCTTTGATAAGTGTTTTTAGTCCTAGGAGAGAAGCAAGGGAGATAGGGCACTGTATGCTTGCCGAGTTGATGCCTTGGAGTCGAAATGGTTTCAGCCCTAGATTCCATGTGCAGCCACAGTTGGGGACAATGCCACCATGGATGCACAGATGATTCAGTCCTGGTGTTTTCTCTTTTGTTTTCATAACTGAATCAAGATTGTTCGCCTTAAAATTTTGGATATATAGGGCTCTTGGCGAATTTCCGATGATTGTTCGTAGTGCTCAGTTTTTTGTGTCATCCAGAGGGGAGGTAACTTCTGTTTGTCTGCCTATTATCCTTGCAAAGTTTGACACATGTTCACTGGAGTGGTTGCCTTCATACACGTGCATATTCAGTATTGGCGGAGACATAGTGTGCATGATACAAAAAGGATTGAGATTGATAGTGAGCCCTGTTTACATGTTACATAACTTTGAATCTTGGCAGCAATATACAAATCGATGAGGGATCTGTATGCATGGTAGTTGAGTTCACAACAGACAATCAATGTCGTTTTGGTGGGAATTCCCAAGATGCCTTTCAGCTCCATGGCAATTTTATGCTTGGGTGTCCATACTTGATTTTTGTTCAGTTGGAGCGCACAAGTCAATGTATGGTTCCAGCTATGCAAGTTCTTGCTTATTTGTGTTCTGTGGAGGTGGAGGCAACATGTCGATCAGCTCATACAGTACTAGTGGATTTAAGTTTGGTTGATGGAAGCACCTTTGTTGAATCAAAGGAATTTTTCCAGTGCATCAATTGGCATCCGATTGGTCAATGGAATTTATTCTTTCAGGGGGAGCTGTTTCACCAGATTCTACAAGAATATCACGCAAGATGCCACTTCCACCTCCAGTACAGGTTATTTGGATTCAATATTCATCAGCTGTGCAACATGTCAGCGCATGAAGGAATACCATGGGATCCCGGAGACATTCATAGAAGCAGCATTCGAGCCATTGCTTGGCAAGCAATGTTTTACCGGGACGGCAGTGTAACACCCGACATATACCCTGGTTTGGGCTTCGGCTGTTGGTGTCTTTACATGGGCTTGGCCCAGCTGGTCAGCACTTGGAGCAGCAAGGATAAAGGGCACAGGAAGGCACGGAGATGGCATGAAAGAATTGAACAGAAATCGGGTTGCTCCCGTTCCTCTCTCTCGTCCCCTACCTCTCTGGTGGCCACTCTCCACAAGTGGCAATCTCGGCCGCTCTCCACAAGCGGCATTATCCTCTTCCTCACGCTCCGGTGACCTCCGCAGCAACGGGGTGTGACAGGTGGTCGGTGGCGGCGGCATCCTTGATTGATTCTAGCATCTGATTTCTCGTCGGTTATATGGAGATGCTTGCACAGTTGCACGTCGAGGGGCGGAGATGGAAGGGATCGAGTTTCTGCTAGATTCGGTGGACAGGTGATGACTATATTCCAATCTGATCCATGATTTGGAGAAATCTGAGCAGCTCGGTTATGTGGGGATTTACATGCGACGTTCGTAGGTTCCTGCTCCCGGAGGATGGGGGAGATAGCGAAGACCCGCTGGATCTATTGCGTGCAGCGGCGCATGGTAGCGTTGCGGACAAATCCGGCGATGGTGGCCGACGGCGTGGGCGAAACTAACTCTTCCGTGGGCGCAGTAAGGGGGAGAGATGAGGTTTCTGATGGAAATGAGGTGGACAGCAAGTGGCCGAGGAGATGCCTGACGGGCATCATCACAATGTTCAGAGATTAAAGATGACCCACATGCTCCTGGTTGGGCCAGAAGGTGAGTCTGTAATTTGTGTACAATTAAACCAGCTTCAGGCTTCGATCTGCAGATCCGGTATGTTTAGATGAGAATCTGAATTGTGAATAGAATGAATGCTAGGTACTCAATAATCGACAGTAGTCATAATTTGACATTCAGGATAAGGATTGGTGCCGTGCCACTGGAGAGACCTCTCGACCCTGATCGAATGGGAGCTCTGGAGAGATGAGTCAGGAGCTATGCCGAGAACCCCTCTGATAGTGTCATAAAACCAGAGCTAGGAACAGGTTTCGACTCGCTTGGTGAAGCATATGATTTTTACAACCTGTATTCCTGGGAGAATGGGTTTGGCGTGAGGTACAGCAAAAGGAGGCTCAACGTTTCTAGGGCAAAATGTATGCAGGAAAATAGTGTGTGGATGTGCAGCGAGTAATTGGTTCAGAAATTTTGATGTAGTATTTGTATCCTATATGCTCATTACCGAAAAATTGACATTGCAACTGTTTTTCCAGGGGAAGTCTGGGGCAGAGAACACGCGGTCGTGCAGATGTGAGTGTCCAGCATTGGTCAGGCTGCTCTGGGCGGATGACATGGTTGGTACATGGCAGAACACAGGGTTAGCCATACTCGGTAAAACGTCTCGTAGGGCAACAAATGCACCTCCTGCTAAGAGCTGCCATCAGCTTATCGGCGAGTTTGAACATGTCGATCAGCATATTTTTCCTGGCCGTGTTGAGATGCATGAGTGTCCTGGTGTTTTGTTCCTTCAGAACCATCATAACTACATCGGCAACCTGATGAAGAGAGTGCAAATGATTTCAGCAGTGTGTAATACAAAATGGATGAACAGAAAACTATTTGGAGAAACAAGAGGTTATACCAACTGTCAGTAATTGTTTCTAAGGTAGTTTAAGAAGTCCATAGGGATAATTATTCGTCTGCTCGTTGGGTATGACTGCAACCACATTGGGCACTTGAGGTGTCGACTGCCTTAGAGGTTCAGACATTGTGGCATCAGGATAGTTTGCCCATGTCTCAGCTGACAGCAGTTAAAGAAAGTTGTTATTGGGGCAATAATAAAAGAAAGGTATTGTGGTGAAAATGACGAGGAAGATGGTTCAGTTACAGGGTTGGATGTATATGACTGGGGGTGCCCTTTCCGACATCAGTAGCCATAGTTGACATTGTGCGAAGCGTTTCTGCGTCGAGAGAGCAATCCCGCATGAAAGGTCGAGGTTGTCGAGCCGGAAAGCCTGAGGAATATTGGAATGTATATCCGATTCGTGGCCCTTTTTTATCTCTTACTATCCTGCATGAAAACATGAATTTTTTGCCTCGATTAATTATCCCTTACGCATTTCCCTTTTTATGGGCCTCCAAATAAATGATGCCCTTTTTCCTGCATCTGCCATTGCATCGATATTATTCTTAGGATCCAATAAATGGCTAGTTGTAACTTGCTGTAGTCCATGAAACAAATCAACCATGTACAACTCGTAACAGATTAATTGTCGTAGTGTTTGATTAGCTTCTTTCTGAATTATGAACAACTTGTGTTTCATTAGTGCCTGATTTCGCTTGTTTCATTTGAATGTGCTCGTTCAGGAGAATACACAGGGTCGGCACATGTTGCGATCAGCTAGTTAAAAGGGCTGAATTACAAAGTATAGCATGATAAAAATAATTACTCGTAGTTAGTATCTCACATGAAATGGGTTTGTGTGGCTAAACCGAGCTAGTTTGTACTAGAACACTACTGGTGGGAGTACCAGATTGAATAACTGCAAGTCTAAAATTATAATTTGGTGGCAGAAATTGTAGCTTGGTTATTTTATCTATCTATCTGTCTTGGTTCAACTTGTCAAACGAGGCAGAGGAGCTCTTCCCTGTGTCTTACCCAAAAAAACAATTGTTGGCAGAAATTATAAATTATATAGGAGTCTCCACAAGTTAAAGTCTGATCTTGATAAAGTTACATAGGAGTGATAAAGAGAGTTGTTTGCTGAAATGATAAATCCTTATTTGTTTCTTGTCAGTCAAGTCGTAGCTTCAAGTTGTGAAATGCCTCCTGTCCAAGTTGCATCACTACTACTGTCTTTCTGGTTGCAAGGTGCAGTGCCTGTAGTCTATTTAGTGCTAGCTGTAGCTGCTGCCTGCTGACAACATTTGCTATATTGAATGTATATGTTGATGGGAGTCTTTCATCAGCATCGTATTACAACAATGTGCATGACATTTACTTGCAGCCCTCTTTTTGGTTTATTAGATTATTTTCCCGTATATTTTTGCATTAGCTACGGGCTTTAGTGCATCAAAACAGTGTCACATCCAGATGCTTTCTTATTGCTTTTTTAGATTGTTCTTAGCTTCAGTTGAACTGGACCAATTCTAACTGTGATGCTTTCTTATTGCTATATATGGTCAGATGCAAAGAACACAAGGAAGCTCCAGAAGAAGGCAAGGGTGTTGTGGCGATCAAAGTTGTGTGTGCTTTACGGCGGAAAGACTGCATATTTATTAGCTGAATTTTGTTAGTTGTTATGTCAATATTTTTCGAGAACGAATGGAATCTTGCTTGAAGTAATCGAGAATTATTTGAGATACTTATGTTCCATCTATATCCTATGTACAAGAAAGTATTTAATTTTGGACTGTATCTTGATTTGTGAGCATGTTTGATTTCAGCTTTCAGCCATGCTCAGATTTGCATGATTGAAAGATGCTGTCTTATTCTGTTTGTATATTTCTGCTGCCGCTTGTGCAGGGGATTAACCAAATGGAAAAAGATTATTAGTGAACTGGGAGAGGGATTGCGGGGATTGGGTATTTGGGTGAGATTTAAACCCCAGCAACCCAACAAAGTTTGTGTTCATTCAAATTTCGAAACTCTCGGGAGAGAACCGAGCTGAACGGGAGTTTCCTATACACTTATAGTAGTTCACCTCCTCCGGATAAGAGTCACTGTTTGGGAGAGGCGGAAAAGGCGACCGCGCGTTCCCCGAGCTTCGCCTGCGGATCTGCTGCTCCCCTCCGCCTCCGGCCGCCGTCTCGGCGCCGCGAGGTGGGGGGAGCCTCGGCTTCGTTCGTGTGTGTAGTTTAGGTCCTAGTCTAGGTGTGCGTACCCTGTTGGCGCCCCGATGACGGTGACGGTGGCGCCGACGTTTTGGGTTTCGTCCTCCTCCTTCTTTCCCCGTTACGGCCTTGTCGCCGGGGAGGCTGTGGAGTTGTTCTGTCGGGCGCGGTCCTCCTTCTGCGCTTCTCCGGCCGGCCGTGGTGGCGAGGGGAGGAGCGGGTGGGGGTCGTTGTTCAGTTTTTTCTGCAGGTGCGTTTGGTGGTCTCCTTCTTCGCTTCTGCTCAGGCTGGCCATGGTGGCGTGCGGAGCAGCGCTGGAAGTTGGGCGGCGTGCGGAGCAGCGCTGGAAGTTGGAAGGTGGTGCGGTGTTCGTGGTGGTGGACCTGGGCGGCGCGGCGCCGGCTAGAAGTTGGGTGGTGCTGGAGAGCTCGCGATGTGGCTGTGCGCGTTCATCGTGTCCAAGCTCCGGCGTGCGGCGGCGGACGGCTCATGCGGCCAACTACAACATGTGGCGGCGTTCTCTCTCCGGCGGATCGAGGTACGGCGGCGCCGGCGTTGCCTAGGCTCTTGGGAGCAGGCTGTGGATCCGATTGTAATTCCTCCAGGTTGCTCAGGGTTCTTTGTGCAATTTTCTGGGTCCTTGTGTAATTTTCTTTTCTTTGCTGGACCTGCTTGTAAATTATGCTGAGTTTCCTATTATATGGATCGGATCCTTCCTAAAAAAAGAAGCGAGCTGAACGGCGCCCTCACAGAAACGGTACAGGAGGTACGGAACCAGGTCCAGTCGATCCGTGCATATCTGTTCCTTGACGAAAGCCGTGAACGTGTACATTAAATGTCTGGGCGGTTGTCTGACAGGGGACCGATTTCTACCACGGTAACAAATGTCTAGATGGGGCCATTGGTGCAGAGCCTGATGAGATCGGAGGGACACGATAACAGGAGCATCTGTGCTCGGATTCCAAACCGAATTTCTGGGCAACAGGTACGATGGCCTGACTTGCTCCAAAGCCAGCACGAAAGTGGGATACGTATCTCCTGTCAATTCTTTTCCATGGGCTTTCGCGAGAACCAAATTATGCAGATCCTACAGGCCTAGGACGATGGGAGCACGTACTGTAGTGTTTGGGTAGAAGCTTACACAATATAAGGTCGTTACTGACCCTTGCACCAGTGACAGTACCTAAGACGTTTTTACGCAGATGACTACTTTGACTAAGGGCTTCTTTGAATTGCACGGTTGAAAAATATAGGAATATGGAAAACACAGAAAATTTATATATTTACAAGTGCAAAACAGAGGATTATAAAACACTGGAAAATTATAGAAATTGTGGTTTGGATAAACGCAGGAAAATCATAGAAAATGTGTCTCGATCCTACGCACTTGAGTCTAAAAAAGAGGTTGGAATGGATATTCAAATTCGTATGAAACTGAGGCATTGGAATCCAATCCATAGGATTTTGCTAGCAACATTCCTTTGAACCAAAAACAATCTATAGGAAAAATTACTAATTAAAATCCTTTGATATTCCTACGATCTAAGGAGACCCTAAAAGATTATGCAGTCATCAGGAACACAATCGAAGCATCTTCAGTTACGTGGCCTAACACCAGCTAGTGCTGGTATGCATGTATAGTAGATGTAGCGTTATCGCTATGACATTTTCAAGATTTTCTGTGATAAGATACTCAACAATATATTAGTAGTCCTTTATGACAATAATCACAGCACCGAGACAATTGCTCGTCTTTCATCACACCCTATAGTCTATAGAAACCAGTGAAGGATAGTAAACATTTCTTGCAAAGCAACAAACACAATCAAACCAGATGCACATCTGGAGGGTCTCACAAAATTTAATGAATTCACATCGATTTTATAAGTTGGAAGGGGATATGGTTTAACCACGAGTACGCCACCGACCAAACAACTCACACATAATGAACAAGAATATAGGAACGAGGGGCACATAATCAGCTGATTGCCACAAAATTTCAGCATCCCATGTTTCTCTATCTACAAGAGGCAGAACCAAACTAATGGCAGTGCGCTAACAGTAGCTCCCAAGCAGCTGCAACTCATAAGCAGAAATTATTTGCGAGTTGCCATGACTACCTACCGAGTATATTGGTTGTAATTACATCTTATATTATGGGACGGGGGTAGTACTACACACGGTTGATGTCATGAAACGTAAATCATCTCTAAGAACATACTACCTCAGTTTTTTAATATAAGATGTTTTAGCTCTTTACCACATTCACATGTATCTAGACAAATTTTAGTGTGCATGTTCACTCATTGCAATATGTATCTACACATGTACAAGAGCAAAAACGTCTTATAATTATGAATGGAGGGAGTATATGGCAAGGAATGAAGTTGAGATGATGGACAGGAAGAGGAGTCAAGTCACATAACCTATTTTTAGACCATTCATAATTTTAGAGCAATCACTCCAAATGAAACGGAATGCCAGACCTAACTGAAAGAGGCAAGAATTTTTCTTCGGAATGATATGAAGATTTCTTAAAACTGAAATATTTAGGATACTCCTAAGATATCTAAAGGATGATATTGCTTCCATGCAAAACACTGAAAAATGGTGCACTGCATGTTCTGATTTCAAGACTATCATTGCAAGTAGCAGAAGAGTATAAGGGTGCCTCCCATGCTGGTGACAGGAGGATTGAGCCGGATTAGCTGGGAATATCTGAACATGCCAATTAACATGAACAAGTCTACATAAATAAGCCATGGTTGCAAACCTAAGGAACATTGAGTTACTTTGTCTCTCCCAGATAAGCATGAGGTTCATTCCAGAGTTGAAAGGGTTGAAAACACTGTTTTTTATCTACTTTTCTAAACCTAAGGAAATTACTACATTGCAAGAGAAGTCTGATAGAAACGACTGAAGTGCCCACTGATATCCTTGAAACTACAGCAGGACCTCAAGTAGACATTATGAAAGCTTTGATCAAGTTCTCTGCCGACTGCCTCTGCTCAGAGGTGCCAGATATTTGAGCAACATGCTCATGACGGGATGATTTTGATTCAATAATTTCAATGTCAGCTCCAGAAATCTGCAGTGATACCAAGAACCGTGCGTCAATGTTAAGAAAAAATATATCCTACCAATGAAGTAATTAAAAAAATTAGACCATTCAAGATGTCAGATTACAAACTGGTTCTTTTTTCCATACGTTCATGCATGTTAATGTTGCAAACTTTCAGTTTTCCTACAAATGTCGCTTCAGACCAACCCAACCTTAGTGTTGTATACCCACATTATGTTACACATTTCATCTTAGTCACGGACAAATTTACCAATAAAATTAGTAAGATACTCAAATGATCTAATATACTAGAAAAGTAACCTCTTTTTTTTTAGGAATCTGTGTACTAGTGGATTTCATATTACAGGAGACCGAAAGTAGCACCCCATAATAAGTGGAGTTTGAGGGCAATCTTGCAGGCAGCCATGTTCGCTTTCCTATTAAAGTTTTCTGCTATCTCTGGGCCTCTTTTCCTTCACTAGACGCTGAACACGTCAAAGCTAGTACCTCCATTCAAAGTGCAAGCAGTAATATGAAATAACTTACCTTTCTAATATTGTCCAAGTTTGTCCCGTGCTTTCCCATTACTTTTGACAGGCCACTAGAAGGAATAATCATTTCAATATCCGGGAGGCGTCTGGCCAGTCGCAATCCGCAAAAAGAATTAAAATTGTAAGGATTAAAATAAAGGTCAAGTAATAACTATAAATCTAAGGAAGCCTGCACTGAAGGATCACCGGTTGCGAAAGGGCTTATGGTGAGTTCAGTTGCGACCTACCTTACATATGCCTTCGAAGAATATGAGGAGCGTGCTCCAAACCCATCATCTACAGCCTGTTGGAAGATATCACCAGTTAAGTTAATATCATAACCATATGTCATGTCATCATGAAGATCAAAAAAGAAACAAAGAAAAATAACGCTGAAGCAAAGTTTTGTACCTGCATGGAGCTGTATCCATATGAGCTTCTACGAGGATATACATCTGAACCACGTTCCACTTCACCCCTTTGATCATAGCGCAATGGAGTGATTTGTTGGCTGTAAGGTAATAATGCCGGCATCGAAAAGCTGCTTGAGTACACCGGTTCAGTAGTGGCAACATTTAGCTTCCCATCCGTGCCAGAGTTTTGCCTCTCCACACTGTCCTTCAGAACATCTTCCCGAAGTCTTAGAACTATCTGAACAAGAGCATCACGCAGTTTGTCCACTTCCCCGAACACCTACACACAATAGAACGTAAACAAACCTAGATAGATCAAATAGCGACTATCTCAAACAATAAGACAGAGGGCAAACCTCGACGAGCTCATCACTGGAAGATGCCCTCCGGGCTTACTGCCCTTTGATATGTGGATAGTTGCCTTAGATTTGTTCCGCATATCATTGATGATTGAACCACCCTTGCCGATAAGACAGCCAATGACATTACCCGGAACAAGAAGGCGAAGATGCATTCTATCTTCCTTTTCATCGTTAATCTTTCCTTGAAGCAGGAGAACAGCTTCCACTGCTGCAGACTTAACATCATCGGTGGCCTGAAATGGAAGGTGTGTCATCTCAAATAAATAAAAACAACATTTAAGGTATAACTGTATGTGACAAAGTACAGCTAGCGAGCTGGAAGTGCAGTCTAACCTCAGTGGATTCAATGGTGATAATACTTTCCTCCCTATCATTCTTTGCGTCATCAACATCTACTCTTGCACCACTCTCTTTCCTTATACTCTTTATGGTCACCCCGCCTTTACCAATAACCAACCCAATCTTGTCACCAGGGCATACAACACGCAGCAATAGCTCTCCTGAACATTTTGGGGTGTTATAAGTAGGAATAGCAGGAACCATAGACTGATAAATGGGCAATCTGCCATGAGCATCAGCTGGCATGGTAAATTCAGGAGCATGAGAACCATGACGTGTTGCCCCTAAGATAGCTAGACTTGGATGTCCTGAAGGCATAGCAGCATCTGAGACTGAGTATAGGTTACTAGCCGGATAAACAGGAAGTTCTGAAGGAAGTATAATGGTTGGAGGAAGTTCTTGAATAGATGTTTCAAGAGGAATATTTTCTTTTGATGGAGATTTGTAGATGATTGTTGATACCGCAAACAATGCCTTCTTGACAGCCCTAGCATCCCCAGTTATCTGATAAAATATTAATAATTTTAATGAGAAACAGAAAATAAATAGGCATGTGAGAAGAATAAAATTATAAATTATTGCACTAGTAGTCATGACTATAGTAAACAATTAGTGGATTCCTGCATCATTCTAGACAGACGACAATGATATATGGTTGCATTGCACAAAAACATGTGCAGAAAACCAAGGAATTTGCTGCTTGATAGCACCTATTCACTATGGTTAATATCATGTTAAGTTGGCATAGCTTCATCAAATTATTATAAGGAAGAACATATACCTGAACGAAATTATCAAAACTCATAGCACACGAATGTGTAACTTCGCTTGGATCTTTTGGTCTAACTTTAATGAATGATTTTGAAATCGACCGAAGTCTCTTGATGACAGCACCAGATTTTCCAATAACACTTGCAGCTTGACTAGCTGGTACAAGAATGTTGGCTTCTTCATCCTCGGAGTCACTACTGATGGCCAGAGCATCAACAATTGCATCATGTACCTTGAGTAAGGCATTTTGTGCTGCGCAAACAGGCTCCCTATCATCATCATCATCAACATCTATGTCCTTATGCTTGAGGTCTCTATGCTTGACATAACAATATACCAAGATAACCCTTTTGTCAGCACCAGGGTAAGGGTCAACAACCTTGACTTTGGCATTTGTCTGCTGCCGGATAGAATTTATCACCTTGCCGTTCTTGCCAATTACACTACCAATCACTTTGTCTGGACAAAGTATCCGATAAACAACCAACTCGTCAACACTGGAGCTTTCCTGGGTATGGGTGTCTGGCCTCCTCTTTTGGTCCCTCTCCTCTCTTTCATGATCCCTGTGTTGGCTGGTACGCTTGCCGGCCTGCCTCATGGTTTAGCGAACTACACAAGAAAATGCAGGATAAAATTAAGGACGAGCACTATAAAAATGAAAATAAGAATACAATCAACTGCATATTAAGATAAACATCCATGATATAGCATCAATACATTCAACAAGCATGATAGCAGAATGATAAGGATCAAACAAATGGCCAAGTATAACTACAATACATGTGCTAGAAAAAATGTGCAAGGATTCTGGTGAGTCAGTCTGTATTCACCAAGAAAAAAACCAGCAACAAGCTTATCCGACAAGTAACCGTTGTCGGTTATTTCTGTGACCGCGTCAACCATTAATCAGCGCATGCAAGAGAATAGAAATTGACAAGCAGTATCAGGTCATAAATGACAGTTACACATATCAAAAGGAATGGATGATATCTACTGATTATGCATCATTGCAGAAGAATTGAAAAAGGAAAATTAGACATACAGAGTCACGTTAATTGGCACAAATCATGCAGTCACAAGGCATGTGACCATTCCCACGAAGGAGTAACCATCAACCCATATCCAACCCGTGTCAAAGAATTAGCTTCATTGATTAATGTGATAGAATCTGTAGGCGGAACACGACAAGAAACTGGATTCTAGGATAAATGTAACAGGACTAGTAAGCGAAACACGGCAATGTAGTCAAGATGCACCAACAGGGCAAGATTAATGATTCCCGAAAAGAAGACAGGATTTATGAAACCAAAGATCTGGTCGAGTGATGACGAAAGATCACCAGTCGAGCCTTAGCTCTTACTCCCATCGGTCCCAATTTAAGTGGCACCCAGACATTTTGAGGTTCACGTTTTACCATCAATTCGACCAATAAACGTTGTTTATGTCACAAAAATCGTACCATTAAATTTGTATCCAAAAGAGGTTTCCAACAATAGTATTCATTGCATACGCTACGTAAATTAGGAGGGAGGGAGTAGTAGTTAGTTGACACCTAAAGACCAGCAGAACCATCCTGTGAAGGAGAACCCCTACAAAAATCCTGTGAAGGAGAACCCCAAAAAAAATCGTGTGAAGAGGAACCCCTCAAGGGAGCACAAAGTAGAAGAGGAGTCATAGGCATCGCAGAACAGGTTAGAACCCTAACATACGCGATCCCCTGGCCCGAATCTGTAAACTTTGCTTCCATCCTACCCTTTTACTTGCCAAGCTCATGAATTGGGGGCAACGGGGGTGAATACTGCAACAGAACCATGCGAATCGCGATAATGATTACCAGGGACAGGAAACATGGCGATTTCAGGAAAGAGATACCGGAATTGGCCAAGATTGACGGTGATTGAAGCAAGAACGTACGAAGACAACGAGAGCACGGGTTGGGCCGACGAGAGCGAATCGAGGGTAGCGGGAGGAGGCCGTCAGGCAGTGACGACGGCGAAGATGGGAGGACGGCCGCGGCGACGGCGGCGGCGGCGGCGGCGATGGAGATCGGAAGATGATTCTGCGGGGAAGAGGAGGAGACGAGAGAGGATAATGAATGACTTGACTTGCTAGGGTTTGATGAGGCGATAATTACAATGGGCTGTGCAGGGCAGTAGCACCAGAACTCTTGAGAGATTTTGGTTCCGGGCCCACGCGTCAAAATGGTAGTTATCCGACTTTGAGTCCATCGCGAAGAACAGGTGCGCGCGAGTCATCTCTGCTTTGAGTATCTTTTTGGATTGCGGAATTTACAAAATATAGTACTCCATAGGAAAGTAAAGGATTGACATGTCATGTACTTCAATTTCTAGAAGATTTCAAAACACATCAATTTTTTGATAGATATTTTTAGATGGTGCACAGGAAACACGTTAATTTTGTACTTCCTCTGTAACTAAATATAATACGTTTTGGTAGCTAAATTTGGGATTCAAAAAAACGAGACCAACCATGACTAGTCATTGGTGGCTTCTTTTTTAGAAGAATTGCTCTTTGCGAGAATTCCAGAAATTCGCTCTCGATGGAATTCGAACTCTGGTTGATAGGTTGAGCCACTGCTACCTTTGTCACTGGGCCTCTGCCCTACCAAAATGTCTTATATTAATATACAGAGGGAGTAGGAATGAGGAGATATATAGAGTATTGATGTATTGAATTTATAAAAAGAAAAATAAAATAAGGTTTGAACTCATATTGAGATTCCTATAAAACATGGGCTATAGCAATGTATTCATTAGAAATTTGATGGCCTCAATCATATGATCCAAAGGGATTTCATAAGATTTCTATGCATTGAAATCCTCCCAAAAAATTATGAAATTCCTTCCATACAAAAAATCGAGTTTTCTTAGCCTGAGTTTTGTTTTTCTTATTCCAGTGCATAAAAATAGACAGCTCCTATGCTGCCCACACGCCTTACTTGTTTCAGGCCACCTGAAAACTGTGGCGGCCCGTTGAATCACTCGCCAATATTAAAACCCCACCGTTAAGACCAATCATCGGTAAAACGAAGTAAAATTTAGCACAAGAAATTGTTGTGAGATGAGACCGAGCTTTGGACGACATACTCTTGGGTGGAGCAGATCCACACCTCAGTTGCAACCGTGGAGGAGGGGATGCTTAACATTTGAGAGAAAATTGGAGGGGATGGGGGAATGAATGTAGGAGTAGTTCAATAGAATAACATCGACGGTGCGAAAATGAGCATACCTGATGCATGTAAAATATATACATGAACTTTGCACTATATTACTTATATTCCAGTCATATTTGCATCATATAAGGGTTATATCACTGTTTTATAATAATTTTGGGAATATTTGATATGTTTCCTATTTTTATGGAATTAACCCTGCGCAGACAGAAAACCCTATTTTCCATATTTTAATGTTTCAGGGACTCAAACGACGTCCAAATGACCTGGAAATTTACGAGCATCAGTTTTTGGAAGGAACAAAACGTGGGAGCGAAGGAAGCAAACAAGAGGAGGCCCGAGGGCCAAGTTGAGTGGGCCCACGTGGCCCCTGTACCTGGCCGCGTGGGACCCACCCCCCCCCTTTTGGGCCTCGGAGCTCCGCTGTCGTCGATCTTTCCTCCACCGACTCCGTTTTGACCTAAAACCTCTTACAAAAATACTCCCCCGACGTTCTCTGGAAGGAGCGCCGCAGAAACACAGAAACACCGAAACAGAGACCTGGAGTTGCAGATTGGAGGGGGAAAACTCCGGCGGGGCGCTGCCGGCGTGGTGTCCATCTTCTCCAACGACTTCTCTACCGTCTCCATGATGAAGAGGGAGTAGTCCACCTCTGGACTATGGGTTTGTGGAAGTAACTTATGTATCTCTCTCTCTTGAGTTTCACTAATTAGTACCGTATGAGCTGCTGAACATGATTACGGTCATCTTTGTAATACCTTTGTGGTGGATCTTTTATGAGTTAATATATGTTTGAGATTGCAATGGTTTTATTTCAGTTATGAAAGTAGATGCATATTATGTACCCCGTTCTTATTTACTTGTCATGATCAAGCATGTTTATGAGAGCGTGTGAGGGGGAATGTGTGCATTAGTTGGAGTAACAGGGGTGGCTAGTGCAGTGAACGTGAGAGAAAGTTCTGCGATCCACTTGGGTATCTCTACCTTACTTTGTTGCCTCACTAGGGATAAAAAGAAATACCATGCTACCGGAGATGTGGGTGTGACCATTGCCACTTCCTCCATGACTAGATCTAGCATGTTCTTATTTTAACTTCATGTCATGACACTTATTGCTATACTCTGAGTTATCTTAATTACTGAGTTGTTATGATTTAGTTCGCATCTTGGTGGAGTTGTAACAGCCCAAAGTTGAGAACCTGAAAACCGGTGTAAAATTTTCGCTTCCGCATGTTGTACTGTTGGGTCTGTGACCTCTGGTTGTAAGTTGCTATCTTTCTCTATTATAAGAGTTGAACTATATGTTTTGTGTCGTAGAGTCTGTGATGTGTCAGTTGTTCCACAAGTCTTGATCTCTCTATTATGCATTGAGGGTTGTGCCTGTGTTAAGGCATCAATCGGGGTGTTGTGTTGCCGATGATCCATTCCGAGCAACACCTGCCAAAGGTTTTGGCCGGGGATTGGTAAACCCGTAACCTCCGGTTGTATCGCTTAACCGGTGACACACAGCATCACTGTATAACAGTCGGGTCGGGGCGCCACAAGTTGGTATCAGAGCAGTACTGCCTGTAGGAAACCCTTCTACTGGTCGATGTTGAGTCTAGTGTTTGTGAAAATATTTTTAACCTAAAAATGAGTTGTGAAAACCATCTTAGGATTCTTTTTACTCCTTATCTGGTTACCCTCTAATCTCGGAGCAATCTTACCTCGATTTGACTTAAAGGTTTTACTCCTCGTCTGTTACTTCAAAATGATTAGAAACGGGGTGGGTTCGACCTTTAGTGTTATGTGTCCAGTTGCTCCCGCTGCGTTGCAATCCCAAATCAACTCAGATGTTTCTACCGAATCAATCAGTTGATCCTTTCTTTGGGTTTTAACCCACGGACTTGAACATAAGGTCCCGGATTGTGTCAACTAGAGTGTGTTAAGTTGTGATTTCTTAACTCTCACTAGTAGCACATGATGCTGATCTTTGACCCAAGTTCTATCTTGTTTTTTCCTTCTCGCAAAGTATTATCGTCCCTAGTCTGTGTACTTGTGTAGACGCTAATGCTATTGTTCGACCATTCGGAGAAAGATACTAACCGTGTCATTGTCAAATCTCCAGAATGGCTCGAGGAGGCCGTGGAGGCCGTGGTGGTCGCGGTAACCACAATGATGATGAGGATGATCTGCCGCCACCACCCTCGATGGCTGAGGTCTTGATGGCCATTGAGGAGAACCGTGGGCGCAATGAGCGCTTGCTGGAACAGTTGGTGCAGCAGAATGCACGGAGGAACGAGTGCAACACTCTCACGAGTTCCTGCGCTCGCAGCCACCCACTTTGCTGATGCTAAGGAGCCACTGGAAGCTGATGATTGGCTTCGTGCTTGGAGCGCAAGTTCTCCGCGCTTCATGTCCCATTGGCGGAGCAAGTCAACTTTGCCACCTATCTCTTGGTTGGTGCTGCTGGCTGTTGGTGGGAGCCATGTGGCTTTGTTTCCAGCCAACCATGTCTTCACTGGGCTGATTTCCGCACTGCCTTCCGTGCGGAGTACATTCCCAGCCGATCATGGATTGAAGAGGAGGGAGTTCCTGGATTTGCAACAGGGACGGATGGACCTCCGCACTTATGGTCGTGAGTTCAACCATCTCTCTCGTTACGCCCCAAGGGACGTGACCAATGATGCTGACAAGCAAGAGCTGTTCCGCAAGGGTCTTCGCCGCAGCTCGCTATGAGCTATTGCCCTTCAGGTTCCAGACCTATCAGGAGCTGTTCAACCAGGCTTTCACTCTGAGCAAGGAAGAAAGGAACTTGAGCTTCCAAGAGGCCCGCACAGGGGACCACCAGAGTTCCTCGGGTTCTGAGAGCAAGAAGCGCAGGGTGTTTGTTCCCTACAGCGCCGTACCTCGTGCTCCTTCATGCCGAGAGCCGCGGATATAGGCCACCTCCTCCGCGCCCACTACTTCGACACTTGGGGTAGGCGGGAGTGGGTACCGTCCTATGCTACCTGCTCCACCTGGACTCACTTGCTACACCTGTGGCCAGGCTGGCCACTACTCCAGGGAGTGCCCCCAGAAGGCACCTCTCGCGATAACTCCTGCACGAGCCCCTGCCACTCCAACTGGCAAGGCTGGACCTATTGTGCGTGGTCGCCTGAACCACGTCTCTGCTGAAGAAGCTGAAGAGGACCCCGGCGTTCTCATGGGTGAGTTACGAATCAACGGCAATCAGCTACAGTTTTGTTTGACTCTGGAGCATCGCATTCATTCATATCCATAGCTTTTGCAAAAGACCACAAAATACCGTTTGAGAAATGAGTCCCTTGGTGATCGCCACTCCTGGCTCCAAATGGCAAACCGATGGGGTTACTCCTGAGTTCAGATTACATAGGTTACTCTCTTTCCTTTGCTTGGTAGCTCTGAGTCAAAGGCATTGATGTCATACTGGGCATGAACTGGCTAGCCAAATACCAGGCTAATCTCGACTGTGCTGCCAAGACCGTCACCGTGACCAATTCTTCCGGTGACAGTGTGAAGTATTGGTCTGCATTGTCAAGACCTCCGTCCTCCATCATACCCAACTCACCTGAGATTCTCCTTTGCTTTATGGAAGGCGAATCCCTCCTGAAATCCAGGACATACACGTGGTGTGTGACTTCCCGGATGTGTTCCCGGAAGAATTGCCTGGCATGCCTCCTGACCGAAGTGTGGAGTTTGTCATAGACTACTTCCCGGTACCGCTCCAATTTCCAAGAAGCCCTACCGTATGCCGGTGGAAGAGTTGGCTCTGTTGAAAGAGCAAATTGATCAGCTGTTAGCTAAGGAGTTCATCCAGCCTAGCAGTTCACCTTGGGGTTGTCCGGTACTCTTTGTCAAGAAGAGGGATTCTACCGTGCCTCGTCTAGTCTCTGACTATCGACCGTTGAATGCGGTGACAATCAAGAACAAGTATCCTATTCCTCGCATCAATGATCTGTTGGATCAGTTAGCTGGTGCAACGGTATTCTCCAAGATGGATCTGAGGTCAGGATACCATCAGATAAAAATCAGAAAGGAGGATATTCCAAAGACGGCATTTGTTACTCGCTATGGCTCATATGAGTATACCGTCATGTCCTTTGGTCTCACAATGCTCCAGCTACTTTCATGAGGCTCATGAACTCCATCTTCATGGATTATCTTGACAAGTTTGTCGTCATTTACATTGATGACATCCTCATCTATTCCAAAACCAATGAAGAGCATGAGGAACATCTTCGTTTGGTTCTGACAGACTTCGAGAACACCGCCTCTATGCCAAGTTCTCCAAGTGTGAGTTTTGGTTGGATAATTGTCTTCCTTGGTCATGTGATATCCGCTGGTGGTGTGGCTGTCATTCCGACAAGATTCAGTCCATTCTGGATTGGAAAACTCCAATGTCAGTCAAGGACATCCGTAGCTTTCTCGGATTGGCAGGTTATTACCGCCGATTCATCGAAGGTTTCTCCAAGATAGCCAAGGCCTGACTGACCTTCTCAAGAAGGATAAAAAGTTTGTATGGTCGGCCGAAGCTGAAGAGAGCTTCAAAACACTGAAAGCCAAACTCACTCCGCTCCTGTGCTTGTCCTGCCGGACACAAGCAAGGATTTCGTCGTCTTCTGTGACGCCTCTCTGCAAGGCTTGGGCTGTGTGCTAATGCAAGATGGCCATGTGGTGGCATATGCTTCTCGCCAATTAAGCCGCATGAGACAACTACCCAACTCATGATCTAGAACTTGCCGCTGTGGTCTATGCTTTGAAGCAATGGAGACCATACCTGTTTGGTAACCGTTGCGAGATCTTCTCGGATCACAAGAGTCTGAAGTACCTCTTCACCCAGCCGGATTTAAATCTCAGGCAAAGGCGTTGGTTGGAGTTAATCACGGACTACAATGTGAGTCTGAACTATCAACCCGGCAAAGCAAACGTCGTGGCTGACGCGCTAAGTCGGAAGTCCTATTGCAACAATCTGATGATTGAGAAGGCCCAACCTGCCCTTCATGAAGAGTTCTCTCGTTTGAACTTAGAAATGGTTCCCTCCGGCTATCTTGCAAATCTGGAGATCAAATCTACTCTTGTAGACCAGATTAAGGATGCTCAAACTCGTGACAAGGGTATTCAAAAATCAAGGAGAACATTGCTAGCGGGAAGGCCAAATGTTTTTCTGTCAATGAATCCGGAGTTGTTTATTTTGGTGACCGCTTGGTAGTGCCAAAGAAACAAAATTGAGAGGGCTGATCCTCCAAGAAGCTCATGAATCTCCTCTCTCTATTCATCCCGGTAGTACCAAGATGTACCAAGACCTTCGACCACTATTCTGGTGGACTCGTATGAAACGAGAAATTGCCAAGTATGTTGCTGAATGCGACACCTGTCGACGGGTAAAGGCTGAACATCAAAGACCTGCCGGCACTCTTCGCCCTATTGCAGTCCCGAGTGGAAATGGGATGAAATTGGTATGGACTTCATCACCGGGTTTCCCCGATCTCAAAAGGGCAACAATGCAATATGGGTAATCATTGATCGTCTTTCCAAGGTTGCTCACTTCCTACCAGTCCGTGATGATATACGGGCAAGTCAACTTGCTGACTTATATTTGGCTCGTATTGTTCCATTGCATGGGGTCCCTCTGAGGATCATATCGGACCGTGGAAGTATCTTTGTATCCAAATTTTGGCAGAGTTTCCAAACTGCTATGGGGTCCCGTCTCAACTTCAGTACCGCCTACCATCCTCAAACTGATGGTCAGACCGAAAGAGTGAACCAAGTGTTGGAAGACATGCTTCGGGCATGTGTAATCTCTTTTGGCAAGGGTTGGGAAAAGTATCTCCCTTTCGCGGAGTTCTCCTACAACAATAGCTATCAAGCTAGTCTGGGCATGGCTCCCTTCGAGGCTCTTTATGGAAGAAAATGCCGCACTCCTCTAAATTGGTCCGAGACCGGAGAGAGAGCACTCTTTGGTCCGGATGTGATCAATGAAGCTGAGGAGAAGGTGAGAATCATGAGAAATCTGAAGATTGCTCAGTCTAGGCAGAAGAGCTACTATGATAAGCACCATCAGGAAATTCACTATGAAATTGTGATAAAGCTTATCTCCGCGTCTCTCCCCTTCGTGGCGTTCGCCGCTTCGGAATCAAAGGGAAATTGGCACCTCGCTATGTTGGCCCTTTCACTGTTCTGGCCAAGCGAGGAGATCTTTCTTATCAACTGGAGTTACCGGTCAAATTCCCAAATGTACATGATGTGTTTCATGTCTCCCAACTTCGCCGGTGTTTCAAGGATCCTATCCATGGGGTCAATCATGAAGAGTTGGATCTCCAGGAAGATCTCACTTATCGCGAGCATCCTATCCGTGTCCTGGATGAAGCCGAAAGGAAGACCCGTAACAAGACCACCAAGTTCCTCAAAATCCAGTGGTCTCATCATTCCGAGGAAGAAGCTACTTGGGAACGAGAGTCTAGTCTTCGCGAAGAGTATCCCGACTTCTTTTCGCAATCTTAGAATCTCGGGGCGAGATTCCTGTAAGGAGGGTAGAGTTGTAACATCCCAAAGTTGAGAACCTGAAAACCGGTGTAAAATTTTCGCTTCCGCATGTTGTACTGTTGGGTCTGTGACCTCTGGTTGTAAGTTGCTATCTTTCTCTATTATAAGAGTTGAACTATATGTTTTGTGTCGTAGAGTCTGTGATGTGCCAGTTGTTCCACAAGTCTTGATCTCTCTATTATGCATTGAGGGTTGTGCCTGTGTTAAGGCATCAATCGGGGTGTTGTGTTGCCAATGATCCATACCGAGCAACACCTGCCAAAGGTTTTGGCCGGGGATTGGTAAACCCGTAACCTCCGGTTGTATCGCTTAACCGGTGACACACAGCATCACTGTATAACAGTCGGGTCAGGGCGCCACAGGAGTACCTTTCCAACCACTTTTACCACTTTACCATTTTCTGCCATTTAAAAATCCAAAAATACAAAAATACTTTTACATCTTGCATTCATCATAAAAAAAACCAAAAATATCATTTATCATTGCTACCACCATCCTTGCATATTTATTTACCACCATTGCATATTTATTTCTTGTTTGCATTGCATATTATCTTGATATCATTCTCACACCTTGTGCTTGACAACCATTAGGTGAGGTTGAGGACCAAAACATTTACTTTGTTTTGTAGGTAACCAAAAGAAGGATAGGAAAGATAAATCTTCACTACTGATTCCCCGAGAGTTCGATATTAAACCCTCGAGTCACCCCTCGTGGGGAAAACACGTCTTCCACTTACTACACACTCTGCACTTGGAGTCTCAACCTAACCCATTTATTTTTCACGCAGGTAACTACATGAAGGGCCATCAAGACTGTTTTCTGGCGCCGTTGCCGGGGAATCATTGCTGAAAGGTTTATCCAAGGATATCTCACCAAGTCAACTTCATCACCAACTTGTGCTAACACCTAAGCATGGGGAGGTTGCACCTACGTGAGCATCATCTTATCCATCTTTACCTTCAAAGCAATTTATCTTGTTTTGTCATTGTCTTGCATTTTTAGTTCGGTTTGCATATTTATTTTCAGTTTTGCATAAAAAATAAAAAAAACATAAAAACTTGCAATCATGTTCTGGGAAACAAACAAGGAGTGAGTCCTCCATTGAATTCGGTTTCTAATTTTAAACAATATCATGGAGAAACATTAAAAGATGCTTGGGTAAGAATTAATAGGATGCACTATGAAGATCCTACACCTTGTGAAGATGAAAAGCTAAACCTTTACTTCTATTATGGAATAGACCCTTGGTACCAAAATGCTTTAGATGGGGCTACAGGGGGAAGTTTTGTGTTGTCAACACCACCTTGTGCAGCCATGACACTTAGAAGAATCTTTGGTAGCTTTGTGGGTAGCAAGAAAAAGTTGGAGGACACCGCGGTAGCACTTGCATTATCCAAAGATAAATTTGAAACTAAGTTAGAGAAGCTACCAAGTAAAGAGGATTTTGAACAACTAGTATCTTATTCTGAAAACATTATTCCCAAGATAAACAATGAATTAGTTAATGTCATGCATAAACTAAGATTATGTGAGAAGGAATTTCTTGAAAAAGATGTTTACCTCAATAGAATTGAGGAAAAGCTGGTTTTGTTAGTGATTCAATAAGAAAAGACTCATCATTTAAACATGTGAAAGAAGTTCCTGTTAAGCAACAAGTTTGGGTTAAAAAGGAAAAGAAGTTGAGGAAGTTAAAATGCTTAGTGAAGTAAAGAATCCATTGCTTGACTTAGAGAATTGTAGCTTGCATGAATTAATATCTATCTTACAAAAATTTGCAAGTGATCCTTCCATCAACTCTAACCAAGCTGGTTTTGGTTCTTATATTGCTAATCATGTGTTAAAGAAAAGATTGCTAGGTACAACCAAGAGGCTATGATACCACCTAAGCTTGGGGATATATGGATTCCCAAAGTCCTAGTAACCATTGGAAAAGAGACACACCATGCTATACTTGATCTAGGATCTAGTGTCTCTGTTTTATCTAAAGAACTATATGAAGTACTTGAATTGAAAAATCTTGAAAAATGCTCTATTGAACTTGCACTTGCTGATGATTCCATTAAACATGCTTTAGGAAAAGTAAGTGATGTTATGGTAGAGTTACATATGACATTTGTGCCTGTTGATTTTCTAATCATGGATATGGGGAATAAAACCTCTAGTCCAATTATTCTTGGAAGACCTTTTCTTCGTACTACAGGTGCTATCATTGATTCAAAAGAAGGGAATGTGAAGTTTCAGTTTCCACACAAGAAGTGCATGGAACACTTCCCAAGGAAGAGGGACACACCAAAGTTCAAGCTCCCTCATGAGCTTCGTCCACA
This sequence comes from Poa pratensis, assembly GCA_947311845.1. Classification (NCBI taxonomy): domain Eukaryota; kingdom Viridiplantae; phylum Streptophyta; class Magnoliopsida; order Poales; family Poaceae; genus Poa; species Poa pratensis. The sequence goes on from CAMZMU010000078.1 coordinate 39,708,655, forward strand.
ATAAACATCAAGTAAGAAGCCTAGCTATATGGCTATAAAGAAAGCGCTTTACGGGAGGCAACCCGGTTGTTTTTATTTGTGATTTTCTTTGTGTCCTCTTGCTGTAACAAGAGACTTTGTGTTTAGTTTAGTTTCTGGAATTTTTAATAAAGTGCCAAGTTTTACTCATTTTGGTTTGAAGAAGTTGCTTATAGCGTTCGGAGATTTTATTCCTGCACGAATCTGTGCACGGTATGATTTTTAATTCTTATTCTGTAACTCCGAATGAGCTCATATTTAAACTGTAGTTGCAACTTTTCATCCTCTGTATGCATGAATTTTTCGGAATTTTCGACAAAGTTAAGTAGGGTAGAAAAATACGTTTTGCTGCTGCTGTTTTTTGGACAGATTCTGTCCCATTTTGTTTGATGCATGCTTAGAACTTTTAACTTGAATCTTTTTGATCCAATTGAGTTTATGAGTAGGCATACAACATTATACATTTCTGGACATTCATATGAATTTTTGTTCAAGGATTATATGCAGCAAGAAATCTATTTGTTTATCACTACTAATGCACCCCACAGAAAAGAAATGGGAGAAACGGTGTTTTGAAGTTTTTTCACAGGGATTAGAGGAGATGCACCAAGAGCTATCCAAGGATGGTGAAGACCATAAGCTTGGGGATGTGAAGACAACCCCACTGGACCTACACACTCTCGGTTTGCACACGTCTAACTTCTGTTTTTCGATCGAAACACTTTATCGCATAAACTTGGAGCGTCTTTTTGTTTGTTTTGGTTTGATTTTTATTTTGTGAGACCACCACACTATCATTTATATATGAGAGAGCTACTGGAAATTTGGGTTGAATTATGTTGGATGCTATTATTAGATTGGGAAAAGGGATGTTTAGTTGATTTTAAAAGATACATATAGTTGCATGATTCATGAGCTTGTTAATGAGTAATAATTTGCAAGTATTTTATCAAGAGCTATCTTTTATTCATGTTTTGATGCTGAATGTTATTTACCTTGTTTTAACATGGATTAGTTAGTTCTATGGACACTCATGCATGCATTTAGATGGTCAACTTTCTCCCTCTTGCTAGCCCAAAAATTCCAACAAGCAAAAACTTGTTTCCAACACCTTCAACCAAAGTTTTTCCAGTGAGTCCACCATATCTACCTATTAGCTTTATGCTATTCCGAGTATGTTTATCATGATATTTGTGTTATCTATACCTCTGAATGAAAATGCTTATGTTGTTGATTGTTGTGGGAAAAGTTGGTTATAGAGCTCTCTCGAACTTGATGCACACTTTACTTTTATTGCATAAATAAAATATGACCCATTGTGATTAAAATTATGATGTTGTGGGCTTGACAAATGTCTTTGGTTGAGAGTTAGCTCATATGTGCTGTCACATGGCAAGCTTTCAACATGCACTTCATTCATTTAGTTGATATCATGTACTTTTGTTTATGGATGCTTACCATGGGTGAAATAAATGTGGAAATGAAGTGAGTTTAAATGAGTTTGTATAAATGGTTAGAGAGACGCCTGGGCCGCTAATCTAAGCCATGCATCATTCATGGTGGAAATTTACTTACATGCTATGGTGAACCTTCTGTGATACACCTTACAATAAAAAGCTATCTAATGGTAAATAAAAAGGGTGTTGAGATTGTTCATTGTGTTTGTTTGTCTTGTCATTTTGATATGGGCTTGTTCCATATCCTGGGACAAGAGGTACCCCAGTTGACGCTCTTAATGATACTATTATTACTTACAATGATATTTAACTTGAACTTGCTTTGTTTCCCAAGTTGAGTAACACATGGAGTAGGTACTTGTATTCAAGGGGCATGAGACTTTCAACCTGTACTTTGTCAAGCACACTACTCATATTTGCTTTCACTTTAAACTTAATCATTCAAGATGCTATGATAGGGGAATGAGAGCTTGACACCAAGGATTACCACATTACAATCATTAACTTAAGTAGAGAAGTTCAGAAGTTAGATGAAATTTATTCATGCTTTACCTCTACTCATATATATATCTTTCCAAAGTGTCCACCTTTTATATTCAGATTTTCATCAATACTCTATGACCATTGTAGGATGTTCTTACTTATCATTATGCATACATGTGGTCCATAGTACTTCTCTTATGTTACACTTTGTGAATTATCATTGAACATCCTTGCATTGAATACTTGATATCACTTCATAAACTATCTTGCATATTGCTACTCCTTTTAAGAATGAATCATTTGACTCTATGTAGCAATAGTAATCATCTTTGATATCCATTGATAGTATTAAATTGCAAAGTCCATGTTAGTTTTATCACCTTCATACTCGAGGACGAGTATAGGTTAAGCTTGGGGATGTTGATGCATGTAAAATGCATACATGAACTTTGCATTATTACTTATATTCCAGTCATATTTGCATCATATAAGGGTTATATCACTGTTTTATAATGATTTTGGGAATATTTGATATGTTTCCTATTTTTATGGAATTAACCCTGCGCAGGCAGAAAACCCTATTTTATATTTTAATGTTTCAGGGACCCAAACGACGTCCAAATGACCTGGAAATTTAAGCATCAGTTTTTGGAAGGAACAAAGCGTGGGAGCGAAGGAAGCAAACAAGCGGAGGCCCGAGGGCCAATGAGTGGGCCCACGCGGCCCTGTACCTGGCCGCGTGGGACCCCCCTTTTGGCCTCGAGCTCCGTTGCCGTCGATCTTTCCTCCACCGACTCCGTTTTGACCTAAAACCCTATAAAAATAGTCCCCCGACGTTCTCTGGAAGGAGCGCCGCAGAAACACAGAAACACCGAAACAGAGACCTGGAGTTGCAGATTGGAGGGGGAAAACTCCGGCGGGGCGCTGCCGGCGTGGTCTCCATCTTCTCCAACGACTTCTCCACCGTCTCCATGATGAAGAGGGAGTAGTCCACCTCTGGACTATGGGTTTGTGGAAGTAACTTATGTATCTCTCTCTCTTGAGCTTCACTAATTAGTACCGTATGAGCTGCTGAACATGATTACGGTCATCTATGTAATACCTTTGTGGTGGATCTTTTTATGAGTTAATATATGTTTGAGATTGCAATGGTTTTGTTTCAGTTATGAAAGTAGATGCATATTATGTACCCCGTTCTTATTTACTTGTCATGATCAAGCATGTTTATGAGAGCGTGTGAGGGGGAACGTGTGCATTAGTTGGAGTAACGGGGGGTGGCTAGTGCAGTGAACGTGAGAGAAAGTTCTGCGATCCACTTGGGTATCTACCTTACTTTGTTGCCTCACTAGGGATAAAAAGAAATACCATGCTACCGGAGATGTGGGTGTGACCATTGCCACTTCCTCCATGACTAGATCTAGCATGTTCTTATTTTAACTTCATGTCATGATACTTATTGCTATACTCTGAGTTATCTTAATTACTGAGGTGTTATGATTTAGTTCGCATCTTGGTGGAGTATAAGAGAGACTAATAACCAAAAGGTCTCTATGTTAGGACGTGATGCCCATATAATTATAACTTGTCATTAAACTGTTGTGTTGCAATCTCATATGTCAACTCTAGTGTTCCATTGTCTACCACTTTATTAAAGAGAGAGTGCATTTGTGAAACCATGAACCCCGGTCCATTTTTAATCATAAGAAACACCTTTCCAACCACTTTTACCACTTTACCATTTTCTGCCATTTAAAAATCCGAAAATACAAAAACACTTTTACATCTTGCATTCATCATAAAAACCCAAAAATATCATTTATCATTGCTACCACCATCCTTGCATATTTATTTACCACCATTGCATATTTATTTCTTGTTTGCATTGCATATTATCTTGATATCATTCTCACACCTTGTGCTTGACAACCACTAGGTGAGGTTGAGGACCAAAACATTTACTTTGTTTTGTAGGTAACCAAAAGAAGGATAGGAAAGATAAATCTTCACTACTGATTCCCCGAGAGTTCGATATTAAACCCTCGAGTCACCCCTCGTGGGAAAACACGTCTTCCACTTACTACACACTCTGCACTTGGAGTCTCAACCTAACCCATTTACTTTTCACGCAGGTAACTACGTGAAGGGCCATCAATACCTCAGTGATAATTCCTCTTTTTAAGAGAGAAACCAGCCAAGACTTGAGAAGAAGGGCAGAAGTGGTTAATTTGGTCGGCACCGTGGCTCCACAATTAAGCCTTGAGCCATGTACAATATGTTCACAAATAATTGTTGAATTACACATTTTGAGAACAAAACTTTGTTGAATTGCAAGACAGGATAATGATACGTCTCAAACATATCTATAATTTTGATTGTTCCATGCTTATTTTACACCATTGCTACATGTTTTTATTATAGTTTTATATCATTTTAGGTCATTTATTGGACTAACTATTAACACAGTGCTAGTTTTTATTTATTTTGTCTATGCATTGTAGAAAACGCCAAAAAATTAAAGTGCTCGAAAAAATCAGAAAACGCCAAAAAATGAAAGTGCTCGGAAAAATCTAAAAACATTACAGAAATTCTAATTCGCCAAAAAAGTTCGGAAGCCATAAGGACAAGTCGAGGGGAGGCCCGCAGCCCTAGACAACCCTTGCGCACGGCTGGCCGCGCCCACAGCCCGCCTGGGCGCCTCGGGTACCGCCTCATGATACCCTTCGGACTATATATTTGACACAATGTAAAACCCTAACCCCCGGAGAATTTTTCCAAAAACACACCAGAGCCCCGCTGCCATCGACCTCCGGAGCCATCTTCATCGATGTTGCTGCCTCCCATGAGGATGTAGGAGTAGTCCCTCATCGGGGCTGAGGGCTCGTACCTATAGCTATGTGGTTATCTCTCTCTCATGGTGTGATCATGAGTATTGTTTAATTTAGTTGAATTCATATGATGTTTCCCTTTCTTTATGTAATGGATATGTTGCTCAATTGAATTTATTTAGTATAATTTCCGGAGTCACCTGTGTGAACTCGGTGCCATGGTGACAGTGCGGGTACCGTGTGTGTGGCTCTACTGGACCATAGATTAGAGGGATATTTATCTTGAGTTGTTCTTCATGTTGGATGGCATTATGCAATTGTGGTGTTTGTTTAGACGGATTATGTTATCATTGTTGATAGTTAGCACCAGTGAAAGTAAGATCCCTAAGCCTTGTTTCCAACCATTGAAACACCGTTTACTTTCAGTTTTGTTACTTGTTACCTTACTACCATTTTTATTTAAGATTATAAACACCACCTTTTACCATCCATATTACTTGTCTTTTACCATCTATTCGCCGAACTAGTGCACCTATACAACAGACAATTGTATTAGGTGTGTTGGGTACATAAGGGACTTCTTTGTATCTTAATTACGTGCTTGCTTAAGAGGGATACTTTCAACCTCCATCTCCCTGAGTTTGATAAACTTTGGTCATTCACTTAAGAGAAATTTGCTACTGTTCTGCAAACTTCTGCACCTGGAGGCCCAACAAAGTCTTAAAAAATAGGAGCGTGTAGTAGACATCAGATAACATGGTCAAGGCTTAGAGCTTTTTAAGACTAGGCTATTAGCAAAAACATGTAAAAAACTAGCTAGGATATTAGCTCTTCAACTTCTAATTAGGCTTTGAGATCATCTTGTTACACATTGCGGGCTGAATTATTATACTTCATGCGCATGTTGGCGTTTTGTAGCTGGACCTGTTAGATATAGTTTTCAGATATTTGTATGTCGACATGGAATATATGAAAACGTGGAGCTTGTAGGCTTTGTGTTGTGTGGATATAATAGAAATAAACTATTTTGGATTCGTTTATGTCTTAGTTGACTAAGATTTTATTTAATTCATACAAATGCAATTACAAGAGAAAATTAAATGTGTAAATAGGTGAAAATGTGCATCTCGGTGGAGTTCACTTTTCTAAGAACTAGAATATACCCCGCGCGTTGCTGCGAGAATTTTTAGCAATAGTTATTTATAAAATTTAGGAGATTCAATGGAGTAAAAAGTATAGAAACGAAACAAAAAAGGTTGTTGAAATAAACAATATCCATATAATGCCGACTTATCCATTTTATATACATCCTTTCAATCAGCAAGGGTGGACGCTTCCGTATCCCTTTTCGGAAGCGTTCCCTCTGTTTCATATTAGTTGACATTGAATTGGATGTCTTTAGTACTAAAATAAATCTAAATACATTCATTTGAATGTCAAGTAATTATATGGAACGGAGGAGTATCAAGCATGACACGTAAAAAGCTTTCATTCTTTGCTCAATGGATTGACAAACATGTTTTTGCTCTTTGGCAGCGGAAGATAAAATTCAGAATGCCACAGGTTGCAACTCATAAGAAATTAAGAATCAATGAGACGTATGCAGCTGCTGCAATGTAACTTGCTCTCTCGGCTTATTTTTTAACCTGTTCTGTCAGCTTCTTGCACTACTTTGTGTGCGTTGTCCCTTGCGCCCTAGCCTGGAACTTGCCGAGCAGGGCATCTGTAGCTTCTCTTTCCCCATATATGAATGAAAAGCAGATTTCTGCCTTCGTCAAGGAATAAGAAGAAATCATGTATAAGGGGGTATGGGCTGATAACTAAATACAATATGAACCGAACCTTTAGGTTAAATGTGGGCTTCTCACCAGCAGGAACCTAATGTGCGTGAACAACAACATCAGTTACAATTTCCGCACATCTGCAAGAACCAACCCTATAGCCTGAGATAACTAATATCATGACATGTTCCAAGTAAATAACCAGCAAGCACAACGAATTCCAGCTCAACTTCCAATCTCTGCATACAACTTGCTGATTTTTTCACAGCATCCCACTACTGAAATGTAAGGACAAAAGAAATGCATTGCAGTTAAATCTAATCAGTGATAAACAGGCGTTCTAATCAGTGATAAACAGGCGTTCTGTTCACAGGCTCACAAACGGCTGCTGACACTACAGGTCTGCAGCACACAACTAATCAGAACAATAGCGGGGAAATGCACTCTATGATCCAGAGTGCCTATACAATGTATTCGGGTCTTATTCAAGTTGCCGAATATATAGGGTTAGTTTGTTTTTTTAATGGTAAACTGGCTGACTGTAAATACAACCCTTTTCAACTTCCTTGCTGGTGGCACGTGGATAATACCTTCAAATTGTGTTAATTAACATGATATGTAGATGTAAAATACAACTACGATCTGTGGAACCTTTATTTACACATTCAACTACAGCTATTGAGTTTGTCCAATTCTCTATCACATCTGTAACAGTTGGTGCAAAAGATATACCTATTTTGAGAACTGATCAAATATGCATACCTTATTATCTGTGATCCGTGGGATGGAATGTAGATCCGAAAATACTCTTGATCATACAAACAGAAAAAATAGGAGCAAGGACACCTTGATTATTTGCTGCAATTGAATCCACAATGAACATCAATTTTAGGCAAGTAACCACTTTGTCGGTGCTAGCTCAATTATTAAAACAGAGGATACAATTATATGCAACTAAACTGCACCACTGTTTTCATATAGGCATTCGAGTTTCCATCAATACGAAGTGCGGAAGTACATGAAACATACGCACTTGGGACATTGAAATATTAATCAACAGCCAGCTGCAGGGAGTTGTGGCCGTAAAGGAGGAAAATAATATAATTTTTTTTTGTAGTGGCGATCTGCATTTACCTCATACGGTGAGGTGATTCAAATGGGGCTCTACAAAGGCGAGGGCTCCAGATACAGAGTTTCATCCCGTTCAGGTGATGTGCTCGGAGGATCGGACTCCAGCACGTTGTCTTTGTGAAAGCAAAACCTAGCAGATCAAAAATTAAATTAATGGAGGAGAGACATGCCAAAGAGAAGGTGAAGAATAGGAGGGAATGACTCACCGCTGGTGATTGATATTTTGATAGAATGATAGGAGGAGAATCTCGGCCACCCAGCTGCAATGGAGACGACAGATAGGGGTCAGCTCCACTATTTAAGGGTTCCTCTTGCGGGGAGAAGATGAAGAGGAAGGGAAAAAATCATCAATGCCTTCTGATCTGTTCCGTGAGTTGAACCGAAGGGAGATGAACGAATGGGTAATGAATGGAGAAGACGAAGTGTAAGGCTGACTCCACTAATGCGATGGGCGACTGCGCTATGGAAACTGAAGCGAGCTAGTGTGGGCAATAAGGGCGAGGTGGACGCAAGGGCAAGCAAATCTTCTCGTCTAGCCAATTTATGGGCTTCTCTTCCAGCCCAATTAGCGACGACTTGGCCATGTAGGAAAAGTGATCGAGCGAGCCGGTCAAAATAATAAAAAGAAGCGAGCAAGGGAGCGTACAAAGTTGCGAGGAGGGAAAATAAAGGGTGACGTGGACGCATGAGAGGGCTGAAAAATCAGGTAGTGGGTCATTCCTATTTATATATAGAAGATATGCAAGTTGCATTTAATAAAAGTGTGAATTCCACTTTTTATCCCATATTTGATCGTTTGAGACACTTATAACTCGTCTAGTGAAACTAAATGATAAATACACCATATATTAAATTTTGAACACGAATGTACCCTATTTTGATATTATATACGTTTCGCTAGAATAGACCGGCATATTAGTACTACGCACCATCCTTTTTATTCGTGGTGTTTGTCCTGATACTCCTCGATCTGGTGCCAAACGGAAAATGTATAAAAAATTTAGAGGGTCCAAATCTTCTAAAATGGATAATCTGGATGACTTCTTACTAAATGAGTAATAAGTCATTAAACGGAATTCACTCAAAGAAAAGAAGTTGTACTGCCGTAGAGGGTTGGAGACGTTCGCGCATCAAGGAAAAAATAACATTGATAGACCAAAGTAGCGAAGAGTTTAAAAGACACTATTAGCATGATATATTGTGCTACAACTTGATATTAGCGAGACACTCTTGCACTATTAGCGTACTATTAGCGTGCTGCACAGCGGAACGATCCGAAGGATGATCTAGCATGATGATAAGGCTTTTCCTTTTATTAAGCTACTAGTTGTGGGAAATAAACAAAATCAGCAAGGCACTCTTGCAGCTACAAACCAGGATCTGGCCTGGGGTGACGTGCTGATTATCTACCTATTGTACTAACCAACTTGTCACGTGTGTGTGCATCAGAGAGAGACTTTTGGCTTTCTTTGATGATTGATTAGAGGCGAGGTCAAGTGAGAGCGACGGAGTAATCGCCAAGTCGAAGCTCCTGTCTCAACTTTCCAAGTTCCCCCATTTCTCTCTCTCACCGCCTCTTCCATCAGCTCTCCTCGCCGGCTGTTTGTCGGGCACCACTTCTCCCTGCGGGCTGGTTCTCGGGCACCGGCGGCGCTACGGGCGCAGGAGCATCTACATCAGGTAATTTACGCCTTTTCTTTTTTGGTCTGGATCCCAGTTCCTTTCTTGCTTCCGCGGCCTTGGGGTGGGCAAAACAATGTCTTGCTCTGACCTACATAAGCTCCAACCCGACCCAATGCTGCTGTGAAATCTACCATGGCCGTACCGTACCGTAGCTTAGCGTCACCGCCGGCGCCTCAAAGCCCCCAAACCCCTCAGCATGTAGCACCCGTGGCCGCCATTGTCGCTCTACCTCGTCGCCTCCCTGCTGTCTCCACCCCTAGACCGCAATCTGGTTGGACATTGATTGGTTTTTCAGGTATGAGATTTCAGGCAAGAGTTTTGACTCTTTTGTTCGAGATAGATCGGTTCTTTCTTCCATTTTGCATCCTACAACAAGTCAATGCTGTTAATTATTTTTTATTTCACAAAGAAACAATATAACCTACATGTGCATGGATGGTGCCAGAGCCAATGGATATGAATGCTATTACTTTATTATTGGGCTAATCTTGACAAATCGCCATAGAAAACTACTAATGGTAAGTCGTATGTACTACAGTTTGGCATGCTACTTGACCTTACAATGGTAAGATAATTGTGTGAATTTTAGTGAAATTCCCATTTTTCTTTTTTGACGGATTTGATCAGAATAGCAATGCATAGTACCTTTTTAACAACATTAAGAGTACTTTTTATATGCAAATCAAGTACTAGCCTGGAGGACATGCTACCTGACTTCTTCTTTTTTTTGACGGAAAAGGCAGTCTGGCCTGCTTTTCATTGAAATTAGAAGTAGTGTACAGGAGTACAAAGTAACCAAAAATAAAAATAGTTTAGTCAAATTCACATTGGTATTTTGGCATGGGTTTGATAAGAATAGCAATGCATAGTGCCCGCATAGTGCCTGAAGACAAGATTACACCATCAGATGGAGTGCCCGCATAGTGCCTGTTTGTTGGTCGCCTGAGCTTTGAGGGAGCACGATTTTTCCAACTGCGATGACAGCTGCTTTTTTATTCAATTTGATTCACCACTTGCTCCTTTTTTTTTGTTGGAGTGGGGGAGTCTGACTTTACTTGGCCCTGTTGCTGGGTGTGCCACTGAATTGCATAAACCTGGTTCTCTTAATCTAGTTTCTGATAAATATTTGTTTCAGGCACTCCTCTAGTCACATATTTCAAAGCAGTAAACTAGCAATACAGCGAGTTTTTTTTTGAGGGAAAATACAGCGAATTCTTATTACTGAACTCAAACTTAAAGATGTTTGGATTTAATAATGCCGATACAAGTACCAGCCTCTTACTACATAATTAACTAAATATATTTCATAGTGAAATGGTACTGATACACGGACATATGTGTTTTTAACCATTTATGCGTTTGTGATCTGAATCTAATATGTACATTTACACCGACTTGCATTAAATTTTCATCATTCAGTGAGCATCTTGTATTTCACAAAAATAGGGGAACTGACTCCTTACGTTGGGCCCAGTCTGTCCAACTTTGAGACATTCGGATATGTTTAAGGCAAGGATGATTATCATAAGTGATTCCCACCATATCATGAGATTCATGTTCTTGTAAATCGACAATTCTTGAAATCCAGAAGACAAATGGAATCTAGGATTATAATTTTGGCAAGGTTTTTTTTTTGCAGTTTTCTTGTAGATCATCCATGACATACTGTATTTCCTTATTAGAATTTTTTTATGCTGCTCTTTTTTCCGCAGGAATTCAGCTCCAAATTAGTCAGTTCTCTTTGTTGGCATCCACGCTTTGATTTCTGATTTACAAGCATGGCTTCTTGCTTTATGTGTGGAAAGGACATCAAACAAACTATTGAAGGTGAAGAAGGTCAGCATTTCATGTCTTTGCTCAGTTTATAACCACTTCTATGTACAGAAGGCACATCGTTCTGATTCACTCGCATTTGCTTCTGGTAGCTCCAGGAGGAAGTAAGGTGAGGGTTTTTTCTTATAGTGAGCTCAGGAAAGCTACACATGATTTTAGTGGGGCAAACAAGATTGGCGAAGGCGGCTTTGGTTCCGTGTTCAGGGTAATTTGCCTTAGTCACTGGTCACTTCAAACTCCATTGCATCATATACTAACTAAAATTCATTTTGTTTCATCAGGGAAGGCTTAAAGATGGCACAATTGTTGCGGTAAAGGTGCTTTCTTCCCATTCCAAGCAAGGCATCAGAGAGTTCTTTACTGAACTTACAGCAATTTCTGATATTGTGCATGAAAATCTGATCACCTTGGTTGGTTGCTGCGCTGAGGGACCCCATAGGATCCTTGTATACAACTATCTTGAGAACAACAGCCTTGCACATAAGCTGCTAGGTGACACTATTCTGCCTAATGTGTCCTTCATTGATCGTATCAGGCTTTAATAACTATCTTACTTAAGTATGTAATCCATGGTATTGCAGGAAAAGGTTATAGCAGCATTCAATTCAACTGGAGAACTCGTGTTAAAATTGCTTTAGGTATTGCCCATGGGCTTGCGTTCCTCCACGAAGAAATCCGCTATCCCATAATCCACCGAGACATAAAGGCAAGCAATATTCTTCTCGACAAGGATCTCACCCCTAAAATTTCTGATTTTGGGTTGGCAAAGCTCCTCCCTCCAAATGCAACTCATGTGAGCACCCGGGTTGCAGGTACAATGTAAGTATATCTTTGATTGGAGGTTTCTTTGAAACTTGAAATCAATTTAATTCTTATCTCTGTTTTTTTGTCCCTTTCTGTCAGAGGATACCTGGCTCCTGAATATGCAGTTAGAGGGCAAGTGACAAAGAAGTCAGATATTTATAGTTTTGGCGTTCTGTTATTGGAAATTGTTAGTGGAAGGTGTAACCACAATAATAGATTGCCTTATGAAGACCAATTTCTGCTCGAGAGGGTAAGTTCTATCGCAAATCGCAATACTATGTTCAGTGCCCTTATGCTTTGTTGTCAGACTGCAGTTGTGATTCCATTTCCATGATGAGGTTACCATTTAGGTGTTAGCTCGAACATACCTGATAAGATACTTTGCTACTTTTAGGGTTTACTGTTCTTGATATCCCAGTAACTATGTTTTTGATTTGGTCCGCGATATTAACATATACTCTTTATCTAAAAAAATGTTTTTGATTTGGCACACAAATAGCAACCACTTTTTGAGAGTACAATTTTATCTTTTGTCCTTTAAAAACCATCTGTTGGTATTTTTGCCCAGACAGCGAACTGTCGTGTGTATGAATATCGCTATTTAAAATTTTTAATGTTTGGAGGCACATTTGGTTGGATATTACTGATGGTACAGGTCTGCTGGTGCTCTTGCAGACATGGACATGTTATGAGCAAGGACAACTCGAGAAGATCATAGATGCAGATCTAGAAGATGACCTGGACGCTGAGGAGGCATGCCGATTCTTGAAGGTTGGTCTTCTTTGTACTCAAGACGCGATGAAACTCCGTCCCAACATGACCAACATCGTCCGGATGCTGACCGGAGAAAAAGGTGTCTCCAAAGAGAGGATCACCAAGCCTGCTGTGATTGGCGACATGGGAGACATCAAGGTCAATAACCAGGATCGACCAGTTGACTCCCATTCTCTGAGGTCCTTCACCATTACTGAACCATCTACAATCATATCGTCAGAAGCAACAACAGAGACATCGCCGTGAGAAGTAGATATATGATGCAAATCCTTTTGTTGTACATTATCGTGCTAAATAGACAGAGTGTGTGTGGTAGGTTGATTGATAAGCGAGTTTTCTTATGTTGTTTCGCTTTGTGTTAAGTTCTATGCAATGAAATTATTGCATAGTCATATAAGTTCCCTTTATAAGTTGCCTCTAATGTAACTGAGCTCGTCCAAATTTGTTGTTCCAGATGGTCTGCTTTTTCTGGCTACTCGTCAGAAGAAAATAAATAGCCATGACAGCAGTAAGCCTTATTTGTTTGGGTCTTTCTAAGTCTCACGTTTGTTAGATTTTCTTAAATCCCAGTCACCTGGGAAATTTACAACTGTAGTATGCAACCTGTTCCAGTCGCACTTTTCTATCTCAATTAGTTTCAGAAAAGTGCAACTGCATGCGAGTTTTGCTTTTCTCTAAACTATGGTTACAGTTTTCTTAGATGATTGAGACTTAGTAAAAATCTTAGGCGTTTGTGATTTAGCAAAACCATAATTGCTTGGCCTTTCTGACTCATTTTTTAGCGGAAGGACACAGATTTTATTGAGCGTTTACATAGATTCCCAACTCAGTTGGGGGTTCATAAACCAAACATGTCTACCCATATCTAGGGTGTGTTTGGTTTCCCGCATCGCCTCCAAATAGGCCCTGGCGATGCAAAATTGGGCCGTTTGGTTGCCCGGAATAGGGGTTGGCCTGAGCCCACATGAAGCTTAAAGTACCTCTCAGCCAACCCTGGAGGAACGACCGATTCGGCTGTTTTTCCAGAACTAGGTCTGGAAGAGCAAAATCGAGCGGGGCGGGGAACGAGGGTGCGCGCGGGGATGCATGCGTGGAGATGGCGGGAGACGAAATATTGGCCCACCATCTGGTGGCAAAACTACACTCACCTCCTCCTTTACTCGGTCACCTCGAGTGGGAGGACAAACTCCATTATTTTGGCACCGAGGGAGGCAGCGGCGACGACGGGGACGGGGACGGGGACGATTTAGATGTGAGCCACAGCAAGGTGGCGCCTTTAGATCTTGGGAGGCTCCGGCGACGGTGAGGGCGGCGGCGGCAGTGATAGCGGCGATGACCAAGAGCTCTGCATCCCGGACAAAGATCTGCCACATCTTCCACGACACCGGTAGCTGAAGACCGCCTTCTTCATGGAGGTAAACACCATAGCACCTAGCTACCGCGTAGAGTAGTAGTACTGCGTACATGGTTTGGTTACTAATGGATGTCGATGGACCTAGGACCCGCGGACGCAGCTTATCGTTCAGGCAGCCGCACTGATAGTAGTGATGCAGGCCTGACTGCTATTAGTCCACCATAGAGCTGTTCGTCGCAACTACAGGGAGGTAATCAGGTATGGACCATTGTTTGTCCGAGACCAAGAGAGGATGGCCAACCTGAACTACATCTACAACAATGAGGTTGAGGCTGTCAACATGTTGCTAATGGGTAGATCCCCTTTTGCTAAGCTAGTGGAGACGTTCATGGGTCAGAGGCCTGTTACAAGACAGCATACACACAACCGTGGAAGAACAAGTGGCAATGTTCTTGCATGTTGTTAGACATAACCGGAGGTTCAGAGTGATTCATAGCACTTTCAGGAGATCCAGTGAGACAATTTCGAGATATTTCAGGCAAGTCCTATATGCTATTGGAGAGCTCAGAGGTGAGATGATCAAGCCACCATCAGGTCAGACTCCACAGAAGATACGGCAAAGCCAGAGGTGGTATTCATATTTCAACGTGAGCAACTCAAATCTTCTAGTTCATGTCATGCCATGAGTGTTTTGGTTCCTAACATCACATTGTGTTCATGTAAACAGGACTGCATAGGTGCGATGGTACTCATGTCAGCTCGAGGGCCCAGGTCACAGGCTGTTGCTTACAGAGGTAGGAAGCACTACACCTCTCAGAATGTGCTTGCAGTTATTGAATTGGACCTGAAGTTCACCTACGTCCTGACTGGTTGGCAAAGATCTGCCCATGATGCTAGTATCCTGTCTGACACATAAGTCGACTTGATGGGATCAACATTCGAGATGACAAGTTCTACCTAAAGATGCAGGATATGCATGCCGCCCTGGTGTTCTTCCACCCTTCAGGTGTACCAGGTACCATCTGAATGAGTTCAGCGCTAGGAACTATCATAGGACTCCCCATCAATTGTTCAACCTGGGACACTCTAGCCCGAGAGTCACAATGGAGAGTTTGCTGCTCTGAAGAACAGATTCAAGATTCTTGATCAGAAGCCATTCCACCCTTTCCGCACCCAAGTCAAGCTGGTCCTAGCATGTTGCATTCTGCATAACTGGATCCTTGGATGGGGTATAGATGAGTTCTTCCCTGATGAGGAAGATGTGATTTCAGATGGCCAAGACTTGGACCATGGTGTGGAAGCAAATGATCAGGAAGCTTGGAAGGTGCTGAGAGAGGAGTGGGCTAACTCTATGTGGGCAAACAGAGGCCCTACATGATCTGAGCAAGAAGAAGAAGAAGAAGAAGAAGAGCTAGAAGAAGAAGAGGTAGTAGTAGTAGCTAGAGTTCAAACATTGCCATGCCCGTAAAAACATTCATTTGCTAGTAGATAGGAGAAATTGTATGTGCTGATGAACTGCTATTTGCTAGTAGATAAGGTCGAAACTATGCTATGCCCGTCAAATAACCGCGATGAACTGTTATTATCCAAGGTAATTTCACCACAGCTGGGAAGAGACGACCGAAAGCAAAGTCGTTTGGCAACCAAACATAGGTTTAGCCCTTATACAAGCAGGGCATAAAAAATTGCTCCAAAACAAACGGGTCTGGCTGCTTCTTTGTGGGCAACCAAACAGGCTGTCCAACGTGGCTCAGGCCTCGTTTTTCCATGGCCAGTCCCTGGGAAGCCACGAATGCAAAAGACACAAAAACCGTGCAGTAAACCAAACACGCCCCTAATATAGTTTCCGCGCGGCCTAGACGATGTTCATCACCATTCGTTTCTCGCCCTTCGTGGATCAAAGCCACTTCCTAAATTACTCCTTCTGAGCTAAAATCTTCTTAATGATCATGCAATGAGGCCCAAACCTTGCTCCCTGATTAATCTCCTTGACCATGGTAGGACAGTGATACAAAGCCAGGACCTTTCTGATGCAAGTCTGAAATCTCTCATCAAGCACAAGGCTTTGGTACATGCCATAGCCTCCAGAACCTCGGGATTCATTATTCCATCAGAGGTGACAGCCGAAGCTCTAAGGAAGAGGTCGCCCTCATCTCTGTGGACAGCTCTCACGACACCTTTGTTGTCAGTTTTGGTCACAGCCCTGTCAACGTTCACCTTGGCCGCTCCCGGGAAGATGTAGCTCGAACGAGCTATTGCGCGAATGTGACGTCATTATAAATTCCGTTTATATCATATCGTCACGTACGACGACAGTTGATCACCAGGCTTGGTGTGGCTTGTGACGAACAACGCGTGGAGAACTCAGTCGTGCATGTTGCAGCTACACGTAGACAATCTCAGTTGACGTGGCTTTCGGTTGACGTGGTCGGGTGCATATATAGCACAGTGCATGCATACACAAGAATGCCACGTGATGTTTTTTTTGTCGAGTACAAAATTCACGCTGAACCTTCATCAAAACACGGAATTAGTGATTGCATAAATTAGTTGTGTGATGTGACTCGAGTTGTTACCACCGCCTTAGAGTGGGTTGATGGGACACCATGTACCATGATCCAGTGTGTTGTCAACATCATCAAAGTAGCTTCCCGCTAAAAAAAACATCATCCAAGTATCAAACAACTACTCCACCCGTTTCTAAATGTAAGATTTTTTCTGGTTCACACGTATCTAGATGCTTTTTAGTGTCTTCATTCATTTTAAGCACATTAAAATATCTAAACAGATTATAATTTGGAACCAAGAGAGTGTATGAGTGTAGATATTCGCATTATTCAATGCATGTGTTGTCAGCATCACCTAAAAATACAAAAATATAGTGATTCGTGATATGTGTGTTGTCAACATTACCTGCAACAACAATAGTGTGGTGATTCAATAATGAAGATGCAAAGATTCAGCGTGTTTGTCATCTTCACCTGCAGCAATAACGTGCGTAGTGAATGCAGGCCGCAGGCGCACTGATTCACTGATTCAGCGTGGATCGTCGTAGAATGCAAACCCCTCGTGCCGAATTTGCCACGTCACACGCGTGTCGCTCTGATTTTGGGCAGCGAGGCCGTACGACTACGACGTACCCCTCGTGCTGTAATCTATACTACTATTAAACAAGTAAACGTTTTCTTTCCTAAAGCCACCCCACAAATGTACCTCGATTGATTTGCACCGTCAGATTAGCCCTGGATAATCAACTCTAATGGTAGTGATTAATTTAATCCCAAGTCCTGTGTGCAATTAGCAATTTACTGTGACGGACGAAAACTCTGCCAACAAAAGGAATTCCATGCCCGCGTCCGCCTACAACGCTTCATTAATTAACGCAATAATCACTACTAATCAGGCGTGCCTCCACTTTGTTTGGAACCATCGCCGTCACGTGACTCATCTTCCCCTGGCCACATCGTTGCCCTACCTCCGCCCTGCACGCCGCCGTCGCCTTGCACGCGAGTCCGCCTCCTCTGCACCTGCTGGCCGCTCTTCCCATGCACCCGCAGCCTGCACGCCCCAGCCTTTATCCTCTCCACGGCGTTGCCTTCGCCGTCGAATCTTCCTTCACACCCCAAGATTGCCGCATCGTCGCCGATCTGCCATTTTCTCTCCCCATCTTCGCTGCCAGCATGACAGCCAAAGTTCCTATCACATCGTTGTGCCACGTCGTGGCGTCCAGGACCAGGAGGACCGCCGCCGTCAAGTCGTCCTCCTCTGTCCTCTCCCCGTTTCCGCTGCCAGCAGAACAGAAGCTGACGTCACGAGGCCTTCCTACAAGAGGGCTGCCGACGGGCGCCTCCGCAACGACTGCGGTGAGAGCTGTGTCCGGGACGTGTTGATCCCTCTACCTCGGGTGGAGCGCCGTCGTTTCTCCGTTCGCCATCAAGGTACAAGCCACGAGGAAATTTCCCCTAATCTTGCTCGCTCTCCTGACTGCGTCGTCGCTCGTCCGTAGCTCGCTGCAGTTTATCATTTTTGTTCTGAGCAGGTTTAAATTCAGATCACCGTGTATGCTCTGGTACTTTTAGAGATGCTTGAGCTCCAGTTTTTTCTTCTGTGCATGTAATTCTCCACACCAAATGCACATAGGTCCATGGAAGGTTTATTTACTGCAGGTTAGGGGCAACTTTCTAAGATTTTAGGAGCTTCATGTATAAGATATGCAGAAGTTCTGACTTGGTACAGTGATTAATTCTTCATGTGTTGGAACCCGGAGAGATGTTAGGAGCTTCTATGCAGAAGTTCAGACTCGGTACAGTGATTAATTCTTAGATGCAACATAAGTATGTCCAGCAATTTGTGTAGTGGCCATACCAAAATCTACTAAACACTAGTAGGGAAACCCTATATAGGTAGGTGGGCACTCTGTGTCGCACCCTTAATTAGTGCACCACAGAAATAATTCTGTGGCGCATGGTGCCTTGTGCGCCACAGAAATCTTGCCCTTTCTGTGGCGCACTTGAGGCCATGCGCCACAGAAATGCAGCTTTCAGTGGCGCACCGAGATCCGTGCGCCACAGAATATTGGCCCAGATCTACAAAAAAGGTGGCAGCCCCACTTTCCCCATGTGACCTTCTCCATTCTCTCATCTAGCTCGAGTTCCTCCTCTCTCCCATGCCATTTTGACCATCCTATTCTCTATTATTTATTGTTAAACCTACTTTGTTTGCTATATAATTGGTGAAGGCTTGGGGAGAGCCTCCATAAATACTCTCCTCCTCTCTTTTTATCCACTATTTTCTCTCCATCACCACACACTCTCTCTCATCGATCACGGTCACGTCTCGGGAACGGATCTAGATCTACTAGGTGGGTATTGTTGGATGGATATGTATATGCATGTTTTGTGTGGCCGGCGGTGTGTATGGATGTTTGTTAAAGGCATGAGAAACTTGTCGGCGGGCGATTTGCACGTATATGGCGCGACGATCGATGTTTATGCATGAAACTTGTATGTGTGGTTTGCATGAACCTTTGCATGTTGTTGCTTGTGCCGGCGTGGTGCATGGATGTTTGCCGAAATGTTGATTCATTTCCATTTCGGTAAATTTTTGCACCACCCATATGTCCTACTTTTAGGGGAAGTCATGCCGAATTTTTTCGTCGAACATTTCTGACTTTCCGACTTCCCGCATGAGAAGCTTGTATGTGCATGTTGCAGTTAATTAATTCTAATTAATAACACATACTCTATATGTATACCGCGTAGGCGTACATGGTCATCAAGATGAGCTCCAGTCGAATCAACAACTACAAGGAAGAAGCGAAGGCGGAAATGAGTCGGTGCAACGGGCGCCAGATACGATGTCCCTGTCAAAGTTGCAAACTTGTGAGATGGATCGACCCTGATTCCGGACAATTGGAGGAACACCTGCTCAGGCGCGGTTTCATGCAAGGCTTCAACCAAGCGCCGACAGCAAATGTTGCGCCTGAAGACGAGGGCGGGCAAGATGATCGTGATGAAGGAGATGCCGACGGACATGGTCACGATGAAGGAGTAGATGGTGGTGGAGAAGACGCGAACACGCCGCAGAGCTCGTTAATGTCGGCCTTGATGGAGTCTCATGTTCAAGAACTGCTCCTCAAGGAGGCGAGCACCATTAGAGAGAAAGCCAAACTGGCGCAAATGGAGATAGACAGGAAGACTCCATTGTATCCTGGGTGCCGGCCACAGGATACGCGCTTGCAAGTAACGCTTGATGCTCTGGAGATGAAGTCGGGAAACAAATGGACCGACGCGAGCTTCAACAAGAACATGCAATTCTTCCACGAGCGTCTTCCCGAGGGGAACACATTGCCAACTAGTATCGAGGAGGCCAAGAAAGTCGTGTGCCCTCTTGACCTACCGCACGTTAAATACCACACCTGCATCAATGATTGCACAATTTATCGGGGCGAGTACGAGGACAGAAAGTTCCTCGAAAAGTGGTATGGTACTTTCCTATCACTCCCCGTCTGTAGCGGTACTTCGTGGACCCTAAGGAAGCAAAGCTCATGCAATGGCACGCGGAAAGGGAGAAGCCCGAAGAAGATCCGAAGAAGGGCAGGATCCTTACACACCCTTCAGACGCTAGCCAGTGGCAAGAGTTGGACGCCGTCGGAAATTTCGGAGGCGACGCAAGGAACGTCAGGCTCGGTATGAGCACCGATGGACTCAATCCGTTCGGCAACCAGAGTAGCACGCATAGCACCTGGCCCGTGTTTGTATGGCCTTACAACCTTCCCCCGTGGTTGTGCACGAAGCAAAGGTACATACACATGAATATTCTCATTCAGGGGCCAAAACAAGCAGGTATCCACATACATCTGTATCTCGCGCTGTTGAAAGAGGAGTTAGCCACGTTGTGGGAGACGCCAGCACGTACGTGGGATGCCTACACTGGAGATTATTTCGACATGAGAGCCGCGTTGCTCACGACGGTGCAGGACCATCCTGGTTGCTCATATGTATCGGCCCAGGTAGGCCACGGATTCTGCGCATGTGTCAGGTGCATGGATAAGACCCCGCATCTCCAGCTACCAAGGAATCCCGGGTCTTCGAAAACCGTGTACCCAGGGGCTCGAAGGTGGCTTCACATGGATCACCCGTGGAGAAAACGCGGTGACCTGTTCAATGGTAAGGACGAGATCGAAGGAGCCCCGAGCCCGAGGAGCGGCACAGAAATCGACGAGCTGTTGAAAAATTGGGAGGAGTGCCCGCGTCGGGAAAGAAACGACCGAAGGTAGATCCGCTGCTGGGTGTATGGAAAGCGAGGTCTGTTTTCCACGACTTGGAGTACTGGAAGGTCCTTAAGACGCCACATAGCCTCGATATGATGCACATTACGAAGAATGTCACCGAGGCTCTGCTTGGCACTCTTTCCAACATGCCGGAAAAGTCCAAGGATGGGACGAAAGCAAGATACGATCTGAAATGGCTTGGTGCCAGGAAAGATCTTCAGATCCCCGATAGTGATGACGATGATGATGATGATGATCAGACGGAAGGGACTCAAGGTCGCCGCAAAAGGGTAAAGAAGAACACTGTGGTGCTTTCCGCTATGTGCTTTACTATGAGTCCAGAGGAGCTCGAGCAATTCTACAGGTGTCTCCTAGGAGTCAAATTTTCTCATGGTTACGCGGGGCAGATAAGCAGATATCTGGACGGAACGAAGAAGAGGTTTAGCGGGATGAAGTCTCACGACTGTCACGTGTTGTTGATGCAGATACTTCCCGTTGTGATTCGAGGGATAATGGACGAACACGTCCGTGATACGCTGCTTGCCCTTTGCAATTTTTCGACGTCATCAACAGGAAGTCGATCGGCGTGAAGCAGCTCGACAGGCTACAGGAAGAGATCGTGCTGATACTATGCGAGCTCGAGATTTACTTCCCGCCAGCATTCTTTGATATCTGCGTGCATCTCCTTCTCCATGTCGTTGATGACATCAGGCAGCTCAGGCCAACGTTCATGCACTACATGATGCCATTCGAAAGGATGAACGGTGTCATGAAAGGATACGTTCGCAACAGGGCCCGTCCAGACGCAAGCATGGACAAGGGCTTTCTAACCTACGAGTGCATCTCCTTCTGCCAGAATTATCTAAGCACCGAGAACCAGCATGTTGGTCTGCCCAGGAGGAAACACTTCAGCAGGCTCCATGGATATGGTCACCGAGAGGGCACCAGCTCAATCTTTGTCAGCATGCAGGGTCGAAAGGATGACTTCGACAGGGCTCACCGGGTCGCGCTACAACACTTACAATTGATCGAAACTTGGGTGGAAGAGCACAAATGCTTACTCGAGCAACATTACATCAACCTGGGCCGGCCGAGGAAGAAGGGAGACGTAACCAGAGAGCACAACTCCAGCTTCACGCGTTGGTTCAAGCAAAAGCAACTGGAGGTAGCAAAGAGCAAAACGCCATCTACGGAGATGAAAGACTCATATTCTCCTTATCACGAGGTCCCTCGCACAACGTAAAGACCTATCAGGCGTACGACATCAACGGCTACAGATTCTACACCGAGGAAAAGGACAAGAATAACGAATATCAAAACTCAGGAGTAACTATGTTATCCTACGGCGATGAGGAGGCTACTGTCAAGGAAAGATACTTCAGAAGGATTGAGGACATATGGGAGCTCAACTACTGTGGACAGTTGGTGCCAATGTTTCGTGTAAGATGGGCCAAGGACGTCGTCAAAGAAGGCCGATATTTCACCACCATGGTAATACCCGATGCCAAATCGAAAAACGCCTCCGCGAAAAATGAGCCATGGGTACTCGCTAGCCAAGTTGAGCAATGCTTCTTCATTACCGACCCGTCAAAGCCTAGCCGTGTTGTCGTGAGGAGGGGCAAGAGGAGCATCATCGGAATGGAAGGAGACGCCACCGAGGAAGAATTGGACAACGAGCCAAAGATCAAGGAGGAATTCGACAAGTTCTTCGACATGCCTACTACTAGTACACAAAGAAGGAAGACCTCCCTACCTACTAAAGGTTGTCCGTTCACGTGAAGAAATCTCAAGGTGACCGGCCTAAAGTTTTCAACCGCGAAGATGGGAAAGAAGAGAAGCTAGCTCGGAACCGAGACGAAGAAGAGACTTTTTTTGTGTATTTAATTTGTGTGTCTATATACGTATTCAATGAATATGTATGAAACATTGTGTGTGAGACAATGCAAGAGCATATATATATATGTATTCAATGAATTGAATATGTATGAGTTAATGCAAGTTTTTGAATATGAGTAAATGAATTGAATATGTATGCATGAATTGAATATACATTGTGTGTGAGACAATGCAAGTTTTTTAACCAAATTTTAAAGAAAAAAAGTAAAAAAAAAGTGAGTTTGCTAGGATTCGAACCTGGCTATCAGGGTTAATTCGGACTGTTGGAAACCACTGGGCTATGTTGCTGTTTGTGTCATCAAACAGCAGCACAACTTTTTAAATTTTGTACTAGACAATTCTGTGGCGCACCGTTGGATTGGTGCGCCACAGAATCTTCTGTGGCGCACCAATCCAACGGTGCGCCACAGAATACAGCATTTCTGTGGTGCACCAATTCAATGGTGCGCCACAGAATACAACCTTTCTGTGGCACACCCCTCCAACGGTGCGCCACAGAAATCTTTTGTGCCCACTTACATGTGGGCCCGCCATCGCGCTGCGCCTCTTCATCCAAAATTTGCCAAGTCCCAAATTAACCACGCGCGCTCGCGAACTCGGCGCGCCCTCGCCCCGGCTCGCCGCCGGTGAACCACCACCTCCACTGCCACCTCGACGCGCCCAGGGCCACCCGCACCAGCCGCCGCCCGCCCGGCCCATCCAGACGCGCCCAGGGCCCGCCCCCGAACGGCCTCGCCGGCAACACTCGCCACTGGCACGCGCGCGCATCAGGAGGTTGTAGGCGCCTGCCGCCAACGGCCTCGATACCGGCCTCGACGCCGTCCCCTTCTTCTTCGCCTGCGCAGGTCTCCCTCCTCCCTCCTCCCTCCTCTGTCCCTGCCATCTTCCTCCTCCTCCCTCCTCTCCACCTAACTATGTACTCTAGGTGCTTGTGGAAATGCCTAACCGGACACTAGTTTTGCTGCTAGTTGTTTCTCTGCTGAATTTGGGAGTCTGTTGCATTGCTGCTAAGATTCAGTCTTATGGTGGCAGTAGGATGTTGCTTATATGCAGATGTACATGGTGGCTTTTTAATACTTTCCAACGGTTTGTTAATCTATTCTAGCTATATCTATGTTTCTTGTGGCTTTAGGATGTAAAAGCATATATAAATGGTGTTCTCAAGTTATCCTCGGAAGTGACTATTATCGGATAAGTTATGTTGTCTACTTTGGACACAAAAGTAGCATATTAGGTTCATGCCGAATGTTTGATAAGTTATGTAGATTAGGATTGTCAGATTTCCGCTCATCTCATTTTGTTTGGATTACATGGCTAGATTTAATTTTAATGTAGTTGCATGGTCAGGGAATATAGCACAAGTGAAGTTAATTTATTCAAAAGTTTTGACTTTTTTATGTACTATGCAGTTTGAAGAGGAGACCTCGACGCTGCTGTTCCGAAGCTCGTCGACAAGTGGTGAGAAATTATGGATGCGTTGTGAATGGTGTTGATGGATATATATGTGTCCACGACCATCGTGTCGTGGTTGTTTGTGCTCCGACCATCGTGTCGTGGAGATGCCGGCCGGAGATGTGGATATTTTTTGTGAAATGTTTGCAGGTACCCCGTGAGGCCCTTGAGATTGCCGGAACGTCGATTAACTTCCGTTCCGGCAAATTCGGGTACTCCATATGTCCTATTTTTAGCAAAGGTCATGCCAAAAAATTTCGTGAAATTTAGCATGACTTTGCTAAAAATAGAACATATGGGGTATTGCGACTAATGCATGGCCCGGGGTATCTTAGTACTAAATTAAGGGATGCTTTTGTTATATTTGTTGTACTAACTTTTTGCCTCTTTTTAATGTAGTGCAAACATGTCCTCCGAGGCCGGCCCTTCTAAGCACATGAGCGTCGAAGAACAAGCTAGAGAAAAGAACTAGTCGTACTGGGAATTCTCCCAGGACGTGGAGGATGCGGAGGCCGCCGAACTAGCTCGTGACGGCGATGGTGACTTTGTGTTAGAGGATGCCGGCAGCGATGGGGACGAAACCACCACCACCGATGGCGGCGACCACACGGATGTCGGGGGCAGCGACCACACGGATGACGGTGGTGGTAGTAACCCGACCGCTAAGAGGCATAAGAAGCCGAGGAAGGACCAGACACCGCAAGCGGTCGGCACCGTCACAGACACGTTCACTAAGGTCTCCTTAAGTGGCCAACCACAGGAGCCTAGGAACATCGCAAGCGGGTACGGCATGCAACTAGGGTGCATCCTCCGGGAAACCGTGCTGATCACCACGTATGACCTCAGGAGCAAAGAGAATGAGGCTTTGCGCACAGACCTCCTCAAGAAGCTTCACCAACGATACAATTTCCCGGATGATGGAAACAAAAAGGTGGACAACTACGCCATCACGAAGATGAGCACCGCCTTGACCAGCTGGAGAGGCCGGGTGAAGGTGAAGATTGAAAAGGGTCTTAGCTGGGCGGAGATCCGTGCCAAAGAGCTATACATCGACATAGAAGAGTTCGAGGCATTCAAGTTGTCCTTGGCATCTCCGGAGGCTAAAAAATGGACCGAGTGGGGGGAAGAAGATGCGGGCACTGAACTTAGGTAACCACCATTTGGGAAGCGGCGGTTACCAAGGAAAACAGCCCGTTTGGGACAAGGAAGATGCCGAGGTTGCGAAACTTGGGAAAGAGAACCCGTGGCTTAAAATCACGGACGAGCAAGTTAGGGTGTGTTTGGTAGGTCGGGCCAGCCCAGAAAATCCCACCCCACCCAGCTTTTGCTTGTTTGTTAGCCCGTATCAGGCCTCTCAGCCCTGCCCACCCGATGCGAAAACTACCCTCAGCCCTGCCCACATGCGAAGCTCGATTCGAGCTTCGCAACTCGACCGGGGCGAGCTCGTCCGAAAAAGCAGGCCAAAAAATCTCCGCGCGTCCCACCAACCGGCCCCAAACCTTCTCACCCCCGCACCCCCACCCGAAACCCTCGCTCATTCTCCCCCGTTCCTTCTCCTCACCCAGCCGCCAGGAGCTCTCCCCCGCACGAAGCAAATCCCTCGCCCCCGCAGGGAGCTCTTCCCCGCTGCCGGCTCCCCGCAGGGAGCTCTCCCCCGCCGCCGCCTCCCCACGAATCACTCCCTCGCCCCGCAGGGAGCTCTTCCCCGCCGCCGCCTCCCCGCAGGGAGCTCTCCCCCGCCACCAGTGCTGCACACGCCGGTGAGGTCGACGGCGGCCGGCATGGAGCTCGGGACCCCTTGATCTGCCGCGAGAGCCTCCTGTAGCAGCATCTAGCAGCCCAGCCAAGCCCCCTGCAGCAGATCGACGGGTGAGCTGCGCCTCCTCCACACCTCGGGCCGTCTGCGCAAGAACCATCCGCCCCCACGCGGACGAATCCATCTGCCGCCAACCATCCTCTCCCACCTCGACGAATCCATCTGCCGCCACCGTTTCTGCAAGCGCCGGCGGGCAGGGCGGCCCAAATGGAGCTCGCGACCTTGTCCGGCCGTCCTGGCTGACCTGCAGGCGGCGCTCGAGGGTGCAGCCACCGGAGCAGCTGATCCACGCCGGCCGGAGCTTAGACGGAAGCAGTGGGTCTGCAGCGCCTCAGGCGAACCTGGTTGGAGGGTGTGGCGACGGGAGCAGTGGGTCTACAGCGCCTTCTGAACTCCACTGCTTCTCCACATCTCCTGTCCAGCCATCTACACCTCCACTCCGGCAGCACCCATTGACCGACTGAGGTAGCACACTCTCAGCCAATTTCTAGTGATAACCATAGTCATATGTCTTCATATTGTGATGTGTTCTGATTATTGTTGCCTCTGTGATGTGTAGTCATATTGGGTATTTATCTTTGTGCTGCCTTGTGATGTATTCATGTTTATTGTTGCCTCTATGATGTGTAGTCATATTGGGTATTTATCTTTGTGCTGCCTTGTGATGTATTCATGTTTATTGTTGCCTCTGTGTTGTGTAGTCATATTGGGTATTTATCTTTTTGTGTACATTGTTATGGGCAGTAGGTGATTAAATTGTGAAAGCTTTGTGTTGTCAATTTATATTGGTACCAAACATGACTTGTTTTCATCTGTTTAGATGGACGATTTGGCAAGAAAACGTCGGCAATTGATTGTGAAAGCAGCTGGCCTTGCAGCTGTTATGGGTGCTTACATGGTTTTTATCTCAAGGAGAGCTAGGAAAACTCCAGCCATAACTATAGGTCGTAGAATTGATATGGATGTAGCTAGAGAACTAAATCTGAGATACATATATCATTCTAGCGACACAAATTGTCTAAATCAGTTAAGAATGAAAAGAGCTCCCTTCTTTCGTTTGTGTACTTTGTTTAGAGAGAGAGAATTATTGTTGGATAGCATCCATACTTCTATTGAGGAACAAGTAGCCATGTTTCTCCTAGTTGTTGGCCACAACACAAGGTTTAGGGCGCTGCAACCTTGTTTTAGGAGATCTACCGAAGTAATCAGTAGATATTTTAAGGCGGTATTGTATGCTGTTGGAGAGTTGCGAGATGAGATGATTCGGCCTCCCTCCACTCAAACCCACCCAAAAATTCTGGAAAACAACCGCTTCAATCCCTATTTCAAGGTAATACTTGCTATTTATTTCAAAACAGATCTCAACATTGATTGCTTGTGCCATTCTCCATAATTGGATACTTCAGTGGGGTGAGGATGAATTTTTTCCACCGGAGGCATGGGAACCGGAACCCAATGATGAGGACCACAATGATGTTGCTTATGATAATATTACTTGGAAGCTAAAGAGAGATGAATTTGCACACCACATGTGGGCCAATAGGGGGTTAGCCCACATTTGATTTACTCTGGAGTTAGTTGTTGTAATAATTGTGACTTGATGCTGGATTATCGTATATTGGTGCTGGATTATCACATTTTGGTGTTGTAATGTGTATTTTGGTGCTGGAATATCACATTTTGGTGCTGTAATGTCACATATTGGTGCTGGAATGTCATATATTGGTGCTGTTTTGTCATATTTTGCTGCTGGAATATATTTATACTGCTGTTATGTCATATATTGGTGCTGGATTATCACATTTTGGTGTTGTAATGTGTATTTTGGTGCTGGAATATCACATTTTGGTGCTGTAATGTCACATATTGGTGCTGGAATGTCATATATTGGTGCTGTTTTGTCATGTTTTGCTGCTGAAATATATTTATACTGCTGTTATGTCATATATTGGTGGTGTTTTGTCATATTTTGCTGCTGGAATTTATTTATACTGCTGTTATGTCATATATTGCTGAAAAATCCATTTGTTTTGGTGTAGATGGATGAACCTATGGATGAAGTTCCGGATGTTGGTGCTAAAGCAAAGAAGACCGAGAAGGTGATGAAATGGACCCCTCCTATGTCGGCATGCATGATGCGATGTCTTGCTGAGATTGCTGCGAAAGGTGTCAAGACTGACAAAGGCTTCAAAGAGATACATATTAACCAAGCTGCAAAAGCTTTGACCCAACTAGTCGGTTACCAAGTTACTATCACCCAAGTGGGCAATCATCTCCGCAAGTGGAAGAATATGTATCAAAGGATTGAAAAACTGCGAGTTTTAAGTGGGGCGCTTTGGGATGATGATCAAAAAATGATACGCCTAGAAGAGCAGCATTATTTGGGTCATACTCTGGTATGTACATTCATTTTAGTGCTGGAATATATTATATATTGCTGGAATATATCATTTTGTTGCTGAAACCTGTTATTTTAGTGCTGAAACATGTTACTTTAGTATGCTGAAATCTGTTTTTGACATAAATTTTAGGATACTCCTAAGGATGCTGAATTACTCAACAAACCACTTGTTAACTTTGAATATATGGAAGCTTGTTTTGCCAATAAGCTAGCCACGGGAAAGTTTGCAATGGGGTCGAATGAGCCTTTGGGGAAACCTACTGCATTGAATGGCGAAGGTATTGCTGCTGCTACTCCTATTGTTTTGGACTTCGATCTTGGTGGTATTGGTGCACCTACTCCTGCCTCTACTCCTACCACTACTCCTTCACCTACTGCCACAAATAACAAGAGGAAGAGGGTTATGAGTGAAGAAGATGAACTTCAGTGTCGCAACATGTCCGATGCATTGCGTGATGTGGCCGGTGCTATCAATAACACTTGCCATACCGAGACACACCCAGATTTATACAAGGCTGTTATGGACCTTTCTTTCGATATGGAGCAACGTTTGGCTGTTCTAGATTATCTGACAGAGCACAAGGGTAAAGGACTTAATTTCGTCAAAATGGAAGCTCAAGTTCGTGAAGCCTCCTTCAAGCGCATTCTAGCAAAAAATCCTGATCTTCTTTGACTTGGAGTTGAGATTTCATCTCTTTTGTAATGCCTCGTAATGCAAACTTTTAAATTTATATATATTATGGATGCTTTATGTACTATGAACCTTTTATGTCATATCTACCTAATTCGTGTGCTGAATTATGTTGTTTTGGTTGCTGTAATATATTGTTTATGTGCTGAAACATATTATTTATGTGCTAAAAATATGATGTCCAGTTGAATATATGTTGTTTTGGTTGTTTTGGTGCTATTATTTATGTTCTTTTGGTTGCAGTAATATATTGTTTATGATGTCCAGCTGAAACATATTTGTACTATTATTTATGTTTTTTGGTTGCTGTAATATATTGTTTATGTGATGTAATATATTGTTTATGTGCTGAATTATGTTATTTTTATATGCTGTTCAAAGTAGATGCTGTTCAAAGTGGAGAGAAGAGTTTTACAACGTCAAATTTTGAAACAGGCTACCAAACAACATCTCAGCTCAGCATATCTCGACTGATACAGGCTACCAAACAGCCTCTCAGCTCAGCACGGCCCAACTCGCCCAGGCTACCAAACACACTGCTAAATTTCAGCTGAGCCTGTATAAGATCAGCTTGTATGAGGAGAGATTGACTCGGTGGAGTGGCCCGACCTACCAAACACACCCTTAGGAATTTTGTTCGGTCCCGCTAGTATCTGAAGCCGGGGACGGGGGAATTCGTTACCGACTATAAAGATGTGCTGGATTTCGAGAAAACGCTGGTAAGGAACTTAATTACTGCGGATATCTCAAAGTCCATTTGCGTTGATTTCTACATGGGTTCACGTTCATTTCCTTTGTCCGCAGGAGGATCAGTTGAAGGATGAGGCTGAGGCCGGCCCGTCGTCTCAGGAGGCTCAGGCCGACCCGTGGGACACGACTTTCAACCGGGCGATGAACGTTTACAAGGGGAGGGAAAAGTCAAAGCCGCCAACATCAGCTGGCCGTGTGACCGGCTTTGGTACGAGCATGAAGTTCCTCGAGTACTACAACACGGACACCGAGAAGAAAAAGGAGAGGAGGAAGCCGGCTAAAGATAAAGCCGAGGTTCTCGAGCTAAGTAAGAAGCTGGAGACACTAGAGAAAGAAAAGGTGGACTCCAGCATGGTGGACAAGCTAGTGGCCGAGAAGGTGGACGAGAAGCTCCAGAGTTTCTTACCCCCTGCATTGCTGGAGGGGATAGCTGCTTGGCAAGCGAGAGGTCAACAGGGGCCGATACACGTGCCCAGCTTCACCGGCAGCACCTTCAGGAATAACGTGTCGCCGGTCCTGGCGACCCCACCGGTGCCCCTATCGTGGATCAACATACACCAAGGCCGGAGAATAATGATAATGCGCACGAGCGGCCGGAGAATGATAGGCCGGCCGTCGGCACCGGCGCCCTTGTCTCGACATTAGCCGAGCTCGACGCCATCACCAAGGTAACTAATTAGTTAGTCTGCGACATCTTCTATGACTATATATGCCTTTGATGACTGCCATATCTCATGCATGGTGCCCAACATATGTTGACTCCCAGGACATGCCTTGCATACTCCTGCATAGGGTGGGGGTCGGCGGCGAGTTGAAGGAAGTCGCAACGGCCAAGATCATACAACCTTTGACCCGCAATATGCACAACACCCGAATGAGCGAGGTCGTGATGAAAGTCAATGTGAGCGCCACAAAAAGCTGTTGCCGATGAACCAGCGCCACAAGCAGCCGTCGCCACCACCCAGAAGGAACCGCCGGTCACCGCCACCACCGGCCGGAAGCTACCGCCGGTCGCCGCCACCACCGGCCAGAAGCTACCGCCGGTCGTCGCCGCCACCAACCACCACAAACAGTTGTTGGGAACGTCTTCACCGCAACCGTCCAAGGTTAGTTCTGACTTTCTGAATTCCTCGACTTTCCGACTTTTCCGACTAATGGATGTGCTATTGTTTATGTTTAGGACAAAGCCGTTGCACCTTAACTTGGTGGCAACGACGGCAATGAGGAGGAGGAGGAGAATGATGTCAACGTCGATGACTACATCAACACTGGCGCTTGCAGGGATGGTATGTACATGCCTCTTGTGGATGAAGAACCCTTCCACGACCACCGCGGTCAAACTGCTCGTCCCACTTCATGCACACAACGCCTGGCCTTCACCGACATGCCTCCGGATGCCGGCGATCATCAAGCTCAACCGGTAACATTTTCAGCCCTAACACACTGCAAGAAAATGTTAAAGCGGGGTTCACTTCACCCCCACAATCCCCAGAGATGAAGAACAAGAAGAAGCACAGGAAGAGAAAAGGATCCTCCACCTATGTGAGCCAGCCAGCTCCTAAGATCCGGGGTGTCGTGGGGTTAACACGGTAGATGTTACCATAGGGTAACTTGATGATTGGGGCAAGGCGCCTTGGTCCTTCAGGAGATTGTCATGCTCGTTGGGGAAAAAGAGTTTACCCAGGTTCAGCCTCTCCATTGGAGATAAAGACCTACTTCCTGCTTCTATGTTATTGATCTCAAGGTCTCGATAACTCGGCTACGACAACAGAGCCGGGTTACGAGACAGGTTACAAGGGTTTCGCTTGATAGCGGTGATATCGAACTAGGTTGAAACTTAGCGCTTAGAACTTGTCTATCTATGTTCTGGGAGCCCGTTTATATAGACGCGGGTCTCCCGAACTTACAATGAATACCGAGTTACATACGAGCACGGAGTCCTACTCTAGGTTCTTCTAGACCTTCCGTAGCCTCCAAGTCACCCGGTTTCTTCCTTCACTCGGACTCCAGTTCTTCTAGGTCCTTCCTTCCAGGACGAGTCATGTTAGGCCTATTGGCCCAACTATAACCCGGCCCATATCTTGTACACTTCACTCGGACCAACCTTGGGCCGTCCGACTGATTATTCCTTGGTCATGAGTATACCGGGTTATTATCCCCCCAACAGTAGTCCCCAAGTTTGACTTGCATAAGCTCATCTGTTGCTTCACTTGATAATCTTGATCTTGATTTGATTACTCGAGGGTAGCTGCTGATGGATTATCCGAGTTAAACTCCTGAAAACAAAATAAAAAGCATTAACACTGAATGGCCGGGTTATGTTTCAGACCAGCTCCTTTTGGCGGTTCTCTTTATAACCCGGCTTTTCTCTCGCACTTATCCCTCCGGTCAACGACCAAGGAACATTCTCTGACATATTCTCTCGTATCTTTGACCCATAATCAAAACAGAATCTTATCTCCTCGTTTCACGCTCCTAGGGTTTCACCCTGGGCTATAAATAGTGGGCCGCAGTAAAAAAGGGTTTCACTTTCCCCATTCACCGCGCCCTCTTCTTCAACCTCCGTCCTTCTCTCTCCCGAGCTAGGGTTAGGGTTCCTCCAAGCTCACCGCGCCCCGCCGGCCATCGGAGCCCGCATTGCCGCAGCTAATCCGGGAAATCAGCTCCGCACCAGATCTCCACAAGCTCCGGTAAGTTTTTCATTCCTGCATTTGGTTTCCATCTAGATCTTGTCTTGTTCATCCTCGGGCTGTTCTTGAGCTCTTGTTTTTCCTTTCTTTTCTTGCTATTTTCTAGATCTTTAGATCTCATGGCACCCAAGGATCCGAGGAAGCTGAAGGCCAAGGCCAAGGCCGGTGATGGCGCCACCGCATCGGCATCAAAGAAGATCAAAAAGACCACCAAGCGCAAATCTGGGATTACGGCCAACTGGGCCAAATCCATGGCTACACAGACCAAGCTGGAAGAACTGGCAGAGGCCGGTTCTTCCTCTTCAGTCGGAGATCGAGTGGAGAGGGACTGAAGAGGAGACTCGGCCTTCCCCCAAGGAAGGTGAAGTTATCTGCTTTCTTGAGCATGTCACCCGGGGTTTTCGTCCCCCGGGTCATCCTTTCTTTAGGGATCTTCTTCGTCACTACGGCCTCCGGGTCTTCGATCTCGGACCCAATTCCATCTTGAACATTAGTAATTACATAGTTCTTTGTGAATCATACTTATGCACTCCTCCCAGCTTAGCTCTTTTCTGGAGCTATTCTTGTGCAAACCTCAGCGTGAGCACAAGAATGGCCCCCTCTTGGTCTGTGGCGGTGTTTCTATTCAACGCCGCAAAGGTTCTGCCATGCCTTCTCTAGAACTTCATACCCACGTGAAACATTGGCAAAAATCATACTTTTACTGTAAAGCCAAGATACCTGCCGGTGAACACCCTTTACCGGGTTATTCGGTCGAACCCCTCATTCTCAACAACAACATGAAATCCTTTGCCTCTGACACCGAGAGAGAAGCTATCCAGCCTCTTCTCAAGAAGATCTCGGTTCTTGTTACGCACGGTCTCCGTGGAACTGATCTGATCAAAACGTGGATGGGTTGGCGAATTCAGCCCAACAGTATTCGCAAGAAGCTTCTTTGCGATTACTCGGGCCATCTGACTGATTCCCTCCGTTACTCGGAAAGTCCTACCCAAACACTGCTCTGAACAAGGCTATCAAGGCCTTCCTTGCTGAAAAGGTTGAGACGATCAAGAAAATGGCCTTCTGCCATTCAGTAAAATAACCCGGCACCACCAGTAAGTACCGACTGATAAAAATCTCAATAACATATTCTTTCTCAATTGTATACTGATTACTTTGCTTCTACTTTTTCACTAGGAATCTGATGACTGGTGGCAAGTTGAAACTCCCCCTGCCACTCCTGAGGCAGACGATGATGAAGATGATGATGACGAGGCTCAGTCCTCGAGTGAAGAAGAAGAAGAAGAAGAAGAAGAAGAAGAAGAAGAAAAGAAGAAGAAGAAGGTGAACTTGACTCCCTTGGCCACTTCTTCATAAGCTTAATTGAGAACGAAACTCAACCCAATTTATCCACTGATGCCCACTTTATAATACCAGAACCGGCTGAAAAGGCAGCCACCCTTCACCCGGCCATAGCTCTGAAGCTACTGAATCTGCTGCTACCGGGAAAAGGAAGGCTCGCACCATCTGTGCCAAGGTGCCATATTCTCGCATATCCATAGAACCATATTCTTATCCTGCTATGCAAAAACTCAACCAAACTCTTCTTCAAAAATCTTCGCAGAATTCTGCTGAACCCTCTACCAAGAGGAGAGCTACTCGGACCTCCCCTGGTGAGGATCCTCTTAACCCGGGAATCCCAAACATTCCATCTCCACGCCGTCCTGGTACTTCCTTTTCCAACTTTGAACCACAAAAACATCCCTCTGATAGTTATCCTTTAGCTGGTCAAATCCGAGTTTCTAAGTCATACTCCCTTACAGCTTCTTCAGGCTCCAGCAATGACCTCCCCCGTGACTTTCAAGTCAATACCGGGTAATACATATAACCTTCTATTACTTGTATTTACTTTCATCAACTTTTTTCTTTTACTCTTTCTTATATTACTTCATACTTGCAATTTCAGGGCAAAAGCTACTCTTAGTGGCGATCCAAGCCCTCCCATTGCTGAAGAGGATAACTTGGAGAATACCCCTGAAAAACATGCTGAGCCGACTGATAAGGAGCAGACAACTGACCAAAGGGTTTCTCCTCCTCCTGCTGAAAAACCGACTGATCCAGAAGTCGTGATCACAGGAGCTTGCTTTACTGAGAAGATCTCTCCCCTCAAAACTGCAACCAAGTTTGTTGCCCCTGAAGAAAGTCGAAGCCGACTGATAAAGGCGAAGGCTCCACTGTGCCACAATATGGCCATACAAACTTTGAAAATCTGTTGACTGAGTACAACACATACAAACTTGCTGAGGGCAAACTTGTGGATTCTCTTGTCCAAGAACATCAGGTACATATCTTTCCTCTTCATATCTTATATACCAAACCCAGTCCCCAAGTATCGAGTAAACTGTCCTCAGTCACTCGGTACTTGAAAATATATATCTCTCTCTCATCATTTTGAAAACTTCAGAATATCCCAGTCCCCAAGTTCCGAGTTATCAGTCTACGATAACATGGAACTTGTTTTACTTTCTGATTTCAAATCCTCATTAATTCTGCCTTTCACCATAACAATACTTTCAAATCCTCATAACCCCCAAGTTCCGGGTAATATGTTACAATTTATCTGGAACTTTGAAAATGCATTACTGAATAACTTGTAAAACTTTAAAAGACATACCAGTCCCCAAGTGCCGAGTGATCTGCTCTTCGTCACTCGGAACTTGTATAAATACTCTGCCTGCATATAATTTCACTGTCAACTTACTATTTCTTTCAATTGCCGACTGAAATATATTCAGTCCCCATGTTTCTAACTTGCTATTCTTTTTTCAGAGATATGTGTCCCATAATGACCAAATACTTGCCAAGACCAACCAACTCCTTGAAGTTGAAACCAAGCTGCGCAAGGAAACTGAAGTTCATGCTTCAGACTTGGAGAAAACAATTGAATCTCTAACTGCAGAGAACACCAAACTGAAGAAGGAGTTGGAAGAGGCTGGAGATAAGTACAAGGTCTGCTATGACAAGATGGTCAGTGTCCAGAAATACTTGGACACCCTGAAAGACCATATCAAGGATATCCTCAATCCACTCATTGGTAAGCACCACTTCTTTTCACTTTTTCTTCTTTACTCGGCTTTCACATACTAACCCACATCATACTTTTCAGGCGAACAGAATGCTGCCATCAGGAGATCTATCCAGAGAAGTTGAACTGCTTGAACACCATCATCGGCAGTTCCAGTTTGGCACTGCTGAGATCATGAAGCGTGTTAAGAGCAACTGTGCTCCTCCCCAAGTGATATATGAGTCCCTGCATCAGCTTTCCACGATCCCCGAGTGGTTAGACCTCTGGACGCGCTCAGCATGCCGGGTTGGCGCAATGCGCAGCTTAGCTCTTGCCAAAGCTTACAACCCACGCCTTAACCCGGCTCCTTTTGTCAAAGGATTCCCTCAGTACAACGCTGATGGCACCAAGTTTGGGGAAAAGATTTCAAGGAAATTTCTGCCCAAACCCGGCCTATTGCTTGCAAAATAGCTGAGGGCCTCAATCTGTCGGTTTTCCAAGATGCAGTGGATGAGAACAACACTCCAATCCCCACTCCTGAACCCAAGCATTTTGATCTATTGGCCAAGCTGAGAGACTCCATTGCAAAGATGAAGAAAGCTGCAGCGCCAAGTACCTCTACTCCAGTTGTCCCTGCACCCAGCCGTGCCCCTACTACGCCAATCATGGAAAAGCCGGCTGATGTTGCTAAGGACTGCAGAAGATCAAGGCACTGCACCGCTGATTCCCAGGCCAAAGCTCCTGAAGATAACCCGGCTTCTGCCGAAGCTGAAGCTGCCAAGGGAACCTCAACCGATAACCCGGCTATCTGAGCCAGTTTTATGCTTTACCTTTTCCTGCAAAACAATTATTCGGCCAATGGGCATTGTAATATGCTCTGAAATACTTTGCCTTTTATTTGATGGTGCGTCTGTGCACTCAATATTTTGTAATAACTTATACTTTTTATGGTTTAGATGACCCTTTTGGTTTATCTTTAGCTTCTTATC
Source organism: Poa pratensis (assembly GCA_947311845.1). Taxonomy (NCBI): domain Eukaryota; kingdom Viridiplantae; phylum Streptophyta; class Magnoliopsida; order Poales; family Poaceae; genus Poa; species Poa pratensis. The sequence continues at coordinate 39,745,298 of CAMZMU010000078.1, forward strand.
AGTCGGTTTTCACATGACTTTCTCAGTTGCTACTTTTTCCTTTGCTAAAACAGGGTCAAACTAAGTCCCAGCATGGGCATCATAGTTGATTGAATTAACAAGTAAGCAATCTGGTCATAAAATTGTGAGTAACATCAAACTGATAGGCAAGTTTAACCAAGAACAAAATTAAGGCTTAAAAGCCGGGTCTTAGGATTAAAACTTATGAACTTATAATTCATAAGTCCCCAAGCCCTGGATCAATGTTTACAAGTAAAGGCTTAAACTATGCATCATTACCCCATTGACCTCAAAACATCTCTATGCGTGCTCTCTTGGGCAACAGCTATAGGACTTTTTGCTAAGCACTCCTTTGGGCAAAGCTTTGTAAACATAATCTATGCATAAAAAGTAAAACAGAAAAAGATTTCTTCTCAAACTCTTCTTTATTAAAGATACACCAGCAAGCCGCCTCATTAAAAACCTTCCAGTCCCCTTAGGTACCCTGGTAAGGAAAAGAGCGCGTCTGAAACCTGCTGGGGGTTACATCGTGTGTTACATAACTCGGCCTAGGTTCATGTTCACTAGGTATAATATGGGCGAAGATGAGCAATGTTCCACGGCCGCTTCGTCTCTTCCATAGGAAGGATAGCATGGTCCGTGTTGTTCTCTTCACCTTTCTCTCTCACATCTATCAGATAATATGAACCATTGTGCAATTTCCGACTGATAAGGAACGGCCCTTCCCATGGAGGAGTTAGCTTGTGCATCCCTGACTGATTCTGTCTGAGCCGTAAAACTAAATCTCCTTCCTGGAAAGTTCTTGATCTTACTCGGCGACTATGATAACGCCGCAAATCCTGCTGATAAACTGCGGACCGTTCCAATGCTAACTCACGCTCCTCTTCAAGGGCATCAATCGAATCCTCCCTTGCAATTGCATTGCTTGACTCCACATACGCCGCCACTCTTGGCGAGTCATGGACTATATCACTCGGTAACACTGCTTCTGCTCCATACACCAGAAAGAACGGTGTACGTTTGGTTGATCTATTCGGGGTTGTATTGATCCCCCAAACCACTGCGGGTAACTCTTTCACCCAAGCTCCATACGCCTTTTCAATCGGAACTCGAAGTCTTGGTTTGATTCCTTTCAATATTTCCTGATTACTCCTTTCTACCTGCCCGTTGGCCTGTGGATGTGCCACCGAAGCAAGGTCTAATCTGATTCCCTTCTCTTTGCAGAATATCTCTGTTTCACCGAGTGACATGTTGGTCCCATTATCTGTGATGATACTGTGAGGATAACCAAACCGACTGATAATTTTCTTCAGAAACGTGACAACTTTGGAAGCATCACAACTTGTAACTGGCTCCACTTCAACCCACTTAGTGAACTTATCAACAGCCACCAAGAGATGAGTTTTCTTGCACGATGTCATCTGAAAGGGCCCCATCATATCAAGACCCCAAACTGCAAACGGCCAAGTGATTGGTATTGTCCTCAATTCCTGAGCTGGCACATGCTCCTGTCTTGCATATCTTTGACATCCATCACATGCCCTAACAATCTGCTCTGCATCCTTGAAAGCTGTGAGCCAAAAGAATCCATGCCTAAATGCCTTGGCCACCAGAGACCTAGATGAAGCATGATGACCACAGTCCCCAGCATGTATCTCTTGCAAAATTTGCCTTCCTTCGACTGATGAAACACATCGCTGATAAACTCCAGAAACACTGCGCTTGTACAACTCACCATCAATTACTGCATAGCCGAGTGATCTTCTACAATTTGTCGCGCCATAACTTCATTACTCGGCAAAATCTTCCTTATCATATAATCCAGATATGGTTCAGTCCACTCAGGAATCTCATGCAACGCTGCTACTAACTCGGAATCTTGATCTGGACTTTCATCTTCCTCTTCACCCGGAAGTTGGACTGATGGCTTCCATAACTCGTCCAGGAACACATTTGGTGGAACTGGCTCTCTACGTGATCCCAATCTTGACAAAGCATCTGCTGCCTCGTTTTTCCTTCTATCAATATGATCCACCTGGAATCCTGAAAAGAATCCAGCTGCTTCATCAACAGCCCTTCTGTAAGCCGCCATCTTCTCATCTTTCCTGTCCCAAGTCCCAGAAACTTGCTGCGCTACAAGATCCGAGTCACCGAAACACATAATCCTTTTGATGTTCATCTCCTTGGCAATGCGCAAACCATGTAACAAAGCTTCATACTCAGCAATATTATTGGTGCAATCGAAGTGAATCTGAAGAACATAACTCATCTTATCCCCTTTGGGTGAAGTGAGAACCACTCCTGCTCCTGATCCCTCATACTGCTTGGATCCATCAAAATGCATAACCCATGACTTATAACTCGGCGCCTTGGGTGGTGCCGTGCTTAACTCGGTCCAATCATTGACAAAATCAATCAAGGCTTGTGACTTAATCGCTGTGCGAGGCTCATACTTGATGTGATAATCACCCATCTCAATCGCCCACTTGGCAATTCTTCCAGTAGCTTCAGTATTGCACACAATGTCTGCCAATGGTGCTCCACTTACCACTGTAATGGGGTGTTCTTGAAAGTAATGCTTCAACTTCCGACTGGCCATGAAAACGCCAAAAACTAACTTCTGCCACTGGGGATACCTCTGTTTAGCCGGAGTCAAAACCTCACTGACATAATAAACCGGCCTTTGAACCAGATGCTCCTTTCCTTCTTCCTTTCGCTCTACCACAATAACTACACTAACTGCTCGGGAATTCGCAGCTATGTACAACAGCATGGGCTCCTTTGGAGCTGGAGCAGCTAAGATTGGTGCTTTGATAATGTTTCCTTCAATGCCTCCAGGGCTTTATCAGCTTCCTCATCCCAAACAAATTTATCTGACTTCCTCAAGAGTCGGTATAAGGGAATTGCTTTCTCTCCCAGTCGGGATATGAACCTACTCAACGCAGCCACGCAGCCCGTGATCTTCTGGACTTCCTTCAATTCAGTCGGCTTTCCCAACCTATTGATTGCTGCTATCTTTTCCGGGTTTGCTTCAATCCCACGCTCGGACACAATAAAGCCGAGTAATTTCCTGATGGAACTCCAAACACACACTTTTTTGGGTTAAGCTTCATCTGAAACCTCCTTAAGTTAGCAAAAGTTTCTCTCAAATCATCGATAAATGTCTCAGCTTCTTTGTCTTGATCACCACATCATCAACATACGCATGCACGTTCCGATCTATCTGCTTCTCAAAACAACTCTGGATGCACCTCTGATAAGTTGCTCCAGCATTCTTCAGTCCAAATGTCATGTTCTTGTAACAAAAAGCTCCAAATGGGGTGATAAATGATGTCTTCTCCCAATCCTCCTCTGCAAGCTTGATTTGATGGTATCCTGAATATGCATCCAGGAAACACAAAAGATCACTACCTGCCACAGCATCTATGATTTGATCAATCCTTGGTAACGCAAACGGATCCTTCGGACAATGCTTGTTCAAACTTGTGAAATCAATACACATCCTCCACTCATTGTTCTTTTTCAACACTAAAACCGGGTTAGCCAACCACTTTGGATGTAACACTTCCATAATGAATCCTGCGGCGAGTAAACGAGCTATCTCTTCTCCTACAATCCTTCTTCTTTCCTCATTCAATCTGCGCAATCCCTGTTTAATCGGTCTTGCTTTAGGATCAACATGTAAGCGGTGCTCAGCGAATTCAGTCGGTATGCCTGGCATGTCACTAGGTTTCCATGCAAAGACATCCCGATTCTCACGGATGAATTCGATGAGCGCGCTTTCCTATTTGTCAGTCAGATTTGACCCGATAGAGAACTGCTTGGACGAATCACCCGGCACGAAGTCAATCATCTTGGTATCCTGAGCCGCTTTGAATTTCGCCCTCTCTTCGGTCATTGGTTTCTTCAAAATTGTCCCATCATCCGGATTTGTGGTAGCTTTGTAGTAATTCAACTCCTCTTCCGCACAGGCTTGTTCTGCCATAACAGCATCACCTTGCTCACATTGTAACGCCAACTCACGACTGCCATTGACTGTGATAATACCTTTTGGACCTGGCATCTTCATCTTTAAGTACACATAACACGGCCTCGCCATGAATCTAGCAAAAACGTTGGCCAAAGAGAGCATGATAGGGCTCTTCAATTTGACCACCTCAAAACAAATCATCTCAGACCTGAAATTATCCTTTGATTCTCCAAATGCGACCTCCAATGTTATTGTTCCCTCTGGTCTTGCTGACTTTCCAGGACAATACCATGAAAGATAGTACCAGAAGGGTGAAGCTGCTTGGCTGTGAAACCCATCCGGATGAATGTATCCCAATACAGAATGTTGATGCTACTACCTCCATCCATAAGAACCTTGTGTAAAATATAACCCGAAACCTGAGGTGCAACAACTAAAGCCAACGCTCCAGGTGCATCCACTCGGTCCGGGTGATCCTCTCTAGACCAAGTGATCGGATACTCGGACCACTTCAAATATCTCGGAACCGCGGGAAGAACGGCGTTGACAGCTCTCTTTTTAATTTCTGATCTCTCCGACAAGTGCTGGAAACTGTAATATGATACTGTCCTCGATTTAACTCTTTGGGGTTTTGCTGGAAACCTAACCCGGCTGGTCCATTATCCGGCCGGTGGTCCTCCATTATTTCCTCCAGCTTGTGGTCCGTGGGCCGGGTTATTTCCATTACCCGGCCTCGGACCGTTTCCTCCCATATTCATCCTGGCAAACTCCTCGTTCTTCCATCTCTGAAGATCAACACACTGGGCCAAAGAGTGATTTGCCGGTTTACCGTTCCTACTATGACGTGGACACGGCATGTTGAATGCTTCCTGGGGGTTAGCCGGTCCTCGGAAATTTCCCCTGTAATTGCCATTGTTGTTATTGCCTCGATAATTGTCATCTCGCCGCTGAAACTTGTTATACCCGGTGTTTGTGTTTGCCACCAAGTCTGAACCACCATCATGCTGCCTTTTGGAGTTATTCCCATTGTTACCATTGTGATTATTGTTCCCATTGTTGTTGTTACCGTTGTTGTTGTGGTTCTTTCCTCCGTTGTTGACGTTTCCTTTTCCCTTATCTTCATCATCATCCCGGGTCTTGTCTGTGGATGCGTGCTTATGAGCCGCTTCCATCAGCTGTCCCATGGTGATGGTTTCTGCTTCGCCAGTGGCCCTCAGTCGACCCATCTTCTGAATTACCGGGTCATATCTGCAGGTTTTCTCCATCGACGACACGGCCGCAGCTGGTGTAATTCCCTTTGATGAGTGAATGATGGCTGTGACCCGGCGCATCCAGTGACGCGCTGACTCGCCTTTCTTCTGGAAACATCGCTCCAAATCTTCTATAGTGAACAACTTCTCACACGTGCCCTTGAAATTCTTGACAAATAATGCCTTCAACTCATCCCAAGAATTGATAGATTTCTCGGTAATCCATTGAACCATAACTTTGCTGCTCCTTCACTCATCATCAGGTACATGTATCTCGCGCACAAGTTGGCGGTGGCATTGCGAATACTCATCGCCATCTCGTAACTGCTGAGCCATGTTTCTGGATCCATGCTGGGGTCATAATTTGTCACCTTGCTTGGCTCTTTAAACTTTCGGGAAAAGGTTCGCTCTTAATAGCATCTGAAAGACATTTAGTTCCAACCGGGTTAAGTAATGAAGAAACTAACGGCAAACCTGACCCGGTATTTGGTGCGTGGCCCATCACTCCTGCTTCAGGTTGTCCTCCGGCTCCTCCGGCGACACCTAAAGCCGGGTTTGCGCTCGCCGCACGCCGTGCTCTTGAACTGTTGACAATTGCTTGGGCCACAGACTGGGCCGGGGCCGGCTGATGCGGCCTCGGCACCGGTTGATTCTGGGCTGGTCTCTGCTGATGTCCCGAACGCTGAGGCTGCGGCGCCGGGTGACCTTGATTCTGCTGTCCGTTCCTGACGCCTGATCCGGCTGGCCTTGGTGTTTCTCCGTGATGACTCCGGTTAGCTCGGCTATTGTATGGTGTTGAATGTAACGCTCCACTCTTATCCGGCATGTTTCCCTGCTGCGTGATCGCAGTTTTCAACATCTCAATTGCCCTGCGCGCTTCGTCTCCCTGTGGTGATTGATCAATCGGCATGCGGCATAAAGCTAATGTTGCTGCGTACACGTTATCAGCCGGATTTGAGTAGTGACCCCTGGGCGTGTGGAACCGATCTGCTGGTGGTGGCATATCACCCGCAGCCGCTGTGTTCTGATTTTGCTGAGCTCCGGCCCGAGTGTTGGGTGGCACCCCGTTTCCTCCCTGATTTGCTCTAACCATGATTCCATGCCCAATTCCAACCGGCTCTGGCTCAGGCCGAGTGACATTGGGAGCTCCGTTTGGTGATGCAAAGTTCAATCTCGTTGGATCTAAAGTCATGCCTGGCATCACCCGGGTTTCGTGCCTCCTCCGATGTACTGCTGTAAGATCTTCATGGCGATTCTGCACTGTTATCCTTTCTTGCTCCACACGGGCTCGATCCCGTTCTATCTCTTGTTGCTCATCAAACATGCGCTGCTGCTCCGCCAATAAAGCCTTCTGTTGATTCTCCAGCGTGATTCGTAACGTATCCAATTGCTGCGCCCGGGTTGCTGCGTTATCTGGTGTGATTGGGGTGTAACTATTGCTGCGTCAAAGTCCAAGGGCCTAAAAACTGGTGGGATTTCCATCACAACCGGCTGTCCCGAGCCTTCACCCGGTTGAAACGTTGTGAGACGCTGAATTCTTTCTCTGTTTCTCTGGCCGCTCGCGTGGCATCGTCCTCGCTCACTGAAGTTTCTGTTCCATCATTGTGATTCCTCAGAGTATACACCACGCATGCTTCATGGTCCTTGGCTCCGACTCATAATCTTCCTCATCAGCCACATACCCAAATCTCTCGTCAAACAACGGTAAGATCGATTCAGTATCTGTATCCAAATCTTCCTCACGTCGGTACTCCGGCTCGCAAGCCCGGATGTCCGACTGATGTTCGAAACCTCCTGTTCCGACTGATTCTTCTCCATCAGATTGGACGATGGTGGCTGCCCCTGAAACGGAGTCGCACATAACCTCGTCATCAAATTGCTGAATTGCATTAACCATACCTACGAAGACGTGGATCCGACCGAACGGGATCACCCGGCCGGTATCCAGCAGATCTGCTTCTTCCTTCCAGCCGGAATCGTCGACGATGCGATTTCCGCGCTGATCCATCCTGACCTCGCCGATCGCGAGGTTCTCCATCCCTCGCAGAGCTTCTCCCTTGATGAGGACAGCTTTGGTCGCAGGCCCCACGGTGGGCGCCAACTGTCGTGGGGTTAACACGGCAGATGTTACCATAGGGTAACTTGATGATTGGGGCAAGGCGCCTTGGTCCTTCAGGAGATTGTCACGCTCATTGGGGAAAAAGGGTTTACCCAGGTTCAGCCTCTCCATTGGAGATAAAGACCTACTTCCTGCTTCTATGTTATTGATCTCAAGGTCTCGATAACTCGGCTACGACAACAGAGCCGGGTTACGAGACAGGTTACAAGGGTTTCGCTTGATAGCGGTGATATCGAACTAGGGTTGAAACTTAGCGCTTAGAACTTGTCTATCTATGTTCTGGGAGCCCGTTTATATAGACGCCGGGTCTCCCGAACTTACAATGAATACCGAGTTACATACGAGCACGGAGTCCTACTCTAGGTTCTTCTAGACCTTCCGTAGCCTCCAAGTCACCCGGTTTCTTCCTTCACTCGGACTCCAGTTCTTCTAGGTCCTTCCTTCCAGAGACGAGTCATGTTAGGCATAATGGCCCAACTATAACCCGGCCCATATCTTGTACACTTCACTCGGGCTAAACCTTGGGCCGCCCGACTGATTATTCCTTAGTCATGAGTATACCGGGTTATTATCCCCCCAACACGGGGTCTTGAAGACACGATTCCACCCCGTGCGGATGGCTTCCCCTGAGTTCATGAAGCTGGCAAACCTATCTTGTCTGGGGACTTGCTCCGCCTTGCAGAAGGACCCATGATTGCCTTGCAGGAATCTATCTTGCATCTAGAGGAGCTCCTTCTTAAAGACAAGCAGTCGAGTTACCCGGCATTCGCGGTCCAGGTGCCAAAGGAGCTGGTGGACTTCGTCCAGGAAGCCCCCGCGGATGTGTTCTTCATAGCGTATGAGGACATCTTCAACCTGTTTCACACTAAACGGCTGGACTATAACATGGTCCGCCTATATGCGCTCGATGTGGCGATGAAGATTAGGAGAGATGATACCCCGTACGTCGCGATAGTGGATCCCTACTACATGCGCGACAGCCATCTGGTGGAAGGATCAAAGACACGGGAAACGGTCACGGAGTACCTCGTAAGGGTCATGCTGGCCAACAAGAGGAAGAACGCCCTTCTTCTGCCTTTCTTTTTCGAGTAAGTACACATCCGCTCGCCACCGTCGTATCTTATGCCTTCTTGTACATTTCTTCCATCGCTGATCCTTTGTCCAACATTCCGTTTCAATTGTGTTGAGCAGGGACAAGTACTGCGCACTTATCTACGTATCCCCGAGGTGGTCCATTGCCACTTATTTGGACTCGGGAATAAATCCACGCCGAGACGATACACCAGAATAAAGGGTGTTCTCGATGACGCTCTCGAGGCCTATGCCCAAAAGGGCGTCCCCTTCCATAAGAAGTCGGAATTTTTCACGGAGGACAACACACACAAGTTCCAGCATGGGACCGGATTCCATTGCATCAAGCAACTGGATGGCAGCGTGAAGGAGGCCTACTACGCCCTCCATCACCTTAAAGCGATTGTCCGGGATTTCGAGAACGAAGATTCCATATGGTCTCGCAGAATACACCAAAATGGCGGATGCTCTCACCGATGCTGATTACAGAACAGACTTCCATCGCATCCGGCTGCAGCTATCAACAATCATCCTCGACGATGTCATTCACAAATCAGGATCCTTCCACTACCCCAGAGGTATTATAAAAGAAAGCCTTGCTAAGCATTACTAGTGTACTTTTTTGTAGAAGTGCATGTGTAGGGTTATATATTATATATATGCTATGCTATGAAACCCAAATAGGATAGCCATATGATTTCCAACCATGACAATTGATTGATTGTCTTGCCTCTCTACTTAGATGAATAAATTATACTCTATGTATATCACTAACAAATATATATCCCAATCCATCTTCAGGGCTCTGTCAGAGGGATATCGAAGAACGACTAGAGGCGCAGAATGACACCAGGGAGTGGAGGACGAAAGATGGCTTTCTACCGTTCCCGGCGCCGCTCAAGAAGAGGACTCCATGATCATGCTCCATCATCGCGGCGGTGACAACTTCATTTGTACTAAGACTTGTGTGTGACATGAGATGAACCTTTGTACCAATTAAGACTTGTGTGACATGATCGAGATGGAACTTTTGTAGACTTGTGTTTTGGCACTTGTCACTATATGTATGTATCTTGGGCTCTAAGTGTTTGTGATGACATAGTAATGTGTTTGTTTTCATATACCGTGTCAAAATATATTATTGTTTCTATTATTCCCGTATTTCCTGTAATATACCTGTATTTCCTGTAATATACCTGTATTTGTACAGGAAAATGTGAATTTCTGGAAAATCCTTTTATGGTGCATCAATTTTTTTTTTGTGGCGCACGGTTTAGGGATGCGCCACAAAATGCCTCTGTTGTGTCCACGGCGACATGATTCTGTGGCGCACGGCCTGGGTGCGCCACAGAAATAATTTTAGTGGCGAGAATTCTGTGGCGCACCCAGCAAACCTGGGGTGCGCCACAGAATTCCAAATTGGTGCGCCACTAATAGCCATTTCTGTACTAGTGAAATGAAGTTAATTTTTATGATTTCGTGCTCTTGCTAAATGGTGAAGTTTTCATGCTTTAAAAAATTCATGTACATAAATTGGTTCTCACTTTTTCTCATAGCCTTTTATTATCTCATGATTTATTGATTTTCTTCCGTTGATATCTGTTTGAAGAACGATTGTTAGATTTTGGAGAATTATCGAGGTATGCCTACTGCCAAGTATGCTCTAACAAGTACACGATTCAAGAGATTTTCTATTTTGTCAGAAGTGGGTGTGCCCACTGACAAGTGTGTTCTGAAAATTGGTCAATTACTGCATCTAACTCATATACTCCATGAGCTTGGTATTAGGTTTAAAAGAACATAACAATCAGCTGGACTTACAGATCGGCTCACAAGGTTCCTCCTGGATAGTAGTTATGGTTTAGTACAATGGAAACATCTTTGATTATTTGATTCATGAACAAGACAAATCTATTGTGTTTTGCGCTTGGGAATTTCACATATTAAACCTCTTGCATTATTACTGTGACCAATGTGCAAGGTAAATAAAACATTCCACAACATATATTGGTATAACTCTCTCCCAAATGTGCCATATATAGTTGGTTTATTTACTGAAATGTTAGTAGCTTTATGTATAATGTATGCTGAAGTCTGACTTCGGCCAGTGATCAAATTCTTCATGTGCAGGAACCTAGAGATGGTGTTGGTGGACTCTAGCCGCAATGTCAGTTGGCAGTAATTAGTTCTTCATGCGCAGGAACCTGGAGAGATGGTGCTGGTGGATTTTGGCCACAAGGTGATTGGCTTTCCTTGATTAATCTTGCTAATTTTAAATGGATGTGAAGTGATTGTCCAGGATTAATGGTGATTTGTGTGCAGTAGTTCAGTAGAAGATATGTAGTTGCTTGCTGTCGATGAGGCAACATAAACATGGGTAGCTGATACACGCAACGCACCACCTCCTTAAGTACTCTGTGGCACAGGATACCACTAGACCATGGACATAGACGGCTGCGAGCTCTTTCCCACTACCCGCCTTGTCACGGTCAACATGAAATTTGCATTGCCGCCTATTGGTCTTGGTTAGCATGTTCGTCTTTCTTCCTTGCACTTTATTCTTCAGTAATGTGTTGGCCATCCGTCCACATACTTCTTACTCTATGATGTCGTTGGCCCATGCTTCTGGCTATCCAGACTTGCAACTTATTAGAAATTGTATGCCAATTGCTTTCATGTAAATTTTGGTTAGTATTTAGGATGTTGTTGGCCTCATTGCTCTGAATGTACTACCACACTGCAAATTAAAATCAACAATGACATTGCAGGCCTACCGTTGTCATTTCATTTAGAGGGAAGTTCTTATTGCATGTAAATTGTTGCTTCTCTTGAATGTTTGATATGATTTACTCCAAGACAACTGTGCAGACTAGGATCTTTAGGACCAAATTTTAGCATTTTGCATCAAAAGGAGGATAAAGATGAACTAAAGCTATAAAAATGTAACTCAATAAAAAATGTAGAATTGAAAATACATGTATTGTGAAAACGTGCGTTGCACGTGCATGCTAACTAATTCGTAAAAAGAGAAGAAAAACAAGGCACGATCCTGGCAAACTGGCAACAAATCGAAATTCCAGTGCGGGAAAAATGCTGCGATCAATTAAAAAACCGCCCACCCGCGAGCGAGGCCTTTATTTTCGCAAACTTCCCCCACGACCACACCAAAACCTAACTCCATTTCTCGATTCTCACGACGCCGTGCTCCTCCAATCCTCCTAGTCCCCTTCCCGCAGCCGAATGGAACCCCCGTGGCTGCCGATGACGAGGGAGGCGTCGACGGAGACGAGGGACTGGGCGGACCTGCCGCAGAACGCGCTGGCGACCGTCTACGGCAAGCTGGGCCTGGCGCGCACCCTGGTGGCCTTCATGCACGTGTGCCGATCCTGGCGCCGCGCGGCCGCCCTCGAGCCCGCCCTGATCCGCGCCGGGGACGACGGCGCCCTCCTCTCCCTCGCCAAGCAGTAAGATCCCGCTTCCCCTGATGTAAATCTGTGAACTAGTACTATATTTGGTAATTCCAATGTTAAACAAAGTGCATACTGTGGGCTGTGCTGTGGAGGAAGTGAGGAACTTTGTAAGTCTGGTATCGTTAATAAAATCGGGGTACGAACACAGCATTTTTCCAGCTCGGTTAAGAAACGCATAAAAGGGCGGCCCGTTTTCTAAGAAGAAACATAATCTTGATTTCTTTTTTTTCCTAGTTCGCACTGCTCTTTCTCTCTAAATTGCATCAAAGAAAATAGAGAGAGCAGGTGGATCCTATCCCTATAACGAACACTCATTCCTATCTATTGATAGAAAAGAAAGATCTTCGTCACGGACTTATGCCTTTGTTACATTTTTTCTTTTTTTTTTAGGAATTCCTCATATCCAAGGCAGCTCCCCACAAACACCCCACCCATATGACTATGCCCCCTTTTGAATCGACAGTAGATTGGGCTTCATAGCAACTTTCGTTCTAAAGACGATAGTCAATAGGATCTTAATCTTACCTGATGATTAGTTATTCACTGGTCATTTTCTAAGAAGATGGGATTCAGCTGGACATCTCTTGCCTGTTTTAGAGTTGAAATTACATCGCAATGTTTGTAGGTGTTATACACCTGTTTAGTTCTCTTTTTAAATTTGACATGATTATCGTACCAGATTTATCTACTCCAATTCGATTGCTGTTTGGGATAAAAGCTGTAGTAGAATTTATGAGCAGAAGTAGTCCACAGAAAGTGCAACCCAGTCGTACCTACTATGTGCATTCTGTAGATAAACATGAAGCACGAAATGGAAATCAGGAAAAAAAAACTACTACTTACAGATTGCTGTTTGTTACATGAACTTGTAAGTTGTAGGCCAATTGTTCCCTTCCTTGTGCAAGGAATGGACAAGTAAGATACAATCTTAACTCTCTTTCGAGGGAAAATAGTCTGAGAAGTACTTGCTTGCTGTATGTTTTTATGTTTGGCAAATCTGTGTTCTGAATGTTTGGTATCTAGACTTGTAACGCTAACGGTTCTTTGGCGTCTAATGTGCCTACGATGGAGATGCGGGGGAGAAGGAATGCAGCAGGCGTGATAGGAGGAAGGGGAAGGAAAGGAGGAAGAAGAGGGGACAGAGGGGGAGGTGACCGATGGTGAGGCAACACAGAAGATGGGTTGGCCCTAGGCTTAGTAGCCATGGGCACGGCGGTGGACCTGTCCAGAGCACATGCTAGAGAGGAGGCAATGATGCTACCACTCGGAGAAGGACGAGGAGGGTTGGAGGCGTTTGGTCACTAGTCTAGAAGGGGAGATGTGTCACCAAATCGACCAAGGAAAGGAGAAGCCGGCGCCATGAGGAATAAAGGCTCTGCGGGTTGGGTGGGTGGGGGACTGGTTCGTTCCTAAGCGAGGATGCAAGGTTTGGATGTCGACATGTCGCACTGTTCTTTCATGTTTATTTACAAGAGTCGGAAAGGTGTAATTTGTGCTCCTCCGACAAGAAATTGACTTGTGTGGTGATGAATCAATCTCTCTAGGGATGGATTTGCTCCTTTAGTGATGAGTCAACCTCTCTAGTGATGAATCAGGAGTAGTCAATCTCTCAAGTGACAAATCCACTCTAGTGACCATTCCAGGTGCCGCCGGCGAATCAAGGCTCTTCAATGAGGAACCAAGCGTCTTCGGCAAGAAACCGATGTCCTGCACAGCGGAGAGTTAGCGGAGGCATTCGGGTAGTGAGGTGGGTGGTGCTCCCTTGACGCGAGAGGAGAGGCAGGACACTGCTTATCTGAGAGGTGTTAGCCACGAAATGGCTAAATCGATATGCCTCTATCCCCGATGAATGGCTCAGATTGCTGGATGGTACATATACGTTCTTGATGTGTCGGGAAAAGTGGGGTTTCGACATGGGTCTTAATACCCAGGTATTTACATGGACTCACAATCCCGCATCGATGTGCTTGTTCATCTCTCCGGATGCTGTGCTCGTCCGCCTCTATTGCTGTCCGTGCTGAGCTCCCCCTCCTGTACACCATATCATCTCCTTCTCGTGTTCCCATGCCTTCTACCTTTACTCAAGTACATACTATTCTCTAACTTTTTTCCTTCTCCTGTCTTCCTATTCTCTTTTTTATTATTCCTTACCCTGCCTGCTCCTTGCTCACTAAGACTTCTGGCTGCAGCATGCAGGCTCTAGAAGATGTCTAGGTACGCCTGAGCGGGTTATGCACTAGGCGGCCACAAGATGCGTGCGTACTGCCTTTTGAACCTTGTTTTTTATCCAGTAAATGGAAGATGTGTGAATCAAAAGAACTGGTCCCATAGATTACCGATTATGTTGTTCCTGTTATAGAGTTTGTGCTGCTTGTTTGCTGGTACAACACTCATACATTGGTTATGCAACCATGTATAGTCCTTATAGTTGGTAGGTCTGCCAAGATAAGTAGTTATCACTCACGCTGTCTCTTCGGTATGCAGATGAGATACAGATGCGCCGTAGAGTTTATGAGCAGAACTGCTGGTACAACAAGTGCAACTCTGATGCTTATCATCTAGTGCAATCTTCAGATAAAGATCAAACACAAAGTAGGAAATAGGAAAAAATTACTGATCATTTGCTTGTTCACTACTTGAACTTGAAAGTCATGTTAAGTCGTTTCATTTTCTTTCAATAATTAAAAGATGACCTCTCATTTAAGAGGTAAATGGAAGATATATATATATATATATATATATATATATATATATATATACTGTACTAGAAAGAATTTGCATGCTATATGTTTTCATGTTTCTGTGTTGATAGGGAAATAATAGGTAAAAGTGCGGCGCGTTAATAGCTCCGAGGACATAGAGAAATTATCCATTCGATTGTCCTTCTTATACAGTTATGCCAGTTGTTTGGTTTTAGAACAACTACTACGTTGGCTATGCTATCATATAGTTCTTACCATAAGTAGTACTGCCAGGGTAGGTTGCGCCATAGTACACATTTACCAGCAGCATAGTGTACCATATATTATCTGATTTGGTTTTTAGTTAGACTGTAATACATCTGTTCTATGTGAATAACTGCATGTGTCTTGTTTGCAGGTTATCATCGCTAAGGATCCTTCACCTCTTCTCTTGCTACAGTATATCCAATGAAGGATTTGTTGAGGCGATACAAAAGTTTACGTTACTTGAGGAGCTCGAGATTTCACTTTGTAGAAATATATTGGCAGAGGCAATTGAAGCTGTTGGCAAAGCTTGTCCGCACCTAAAGTGTTTCAGGCTGAGGAATGACCGTTTCTACTGTTTTGAAGATGAGCACTCCAATAATCAGGAAGCACGGGGATCTCAACAATGCTTAAGCTACGCTCCCTTCAGCTTATCGGCAACAGCCTCAACAACAAAGGACTCACGTCCATCCTCGACAATTGCCCCCACTTGGAGTTCCTCGACATTCGCCATTGTTTCAATGTTAACATGGACACAGCTCTGCAGGCCAAGTGTGCTAGAATTGAGACGCTGAGACTTCCTGGTGACTCAACTGCTGACTATGAGCTTCTGGTCAAAAGCCCCATTAGGTACTCAAATTTTGACCATTACGTATGGGATGAAAATTGGGCATTCGAGGATGACGAAGATGATGACTATCTTTACCATGGCCTTTCTCCATCCGAGGATGAAGATTTGCTTGAAGTTGACGACGCACAACGCATGGAGGAAGATGAATAAATTCCTCAAGATGAGGAATCCATGATGTTAGAATACTATGCGATGCTGGACGAGAATGGAATGGTCTAAGATGAACTCAGTGAGGATGACCGAATCATCTAAATGATAGTTCGGTGCCGCAATGAGTATTGCCAGTCCCGTTGCTCCAATCAGTGCCATGTTTCCCTAGTTCCGTGAACTGCATACATGTTTATTGCTCCCTGCTGTACGTACGGATGCTCCATTGGTCCTGCCATTTGCATGTAATGCTACTGCGGCCTCAGTTACAGTTAATCAAGAAACCAATTTCTTATATGTGACTCTGAGATAACGTTTTACCATGATTATAAGACCTCATGTTCGTCGTGCATATTTATGGAAAGTGATCCACCATGTCGGCTTAAACCGCCTTGTACTGGTCAGAGGCATGAAATACAGAGTATGATGTGAAACTGTTGATCACTTCATGTTTAATTGTCCTTTGCCTGTGTGGGCTGTGGTTAGAGAAAATTTTGTTTCTACTCAATCTGCCGATCACTGACCATTTGGCAATATTGATCGATATCCACCTCCGGAGCTTCCAATCCATGGCTATAAGGCGGGATCTACTTGTACTGTTTGTTTCTTTTACAGATAAGTGTGCAAGTTAATTAAGCTTGTGTTTCAAGAAAGGGTCCAGATAATATTAACGACCACACTATGATCCATCTAGTTGGAGATTTTTTTTGCAGAAAAGACCACATTAATCATCCCAACCGTACAAAAGACCCAAAAAGTAATAAAAATTACAAATAGGTCAATTGATCACCTAGCGACGACTACGGACACTGGAGCAAGCCAAAGGCGTGCCGCTGTCCTCGCCCCTCTCTCACCGGAGTCAGGCAAAGCTTGTCGTGTAAGAGATTGTTGTAGTAGACAGACGGGAAGTCGCCGTGCTAAGACCCGAAAGGGCCAACGCACCAGAGCAGTAACCATCACCAAAGATGAGAACCGTAGATCGGAATAATCTGACTTGCAACCTCACTGACGAACACGAAAACCGAGAAGATCCCAGGAGATCCGTCGGACACACAACTCCATGCGCCCTCCGCTAGCGCTAGACACACCACCGGAGCGGGGATAGGGCGGGGAGTATCTTATTCTGATACCTGGATGTAGCCGTCGCTTCATCACCCGGATAAAGACACGAAAACTAGATAAAACAGCAAACGGAAACCATCCCGCCGGCGAGAGGCCGCGGTCCGCCGCCCCTCCAAGGCCTAGAAGGCCATCGAAGGCGCGAAAGACCGACAGCGTCGCCGGCAGCCGGGACAGAAACCCTAGTCGCTCTTCTGATCGCCTGTGGCCTTAGCCTCGCACATACCGGTTCGTTCCCCGTAAGAATTTTTGTTTATTTATTTCCGTTCTAGAGCACGCATGTGTGAGTCATGAGTCATAATTAAATATTTACATTTTAATTATGTAGGTTAATTTCTATCAAGGTCGTAAGATGAAATGCAACCTTTTTTCCCGTGTGCTTGGAAACTTTCTGAGCCGTCCACTTTAGGGCATCCAATGGGCTACGAAGGATGCATGGTACCTCCTGGTAGTGCTTGACCGATTGAGAGCAGCATAGGGAAAGTATAGAGGACAAGACCACAATTCGCCATTAAATGCCCTGTGTGGGAAGTGGAGAGGCCATGTCCAAGGGGAAACTCTCCCCCCACGATTCTCCCGGGCTGCGGCGGTAGCGTCCATGGACGTCGTCCCTTCTTGAGGCGCCGTGCGGTTCTTGTTGCTCTCACCGGGCTTTCTCTCGCAAAGCTTATAGCTTGTTATGCACCTCAGTGTTCCTTTGTTTGGGGCTATCGTGGAGCCTCTCTACGGCTTTGTGGTCAGTGGCGGTGATCTTTGGTGTTCTCTTAATCTCCTCGGCATTTCCCTTTGGGCCTGTGTGAAGTATTTTGCTGTAAGTAGGGTTCAACACGTTGTATCTGTTTTGCCGCTTATGGTGTTATCAATTTAACGTCGGGCGTTTGGCCTTTTATCTAAAAAAACTGCACAAGAAAATATCACTTTGAATTGCCTAGAACGATATGAACTCAATAATGATACTTATTCAATTCAGTAATCATTCCAGATTAATAATAATTACGAACTAAGAAATTCCATGGTCAACCAGTTCTAGAGAGAGGTGTCATGAACTATTGTAAGTGTTATTTGGGTATAGTCGAAGGACATAATTCCTGCATCCCCACTTGTCCAAAACAAATATCGAAATAGAAAAGGCCCATAGCATTGATATTATTCTTCTAAATTGTTCATGACCAAGTGACTTACTAACTCATATCTTTCCTCGATGTGTTTTCCGTTCGACTACCTTGATTACTTCAGCACTTACACATTAACAAAAAAAATGATAATATTCACATGTACTTTCCACGACCTTAAGTGTGGCAAGAAATTCTCTTAGCCACGAGTGGAGCTCCCTGAAAAGCAGTAACCATGACCGTACCCTCCCAGTATCATTTCCTTGGCATCCTTCAGAAACGCCTCAGAAAAGAACTTCATATGTTTATTGAGAAACTGTTGCGTATCAGACATAACCATGCATATATTGTCGTTCAAACAAGCAGGGGGTACAATGAGTTGTTCTAGCAAGATGAAGGAAGGCACGCGTAAAGTGAGCTGGTCATCAATCTGTATAATGTAGGTGGATCCTCAACCAGAATCCGGAGAGCAAGGCAGTACCCGGGCCTTACATCAAATTATCAAAACATCTAGATCTACACAGTTTTATTTATTCAGGTGTACCTAAGCATTCTCTTGTTGTCAAGAACGCTCTCAGCATCATCAAGATCAGCGTCATCAACATCTAGAAGGTAGTAAGAAGCACTAGAGCTATCATCGTCGTCGTAGTCATCCTCTGTGTCCCGATCATTATATGGAGAGAAACAAAATCTACCACCAGGGCTGATGGGTAAAGAGTACTCGTAGTCATCCATGATGATGCACTCACACTTCTTTGCTAGATCGTCATCCATCCTGATATGGGGGCAATCCCGAATATTAAGATACTCTAGGCGGGGCAGTTGTCAAGGATGGCTGTCAGTCCTTTGTTGGTGATGAAATCAGCGACAAGATGCAACGAACGCAGCCCGTGCATCTTTGCAATGGCAAAGGCTACACTGTCATTGGTGTATTTTGTACGATTAATATAATAGCTGTTCCTGACATGTCTTAAGTGCTTCAGCCGGGGCACTCTTTAGCTACAAGTTCAACCAACACACTGTCATATAAACCGAACCCATATAAACATAGTGAAAGCTCGAGCTCTTCCAGTAGAGGGAGCTTCTTAAGTGCCTTAACAAATCCTTCCTTGGTGAGACGATATGAGCTGAGGAGGTGGAGGCTTTTCAGTGAAGGTGCCCTGCAAGATAGCATTTTTGGGGTTAATAGCTAATCGCATGTCAATGTCGTTCAGTTACACATCAATGCCCTTTCAACTGAAACCAAAATATGTCAGTGTCGGTTTAAATTTTGAACCAAACAAATTAGGTTGAACAACCAAAAGTTCAGCAGGAGATAAAAAGTCTTACTGCTCCACGATGTACAGGAGGATGTCGTCGTGGAGGTACTCGCCGAAGAAGGCCTCGCATTGCCCAGCGCTGAGCCGCAGGGCGTCCCGCACCATGATATCTAAGCTGTCACGCCAGCGGAAGGGGGGGACATACTGGCCGCGCATGTCAATGCGGCGCCACAGGGACGGCTCCTCCCGAGCGGCGCGGCGCCAGGAGCGGCACACCCCCGCCACACACCGCCGAGACGGTGTCCAGCTTGTGTAGGACGCACGAGAGCGCGTCCAGCGGCAGGTCCGCCCAGTCCTGCTCCGACGGCGGCAACGGCATCAGGTTAAACACCGAGACATGGACCGTCGTCAGTGGTTTCTTGGATCCACTCCGCGCCGTCGCCGTTGGCGGCGGGGCCGATTTGGCGGCATCGCCGATCGCGATGTGGAAAAACGTTAGTACGTCCGAGTTGTTTTTTATACTCTATACAGTTAGCTATGCATCGGTGCGGCTCTCTGAATCCTGATCGGACCGGATCTCTCTCCCCCTCTCTCTGTATAATTAAATTCCAGGTTGATGTTGGTGCACTGTTTCAGATCGGACAATAGAGCCAGGGCCGGGCCCACTGTCGTGCCAAGTGTGCCGGCCGCACAGGGCCCATGATTTTTTGGGGCCCCAAAAAAATTTATACTATCAGTAGCATGTTTCTGGAGATGGATTCCTGGGCCGTCCGCGCGTGAGTGAGCGAATGAGCGTGGGCTACTTCCGGCCGTCCGCGCAGCGTGGCCGTGGGCTGCTTTCGCGTCGCTTCTGGCCGAGTTAGTAGTTACGATCGGTTAGCCCTCAAAAAATAAAAATAAAGTAGTTAGGATCAGAAACAAATACAGATCGATAATTCGACACTACTGATCGCATCCAGCCGCCATGGCGCCACACTTCTGATCGCAATTAGATGATTCACATCCAGCCGCCAGAGATGATCGCTAAATCGATCAAATTGTAGAGCGCCGGCGACCAGAGGCTGCCGGCGACGCGTGGGCGACCTGCTGTCTGCTGATCGGTAATTCCCTCGTTTCTGATTAACTTCGTTTTCATTGGCTCCTACTACTAATTTCTAAATCAAAATTATTTTTAACATTGAAATAAGGGGAAATCAGTTCGGTTACCAGAAGCGCAAGAGAAAATAAAAAAGCAGAATTTAAATTAATCTCAAGAACGTATTATTGTTATGGATAAGTTTATTAGAAAAGAAGCATCATATGTGTCATCCGGTAATCAGTCTGTTGATCCTTATACGCTCGCAGTTGCAATTGTTCCTTACAATTACATATTTATTTTATCCAAGAAACCGAGGTAGAGAAAGATCATATTGATATTAACTTGAATAATTCACCCGGTACGGATGTTGATGATTCTTTTCAGTCTGACATATTTGATCAAAGAAACTGGGATTTTCTTGATTCTAAACATATTGATATTTTAGCAAAAAAAGTCCAAGAAATGACTTATCAATTAGGAAATGTCCTAAGGATGTATATCGTAAAATGTTTACTGCAAAGTTCTACACTTGAGAGCGTAGTGTTAGAAAAGATTGATTAAGAGGTTATGAATGAAGATTTCACACAAAAAAGGTGATGATGTTCAAATAAATATGTATGATTGTCAATATATTCCATTGTTACGTAAAATATTATGTCATACATTAGAATTATTTAGTAGTTCAAATTTTCGTTTGACATAGGGTCCCGTTTTAGAGTTTCGCACAGGGCTCCGGATTTTGCCGGCCCGGCCCTGAATAAAGCCTCCCGCTTGCTTGCTGATGTTCCGGCGGCGGCAACGGCATCAGCTTGAACACCGAGACATGGACCGTCGTCAGTGGCACATTGTGAGCGATGCCGAAGGGCGTTGTATCTCTGTACCTGAGCACACACTATAAATTACGCAAAGGAACGTTCCCCCAAAAAAGGGATTCAGAGAGCCGATCCTGTGACCGCGAGCCCTAGCTAGTAGCTAATACACCCGTCGCAGATCATAACCCAATCTTCCGAGTTTAACGCCACACCCGTCGCAATGCCTTTGCTATCGCCGCCGCCGCCGCCACCGGCATCTCCCAGAGGCGGGAGCTCGCGAAGGCTGAGTCGGATCCGAAGGAGACGATCCAGGAGGAACTGGGCGGCTCTGCCACTGGACGCGTTGCTGCACGTCTTCCACAAGCTGGACGACGTCGACCTCATGTTCGGCGGCGCGTCCAGGACTTGCCGCTCCTGGCGCAGCGCGGCGCGCGAGCCCAAGCTGTGGCGCCGTATCGACATGCGCGGTCACTCCAGTTTCTTCCGCGAGAGGATCAGCCTCAACAGGATGGCGCGGCTCGTCATCTGGTTCAGCGCCGAGCAGTGCGTCGCATTCATGGGCGAGCACTTCTACATGGACTGCGACCTCCTCCTCTTCCTCGCCGAGCAGTGGGTGTGTTCGGTTTTAGAATGGCGTGGAACGGAATGGAACCGTTCCATCCTCGTGTTCGGTTAGAACAAAAAATTGTAATGGAATGATTATATCCTCGTGTTCGTTGGAGAATTGAAAAGCGGAATGGAACGATGTTATTTGTTAAACATTCAATTAATTAGAACTTAAATTTAATTTTTTTACTCAAAACCGGAGTTAACAGACAAAATTAATTAAAAAGCTGTTTTTTCCCATATCGAAGTAGAGACGCCCGGAGATTGGGGCGCCCGGCTGCCGCCGGCCCTAGCTCCGTCGGCCTTGCTCTGGCCCGGCCGCCTCCACGCCTTGCTCCGGCGGGCCGCCGCCGTTCTCCGTCGGCCGCCGTCCCTGCTCGCTTGGCGGCCGCCCTTGCTCCGGCCTGTCTCGGCTCCGGCCTGGCCGCCGCCGCGCGTAGCTCTGGCCGGCCTGGCCGCCACCGTCTCTGCTCGTAGCTCCGGCCGGCCGCCGCCGGCTCTGCTCGCCTGGAGCCTAGCTTCGACCGTCCTGGCCGCCGCTGTCCCTGCTCATCGCCCCTTGCTCCGGCCCGGCCGCCGCCGCGCCCACATTTTTGGATTCCAAATTCAGAGCAATACCCCTAGTGCCTTCTGCAAATTCGACTAATTCACCAAGACCTATAATACGAGCAATCCCATCCCCCACTTGAACTACGCGACCAATATTCTCAATCCCTACTTTCCTATTATATTGTTCAATACGTTCGCGGAGAATTTTATGAATTTCGTCGACTCGAAGGGTTGCCATTAGTGTTTCTTGACTCTTTTTTCGGTGCTATCATAGTATCCGCTAAGTTCACGGGCTGGAGATAAGCGGACTCGAACCGCTGACATCCGCCAAAGGGTAAACCACCGCCTATCAGGCCTCCCTGACGGTTCTACCATAGAGGCCAACGATAAACAATAACTCCCCCCCCCCCCCCCCCCCCCCCCCCCGAACACAGCTTACAACTTTCATCGTACTGTGCTCTCCAAAGAGCAACTCTTCTCAAAATATCAAAACAAAAGGTGCTGAGTTGGAATCCCATTCTAAGGATTCTTGTGGTTCCGGGGAATCCAGCTACAGGAGAACCAGAACGGGGAGCTCTCCCCTTTTTCCGCCCGACTCTTTGATCTTAAACTTAAGAATGCTGGTTTTAAGAACGAGTGATTGCCCTTCTCCGACCCTTACTGTCCAACCGCTCCGGCCGCGCCTTGCTCCGATTCCATCGCTCGCTAACCATCGCGACTACTCGTTAACCACGACCGATTCCACCTCGTCCGGCCGAATCCCGATTCGGCCGGACGGGTGCGTTCCGCATATTAAAGGAATATTCCCTCTTGGGGAACCAGTGCGTTCTGTTTCATCTACAAACCGAACACTAGAACGAGTCTCAGGTGCGGAACGGTTTCGTTCCATTCCAGCTGATTCCAGAACCGAACACACCATAAGATTTCGTCTGATCCCACAACGAACCCTCCCACGAGCACTTCAAGCAATTATTATCAATAACTTGTTCTTCGTTCTTGATTTGGTACAGAACTAAATGCCTTGCAAAGCATTTGTTTCCATTAACTGCCTATTGTAGCACTGCATGTTTAGTCTAATATGTAATTCACGTTTCTCAAAATTATAGAAACATCAGGAATGGAACTCTCCTTTTTCAAGTTATGTCAAATTAGCACAATTGTTATGTTAGAAAAAATATGACAACTATAATAATTGATGAAATAAGTGTTTTTAGCTCGCGGCAGCCTCAGGGGGCGGCATGGGCGAAACCCTAGCTGCCACCTGAGGACGCTGGCGAGCGAAGCTTGCTCGGTCGATGGTGTGGTAGGTGCCCGAACGTCGACGTGCACATCTGGCATGGATGAGATGGCTGCAGCGGTCGATCCTTAATCTGCTCTCCTTCCATCTACGGCGACAGAGATGGATGGTGGTGCGGAAGGAGACCGATATTGAAGAGCATGAAAGGCGTTTTGACAAGGGCACACGCAGACGTCGACCTAGATTCCTTAGAATCTAATGAATTGGTGATCTCGAGCTTCCGATGGAGGCATGGAGGTGCCTGGATGCTGCTGCCTTCCTTGATGTCCGGTGTACTCTTGCTAGGATTTGAGTCCACCGATTTTCAGCTTGTGGATTGACTCACCTCTCTGCATGGAGTTTTAAGCTAGCTTGTTTAATTCCTCTATTTATGCTAAACAAGACAACAACTGATCCCCGGGACAGCAAAAGGGAGGTCGGAGATGTTGTATTCAGTTCACTAGAGGCCTGAACAAGAATTCTTTATCTACTCTCGTGTCTTCTTGTGCGAATTGTACTTTTTCCAACCCGTGGAGGAGGACTACATGTTATAAGTATATATGCTTTCGATTTCATTAATCAAAAGTTTATGCCTTACAGTGTCGTCATGAATAGTTTGTGTACTATACTAGTCAGTAGTCACGTAAAACCCTGTACAGAGAAACGGTTTTCATCGATCTCTTTCTAAGAGAATCTGTTTTAGATTTCAGATTTTGACCCAAGTTATTGGTGACGTGATCCCCTCTCGTAGAAGGAGTCTTCAGCGATCTCAACTGTCAGTCCGAGGCACCGCCGCACCGGCCGCCAGAAATTCCATATATGGAGCCCAAACCATCCTAACACACATCATGCCACCCCATGCCCTCCTCCTCTCGCTGCCGTCGTGGCCACCGTCGGCGCTACGGCAAGAAGGCAACGGAGGAGGAGAGGCCGAAAAACTGGGCGGACATGCCACTGGACTCGATCTTGGCCGTCTTCCACAAGCTGGACTGCATCGACATCCTGATGGGCGCTGACCAGGTGTGCAGCTCCTGCCGCCGCGCCGCGCGGGACGAGCCCGAGCTGTGGTGCCGCATCGTCATGCGCGGCAAGGCCGAGCTCTCCTCCAGTCTCAACCGGCAGGGGATGGCCTGTGCCGCCGTCCGACGCAGTGCCAGGCAGTGCGAGGCGTTCTGGGGCGAGTATGCCGGCGACGATGGATTCCTCTTGTACCTCAGCGAACAGTGAGCATCTACAAACTCCCTGAAGATACTTTTAACTCGTTTGTTTGATTAGGTCTAAAACCTAGTGTCAGTGGTCGATGACCCAGTTTTAATTCCACTGAACATTATACTCCTGTACATAGGTGTTTTTGTAAATCTTAAATAGTGGATGTTTTCTTGGTTAGGCTGGGCATGTATGTGGCTTCATGCATGCCTTGATCTTTTGTTCATTTTTGATTGTTGGTCAGTGCATATGTCGTTAATTGCCGTTTACATTCAAATATTACAGATAACTTTGGGTTTTTATCATCTAAATTGTCCTGGCATTATTTTTTTTCCAAAAAAACTTGTTTCTGAACAATTCAAACCAAGGTATTGCGCAAAATATTATTTCTGCGCAGCTTGATCGCCCATAGTTTAGTTGGCTCATATTCTGTGTCGGCCATGTAACACCTTGTAATTTAAGTGTTAACAAGATGCAATCCCATGCTCTCTGGAGTTTACGCTATAAAAATACATGGTCTCAGGGTATCTAACTCAACATAGTTCTTAAGCTGCAGCCTGGAAGGTGGTGCCTAAATATATATTCTATTGGTGCCTAGTTAGTTAATTAGTGACTTCTACATCGTTAGTCAGCTGCAGCCTCGAAGGTGGCACCCAAATATATATTATCGGCAATACAGAGCACACAAAATTCTTTGTTCAGCTGCCATAATAGTTGTTTCTGAAATTTGGAATTGCTTAGACTTCAGATACAAAATAGAACTGTAACGAACAAAATTTCGTAACCTGTCAAATGGACTGCAGTACCCGCAAAAAAAAAGGTTTTGCTAGTTCTCAGTCATATGAGAACTTGCTTAGCGTTCAATCGCATGCGGAGCCATTGGATCTGGTCACGCTTTGTGAATCGTGTTTTTCGTGGGTTGGCCTGTT
Organism: Poa pratensis; assembly: GCA_947311845.1. Classification (NCBI taxonomy): domain Eukaryota; kingdom Viridiplantae; phylum Streptophyta; class Magnoliopsida; order Poales; family Poaceae; genus Poa; species Poa pratensis. The sequence continues at coordinate 39,770,847 of CAMZMU010000078.1, forward strand.
TGGTGTTGTTGCTTTGGTTGGGCCGTTTTGTTTTGTTGCTTGGGAGTTAGTTGATTTGTCGTGGGCCGTTGTTGGGCTTTTTTGTAGTAGTAATTTGATTTCTGGACGAAAGTTTTTTTAGATGTCATTTGGTCAGAATTTTTATTTTTGTAGAAACCACCCTGTATTCTGTAGAAAACATGGATAGGGTGTATGTTTCAGTGTTAGGGACAGATTTCCCCAATCCGCGGCGACGGCGAGCGAGCTCTAACCCTAGGTCTTCTCGCGGCGGCGGCTCCCTGTGGCGGTGAGGTCAGATTCGAGCGAGGGGCAGGGGCGGGGGGGGGGGGGGGGTTGTGCGGTGTAGTATGCCTGCTGCGTGAGGTAGCCGACGATGGGCAAGAGAAGGTGCAGGTAGCAGTGACGGAATGGGACTGTCGAGGTCCGCCGGCGGCAACGGCGAACCATGGACGAAGGAAACTGTCGTACCTTTCAGGAATACGGCGGCGCAAGTGAATTCACCTGTGAAGGTATGTACATGATCGCGTCAACTATGTTATCAGTGATTTTAGATGTTCAATGTGTTGAAGCTCTGTTCTTGTTCGAATTTTGTAGTTGAATGTTTTGTTCTAGCTACGAGTAGCATTTTTTGTGGTGCAGAGTGTTGTGGGTAGTACTGATCGTAGCATGAAGAAAAACGAAGGAGAAGAAGAGAAGCTGCAGAACAAAATTGAAGAGCTTGAAGCTGTGATCAGATATATGAAGCTTGTCATGAAAGACCTTAAGAGAGAACATAGAACTGAGATGAGAGCGAGGGATAAGAAGGAGTTCATGTTTGTATTAGTTGTAGTTGGATTTGCAGTACTGTACTGTTCTTGTGCTTTGTTAGTTAGGGGTTTTGTTTGAGTTTGTGTGTCATAAACATGTAGCTTTTTTGTGGTACAAGTCTGTTCCTGTATCAAAATAATCTAAAAGGATTAAGATAAGGAAGTTTCCCAAGTGTTTTTTGTTGTTAAATTGTGCATATCATCATAAAATAGGTAGATAAAATGGAGATTATGCACTACATTGTTCTCACAAGTTCGAAAAACCAATAGGGGGATTTTGAAATTGTTTTTCTGAAGTTGGAGATAGGGGATACGGTAGTGTAGGCAGAACACGAGGAGGCAACTCAATTGTTCTGAGTTGTGTGGGCCCGGAAGCTGCTTGATTTTTGCCACGTTGCAACTGTCTGCCGAAAGCCCCTCGATCGTGTCCACGTTGCAGTTCGCGTCGCCCTCGAGTTCTCCGGTCGTGTAGGTGTGCAGTTGCCAGTTCTTCTAGCGTCAGTTGGTCTCGCTTCAGTTCGTCGAAACAGGTGGGGAGAAAGAAGAAGAAGCGGCGTCCTCTACTCATCGCCAGGTAATTTTGTTCTCTCGTCTCAGTCCACTGCATCCCCATTGATTCTTTCTATGCACTAGAGGCTGGAGCGCCCCTCGGGCGCTTCCTGGCCGGTCATGTGCGTCCCAATTGCAATGAAAAGAATAGCTTAGCTTTGAAACTTTGTCAGCCTGAACATGTGCACTACTCGTGTAAGATGTACTCTTTCATTGAAACACTATTAGTTTACTAAATGGTAGATGAAGTGTAGACTAAAAGTAATTGCTAGCGAGGTAGCTCATAAGCGAGATACTGAAGATGCTCTAAAATCCACGCTAAGCTAGTAATGAGGTTTCTGAAATCCTTAGGAAACATATAAACATTCAACAGTAAACACTGAGAACAAGGAAACAGGCACGAGGACTTCCCTTCCAAACAACCAAACTAAATATATAGTGATGTTCTTGAAAGGCAATGCAACGAGTGTAAAACATCTGCTTTATAGGGCCAGAAAGAACTTCTATTATCATCACAACAGGAAACCATCGCCCACTGCTAACAAAGTCTTTGTAAGATCAATGCGGCGACGACGAGATGGAGCCCTCGGCTCGTGCCAAAGAGTCAGCATTGCTTGCCTGCTTGCTCCACTGACCGTCTTGTAGGACGAGGCAGGGCTAAGTGCTGAAAAGCAGTCACACAGATCTTGTTAGCACCTTTGAGGAGGCAGAGTCTAAGTGCTGAAAAGCAGTCACACAGATCTTGTTAGCACCTTTGAGGAGGCAGGGTCTAAGTGCTGAAAAGCAAGCACACAGATCTTGTTAGACACCTATTGTAATCCTCAGAAAGTTGAAGATGCAACTTGAATTGGCTTGTAAGCATCGTTCAGCAAAACATCTGGCAGAAGAAAGGATCTGCACATACCTCAAATCAAAGGTTCCAGCTGCCACTTGTGTGTCCTTATTTTCTCTTATATTGCTCAGTGGCACATATATCTATTTCTAAATAGTGAAGATTAATACCTGCAAAAATACAAGCCATACTTGTGATACAATCAGTCAAGTGAACCATTTCATTGATCTAATTAAAGCATTTCTTGATCTATTTGACATAATATAATTATGTATAGGTTGAGATAATTTACTTGACATGAATGAATATTTTTCTTTAAAAGGTGTCATATTTCACAAGTTATAATTATAGCAACCCACCCTGCTTTATAGTCATTATGTAAAAAGCCCATGAGAAAACAAATTTTTACAAAGCTGCAAGGATCATAACAGTGAGGACACGTAACAGGTTCAGTTCATACCATCTAAACCTAATAAGAGAACCAAATCATAATGAAAATTAAGCTTGAGATAGCACTGAGCCGAGAGCAAAAGTACGCCTATGAGTATGTGAACTAAAACATACAAGAATACTTTGTAGGTGTTCTATCACTCTAAGGACTTCTCCTCCTGAGCTAAAAATACATGACACCAAAAATATCAGTTGCTGCTAGTACCTGAAGTGTTTAAAATACCTGATACTAATTCAAAGAACTTCCAGGGGAAAGTGAAAGCAAGAGCATATCTGTATCAACTAAAAAACAGCATTCTTCAGATTATAATAAACCGTATCTGACGTAGAGAAATAACTATGCTAACATATGACTTCGCTAACCAATAATCTGCAATTTTATCAACTATGGGAGTATTCTGCGGTTTAAGATGATAAGACAAAATCTCCTGTGAAGCAGTCATTTTCTATACATGAGGCTGAGGAAAATGTACATATATACATGAGGCTGAAGTAAATGTACATATCAGGCTGAAGGGAATGTACATATATAAAATGTTGAACATATCAAAAAAAAAAAGATACCTGAGGAACAACGCCAATATTGAGAAATAGATTATAGGTACGCCAATAATATATTACATACTATCAGTTCCCATTGCCTTCACAAGATTAGATCACGTTACAGAAAGTTGAAAAGTTAACGCTGGATGTCATACAAAAAGAAAGAAAAAATGAGAAAATTGAGCTGCTAAACCTGTAAATGAAACAAACCTTTCACTGTATAAAGTTTGAGGTCAAGCTGAGGCAACAATTCAGTGCCGAGATGAATCACTATGCCGATTGAGCCGCCCCCTCCTTCCTAATCAAAGAATTAATGCAAGCTTATGAGATGGAGAAGCCAAAAATGGAAAACAAGGGGTTGGTTTGGGGAACAAAGACAAACTCTATGCTATTCTGCAGCTACCAGAAATCCTTATTAACATATGATATTTACGTGAATATATCTAGCAACACAAAATAGAGAAGGGGAGTATAATCGATTGCCCAAGTGTCATACCTTCATGTCATGCTGGCACCACCCAGTAAACAAACACCGCGTCATGACGAAAGCGGCAACAGCGGCCCAGCTCCCTGCCTCCTGACCACAGCCAACTGCACACACACTTCACAATCAGTATTTATTAACTGGAATGAAAGTAGCATAGAAATCTACTCTTCTAGCAGACAATGAAGATGCATGAAAATTATGTTAGACTGCAGGTTACAGTCCTAGAATTTCTAGCATGGAATCTAAACGGAGCTCAAAATCCATCACACAAACCCACCGAAAGCAGAATGCAAGAAACAACGCACCGAAAGCCGATTCCAAAATTAGTAACAAATAGTGAAAATGAAATAGACAAATTTATTAACAGATGAAACTATCAGGACGAGATCATCAAAATGGATGGTAACAACAACGGTCATAAATCCGCCATCTCCCTGAATTTACAGATGGAACGGTGTCAGCAAATCCCCAATCCCGTTCGCCCAACTCCTAGCATACGAACCAGGGAACAATGGACATGGCATAAAATCATTCATTTAAAGCAGAAAAGCAACCGAGTCTAGAAGAGGAGTTAGCATACCTTGACAGAGAAATCACAAAATCCAGGCCTGATGACGTTTGACGCGGCGGCCGGAGCTTAATCAGATGGTGCCAATCTGAAGCAAAACGAAACCTGAACTGTCAGGCAACACAACGGATAATATAAATTGATAGCCAGAGATGTACGAATTAATTGTGAAGAAGTGGTACTCGTCAAGAGAAAGACGAAAACGAAATGGACGGGTTCCTGAGCTAGGAGGTGTACGTACCAGGAGAGGAGGAATGTCTCGTTCAGGTTGTTGAAGACATTGACGAGTGACGGCCTCTATCTGCGGCCCCGGGAACTGGCCATTGATCAGTTCCTACTCGAACAAACCTATGCGTCACGAACAGGCAACAAGCGAGCACACAGCAGAAGGAAAGCAGCTCGTACAGGAAGCTGACCTCTCAGACATAAAAACAAACAGGTAGAGCGCACGGCACAAACAAGCAACAAAGCACATATAGAAGGACGAAAAGATATCTCAGAAGAATGCTAGCGAGCAGCCGGTATACCTCAGCAGACGGAGAACACAGAAAACCAAGAAACGACGAGGCCTGACGAACAAGATCGAGCTCCACAAGCGCCCTGTCAACCTGAAGAAAAAGAAAAGAAGGACCAACCGTCAGGCAGGAAAACGGAGGCATGTGAAGTTGTGAACGCACCGTCCAACAAGTAGAACACAAGAAGCATACCTCACGAACGACGAACGAAGCAGCTAGCACCGGGCGATGAACACTGGACTGCAGACGAATCCCCAAATTAGGATACAGAGGAGTAATCAAGGGACCGGAAAACCGAAGCAACTGAAAAAATAAAGTCGCGCACCTCAACCAAATCCCTCCATTGCAGAGCAAACACCAAAGGGTGGAAGATCGGGCGACGGCACGGCCAAAGATCTCACTTTTCACTGGGCTCAAGCGGAGGAGTTCTTGAGGAAAAAGCAAACGAAAAGGAAGCTCTGGTGTGGGGGAGAGAAAGGGCGTATAAGCAGATCAGGACGTACTGCAGCGGGCCGGCTGAAGAAACGAGCGAGGCCCAAAATCGAACACCCAAACCCACAGACAACTGGGCCCATCACAGAAACGGGTCCACCGGCAGAGACAACACATCCACAAATCCGAGTTCGGGAAAAAAGACGCACTGGACAAAAGCCTGAATCACTGGTCCACCGGAAGGACGGCCCAGATACTGAGCAACACAGCTACTGACCCAACAGGAAGCAGACAGGCGGGACCAGCCGGAGGAGGACCCAACATGCAGCCTCAAACGGGTAGATCACCCACGCGCATCCACGCAAAGCATACGCACAGTGAAATGGCAGTGCATCGGGAGCCGAAACGAGCGTGCGAGCCAAGGCCTCCGTGCAAGCCAAATAACTCACAGAGCAGTAGGCAATGACATGTGGGGCCGAACACAACAACAGGCCCATCTACAGCGTGTGGAACGAGGGGGCACGCAAGGAGCGTCGCCTAGGGTGGCTGAGCAATAGGAGCGTCGCCTTTCCTCCCTCCTAGCCGGAAAAAACGATCAGCAGAAGGGACAAAATAATGGACGCCACGTGGATAGCCCCCCTGGGCTCCCGGGGTGGGCGATTGCTTGTTCTCAATTCTTTGTCGTATCCTTTTTTTCTATTTTTATCTTCTCTCATTTCCCCCTCCGTGTGTTCTTGAGGGTATGTGTTATTTTCTGAACAAGTTTTTTTAAGAAGTCATTGCGTTTCTCCCTTAGATTTTTTTGCAGAAATCCTTGTGTTTATCCCTTATCACGGTTTTGCTGAATCTATCCATCTGTCCCCTTTTTTGGTCTGAGTTCTTTGTTTTTTCTTCCTGCGCATGCAGGTGCTGGCGATATATTTGTTTTGTGCAGGTAGAAGCTTGGATTGATGGCGGCAAATGGAGGTATCTCTCTTTCATTTCTCTTTTCAGTTCGATTTTAGGTTTTGCATGCGATTGATAATTTTTGTTGCATTAGTGAAATTTAAATGCGATAGTATTCTGGTTCATTCAAAAGAAAGTCTGAATCCTTTAACCAGATATAACAAAATCCCTAAGCTGATGCATCAAACACTGATGGTATTAGTATTTATTGAGTTACGATTCCTTTTACATGTCAGGAGTGAACCCTTTAGGCAGATACAACACTCCTTGCGCTCTGTGCGGCCAGTGCTTTCCTGAATGTCGTCGGTCTACGCGGGCTTCAAATGGATTTATTATGAGGCCGTTGTCCCGTGCATTCCAGAGTGGAGTTGTATGTACTCCATTTCGTTCGCTAGCATTTCTGTAGGTCTTTTGTATGTGTGTAGTTTGTGAGTTGTTTTTGTTGATGTACATGAAGTGCCTTGTGGGTTCAGGTCTCGTTTTGATATTCTTTGCCCCGGCAACTTCATGGTAGTCAGGGGTCGGCGTGAGGAACCTAATACTCCACAGTTCAATATCACAACCAGGCATCACATTTGGATTGATAGGACTGAGCGGAGGACCCTCATGTGTGGACCTGAATGGAGGTCTTTATGTCAGGCATATCAACTAGAGATCTCTTTGATTATGACAAAGATATGAAGGTTTTCAGCGTTGATGTCATTTCATATGATGGTGAAAAGAAATAGATTGTTCAATTTCCTGGTAGTTATTGCTGGTTATTAGCATCATTTCATTTTTTGCAGTATTAAATCCTATGATGGTTAAAATAAACAGATGGTTTTTTTTTGTTCTAAATTGCTTTATTTCTTAAAATTAGGTGTCTGGGATACACATGAGGTTGTCAGAGATGCACTGATGAGGACTTATTTCTCAGATGCTATGGACGTCACTATGAGTCAAATGAATGCAATTAATTTTGGTCTTCAGCAGTTTGTCAATGAGGCTGGCAATGAGGTTGCTGACAATTTATCTCTATTCTATGTGCACAAGCTTGATGGGGATGATCTGTACAAGCAGGTAATTTACCAGTTTCTTAAAAATGCTAGTCTATATGAATGCTAGTAGTTTTGCGTTGTTGTAATTATATTCACATTTTTGGGTTTGATGTACTTATTAGCATGTTAACTGTCTTTAATCCAATCAGGAAATCCCATATGAAGCTTATGGTTCTGGGTACAAAATCCCAAAGACCGGAAGATCAATGCTAGGGTTTGGAGAAACGGTGGTGGAAGGAACTTACAAGCACAAGTATCACGAGCACATAGTGATCGACAACAACTGGATTAGTTTGTGGTATTGCACGTCTGCGTGCATGTCTCTCATGCTTGTCAAAGTGGTTTTCAGTATGGGATGGATAAGCCTTGATGTCAGGAAAATCAACGGCGAAGATGAATAGTTTTGAGGTCTGCAAGGGGAGATGATCAGCAGTAGCAGGAAGTAGTAGTGTAGTACTTTTGGTAGTACTGACTTGCCATCAGTCAGTTGTAGGACTGTTGTTATATTTTGTGTAAGGATCTTTATTTTTTGTTGTGTGTAGTTGAATGTTTAATTCTGTTTGTGTAAGAGTATTTTTTATGCAACGTTTCAAGTGTTGTAAATATAATCTACATACTTGGGTTTTTTATGCAGTATGTGTATGCAGCCAGTGGTATTTTTGTACTTCAGTGTTTGTTCATTGTTATTTTCCCCCATATCATTGTGTGTGTTTGGGGGATTTTTTTAAAGTGTTTTGGCTGTTCTGGTATGTGTTCATTCTACGGCCCTTATGCTTTGAAGGATGTTCTATGGCATATAGTTTAAAGTTTTTTTCAATGAATATCAAGTGGTTTTTATTTGCTGTATTATAAATTTTTTATAATAAATAATGGATGATTTATTTCTTGGGCCTTTTTCTAGGGTCCTTTTTGACAGAAGACTAATTCATAACCGTATCATCCTTATTTTGGGATTTGTTTGATCTGCTGGATTTGTTTTGTTACCTATTTTGCAGGGGGGACTAGTGGTTAGAGAAATATATGCATTGTGAGGATATGTAGCAGCCGCAGCTTTGTTTGAGGTAAACAAAGGAAGAGGGGGAGCAGAAGAGGCTGGGAAACAGAGAGGTTGTCATCTGATCAGTGCTGCAAAAAATGAGATTAATTAGGACCAGAGTATTTTTATTTTTGGTGATCAATATCAGCTAGTTTTGTTCTTTTGTTTATCATGAATGCAACCTTTTCTATTAAAAAATGTTTTTTGTGGATTCTCTTATAAGTTGGTTTTTGATCTAGGGATGGACGCAGAAGATTGTGAGTTTTGCCATCAGTCAATTGAATACTGCCTTAGATCAGATCGTCGAGCAACATCTTGCGACATCCGTATAGTCGAGCATTTCCTCAATGATGTGGTTAGTTCTTTTAAATTAGATTTTTCTATTTAGTTATTTTCTATCCTTGGGGGTGCGGGGAATTTGTTTTTGTCTGTATTTTTTATTGTTTTTTGCGTTAATTTTTGGCAGACTGTTCCTTGTTTTTTCAAGATGAAGTTAGATGAAATAGCTGTCAACTATTGGCTTGTGGCTATAACAAGTACGGGACATCTTTTTGACCTTGCTGTTCGTAAGGGCCCTACCAGATATTCCGTATGTGGGGCATTCTGGGAGTACCTCCTTAGGATCTATGATGTTCAGGTAGGAGATGCGGTGACACTAAACTTGTTGAGAGATGATGAAGCCAAAAGCAATGGCGCTGCTGACGGCGAAGAACCTGAAGAAACAAACCCTGATATAATGATTTTTTTTGTCTGTGTTGGACCATGCTGGCAATAGAAAACAAAGAAATGTGTTAGCTGGTATTTTATTTTTTAATTTTCAAATTTGTATTTTTATTTTTCCTTTTCTTTTTTGTTGTTCTTCTCAAATTTATGGTAAGTTTTCTGAGTAATTTTTTTAACAGATTTGCCGATGTTAGAAGTATCTGCCATAGTGAGAAAGGTTTTGCAAAAGAGAGTATTTCACTACGTTGGGACTATGAATGTGCATAACATGGCCAGGGTTTTATGGGAGATGCAAAATGATATTAATGGAGGAGACGAAGATCCACAGTATTATGTGCAGAGGCTTTCGTCTACTGATCGCAGAAATGAGAGTCTTGCAAGTTTTTTAGCTGGTTTTATTTATTTTGTATTGTGATTTGTTTTTTGTTTCTTTTACAGTTTATTCCCAAATCTATATTCCATGGTTTTAAGTACCCAGCGGATGGTGAAGTTATCTATTGCAACAGGCATCTTGCTGGTCCTATTTGGGGTCAGTATCGAAGTGGACGTGACGGAAGAATTGAATTCTGGATAGGATTTGGGGACTTCTGTATCGACTTAAACATGGCAATTTTGCTAGTGAAAGTTGAAGTGAGAGACAAATGCATCGCCCTCGAGATAGAGTATGTTGGCTTCTGATTTTAGTAGTTTTTTAATTATAGGATATTATTTGTAGTGATTTCTTTTTTTAAGTTTTGTAATTTTTATTCAACATTTTTGTTATTATTGTGCGTTTGTAAGCGAAAAAGCCAAGATTTTTTGTTCTGTTTTTCCAAATAAACATGTAATGTATTGTTGCTTTTTTTAATAGTTTTGTTTTTAATAAATATGGATTTTTGTAATGGTGCTTTTTAAGTATTTAATATTATTTTTTAATTCTTAATACAATACTCTTTTGGGCTTTTGTTATTTCCCCAGTAGGCGAAATGCTTGGTGGAAAAAATAGTGGGTAAATGTCAGTTTTGACCGCACGCACGATGGCCCCATGTGTTAGTATCACTCTCTCCACATTCTTTTTACTGCTTGTGCAACTGAGTTTTTTTTGCTGAGCCAGTTTGCAACTGCACCAGTAACTGATTTTTTTTGTTTTTTCCCTGAGGCGGTTGCAACTACACCTGTAACTGACTTTTTTTCCTGAGCCAAGTTGCAACTGCACTTGCAATTGATTTTTTTAATCTTAAGCCAACTGCACCTGCAATTGAGGTTTTTTTGTTTTTTCTTCTGAGCCAAGTTGCAACTTCACTTGCAACAAATTTTTTTCCTGAGCTAGTTGCAACTGCAACTACAACTGAGTTTTTTGTGTGTTTTTTGCTGAGCCAATTGCAACTGCACCTGCAACTAATTTTTTTTCTTGAGTCAGTTGCAACTGTACCTGTAACTTTTTTTTATCTGAGCCAGTTGCATCTATACCTGCAACTGAGTTTTTTTGTGTTTATTCCTGAGCCAGTTGCAACTACACCTACAACTGAATTTTTTTATCTAAGCCAGTTGAAACGGCACTGAGGTTTTTTTGGTTTTTTTTTCCTAAGCCAAGTTGTAACTGCACTTGCAACGAGTTTTTTTCCTGCGCCAATTGCAACTACACGTGCAACTGAGTGTTTTTTTGTGTTTTTTTGAGCCAGTTGTAACTGCACCTGTAACTGAGAATTTTTTTCCTTGGGCAGTTGCAACTGTACCCTGCAACTGAGTTTTTTTTTCTCTGAGCTAGTTGCAACTGTACCTGCAACTGAGTTTTTTTATCCGATCCAGTTACAACTACACTTGTAACTGAGTTTTTTCTTCTTCTTTTGAGCCAGTTGCAACACCTACAATTGAGTTTTTTTCCTTTTTGAGCCAGTTGCTCCTGAGCCAATTGCAACTGCACCTGTAACTGAGTTTTTTTTGGGTTTTTGCTTAGCCAGTTGCAACTGCACCTGCAACTGAGGTTTTTTTCCTGAGGTAGTTGCTACTTTACCTGTAACTGAGTTTTCTTTTTTTATCTGGGCCAGTTGCAACTACACTTGCAAACGAGATTTTTTTTGTCTTTTTTCCCGAGTAAGTTGCAACTACACCTGCAATTGAGTTTTTTTGTTTTTTATCTAAGCAAGTTGCAACTGCACCTACAACTAAGTTTTTTGTGTTTTTTGCTGAGCACCTTGCAACTACACCTGCAATTGGGTTTTTTTATTTTTTTTATCTAAGCCAGTTGCAACTGCACCTGCAACTAAGTTTTTTGCGTTTTTTTGCTGAGCCAGTTGCAACTACACCTGCAACTGAGATTTTTTTGTTTTTTCCCTGAGGCAGTTGCAACTGTACATGCAACTGAGTTTTTTTGTTTTTTTCTCTGATCTAGTTGCAACTGCACTTGCGACTGAGATTTTTTCCCGAGCCAGTTGCAACCGCACCTGGAACTAAGTTTTTTTTGTTTTTTTCCTGAGCTAGTTTGCAACTACAGCTGCAATTGAGTTTTTTGTTTTTCATTAGCCAGTTGCAACTGTACCTGCAACTGAGTTTTTTTATCTGAGCCAGTCGCAACTGCACTTGTAACTGAGTTTTTTTTCTTTTTGAGCCAGTTGCAACACCTACAATTGAGTTTTTTTTTCTTTGAGCCAGTTGCAACTACACCTATAACTATCTTTTTTTTAATGTTTTTTCCTGAGCCAGTTGCAACTGCACCTGCAACTAAGATTTTTTTTGTTTTTCCCGAGCCACTTGCAACTGCACCTGCAACTAAGATTTTTTTTGTTTTTCCCGAGCCACTTGCAACTGCACCTGCAACTGGGTTTTTGGGTTTTTTTCTAAGGCAGTTGAATTGTACCTGCAACTGATTTTTTTATTTGTGCCAGTTGCAACTGCACTTGCAACTGGGATTCGTCTACCCCCTGAATAGCGAGTTGCAACTACACTCGCAACGAGATTCGTTTTATCCCGAGCCAAGTTGCAACTGCACTTGCAACTAGATTTCTTCAACACCTGATAGCTAGTTGCAACTGCACTTGTAACTGAGATTTTCTGGAATTTTTATAGGCTAGCTAGTTGCAACTAGAGTTGCAAATGGGATTTTTTAAAATTATTACTTTAATTATTATTTTAAATTTCAATTATTATTATTTGTGTTTTTTGTTCTCAACTGAGTTGCAACTGCATTTTTACAAATTAGTTTTGTTTTTGAGCCAGCTGCCTTTGCACTTGTAACTGAGTTTCGTCTACCCTTTTGATATCCCGTTGCAACTGAAGTTGTGAATGAGATTTCTCTATCCTTTTGATAACCAGTTTCAACTGCACTGCAACTGAGATTTATCTACTGATAGCCAGTTGCAACGGCACATCCAACTAATTTTTTTCCTTACGGTGATAGCCTTGAAATTAGTTCGAACTTTTCTTTTTTGGTTATATTTTTTTCTCGTAATTGCAACTTTGCTTTGCGACTTAAATTCATCCGACCCCTTTATAGCTAGTTTTTTTTGGAACTGCAGTTGTAATTGAGGTTTCCCCTACCAGGGTAGCCAATTTATTTTCACTTAAATTTATTAAGATAGTTTCAGCTTAGTTTTATTTTTTCAATTTTTAATTTTCCAATAGCAAGTAAACTAGTATATATCTTTTTTAAATTTTCATGTACAATTTTTTTCTTCGTGTTTTGTTGTCTGGTTTAATTTCAAAAATCTCACCGTTTGGGGACAGAACAGTGGGGTGGTCTGTAAGGGGTGGGGGCCCAACTGGTTGACTGGTCTAACTTTTCCCCCTCTATCTATCGTAATATTCCAGCGGCTTCTCCTCCCTTCTCATTTGAACCAGAACACGACACACACGCAGGTGCGGTAGGGGGTAGGGGAGTGGAGCTCTCTCGTGAGCGAGGAGGAGGGTATCCACGGCGGAGATATCAGCCGCCGATGGCAGGACGCCTACGCGAGGAGACCGTCTGCGCTCTTCCTCAGGTGCGTTGATACGTCGGCTCCCGGGGCTGCGCCTACCGCTCCAATTTCGTGAAATTGCTTCGCCTTGCGGAGAGTTCGATCTCGTCGGCATGGGGAAATAGGAGGTAGTGCTATTTTTTGTTGGTGTAGACCTTGAGTTGTGAGGCCAGCAGGAGCAAGTGCGGGTAGAGGCATGGAGTTTTTAGATACGGGGATTTTTGAGTTGAGGCAGAGGTTGGTGAGCGTCACGGCGAGTGAGAGATTCATTTGCATGGATCCAAAATTGGAGCAGTAGTTGAACTATGGGGCAGGTGTGGGTACATGCATTGACTTTTTAGCTACGGGATTTTTGAATTGAAGCACAGGTTGGTGAGCGCCACGTCGAGCGAGAGATTATGTGGAAGGAGTTCGCGCGGGGGAAGATTTAATTGAAATGTTTTTGATGCTGAATCGAAGTATTATTGTTTGTTTTTGTTCAGATTTTTGCTCCTTCTGTGTACATTGAAGAGCCAGAGAGGATTTTAGGACTGGATTTCGACAGAAAACATACATTTCGTTGTGCATGGGGGTGAACAAACTCACGTGGAGGAATCAATTATTGTTCTAGTTTTAGTAGATGACTCGTCAGAAGTTGAAAGGGATGTATGTGTTGCTAATAGAATGTTTTGTTGTCTCATTCATATCTGCAAACAGAAGTTTGATTTTCACATGCAATGCTTGTTTTGTCTATCAGGATGGCTTCAAATGGTAAGCTAGGCGATGAGCCTTCTGGACCAAACACGCCAGAAGATGATAAGCGGCAATATCATAACATTAGTGATGATGAAAATGCTCAGGAGCTTCTGAGAATGGTTAGTTTCATTCTACTTTTTGTAACAGCCCTATTATAGCTATATGCACTAGTAGGAAAAGGCCTTTTAGTGGCGCATCAAAAAGCCTTTCTGTGGCGCATGGTGGGTGCGCCACTAAATCCTCGCCACAAAAATATTATTTCTATGGCGCACGGCCCATGCGCCACAGAAAAGTGCAAGATTCTGTGGCGCACCCCCAAGTGCATGCGCCACAGAAATATTTCTGTGGCGCACCCCACTACCATGCGCCACAAAAGTGTTTTTGAATTTAAAAAAAAGGGCGGCCAGATCTAGATCTGGATCTAGATCTGGCCGCCGGAATTTCGCCGGAATTTTGAAATTTCGCCGGAATTTGGCCGGAGCTCGTCGGAGGCCATGGTGCCCGTGGCCATGGCCGTAGGTGGCTTGGCCGAAGGTGGGTGGAGGAGTGGGTCGCCGGAGGTGGGTGGGTGGAGGATGGGGGTCACCGGAGATGGTGGAGGAGGAGAAGGATGTCGTCGGAGGAGGTCGCCGGGGTGGAGGAGGAGGTGGAGGTCACCGTCGCCGGAGGTGGAGGTGAAGGTCGTCGTCATCATCGCCGGAGGTGGAGGTGGTGGAGGAGGTCACCGTCGCCGGAGGTGGAGGAGGTCGCCGGGGTGGTGGAGAAGGACACCGGAGGTGGAGGTGGAGGAGGAGAGAAGAAGTGGAGGAGAGGAGAGGAGAAGTGGAGGAGAAGTGGAGGAGGGAGGAGAAGTGGAGGAGAGGAGAAGTGGAGGAGAGGAGAAGTGGAGGAGAAGTGGAGGAGGGAGGAGAAGTGGAGGAGAGGAGAAGTGGAGGAGAAGTGGAGGAGAGAAGGAGAGAAGGGGAAAATAGAGGGAGAAGGAGAGCTTGCGCGGGATTCAAAATTCAAATCCCGCCCAACAATTCTGTGGCGCATCCCTAGTCATGCGCCACAGAATTGTCTTTTCCAAAAAAAAAATTGATTTTGTAGAAAAAATCTTCTTTTTGAAATAACTTTTTACTCTTTTCGAATTTCCCGGATCTGAGAAAAGTTCACCGGGTAAACCCGGGTGAAATCGAGCTCCTTTTTTCTCACGATTTTTTTTGGTATATTAAACGCATTTTTTCGACATCGTATGCAAAAGTTATGCCCCTGCAAAGTTTTTTTTTCTGTTTTTGGCAAAAAAAGTCAAAATTCATATTTCAAAATTTCTATACCAACTAGACACTAAAACGAAACTACATGTCAAAGGCATGCGTGAGAAAGAAAAAAAAATATCTATGGCGCACCCACCTCCATGCGCCACAGAAATATCACTTTCTGTGGCGAAAGTCACATTTCTGTGGCGCACACTCCCCATGCGCCACAGAAAGTCACATTCTGTGGCGCACATGGCAAGGTGCGCCACAGAAAGTGACATTTCTGTGGCGCATGTGGCCTGGTGCGCCACATATTTTTTTTTGTGGCGCATGGCTACTTGGTGCGCCACAAAAAGGGATCCACAGAAAGGCACTTCCCTACTAGTGATGGTTTATGCTCCCATACCTTTTTTGTTTTTTGTTATTATGTGGATAAGAGCTTCAACTGTTTGTTATAATTCTGTGTAGATTGTGAGAAGTGTTGAGATAAAGGAGAGGCAAAAAAGTGCTCATAAAGTAAAGAGAAAGGTTAGTTAACCTGCGGGAAGGTTATCGTTGTATGGTGTGTTTTCAGTAGATCTATTTCTATTATTATTCTTTTACATGTGAGTTAGATGCTACGGTACGACTATTGATGTTTATTGATTATTGTTTCTCATTTTATCACAGGCATTGTTTGAGAAAACCCTCCGCACAATGGTATTGATGCTGACGATGAAAACAACGCATATAGCAGATGCACCATATCTTTCTTTGTCAAGGTACTTGAGAGAGTTAAATCAGTCCCTCAGTATGTGGAGCTTGTCAAATGGATGGGTTTTGGGGATTTGCTTCAGCTCGATGATTGTGTGGTGCCAAGAGGATTTGTTCAATGGGTTGCTGATAATGTTCAAGCAAAATAAGAGGTTATAAGGATCGGCTCAAGGACAATTGAGTTAACAGCTGATGCAGTGGTAGATACTCTAGGCACTCCTACTGGTGAAATGATTGTTGACAGCGATGAAGTAGCAGGCAAAGCTGCGGTCCGAGGAAAGTTTGATGTCACTGAAGTTCCCTCATTCAGATATATTGGCAAAATATTTTGGGAAGAGAGCTTCTGGCAGATGATGTGTTTTGTCAGTGTTTTATGGGTGTTGCTCTCGCTTGCTTTCTGTGTCCCAATTCAAGCACCAAGCTAAGCACTAAATACATGGGTGCTCTTATTGTAGTGGAAAACATCAAGGATAGGAATTGGTCCAAATTTATCCTTAAGTGGTTGATTGAGTATATCACGAAATACTTGAAAGAGCCACTGAAAGATAAGAAAATATCTCATACTCTTGGTGGATATATTTACCATCTAGCGATAACTCCTTTTGCACCCCTGAAGTGTGTTTTTTTGTTATCGTTTTTAAGTTTGTGCATTTGGTTTCATCATTCTCAACGTATCATTAACTAATGCTTCCAGGTTCGTTTGCTGGACTTTGTTGATTTTGGAGCAATAAAATTACCTGTAAGTCTCTATCTCATTTTATTGTTTTTATGCTTTTATGTTTGGTCAGTGGAGTCTCATTATGTTTCAGGTAGTGTTTAGGTCCAATTGTTTGTTTTTTCGTCAGTGACATGTTGTCCCAGGATAGTGTTATTAGTGATTGTTACTTGTGTATTATTGTTTTGTTTCTAGTGATCTTTTAGTCAGTTAGAGTTTAAGTTCACGTGCTTCGAACTCTCTGAATGTTTTTTTGCTCCAAAACTGACATAAGTTTTCCTGTAATGTACCTTTTACAGATCAGAGAGTTGTCTCAAACGTGTTACTCAAGGCTAAATAATGAACACAAAGGTAGCAAAATCCCTGATGAATCAGTAAAAGCCTCAATAGAAACAGCAATTGGTGACCTAGTATCACTAGAGGTACGGGAATACTATTTTTTTGTAGTTTTTATGCTTCAATATTTAGTTTCTTGCTGATTTATTACTTGTTTATTAGTTGAGGGAAAAAATATCAACTGCATTCACATCAACCATGAAGAGCAAAAGTGAATCCACACAACTTGAAGTTCAAGAACTTGGTGTACATATTGTATGGGCTATTTTATTAAATGAAATTGGGTCCCTGGAGACAGAAAAACTTCCAAGCTCACAGGAAGATGAAGGTTCCTTCAAATTGCACACATCAAATAAGTGAGGATGGTATTGATGGTAATGATTTTTTATACTTTCCTCCATAAGATATGATAATATGTTTATGTTCTTTTTTATGATCAGGCATATGTGTTATTTTGAATAACACTTTTTCTCTTTCCTTTTCCTTTTATTTGTTCAACACACAGATTCTCCTCTAAGACAACGAAAAAGGAGAAGGAATGAACCTGATGATATCTTGCAACAACCAAATGCACCAACATACATGGTTGCTAATCAACAATCTGTTATACCAGAAGCAAGAGACCCTATGTCCATGCCAAAGCAATCAATGAGCTTAGAGCACATGATCCCACTTCTTGTCCCTCAAGAGGACAACAAACCATGTCTGTAACCATTTGTTATTGTTGTACTAATGTTTTCTTTTTATTTATTTTGTTGCGTCATGCTTCAATGCTTTTTAAAGTTGTTTCTTTAGTCTTTTTCTAGTGCAGATTGCAAATTAGTAAAAATGCAGTAGTTTCAATAAGTCGTAGCAACCTTAAATGCTTTTTGAAGTTGATCTTTAGTCTTTTTTCCAGTGCAGATTGGAATTTAGTAAAAATGCAGTAGTTTGCATAAGTTCGTAGCAACCTCGTCTAATATTGTTTTTAATTCAGATGAAGAGAAGGAAGTTTCTATGGATTTGAATAGAAATATAATGGAGGCAGAGGATGAAAATTTATCTTTCGTGAATTCACACAACCAGCAGGTATTTTTGCCTTGTTCCTTTATGGCCCTTTTTAGTGTTGTTTTTGTTAATGTTCTCTTCTTTTTCACTCTATTACTTTATTTATTTTTTAACAGACCTCTAAGACTCCAACTTTTGAGGTTCAAAATGATGTACCAGAACATCCAATTAATGTTAGCAAAATGGATGTTGATGTCAATTTACCAAGTTCAAGTAACAACGGTAAATTTGTGTTGCTCATCAATGTAATTTTCTACATGTAGTTTCTTTTTTGCTTGGTCTGATATTCGTTTTTTCTATTTGTTTTTTGTAGTTCATCAAACCAAACCATTGAGGAGAACTGAATATTTACAGTGTGCAAGGTTTAAGTATTACTGGAATGATCCCAGCATGCCTGCATTTAGATTTCAGAAGATGAAGACGACCACAGGAAATCTATTGAAGAGCCAAATTTGTATCGTCCCCTAGGAATGGATTATTTAACTTACAACAGAAACATAGCGGTACTTTTTTCTGTTAATTTTTTGTCGTGTATTGCTTAGTGTTTCATAGGGGGTAGTGATTTTTTTGTATTATTTTTAGTAATAATTTTTTTATTCGTTGTGCAATATGTTGTGTAAGGATGTTGTGGTCTATTGGAAGTTACGTGAGATAGAAGAAGAGAAAGGTTCTGAATCACCAATTGAATCAAAACCTTCAACTCCGAAACACAAGGTACAACTAAGATTTTAGGCACTGTTTTTTACACTAGTGTTTTATTGCTTTTTTTGTGACATAGGTGTGATTTGTTCTGCTTTTTGAGGTGAAATATTATCTACTTGGCTTGCCCAATCCTGTTCAATATTCTTTTTTATTCAAACTATTCTTTTTAATAAAAACAGGTTATCAGTATTGTTAGTGAGCACAAAACTAGTATTCAATGTGCACAAAAAGAGCCTAGTGCAACATGCCTGACTAATTGACGCAAATGGCAATATGGCTTAACAAATCAAGTTGCGGATCTAGTAAGTTTTCTCAGTCAAAATATAATGAGTTTTCTTTTATGTTTAATAAGTGTGATTTTTGAGTCTTGTTTTTTGTATGAAATAGGTTACTCCTGAAGTTGCATATAAAAGTCAAGAGCACATCAAGTCTACTCCTTCTTGCTCAACCAGTGGGCCTAAAGCTGTGAGTATTATACATGTGTTTTTCCCATGTTTTTTTACCTCCTAGATTCATATGTGTTGTATCCATAATTTTCTAAGTCTTTCTCTTGTAACAAACTTTTTATAGGACCTTTCAAAAGCATTGATGGTTGGCCGCAAGCTTTTTCACAGAAATGAAGATCATTCTAACAGCTCAGGGAGCAAAAGTAGTACCAGAAATTTCATTGATATCACATCAGATGTTAGTTTTGTTCCTTTTGTATTGTTTATATAGTAACCCAATTGTTAGATGAACACTATCATATGTTTTTTCTGTGTAGCATTGCTCTTTTGATCTGCTTTTTATTTTTAGGTCCTTAGTTGATTTTGTTCCTTTTATGTTTACTGTTTTGCTGCCACACAGGAGTCTCCTGAAGTACAAGTTCTCGGAGAAAAGTCTTCAAAGTGACATGCAACCAAATGAGTAAAAATATGGATGAAATATACAACACCGCACTATCACTGGGCAATAATAGTTGTTTCCAAGGGAAAGAAAATGAAAAACCGCAAAGGCTCATAAATAGAAGCAGATTTATCACTTCACCTTATGACGCACCACATAAGGCCACAGTTTTACCAATACATCAAAGGGTGTGGGAAGCAGTCACTACTCTTTGTGATTCACCCAACCAGCAGATGTAAGTTCTTCTTTTTCATTATCTTTTTGTTTTTTATGGTAATTGCTATGTTTTTAGCAATTTTTAGTTTGATTTTTTGTAAGGTTGTAATTTAATATGTTATCATCTATTTTTTACCTCAATCTTCATTGCAGTACTTGGGCTATTAACATAGATGGTATCAAGGTCTCAATGATACAATATGGAAATTCAATGAAATTGAATGGCAAAGTGGAAAGCCTGGGTCATTAATGCGTTCTGCCGCAAATTGTTCCGAGATAAACATCCAAGAATATCCAACAAGCACTACTTCTTCAACACTGTATCTGTATGATTCTCCCCATAACTTTGCATTTTCTTTTTTGCTTTTGTGTCTCTATGGCATCAATAAAACATTAGACTTTTGTTTGTAATGTATTTTTTGCAGGAGTATTTCCTGCAAAAGTGGAAGAACAATGATGCAAAGTTGATATTCAAGCCAAAAGCGATTGATTCTTTCAAAGGTGCAGTGAAAGCGAGAGAACTTCATGAGTCCGATAGGGTACTTTTGCAAAACTGAGATTATTTTTTGTAGAACTGCTTTTTGTTGTTTGTTTTTTTTCAGCTAAGGGGTGTTTAAGTGACATTGAGGTTAATTCATTTGTCTTTGAACTTGCAGCTGTTTTTTTTCCATCGGTGAATAACGACCACTAGTTCTGTTTTGTGGTTGACTTCAAGATTCGGAACTTCGTATTTCTTGATTCAGTGTTTGGAGAAGATATCACTTTCCACAAACAGATTTGGAAAATGATGGTAGATTCTTTTTTTGATGATTTCAAATGAATTGTTTTATGTTTGCCTTTTAAATTTGTTATTTTGTCATGTGGTCGTATGGATATCTGACAACACCTTATTGTTTTCTTATCTTTTTTAATCTTGGTTGTCGTTTGTTATCGTGCAGATTTCAAATTTCATTCAAATTTGGAATGAGGCAGGTCAAGAAAATGTTAGGTTTAATGAGTTTGGAAAAATGTATCCAAATGTCCCTAAGCAGAAACCAGGGTGCGTACAATTCTTTATGAACAAAAAAGTGTCTCGACCTTATTTTTGGTTGAAAGGACTAATTTGTTTTTTCATTTTTGTTTCTCTTTTCTCTACAGCTATGACTGTGGCATTTTCACAGTGAAGTTTATGGAATTGTTTGATCCCAGAAATCCAATGCACTGCTCATTCTCAAACACCGATGTTCCGTGGTTCCGCATCAGATACGTGCATGACATGGTCATGACAATCCACAACAAAGAAGAAGATGCAAAGTTTCTTGTTTGTCAGATTAACTAGGTATCTTTTTTGTAATACTTTTTGTCTGCTCTGAAAGTACTTTTCTGCTCGCGTAAGTTTGTCTATTTTTTCGTGTCCCCCATGTTGATAGAAGTGTTTGAGCACATGAGTCTTGCAGAAACGCTGTTTATTTATATTTTTGATTGTTTTCATGCATTATATTGTTTTTCATGTGACAGAACAACTTCTTGATTGAAGAGCTGACCTGTTCAGAAGAGAAGAGACTTTTCAACCAAGAAAGCATAGTCAAGAAAGTTATCAAAACAAAATATGGTGTGAAGATCATAGCGGATAGTTTATAGCATTGACGTCTACAACAACCATCATTAGATTTGTCTGACGAGTTGTTTTTTCCTTCTTTTATGTGATGAGTCGGTTTGACATGTAAAAAGTATGAAAAAACATTATGGTTGTTTTCTGGTACGATGTATGGTTGCTTCGACTACATAGGTTGTTTTTTCCTCACTGTTCATATATGATTTGCTTTTTTTAGTTGCATAATTGTCCCTTCTACCTAAATGCCTGTGCTCACGCAATTTTTCATGAACTTAAACTTTACTAACAACGGAGAAAAGTTGTGGTACAAGAGGTAATTTTACATCAAAATTTTGTTGGCCTGTTATATTAATATGCACTCTATCGAAATTTTCATGACCTGTTATATTAAGATGCACTCTATCCACACAGAAATGGTGCACAAATAATAGCTTCTACATCAATTTATCCTTGAATTCATCAGCATTACAAACATCTTTATTCTGACAACATCTCAATCCATTACTTGCTTTTTTCTTGCGAAACAACTACAAAGTTTTTGTTGATTGATCTTGAGTTTGTTGCTTCTTCGTGTTCTTCTGCGTCTGAACTTTTGGTTGTGCCTACTTCCTTGGCTGCTTTGCGCTTGTTTTGTTCCCTGAATAAAAGAGACAAAAAGACATCAGGATTGATGACTACCAAAAAACAATGATTCTTTTTTTGGGCTTTCTGTGTTGTGCACAAACCTTTACCTGCAGCTTTCTTTTTCTTCGGTGTTTTGTTTTCAAACTCTGATTTGTCAATGTGCTTACTAAGACACCCTGCAGAGTTGTGGTCATGTGAACCACAATGACTACAGGTTATTTGTTGCTTCGAAAACAATTCCTCAACAAAGGTCTTCAGCCTTTTTGAGCTTTTTGGATGCCCTGTTGACGGAGCAACATTTGGGTTTTGTATCTGATCCCCATAGCCATCGGGGTGAGCACCTGAACTTACCTGGCCTGTGTCTGCGCCTGCATGTCTCTTCTGATTTTCTTCTATTTCTTCTTCCCTTGCCATCTCATCTAATCTCTCCTCCGTAACCTTGCAGGTTTCAGTGACGTACAAGTATTGTCGGTTCTTTGTGCATCCTTCTGAAGCAATGTTGCTAAGCCTCCTAGATAGCACAGTATACATCATGTGCCTGTTGCTTGTTGAAAAATCTATAGGTATGCCGTATTGTTTGTCCCGTATGTCTTTTCGGTTCTTTGGCTTCCATCTTGCTATGTAGTACTTGTCAGGCAGCTCAGACATGTTAAGATGTGTAAGCACCCTTAGTATATGACCACACACAATTCCATCCTTCTGAAATTTGCAACAAATGCAAGCAAAGTCCAGAGCTGGGATGTTGACAGAAACAATGTACTGTCTGCCCCTAAATCTTTTAGTTGTAGCATCTATGACTTGTAAACTGCATATGTTTCATGCTTCTTCAACTCATCCACATGGAGTTTAGTTGAAAAGATAATTTGTTTCTGAAACTTGTAGAATATGTTCCTGTTGTACAGTCGTCCTGCTTGCATTTCAATCTCAGTTCTTATGCAGTAGTCTGGATCTGTTGTTCTTGTGACAAAATCTTGATGCTTCTCATTTACTCAATGTTTTTAGATATTCTTTGATATTCACCAAGGAAATTTATCACACTATAGGTTGATCCAACATTGTCTTTGAATATTGCGTTAGTGCCTTCACCACATGTTGTGGAATGAATGAATGAATGAATGAATGGGAAGAAGTCCTGCTTGAAGTACACAGGTACAAATTTCGCACGGTACTTCCACATAAGCTTCTGGTAGTTCAGGTGGCCAACATAGTATCTTTGTATCATTTCAGGCCAACGTGTCTCGAACTCATCAACTGTCAATGAGAAGCGGAGGATGTCGCTGAAATCAGCATGGAAATTAGGTATCCTTCCAAAGCTTCTCCCACATTTCTCTTCCGACTTCCTTTTGATGTGAAAGAAACAGTTCCGGTGTCGGCTTAGTGTGAAAACTGCCGCAATAGCTTTGCCCATCAGCACACATTGGTCAGTTATTATCGTCCCTGGTTGCTTCCCCCATATAATGCAGGAATGTTTCAAATAGCCACTTGAATGTCTCAGTTGTCTCATTGTGCACCATTGCACAGGCAAAGAGACAGTTCTGTCCATGACCAGAGACACCAACAAATGGTGCAAAAGGTAGGTTGTACCTGTTGGTTTTGTATGTTGTGTCAAAACTCAAACACTCTCCATACAGGTTGTACATTTCTCTAGAAAACCCATCAGCCCAAAAAATACACTGCGTCTTGTTGTTGCTTCCAGGAGCAAACTTGAATGCGTAATAAAATCTTGGATCTTCGACTGACGCTTTCTGAAGTAGGATAGGACTTGCATGAGGTCATTGTTGTTGTTCTCATTTCGTATCGATGTAATTTGATTACTGACATCTTTCTTGCTATAAGGAACATTCTTAGGTTTGCCCCCCTAAGATATGTCAGAATAGCCATTATTTTCCTTGTCGGCATCTTAACCGACGTGAAAGTTCTGATGAACAACTTGTCCTCGTCAGTCATATGTTTGTGAGATCGGAGGAATTTTGTCTCATCATGAGGGCTCAGTTCGTGATTGTGGTGGAGCACAAGATTAAAGACAACCCACTTATCATCTTGCAAAAGTACAGTCATTTTAGCATCACAGCCAGTTATCTGAATGGTGTTCCTCTTCCTCTGCCTTGTGTTTGTAGGGGGTCTTTCCCAGTTTTCTTCTGCTTATTCTCTTGTTTCTTTTCTTTCTCTTTTCTATGATTTCTTGACTAACAACCTTGCCAGACCTGTTGCACTTGTATGTTCGCCTGCCACAACCTCATCGCCACTGTTCTTTCCCTTGTAGTTGAATGCTTTTATAACAGAGAACCCACAAATCTGAGCATACTCATTGTAAAAACTGTAGGCTGCAGCCTCAGAGGGAAATACCATATCCTTGTGTGGAACATGATGGCTCATGACTTCCTGACTGTAGTTTGGAGCAGCTGCTACACTCTCGTTCTCAAGGAATATGCGAATGTCTTCTGGGGTAAGTTGCTCCACGTCTTCTTCATCTTCTGCAACCTCATCTGCATTGCTTTGTTTAGCCACTGGTTCTTGTTGTGCTTTTTGTTGGTTTTCAGATTGCACATGATCATTGTTGTCTGCTTCAGAAGCATTAGAACTAACACCATCTGAAATGTTCTCCAAAGGTTCATCGAGCCCATTTTCATTGTAGTCCCACTGCCACTCATCGAAAGTGGTACCATTTCCAACCTCTTCATCCTCTTCTCCAAATATTGCTAGCTCATCTTCATCTTCATTGTCACTTTGATGTTGTGGTTCTTCAGTTGCATGTCTTCCAGTAATCATAAATGTATGGTTCTTGCACAAATGAAATGTTCATCTTTGTTATTTATAAAATACTAGAAGCACCACTGATATACAGTTAATTGTGTTGAATGTAGCATACCTCATTCCCCATAGGCTCTGTGAATAAACTGTTGTTATCGTGCAAGTATTCCTGCTGAACAAAAGGTTGGACAGAAGGGTGATGTTAGTAAAACAGTTTTCATTTTCATTTGTTTCAATAAAACTCTTTTGATTTTACATTTTTTTGTGTTTTCAAATACCTGTGATGATGAAGGGGCATCAATTGACAGTAGCATCTGTGTATATGACATGTTCATCACCTGCAATATTTTAGACAATTTTTGTTAATGTTTTTTAATACATATTGAATTTTTAAAGTAGCATCTATGTATAAAACAATACCATATGATTCTATAAATTCAAGTTAAAAATTCTTACATTCATGTCTTCTTCATAGATTGATGGATAAACACATTGCCAAAGCTATGGGTGTTGAGCATCTGCAACAACAACAAATGTGAGAGGTTGTAACCGAAATGTAAATAATATTTTTGTAAGCACAACTTTTAATTATTTTATCTTTTTTTGGTTATTTTCTTAAAGTATTTTTGTTAGTTCCGGTTTTTTATGTTAGTGCCACTGTAGTCTTGATTATCCATTTAGAGCTGCAGTTTTCATTACCTTTGTGGTTAAATTCTTTTTGTCATAACACACTGTAACTCCCAACCACTCACCTAACCCTCATTTACTGCAGGAGGCATCTATCTGGAACCATTCTTATCTCATCCCGACAGATCTAGGTCCCCCTCTCCCACCTTCAGTACTGCTCACAGAGACAAGTCCGATTTCCGGCTACTGCTCTTTGCCCTATACCACCAGCTGCTTCATTCGGGGAGGCACCAACCATGGTGTGTTCTTTATATCCTTTCTTTGTCTTTTCTCATCCGTGCCAGGTTTTGTTGTCTTTCTCTTTTCGTACCAACAAGTACAAAATGCTCCACAGGTCTATCTTTTTTTGTTAACATTATTGTAGATCTAGATATAGTACACCTTTTTGATTTCGTGTTGACAACTGGTTTCAGATGGCAACACCCTTTGAAAATGGCTTTTCGTTATTTTGTTCTACCACAGAAATCATGAGATAGTTGCAGCTAGTTTTTTTCCAAACAAACTTGTACTACAGTAAGACACAAATCAAAAAAAAAATCTTATAATGATTCTAGATATGGATAAAGTACACCCATCAACTGTCAGTATTTGTAGCAAGTGTGAGATTTTTGTGGGAACATATATTGTTTTTTCTGCATGCCTCCACAACTACACTACTCCCTCCGGTCCGTAAAAACGGTCGGAAGATAACATCTTCGGCAGCACACGTCCTACGTATTATGTCCGAAGCTTTTTTCGGATCGGAGGAAGTATTTTATTGATATTATGCTTCTAGATCAGGTTTTTACTTCATGTTCTGTTTTTATTGTTGTCCATGATTAGGGCCATGGCTTTTTCTTTTACAGTGTTTTGTGATTTCCTACTGTCTTTTGAAATCTGGTTTCTCATATTATTGCCCCTCTTATGAAAGATTATGATTTTTTTGTTGCAGGCCAAGTGTGAGATTTGTGGGAACGTAGATGGTCATTGCGAGAACAAAAGGGAGAGTGTTCTCTGGAATGGCAACATTATTCTGAGGAGCAACTTCGAATTGTACATGGTTCGTTTCTCTATCTAGACCATTTTCCCAAGTCTTAGGTTGATATTCCCTGAACTATTTCTTGTACTTCTTTGTTCTTACTTCCATCTGAATTTTGTGTTTTCTCTGGGAAACTAAATGTGCAGAATGTCCCCTGCTACATGAGGTCTACTGTGCACAATGCAATGCAAGATCACATGCTGGTCAAAACACCATACAACCATTCCTACACATTTGACCTGCGCAAGCTGCAACACAAGACCAGGATTTATGGTGATGACTACAACAAATTCCTGAAAGACTACGACATGGACCGTTTAGACATCATCACACTTGAATTCCTACCTATAAGGGACCACTTTGTAATATACCCTCGAGACTCTGATGGTCTGCCAAATGAGAGAGTTGTGCAAGATTTTGTGGAAGGTATGTAAGTCATGTTTTTATGTGATGCTTTGACAGTTGATGCATCCATAGTTATATTTTTGTGCTAATTTCTTCTTCACCTGACATCGTTTTGTCTTCAAATATATGTGCACAGTTGATCATGTAG
Source organism: Poa pratensis (assembly GCA_947311845.1). Taxonomy (NCBI): domain Eukaryota; kingdom Viridiplantae; phylum Streptophyta; class Magnoliopsida; order Poales; family Poaceae; genus Poa; species Poa pratensis. The sequence goes on from CAMZMU010000078.1 coordinate 39,797,556, forward strand.
CTGATGTTGTCATTCCAGAGGAGATTGTTGCTGAAGAAGATATGTATGGCTTGATTATGTATACTTTGATTTGTGAGTAATACTTAGTTTCATTTTTGGTTGCTTTTTTGTTGATAATTTCTTGTTTGTCTGATATCATGTAGCTGATGATGCCATTCCAGACGAGATTGTTGCTGAAGAAGGTATGTATGCCTTGATTTTTGTGTACTCTGATTTGTTAGTCATCCTTAGTTTAATTTTTGGTTGCTTTTTTGTTGATAATATCTTGTTTGTCTGATATCATTTTCATTTTTTGAAAATGTGCAAAGGCCAATATGTATTTGAGAATTCAGCCGCAACCGTTGTCATATCGAAAGGTGTGTTGCCCAATGCAAACGAGGCTGCAAACATAAACCACTTCGTTGTTGAGCGTGGACTTGGAAAGGGCGTAGTCTTCGTTCACAAATTAACTGGCACTGATCTTAGCCACACTGGACTGGTTTGTCTTGTTTGCCGAATTTCTCTTTCTATTTGTAGTAATGTTAACTTTTCTATTTCTTTCTTCACTTTTTTTATAACAGTTACCTTTTTGATTCTGTACACAGCGCATTCCTAAGCTTCTTGTGCCAGTTATTGGTGTCCCCCCAACCGGAGATGTTTCGTTTGTGTTTGGTGATTTTGATGTTGTTACTACCTCAAAATATGGCCCAACTGCTGACGACAGGATGCGCTTCAACGATGGGTGGCAGAAGTTTGCCAAAGCTTGCAAACTAAAGAAGGGAATGATGGCAGTCATCCTGTTCCACATCATTGACGGCAAGTTCAACATATCATTTGATGTCATTAGCAACTGATCGCAGGCCTATTTGGGAGTCCAGTTTCCAGCAACTGTGGTTGATCTTTGTTTGCTGGAAAATCCTATAGTGCTATGTGTGGTACCAGGGATGTCATTTGTGTCGTCTGCTTATCTTTTTTTTCTTAGAGTCTTTATGTGTTTCTTAAAGCCGTCTTATGCTACTTTCGATATCCTAGTAGTACTGGATGAATGTAATAAGATTCTAAACTATCATATTTTGTGTTGCATTTGTCAGCTGTGTTTGAATGTTTTATTCTCTGGTTGCTATTATGTTTGATCGTTGCATAACAAATGTGGTTCAGTTCATCATATAGTTTGAAGAATTCAACGCAAGTACGCCGGGAAACTTATGTTTTAATCAAGGTGAGTACTATATTTATGTGTACCTGGTTATATTGGCTGAGCAGATTGCCAACATTTGGAACATTTTGCATATTTTGCTATTGATGGTTGAAATGACCACTTGTAGATTCCTGCAGCAATTTTTTTCAAATAATATGTTAGCATCAGTAGACTAGATTTTTTCTACTGACACAATTGAACACTGCTTTTGACTGTACCTGAATGTTGCTACTGTAGGTTCTATGCAATTCTAAAGCTTGTAGCTTGTGTCCAGTCTGAAATAGATACCCCTGATCCATGCAACTTGGTATTTGTATATATTTTTTTTGACTTAGATGTTTTGGTGAATCATGTAGCATCTTACTTGCAGCTCGAATTTCCAAAAAAAAATTGACTTAGATGTTTTTTGGGGGTCAATTACCTGAGTACCAATGATGCTATCTTCTTGCCAAGCACTTCCTGATTTTTTTTAAGGAACAACACTGATTTTAGCGTCTGGAACTTTTCAGGTCATGCAACAAAAGAAGAAAATCGATGGGAACTGAAGGGAGATCGAAGAACTTGATGAATGAAGAGGTGCTGGGGGATTAGCTCACGCTGGTAAGTACCAATGCTGAGATTTGCGTTGTTCCCTTCTTCATTTGTTGCCCCCATCTTCTCTTTCCCCTTTTCCATTTGATTTTGTTCTGCTTCTTTTCTCTCTTTCTCATTGATTTGGATCTCGGATTTCTTGATCGCCCATGAACGCCCGAAGAGAAGAAGAGAGGGAGGGTTCTTCTCTGCTCGATCTGGGTTTCTTGGAGCAGGTTATAGTGGTTAGGGACTTTCTTTTCGTCGTTTTCTTTCACGGGGGTTTTCTGAAATTGTTTGCGTCAGTTAGTTTGCTTGACGTTCAAGTTGGGCTTTTTTTCTGGACAAACCAGACACAAAACAAACCAACAAGCCCAACAAAAGCGACAATGTGATAGGCAAAACATTTTGGGCCTACAAACCCAACAACGATCCACAATAGTAAATTTGAACAACACAAAACAAAAACGGAGCCCAACAAAAGCGACAGCAGGGGAACTGGGCCTAATCTGCGCCCATGTCAAATGCTGACGTCAGCCGACTGAGAACTAAGTTAGTTCTCAATCGACTGCGCCCTAGAGAGACCCAAAAAAAAGGACTGCAGTACGGAAATAAATTCAGACGAGTGTCCTTTTCCCTTCCTTTGATTTTATGTTTTATTTTAGCGGTCGTTATTTATCAAACTAGCTATATACTTTACTATTTTTAATCTATGAATATTTCCAATACTACAATACTCTCTCTTTCTACAGGTTTATAACTTGTGCTCGTATCTCTAGGTCGCTAATTTTACCATTGTATTATGCATTGTACAACACAAAGTTATACTATTAGAACATAGAATATTTGATGTTTATAATGATATATTTTCTATAATATATACTTCATACTCCATCTGTTTCTGAATGTAAGGCGTGTAGTTTTTTGCATGAATATTAAGACGTGTAAATTTTGCATATGGTGGACTCATTTTCTCCTGTTAAAAATTGGTAAAGAGGAGTCTCTAATAGTCACAAATTGAAAACAATCCTTTAAATATCTCCGTTATAGATTGAAACTCATTTTTTGATGCGTAAAATTGTCCACAAATCACAGTACACCCTATATTTTGGAATTTTCCTCAAAAAACTATACGCCTTACATTCAGGAACGGAGGGAGTATTATGTTTGTCAAATTGATGATCTAGACATACGCGCAGATCCGGAAGAGGGTGAGTATATCAGTGGCGGAGGCAGGGGACCAGCAGGGGCCCTGCACCCCCCCTAACATTCTGAATTTGCATTAGATCTGTGCTTTCTTGTGTAAAAATCTGTGTATTTCTGCGTTTCGCCCCCCCCCCCCCAACAGTGGAATTTTGTGCTCTGGTCCCCTAATGTCTTTTTCTTGGATCTGCCCCTGGAGTATATTGTTGGTTCCCTAATAAGACATGTATTTTATCTTTGCAGGGCTCCCTGTTTGAAGAGCCTTCCCTTCTCTTGCTGCGGTGTCTCATTGGACGGGTTTTCAGAGCTAATACGAAGGTTTCCTGTACTCGAGGAGCTCGAGCTGTCGCAGTGTCCAAACCTAATAAGATGGTGACGAGGTGTGGACTCGGCAAATCCCTGGGTTAAGCACCCGGGTTGATTGAGGGGGAGAGATGAGCGCTGGTGATCACGACGGCTGACAAGCAAGGCGTTTACCCAGGTTCAGGCTCCCGGAGGATAACACCCTACTTCCTGCTTGTCTGGTTATTGATGGTGAGTTGTGGCTACAATGGCGAGATGGCAATCTCGCTAGGGTTTGTGTGGCGGCTATGAGCGTACCCTAGACGAAGGACCCTCCTAGCCTTTATATGGTAGGCTAGGTCTCAGGTGAACGGTGCCGATGGCGCTTACAAGCATGGCGGGGTCGCATGACCTAGCGTCGACTATCTTGGGCCGCACGTCGTCCTCCTTGGGCCTTCCTTGGGCCCTCGTCATAAGGCTGATGGGCTTGGCGTGACCCAGGTATCCCCACCGTGGGGTAGTCGAAGAGTGACCCCACGACAGGAGCCCCCGAGTGCTTAGTCGAATCGTAGAGTCGGGTAAAGGACTCCTTCCTCCTGGGCACGCCGTCGGGTTCCTGAAAGAGATGAGTAAAATTGGTCGACTCCGGCCGTTCAGGGCTTATGGAGGATTCCTTAGTCGAACTGTCACTTCCAGGGTAAAATACCGTGAGTACAGCCTTAGTCGGTGATTTTCGACTGCTATTGTTCTGAGTCACTCGGGAGCGCGAACAGCGCTCCCGATGGGAGTAGCCCCCGAGATTAAGCTGAATTGCTTGCAATTGAGGTTAAACTCAATTTTTCTTCAGTCGAAAAGCCCGCTCCCGATGGGAGTAAAGAAGGGACTCGACATGTTGGAGTCGCGACTGGCTTTGCGTGACTTACTGTGTATTCGGCCTGTTTAGCTTACTGCACAAGTTTCTTCAGCTCTTGGAGCTTACTGAATCTTCTTGCACTCGAATGAGCTGTTCGAGTTTATTCGGCTCTTAGAGCTTACTGAACATTTTTGCACTCGAATGAGCTGTTCGAGTTCTCGATCAGCCCATTGGCGTACTTGCTACGCCTGCGCAGTTGACGTCAGTGCTGACGTTTTCTGGCTCACTCTGTGTCCGACGGGACGTGACAGTGCGGGCCCACTGTCAGTATTGACTGGAGACAGCGGTTGCCGCTTTTTTCTGACCGTTGGGCGCGAAAATTTCGCGGTGTGATGATGGCGCCTTGATTCCCGCGCGTAGTGGGCGGCGTGGCCGTCGACGGTTGCTATCTCCGCGCAACACGTGGACGGCCAGATGATGTTGCGGAGAGCGGTTTCAGCAGGGATGGCCAGGATTGACTGACCGCGCGGTATATAATTTTCACCGCGGCGGTGAACAGTTCATCCATCCCCATTCCTTCTTCGTCTCCACTGCTTCTGTTCCGCCATTGTTGCGCTGCGTGCTCTCTGTCAGCTTTTCTCACCCTCCATGAGCAAGGCCGCGATGAAGAGGGGGAAGGCTGCTGCTGGCGCCGTCGCCGCCGCCGAGGCGAGCGTGATGAAGAAGCCCGACGGCGACTGGGTCAAATCGTCGGTGAAGAAGGCCGACCTCGAGGCCCTCCGCGCGCAGGGACTGCTGCTGCCGCGGATAAGGCGACGGTGCGCGCTCCGGGAAAGAGGTATTCCCGCTCCTCGCGAGGGGGAACGCGTTGCTTCGTGGATTTCCTTCCGCGGGGTTTCGGGTTCCCCCTCCACGATTTCGTCCGTGGTCTCTTGTATGCTTATGGGATTCAGATCCACGATCTGACTCCCAATAGCGTCTTGAGCATCGCGAGCTATTTCGTGCTCTGCGAGTGCTTCCTGGGAATCGGCCCAACTGGCTGCTGTGGAAGTCGCTATTCCTCGTGAGGAGGAACGTGGGGAAGAGCAAGCAGGTGTACCCAGTCGGCGGCTTCGGCATCCAGGTGCGTGGCGACACCTCCTACTTCCAGATGAAGAAGTCCGACTCCGTCCAGGGCTGGCGGAAGAAGTGGTTCTACATCAGGTGCGACCAAGCAGGGCTTCCCGAATTCGCCGCTGATCGCGAGTTGCGGAAGACGAACGCGTGGGCGCACCCGCTGTCGAAGGAGGACAGGGAGGCGACTCAGCCCTTGTTGACGCTACTTCGTGGCCTTCTGAAGAGTCTCGGGCGCGAGACGGGTGGAATTCACCTCATCGCCACCTTCTTCAGGCTTCGGGTGCAGCCGCTGCGCAGTCGCGTCCACCCGATGTGGGCGCGTGAGGATGCTGGCAATGAGCTTGATGATGACGCAGTCGAGTCGAAGGTGAGGAGCATCACTAGTCTCCGAGCCGCTGACCCGTGCAACGTCAAGTGCCCAGTCGAGCCATATGGGCCTAATAATCCTGTGCCTGAGGTGAGCTTCGTTTGCTTTGTCTTGTATCTTCTTCTGTCGAATCCTTTTGCCTTACTCGAACGCTTCATTTTGCTGACAGGGTCGTTCGAGCTACGTCAGTCTTCCTCCGTTGATGGAGAATGGACCTCATGAAGAGGCAGAGTTCCCTGAGACGAGGTTGATGACGATGAAGTTCCCTCCGCCACCTCTCCGAGTGAAGAGTTGGAGGAGGATGATGAAGACGAGGAGCCGCTGCGGAAGCGGCAGAGGCGAAAGGTGGCGACTCTGGTTCTGCCTCGTCGCCTGTGAAGGAGGCGGGTGTGAACGAGGAAGAGACGAGCGAGTCCTCTTCGGGTGCTAGGCACCCGAGTGACCTGGCTGAACCTTTGGTCGTGCCTCCACTCGGCTCTGCACCGCCGACCGAGTTCGCGAGGATGGCCTCCGTCTCCCTGGGAAGTGAAGATGATGTCGTCAGGTTAGTCGCATAACCATTGCTTTGTTTTTGTCGAGTGTGCTGTTTCACTTGCGGGTCCTTGAATTGAGTTTTCTTGTCACAGCGACCGTACTGGCGCTGCTGTTTCTTCCCCTCGTGAGATGGAGCACACTTCTGCTCCATGATCGAGCAGACTGCGAGGACGACCGGAGAGGAGGCTCTGGCGGGTGACGTTTTGGCCTTGAAGGCTTCGACCTCCGCCATGCCAGAGAGGTCTGCTGATGCGACTCCGGTTGACGCTGGGCTGCTTGAGCATGTAAGTGTTCTTCGACTCCTTCTGCAAGATCTGTATCGGGTGCGCGTACAGCGCTCCCGATGGGAGTAGCCCCCGAAGATGCGCGTGACTAGAATAGTCGGGCGTAGATTAATGTCTTGTGTTTCCTGCAGCCATTTTATCGCCAGCAGATGGAGGGAGCCGCAGCCTTCGTTCGCATGGAGCAGGAGAGGGATCAGCTCCGCACTGCTCTGGAGCAAGCGAATAGTAAGTGTGAACCCTTGTGTTCGAGGGGTGCTTCGACTGCCTTTATTGCTAACTTTGCTCGTTGATCCGTAGGCGAGAAGGAGAGCATGAAGACGCGGGTCGCGGAGCTGGAGAAGTCGCTGGGTGAAGCCCAAGAGCGGGAACAAGCTCGGGATGCTCTGGAGAAGACCCAGGTCGACCGCTTGCTCGCACTCGCAGATGTTGTTGGAAGTAAGTTTTTCGGCTCAGTGCCTACTTTGCCTTTCTTCGACTTCTGACGTCTTACGGGTGTGATTTCTTTTGAACAGAGACTTGCGGAGGTGCTCCTCCAGAAGGGACTTCCAGCGAGAGTGTCGGCTTGGCGGAGGCTGTTGGCTTCGTCGACCGCGTCTGCGCGTATGCATCGGCAGCGCTGCAGCAGTCGACGGCGGCACTGCAGAAGTCGACGGAGGCCTTAGCGACTGTGCACCGGAGTATCTTTCCCAGCAAGCCGCCACCAGCTGCTGTTGACGCACTCGCGGCTCCATTCGAAGGCAATTCGAATGTCCTGGCGGACTTCACGCGCACGCAGACGGTACGCGGCTCCGAGCTCACTTTCCAGCTACTTCTTGGTCACCAAGTCGTAGGTGATTTTGAGAAGGTTGTCAGCGACTTCCCTCGGAAGCCTGATGGCAGGACCGCGTCCCTTAGCGGTGTGAAGGTGCAGGCGAGCCAGCTAGCTGCGAAGTTGGTCGACACCTTCGAAGAGGATTGCCAAAGCTGCAGAGTTGGCTGCTAGGAAGAGCCGTTCCCAGTCGGAGTCTGTAGTGTAGACTTTTTCCTTTTAGGACTATGCTTCTGCTTTTGGGCTTGAGTCTGTAATGCACTTTATATTGTGCGAGTGAACATGCTGATGATGAAATGTGAATTCGCTCCCTCGGGGGTGCAGTCGCCGAGTCTTTTTTGATGTCTGGTTTGATTCTTTTCCTGGCTTGACGCTGTCAATTCTTGGCAGTCTGATATGGGCGAAGCTCCTGACGTTGCTGGAACTACTGGCGCGGACGATGAGGAGGACACCACTTCGGCTGCGCCTACTCGTCGCCGCCGTCAAGCTCCTCCAGCTCCTGTGCGAAGCGTAAATGACCAGAGAGTGATCACCTTCATGAGGAACAAGGTGGTTGAGCTCGAGTCGAAGCTGAAGAGTGCTGAGTTGGAGCTGGAGCGATTGAGGTCGCGGCCCGTTGCGCCGTTCTCCCAGCGTGAGGAGTTTCTGCTTGGCGAGATGGACTTGATCAGTCGACAGCTGCAAGGTTGGCCTTCTAGCGTTTTTGCTTCGGCTTCTGTGTCTTCCTGCTATGCTTAATGCTTGGCCTTGATGCAGATGTGAACTCTGACTTGAAGGCTGAGCAGCTTCGAGTGGACGAGCGAGTAGAGAAAGAGGCCGCCGGTGACTCACCGAAGCGCGCCAGTTTTGGTCGAACAAATCCAGAGGTAGTGTACTGGCACGAATGCTGGATCGCACCTGGCGGGCTGCTGTGCTCTTGGAAGGTTGCAGAAAAACCCTCTGGCAGATCAACAAGGTGTACTTTCCTCACAACGAGCAGCCGAATGGACTGACTGCGCTTCTGGAGAGGTTCCGTGAAGGCAGTGCGTTGAAGGAAGTCGTGCACGCTCAACTTGTTGCCGGGGCGAACGTGGCGTTGGCATACGTTCGACTGCACCGGCCTAATCTTCCATTGCACAAGGTGCTTGACGGCTTGCCTGGAGAGGGTGAATATGCCGATACTCTTGCGGCTGCGCGCCAGATGATTCGGCAGGTCCAGAACTTTAGCGAGCACCTTGTAGGGCCACTTGATGCGCCAAAGGGCGAGCCTGTAGAATAAGAGCAGTAGAGTGCTGTTGCATAGCGTTAGCTTGTAAAAGAAATTTTTCCAAGTGGAAATATGAGTGTATGTATGTCTGGGTGGGGGTAGCCCCCGAGTTAGTAAATTGTATCTTGTAGACGTCTGTAAACCTGTATGGCGCAGCCCCCGAGTGGATCGAGTGCGGCTTAGGATTTTGAATTAAACCTGTGCGGCGCAGCCCCCGAGTGCTTCGAGTGCGGCCTAGGATTTTGAATAAAACCTGCGCGGCTCAGCCCCCGAGTGCTTCGAGTGTGGCCGAGGTGTATCGAGTCAGACTTGTGCGGCGCAGCCCCCGAGTGCGTCGGGTGCGGCCTAGTACTTTGACTTGGACCTGTGCGGCGCAGCCCCCGGGTGCTTCGGGTGACGGCCAAGGATTTTGCGAGTGACCTGTATGGCGCAGCCCCCGAGTGCGTCGGGCGCGGCCTAGGCTAGACTTAGACCTGTGCGGCGCAGCCCCCAGGTGCTTCGGGTGACGGCCAAGGATTTTGCGAGTGACCTGTATGGCGCAGCCCCCGAGTGCTGCGGGTGGCGACCTAGGTTTTCGAGTTGGACCTGTATGGCGCAGCCCCCGAGTGCGTCGGGTGCGGCCTAGGTTTGACTTAGACCTCTGCGGCGCAGCCCCCGAGTGCTTCGGGTGACGGCCAAGGATTTTGCGAGTGACCTGTATGGCGCAGCCCCCGAGTGCGTCGGGTGACGGCCTAGGCTTGACTTAGACCTGTGCGGCGCAGCCCCCGAGTGCTTCGGGTGGCGGCCTAGGTTTTGAGTTGAACCTGTATGGCGCAGCCCCCGAGTGCTTCGGGTGACGGCCTAGGTTTATGTTGCTTTTTGACTAAAAAAGTAAAGGGGAGAGCTTGTTCCACAAATCACTTCATTGATTTTTGCGAGCAGGCCGCCTCATTATAACCCTTCCAGTCCCCTCAGGTACCCTGGTAAGGGAAAGAGTGCGTCTGGAACCTGCCGCTTCTTGAGATAGCACACTTTGTTACAAGGGGGAGTCGATTAGGCGTAGAAGCGGCGCAGTTGCGCCACGTTCCACGGGTTGCTGCAGACTGTCCCTGTCTTGGAGTCCTTCAGGCGGTAAGCTCCGCCGCCAATTGCCTCTGTCACGATGTATGCACCTTCCCACGGGGAGGCTAGTTTGTGCACCTTCTGTTTGAGGCGGAGGACAAGGTCTCCGGGACGAACGCTCTGGGCCGCAGTCGCCGTCCGTGATAGTTGCGTAAGTCTTGCTGATACACGGCTGTGCAGGTAAGGGCGATGTTGCGTGCTTTGTCCAGGGTATCCATGTCATCCTCGGGTGCATCGAACTTGATGTCGCATGGCATGACTGCTTCTGCGCCGTAGACCATGAAGAATGGCGTGTACTGAGTGGATCTGTTTGGCGTAGTGCGCATGCTCCACAGCACAGACGGCATCTCCTCAACCCAGGCGCCTGCGGCGCGCTTCAATGGTACTCGAAGGCGCTTCTTGATGCCCTAGCAGACTAAACCATTGGACTTTTCGACTTGCCCGTTGGACTGCGGGTGCGAGACAGATGCATAGTTGAGTTTGATGCCTTGCTCGGAGCAGAAGTCCTTGAACTCTTCGGCTGTGAAGTTCGTGCCGTTGTCGGTGATGATGCTGTGTGGCACTCCGAACCTGAAGATGATCGACCTGATGAAGTTAACTGCAGAGGAGGCAGTCGAACTTGTGATAGGCATGGCTTCGATCCACTTCGTGAACTTATCGACTGCCACCAGGAGATGCGTGTGTCCTCCTGGCGAGGACTTCTTGAGTGGACCCACCATGTCGAGCCCCCATTGAGCGAAGGGCCAGGCAAGTGGGATGGTCTTTAGTGCTGAAGCTGGTGCGTGCGGCTTGTTGGCGAACTCCTGGCAGCCGAGACATTTCCTCACGAGTTCTTCTGCGTCTTGCATTGCGGTGGGCCAGTAGAATCCGGCTCGTAAAGCTTTGGCCACTAAGGCTCGACTGCTGGCGTGGTGCCCGCAGATGCCAGCGTGGATCTCGAGTAAGATGGCTTGACCGTCGACTGGGTCGACGCACCTTTGGAGTACCCCTGAGATGCTTCGCTTGTATAGCTCCCCCTTGATGATGGTGAAGCCTTTCGAACGGCGAATAATGCGCTTGGCTTCGACTGAGTTGACTGGCAGTCTCTGGTGCAGCATGTACGCCAGATATGAGCTCGTCCAGGTGGGCTCGATGAGCAGAACCTCCATTGGCTCCTTCTCTTTGCCTGGCGGGTTGGCGGTGCTCGTTGATGGTGTGGAGGATCCGGGCGTGGGTCGAAGTTTGACAGACCGCTGCGTGATGCGCTCAAGGAAGACGCCGGGTGGCACCTGCGCCTTGTCCGGGTGGCACCTTCTGCCACTCACGTTTATGGCCTCCGTCGCTGCGGTAGCTGCTGCCGCCGCTTCGGTTGTACTGCCCCTGGCTGTATTGGTGACTCTGGTCACCGCCGCTTCGACTGTATGTGCATGGTTGTACTGGCTACTGATGTCGCGCGTTTCATCCTCACGGGGGGTTTGGAATCCCGCCGCTACTAGCTCGATTGAGTCGTTGCCGTTGTAACATGGCTTCTTCTTGTGGCGTCCTTCTCGCCAGTTGCTTGGTCCGGCATCGTCCTTCGGGGAGTAGTGTGGACTATTGCGGACCGAGTCCTCTCCGTCTGCCCACTGGTTTGCTATCTTCATGACCTCGATCATGTTTTTCGGCCGGAGCCTACCAAACTCCTCGCGGAGGTCGCGGCGGGAGACGCCGTGCATGAAGGACACAGGTGTGGACTAGGCAAAACGGAGCCTACCAAACTCCTCGCGGAGGTCGCTAAGACTTGCGCGGGGTAGATCTGGGCAGTGGGACGGGTGCTGTGTGGGGACCCGGATTAGGTATCCGAGATACCCGTTATGTTTCCTGCAACAATCCCATGATCAGTCTGGTGTTGCACATAACTCGAATTGGTATCACAGAACACCCATACATACCGAATAAATTTACTTACTTGATTGAAGCCATAACTTCATCAGGTACTCGCAGCGGAAATCACCAAACAACGTGGAGCCCAAGTCACTTGCCCACCCTACAGGCAGCTGACTGGGAAGCGCCCTAGTTCGCATTGACGTCATTGACCACTTCTTCTTTGAACTGCTCCTCTTCAGAATCTGGCTAAGACAATAGCCAGGGACGAAACCAATATGAGTACATTTGAATGTACTCGCAAACTACCCCCGGAATGAGCATGCACTACTCTTTGTATGGTTTAAATAAAACTTCGTTTGCTTTGAAAACTCTATATCCTTGTTGAAAAGAGAAGGATATACTTTTGTTTAATAAAACTTTGTTTTGAAATCTCCATATCTTTATTGAAAAAGGAAAGAAGGCTTTTAGAACTTTTCCCATAAAATCTGTTTTTGTAAGAAGTCTCGTTTAAAACTTTTCCCGAAAATACATCTCTGTTGAAATAGGTAAGAAGTCTCTTTTATAAACATTTTCCCGGAAAATCACCATTTGGTTTATTTCTCCAAAACTCCTCCTTTTTCGACCATAACCCTTCATGGTCATTCAATCCCAACAACTTCATACCGGCCCTTTTGTATAGTTGCATAAAACATTTTTCCACTTTTAAATCACAAAACTCTGCACTTCTCGACCATAGCCCGTCATGGTCAATCATTCTCCAGCAACCTCATACCAGCCCGTCGGTAGAGTCGCAGATACCACACATCTCCATTTTATTTTCAAATCTCAAAACTTTGCAAAACTTGCACATGGTCAGAGGACAGCCTCCCAACTGTCCATATCCGAGGACTCGGCTATTCGAATAGTTTTACCCTCTGCAGAGGTAGCACGCTTTTCCCACACCCATCCGGTAACTCATCGTGTCAGCCACGTCCCGCCATACAAGGTGTATGCGAAGTTGAATCACCGACCATAGACTGTCCTTTGCTCATGCTAGTATAGGACCCTACCGCTACGAAGCTTTCCAACACACTTAACCCAGCCCGTCGGAATCTAAGTGTAAGGACTCGTAGTTCTGCCCGGCGATTTATGGTGGAACCTTCAATCCTCTTTCTCCAATACACTCATACCAACTCTGTTGGCAGACTTCACTTAAGAGGACCCAGGTCAGGGGGTAGGTCACCAAACCATCCCCTCATGGAACGAGGTCATCCTCGTTGTTGAGGCATCCCATACTAATATGAGCAAACTATATGACTACGCCCTTTTCCCATATGTGGGTAAATGTGGTCGCACATGTTATTGGCTGGTCGTCATAGTACAAAGACACAATGTGCATTTTTCATAAACATCTCCATTCACCATTCCTCCATTTTTACACCGACATCTCGGTATTCCATAACCACACAAGTATTTTTAAAGGAGTTTTGAGTAAACAATATTTTTCCCATCCTATAGTTTGAAAAAGAATTTCCATCTAATATCTCCTTATAGGGTGTCAAAATAATATACTTATATTTTGGAAAAGGGTTTTCAAAATCATAGCTTTAGTGGCAACACCACATAAATCACTTATGCTCTTTATAAGTAAAACATGTGAACCAAAATAGATGTATATAAATGCAAGCTCAGAGGATAGCTTGCCTTGCTCGGCAAAGTGAACTTGGTCTTGATCTTCAGGTTCAACGAATTCCCCTTCCTCAATAACTCCGTTCCCGAGACCACTCCGGTAGTGTTTATATCTAGCGTCGCAAACAGGAGGGTAACACAACAATCACTAAGCAAATCAAACCACAAGTGGTATACAGGCAAGTAACAACCCGTAAGCTTCGAGCTAATCGTTCGGGCAACAGCTAGGATCTACACTTACGAGGGTTTTATACTAGTCAGTAGTCTATCACCTATACGCGAGCTAGGTACATCGATCACAAAACTATCTGAGGCGAAGGTTAACAACAAGCACCTCCTGTTGAACAGGAAATACTTCAGACAAAAGTTAGGCCACTAATTAATCTCTATGAGTGGAACCTTCACACCAAGTTAGGGTGTGATAAAGTGAAACACTAGGAACCTAGCAAAATTGGATTTGCTCCAAAAATTATTACTGATTAATTTATAAAATCCTTTTTAAATCTGCCCTTTTGTTAATGTGTTTTAAACAACATTACAAAATAATTTTCCATGTTTGGAAACAAGGTGGAACATGAAAGTCATCATTTTCTGAACATTTTAAGTGGTCAAACTTAATTTTTGGATCCTTATTTTTAAAGATATGAATTTTCCTAATTTGTTTTATATTCTGCCATTTTCTTTATTTCAATAAAACAACAGTTAAACTAATTTATTTGGATAGGTGAATTACACCAAAAGACAGGCCTTATTTATCTGAACATTTTGGTATCTTGTTTGCAATTTTTTTGGACAAGTATTTAATTAGTTATGAATTTTTGAAGTTGAAATTTGAATCTGGCTGTTTATTTTATTTTCCAGAAAAAAACTAACGAAACGTTTTGAACCGAGCAGCGCACTACACACGGTCACTGACGTGTGGGTCTGGGGCCACGCTGGCGCTGACTGGGCTGGGTGCGGCTGCGCTGGCCACCGTGGTCACTGACCAGTGGGGCCCACCTGTCAGCGTGTGGATAAATAGGAAAAAGGGGTTGCGCCGCGCGGGATTCGAACCGGAGACCTCGCGCGCGGGTGTGCTGTGTGCTAGCCACTGGGCTGGCTCGGTGCTGGTGATAGTATACGGGTGCGCAGCCTTTTGAGGTGTGGACCGTGCACGGCGATGACGCGCACGGCCGCGGCGACCACCGGCGACGACGCGCACGGGATCGACGACAGCGCACGCGCGTGACCCGTTTTCTACCCGTGTTGGACGCGTACGTGTGTGGGCCAATCCCTGGTGGAGACAGCGTCCAAATGGCCGTCGGAGACGGCGTCCACGGCGAACCACGGCGGCGGATGGACACGGCTAGCGGCGAACCGACGAACTACAGCGATCTGGGGTGAACGGAGATGTCCAGGAGGTGCGCCTGCTCACCCTCGATGCGTGGGTGCGATCCGTTGGTGCTGAGGTGGTCGGAGGCGGTGGCGAGCTTGATCGGAGTGCGTCGGCCGGAGAGGAAGAAGACGGCGGCGATCTTGCGAACGACGGCGTCCCTCCTCGATTCCTTGCACGGAGATGAAGAGGACGGTGAGGCGCATCTTCTGGCGGTCCTGGATTTACTCGGGGATGCTCCAATCGCCGGCGATGCTCGACGGCGAGCTCGGCCGAGGCGCGGCCATGGTGGAGAGAAAACAGAGAGGGAGAGAGAGAAAGGAGAGCGAGTGAGCGAGGGAGGAGGAGAGCAGCTTCGGGGGGGGGGGTCTCTTATCCTTCTCCTCGCAGGGCAACGGAGAGGAGGGGGGTCCGGGCGGGCGACGCACGGGAGGACGACAGCGGCCTCGTCGGCACTGCTGCTACAGAGAAGACGACGTTCTTCTAGAAAACCCCCTGGACTTCATTTTCTATTTACATTCAAGTCCTTTTCTGTTTTGTTTTAAAACCAGAAGCTGTTCAGTGATTTAATTGAGGCACTAAATCATTTTCTAAAAATCTGAGAAAATTCATGTAGCCTCCCATATACATGTAGAAGCTCCACAAAAATTGGCTTTTGAAAATAAAATGTTTTGAACATAATTTGTTCATACAGTTTAAATAAATGATTTTTGGTAAAACTAAATTAACATTTCTTTAATATTTTAAAACAAGTGGTAAAATATCGTTTTGAACTTTTGGAACTTTCTTGACAAATATGGTAACTTCAATTAGGTTATATTTTCATGGAGAAAATATTCGTTTGAAAGAATTAGAGAAATAGGGAGGAAATAATTTATTTAAGATCATTTCTTCATCATGATCTTAATTTCCTTTCGTTAAATACTTTGAGAGTTTTGTTTAAAATTGAAAAGTATGTTTACTTGAGGAGGGAGTGAGATGAGGTTGAAATGATTATTATTTCATCACATTCCTAGAATAAGGAAATATAATTGTTTTCATAAAATAGAGGAATAGAGATAGAGGGAAATTAAACAAGATCATTTCCCTTAATTTAGGATTTCAACTTAGGTGTGAATAATTCTAGAGGGTTTGTTTTTATTCAAGTCACATACCAAATTTGTTGTCAAGTGTGTCTTATTCTAGTATTAAGCACAACTGAGGAATTACCCTCACAAGCACAAACACAACAATATCAACATCACACTTATGACCACACAAACCAAACCACATGAATTAATCACACCACCATTTCCATAATTAACAATACTATCTTGTAAAAATGATCACTCTTAATTATGACAAGATGATGTTTAAAACTATCTCAACTCCACCTTTGTATTTTTTTGAAAAGGGTTTTGAGCAAGACAAAATTATGTGGGGTAATATATTTCCCACTAGTATTATTTTCAAATGGAATGAAATTAGGAGTTTATAAAATGGGAGTTGTATACACCTGCAAAATACCAGGGTTGAGAAATAGGTAGGAGATAGCATATAGATCTCCATATTTTTGGGAACACATGGTTTTGGAAATACTTTTACTTTCTCAAATAATGGGTATTAGTTTTGGTTGTTGCTAAACCAAGTATCATTGAAATGGAGTTGGCCAAAATGAGAATGGAAAAGATATATAGAATATTTTTCTTGTCATGACATGATCACCAAGTTAATAATATCTTCATCTTGGTTTAGTTTCTGGTTAATATTTACTAGTCAAACAACTTAAACAACAAGTCACACAAGGTCACACATAGCAATGGGATGGAAAACACAATCATCAATAAAATATTTCAAAAAGTTTTTGTTGGTTCTGAATTTTGGGTCTGGTAAAACTAAGTTTTTCTTAGTTTATAAATTTGGGATGTGACAGCTCTTCCCCCCTTAAAAATAAATCTCGTCCTCGAGATTTGGCCGGGGTAACAGGGGGGTACGAGGGCACGGGTTTTGGGCTGAATATACTTCCAAAGTCGATGCTTCTTTAGTGAGGTGGCCTTCTGGGATCTTGACCAATTGATGATGCAAGGCTTTCTTTGTCGATAAGTTTCTGTGCTGAGTTCAGATCCTTTATGATGGGGTTGTCTCGACGATTGACTCGGATAGACAGTCTTGGTTGGTTGCTTCCAGATACTACAAGGCTAAAGCGCAAGGAACTAATTATTACTAGGTTCTGGTATATGTACTGCAGGTCTTCCCCCTTAAAAAGGGGTTTCGAAGGGTCATCTTGAAGGTTGCGGCTGGAGTTGACTTGGAGGCATCATTCTTCTTGCGTAGCTTGACGACCTTCGTCTTGGGTGTCACTCCTCGGTGCTTGGAGTTGGTGCAGATATCACTTCCTGATATTGTCGCCTTACGAGGGTCGCAGGTGGGGACGCGTTGTTCTCAGGATGCGTCAAGTCAGAGCACTCGACTCTCTCTGGTTTCTAGTTAGTAGAGGGATGTTATAAACTTCTAAGGGCGTCTGAACTTGCTTGGTGGTTGATGTTGCCAACAGCAGGTGCTTCCGTGGTTTGATTCTTCTTAGTGACTTCCGGTAGATTTTCTTCACGCTTTTCTTCCTTCGGCTTGGCGAGAAAAAGGCTGTCTCGAAAGACTTCTTTGGTTCGGGTTCTTCAGGAAGCTTTGCAGGTGTCTTCACAAGCAAGTTAGAGTGCACCAGAATAGTTAGGATTTCCGGGAAAACTTTCTGGTTGAGGGGCTTAAGTTAGTTTTCAAGGGAGTTGGGTGCTATACTCTGAACATTAACCTTTTATACCTAAGATCCAAAACAACCAACTTTTCATAGGACTCTAATTCTCGAGTCTCCAAAATACCATTCCAACATCTCTGGTAAGGTCACTAATATTAACTAGCTAACTGAATCATGACTTTTGCCCAAGCTAAAATTATTAATCCATCATCATCTTCTTCGGGCATAAACTCTTTATCATATTATAGTTCAATCTATCGGATACCCCTCGAACCTTTCAGGCTCAGTCTTCCCATTACATCCTATCACAAAAATCATAGTAGTCCACCAATTATTTCCTGATTAATTTATTCCCCCGATAGGCATATCTCAAATTATCTGACTCCTTCAGGTTGCCATCTTCCCACGATCATATCATCAAAGCTAAATGAAGCATCCAACAATCATGTGATCATCCCATCAAGAATTTGACCCACTTTCTAACCAAATTCAGATTTCATCTCGACACTTTCGGGCCTTGATCTCTTAATCAAATATAAATGATCTTTCTAAGAATAATCCAAACAGAGCGTGACAAGCTCTGAAAACTACTTTCACCTAGAATGTCTGGCTACTAGACCAAGCCATATTGATTTCTAGAATCCGATAAACATTCACTTATCTCCCACCAATTATTTCTTGCATACCCCGATCTATTCATTTGCTAACTCATTTTTTTTTACCACTTCCTATAACCCATAAGAATTTAGTACAAGGTCACTTGCGCTAGGGATCACCCTAAACATTCCAACACTGGAGCATTCTTCTTAATTTACTTGCTTCCAACCAATCCAACATCATTTTATCAGCAAGTGCTTCCTAAAAATCCAACAACTTTTACCTTTATTTCCAAACCTTAATTCAAGGGTCACGTCTTCTAATTCCAGATAACCACCAATGGTTGGGGACCACAACTGGTTAACCACAGAGTATTAATCAAATATATCATCTGTCCAAACCCAATTGATTTATCGACCCACTCCAAGCCTTCACTTTTATTCTAAACCCCAATTTTTTTGATATTACCAACTTATCCACCAAAGTTTGATCTCCTCAACTAGATTCTTAAGGGATCCTTTTGACTAATAATCTTATAGTCCAACACTCTTATATCCTCCTAAAGTCTCTTTTCTACTAACTAGTTTTGAGTCGTCATATGGCACCTCTTTCCTTTGTCTAGAAAAAGCAGTTAGTAATTTTGCAAAAATTGGTTAGATGAGAGATTAAAGTTAGATAAATTATGTTAGTTAGGTTAGTTTTTCATATTGTTTTGTTAGTCCGACGGGATACGACCAGTGTCATCTACCGTCGGGTCTTGAATCTTCATCTTTCTCGATGGCTTGATGCGGTTGTACAAAACGACGAATGTAGGCAGGTATCCGTCTTGCAGAAGATCGCAAAGTCTTGGGGTAGAGAGTATTCCATACCTTGCTTCTCTTACTAGGAGAAAAATTTTCTGAAAGGTTTTTCTAAGTCGAACCTTTGAGAGAGTACAAAAGTACATCTATGGCCAACACGGCAAAAAGGTTTTTGCAAACAGTCTAAAATAAAGCAACAGATAAAAGTGTGGTTACTTTGGGTTCCCGACAAGACGGGTTTTGTGAAACACACAAGGAAAACAACACACATGAATGCCACACACAAGCAAGATCAATCAAGGCACTTTTAGCACCAACAGGCGTTTAATACCGTGGAGATGGGGTTTGCTCACGTAAAACGAGCTTATCCTATTGATCCTATGGGTCTTTGTATCTCGAGGATTTTCTTCACCTTGTCCAAGTGGGAAACTTTGGCGGTGAAATTACTGCGATTTCTGAAGGTTGCACGGATCCTCGGTCTTCGCGTTTTGATGTTGAGGTCTTCTGCTGGCTAAGTACTAAGGTATCTCCTGGTTCATCGTCAAATATACCTAAATTTGAATGGGGACAAGATAACAGAAGAAACTTTTGATAAACCTTTAGACAAGAGGTAAGGTTTAGAATAATTCGAGAAGTTGAAAAGAATGGAAGTTTTACTTAGGCTTCCTTAGATACAAATAATTTTGGTAGTAATATATTTCTTTCCAAAATAATTCTCTCGTATGGGCCTTGGTGAAACAGGGCTGTTGAAGTCTTCATTTTATCGCCTTAGTCTTCAGCTGGAATACTTGGGATTGTCGAGGTAGTAACTGAGTGGAATTGTCGATATTGAGTTGAGGTCTTCGAGGTTTCTTGCTTTATTGATACTGACGATCTTGGTGTTTGCAAATCAATCACCTTGATGCTGAATGTTGAATATTTGAGATGGAAGCTTTTTCTTGTAGGTGCTAGCTAATAAGGTCTCACTTGGGTTCATCGTCAAGTATTTTGAACGGGTAAGAGGTAATAGAAGAATTCTTGGAAAATCTTAGAATAGAGGGGTAAGACTTTGAAATATTTGAGTAGATGAGAAGAGTGGAAGTTATTTTTGGACTTCCTTAGATAAAAATATGTTTTCGGAAACAATATTTTTTTTTAACAAAATATTTCTTTCCTAAGTAACGTCCACGCTAACTAAGGTCTGTTACAGTCAGGATGGCTCTGATACCAAGTCTGTGGGGACCCCGGATTAGGTATCCGAGATACCCGTTATGTTTCCTGCAACAATCCCATGATCAGTCTGGTGTTGCACATAACTCGAATTGGTATCACAGAACACCCATACATACCGAATAAATTTACTTACTTGATTGAAGCCATAACTTCATCAGGTACTCGCAGCGGAAATCACCAAACAACGTGGAGCCCAAGTCACTTGCCCACCCTACAGGCAGCTGACTGGGAAGCGCCCTAGTTCGCATTGACGTCATTGACCACTTCTTCTTTGAACTGCTCCTCTTCAGAATCTGGCTAAGACAATAGCCAGGGACGAAACCAATATGAGTACATTTGAATGTACTCGCAAACTACCCCCGGAATGAGCATGCACTACTCTTTGTATGGTTTAAATAAAACTTCGTTTGCTTTGAAAACTCTATATCCTTGTTGAAAAGAGAAGGATATACTTTTGTTTAATAAAACTTTGTTTTGAAATCTCCATATCTTTATTGAAAAAGGAAAGAAGGCTTTTAGAACTTTTCCCATAAATCTGTTTTTGTAAGAAGTCTCGTTTAAAACTTTTCCCGAAAATACATCTGTTGAAATAGGTAAGAAGTCTCTTTTATAAACATTTTCCCGGAAAATCACCATTTGGTTTATTTCTCCAAAACTCCTCCTTTTTCGACCATAACCCTTCATGGTCATTCAATCCCAACAACTTCATACCGGCCCTTTTGTATAGTTGCATAAAACATTTTTCCACTTTTTAAATCACAAAACTCTGCACTTCTCGACCATAGCCCATCATGGTCAATCATTCTCCAGCAACCTCATACCAGCCCGTCGGTAGAGTCGCAGATACCACACATCTCCATTTTATTTTCAAATCTCAAAACTTTGCAAAACTTGCACATGGTCAGGGACAGCCTCCCAACTGTCCATATCCGAGGACTCGGCTATTCGAATAGTTTTACCCTCTGCAGAGGTAGCACGCTTTTCCCACACCCATCCGGTAACTCATCGTGTCAGCCACGTCCCGCCATACAAGGTGTATGCGAAGTTGAATCACCGACCATAGACTGTCCTTTGCTCATGCTAGTATAGGACCCTACCGCTACGAAGCTTTCCAACACACTTAACCCAGCCCGTCGGAATCTAAGTGTAAGGACTCGTAGTTCTGCCCGGCGATTTATGGTGGAACCTTCAATCCTCTTTCTCCAATACACTCATACCAACTCTGTTGGCAGACTTCACTTAAGAGGACCCAGGTCAGGGGGTAGGTCACCAAACCATCCCCTCATGGAACGAGGTCATCCTCGTTGTTGAGGCATCCCATACTAATATGAGCAAACTATATGACTACGCCCTTTTCCCATATGTGGGTAAATGTGGTCGCACATGTTATTGGCTGGTCGTCATAGTACAAAGACACAATGTGCATTTTTCATAAACATCTCCATTCACCATTCTCCATTTTTACACCGACATCTCGGTATTCCATAACCACACAAGTATTTTTAAAGGAGTTTTGAGTAAACAATATTTTTCCCATCCTATAGTTTGAAAAAGAATTTCCATCTAATATCTCCTTATAGGGTGTCAAAATAATATACTTATATTTTGGAAAAGGGTTTTCAAAATCATAGCTTTAGTGGCAACACCACATAAATCACTTATGCTCTTTATAAGTAAAACATGTGAACCAAAATAGATGTATATAAATGCAAGCTCAGAGGATAGCTTGCCTTGCTCGGCAAAGTGAACTTGGTCTTGATCTTCAGGTTCAACGAATTCCCCTTCCTCAATAACTCCGTTCCCGAGACCACTCCGGTAGTGTTTATATCTAGCGTCGCAAACAGAGGGTAACACAACAATCACTAAGCAAATCAAACCACAAGTGGTATACAGGCAAGTAACAACCCGTAAGCTTCGAGCTAATCGTTCGGGCAACAGCTAGGATCTACACTTACGAGGGTTTTATACTAGTCAGTAGTCTATCACCTATACGCGAGCTAGGTACATCGATCACAAAACTATCTGAGGCGAAGGTTAACAACAAGCACCTCCTGTTGAACAGGAAATACTTCAGACAAAAGTTAGGCCACTAATTAATCTCTATGAGTGGAACCTTCACACCAAGTTAGGGTGTGATAAAGTGAAACACTAGGAACCTAGCAAAATTGGATTTGCTCCAAAAATTATTACTGATTAATTTATAAAATCCTTTTTAAATCTGCCCTTTTGTTAATGTGTTTTAAACAACATTACAAAATAATTTTCCATGTTTGGAAACAAGGTGGAACATGAAAGTCATCATTTTCTGAACATTTTAAGTGGTCAAACTTAATTTTTGGATCCTTATTTTTAAAGATATGAATTTTCCTAATTTGTTTTATATTCTGCCATTTTCTTTATTTCAATAAAACAACAGTTAAACTAATTTATTTGGATAGGTGAATTACACCAAAAGACAGGCCTTATTTATCTGAACATTTTGGTATCTTGTTTGCAATTTTTTTGGACAAGTATTTAATTAGTTATGAATTTTTGAAGTTGAAATTTGAATCTGGCTGTTTATTTTATTTTCCAGAAAAAAACTAACGAAACGTTTTGAACCGAGCAGCGCACTACACACGGTCACTGACGTGTGGGTCTGGGGCCACGCTGGCGCTGACTGGGCTGGGTGCGGCTGCGCTGGCCACCGTGGTCACTGACCAGTGGGGCCCACCTGTCAGCATGTGGATAAATAGGAAAAAGGGGTTGCGCCGCGCGGGATTCGAACCGGAGACCTCGCGCGCGGGTGTGCTGTGTGCTAGCCACTGGGCTGGCTCGGTGCTGGTGATAGTATACGGGTGCGCAGCCTTTTGAGGTGTGGACCGTGCACGGCGATGACGCGCACGGCCGCGGCGACCACCGGCGACGACGCGCACGGGATCGACGACAGCGCACGCGCGTGACCCGTTTTCTACCCGTGTTGGACGCGTACGTGTGTGGGCCAATCCCTGGTGGAGACAGCGTCCAAATGGCCGTCGGAGACGGCGTCCACGGCGAACCACGGCGGCGGATGGACACGGCTAGCGGCGAACCGACGAACTACAGCGATCTGGGGTGAACGGAGATGTCCAGGAGGTGCGCCTGCTCACCCTCGATGCGTGGGTGCGATCCGTTGGTGCTGAGGTGGTCGGAGGCGGTGGCGAGCTTGATCGGAGTGCGTCGGCCGGAGAGGAAGAAGACGGCGGCGATCTTGCGAACGACGGCGTCCCTCCTCGATTCCTTGCACGGAGATGAAGAGGACGGTGAGGCGCATCTTCTGGCGGTCCTGGATTTACTCGGGGATGCTCCAATCGCCGGCGATGCTCGACGGCGAGCTCGGCCGAGGCGCGGCCATGGTGGAGAGAAAACAGAGAGGGAGAGAGAGAGAAAGGAGAGCGAGTGAGCGAGGGAGGAGGAGAGCAGCTTCGGGGGGGGGGGGGTCTCTTATCCTTCTCCTCGCAGGGCAACGGAGAGGAGGGGGGTCCGGGCGGGCGACGCACGGGAGGACGACAGCGGCCTCGTCGGCACTGCTGCTACAGAGAAGACGACGTTCTTCTAGAAAACCCCCTGGACTTCATTTTCTATTTACATTCAAGTCCTTTTCTGTTTTGTTTTAAAACCAGAAGCTGTTCAGTGATTTAATTGAGGCACTAAATCATTTTCTAAAAATCTGAGAAAATTCATGTAGCCTCCCATATACATGTAGAAGCTCCACAAAAATTGGCTTTTGAAAATAAAATGTTTTGAACATAATTTGTTCATACAGTTTAAATAAATGATTTTTGGTAAAACTAAATTAACATTTCTTTAATATTTTAAAACAAGTGGTAAAATATCGTTTTGAACTTTTGGAACTTTCTTGACAAATATGGTAACTTCAATTAGGTTATATTTTCATGGAGAAAATATTCGTTTGAAAGAATTAGAGAAATCGGGAGGAAATAATTTATTTAAGATCATTTCTTCATCATGATCTTAATTTCCTTTCGTTAAATACTTTGAGAGTTTTGTTTAAAATTGAAAAGTATGTTTACTTGAGGAGGGAGTGAGATGAGGTTGAAATGATTATTATTTCATCACATTCCTAGAATAAGGAAATATAATTGTTTTCATAAAATAGAGGAATAGAGATAGAGGGAAATTAAACAAGATCATTTCCTTAATTTAGGATTTCAACTTAGGTGTGAATAATTCTAGAGGGTTTGTTTTTATTCAAGTCACATACCAAATTTGTTGTCAAGTGTGTCTTATTCTAGTATTAAGCACAACTGAGGAATTACCCTCACAAGGCACAAACACAACAATATCAACATCACACTTATGACCACACAAACCAAACCACATGAATTAATCACACCACCATTTCCATAATTAACAATACTATCTTGTAAAAATGATCACTCTTAATTATGACAAGATGATGTTTAAAACTATCTCAACTCCACCTTTGTATTTTTTTTGAAAAGGGTTTTGAGCAAGACAAAATTATGTGGGGTAATATATTTCCCACTAGTATTATTTTCAAATGGAATGAAATTAGGAGTTTATAAAATGGGAGTTGTATACACCTGCAAAATACCAGGGTTGAGAAATAGGTAGGAGATAGCATATAGATCTCCATATTTTTGGGAACACATGGTTTTGGAAATACTTTTACTTTCTCAAATAATGGGTATTAGTTTTGGTTGTTGCTAAACCAAGTATCATTGAAATGGAGTTGGCCAAAATGAGAATGGAAAAGATATATAGAATATTTTTCTTGTCATGACATGATCACCAAGTTAATAATATCTTCATCTTGGTTTAGTTTCTGGTTAATATTTACTAGTCAAACAACTTAAACAACAAGTCACACAAGGTCACACATAGCAATGGGATGGAAAACACAATCATCAATAAATATTTCAAAAGTTTTTGTTGGTTCTGAATTTTGGGTCTGGTAAAACTAAGTTTTTCTTAGTTTATAAATTTGGGATGTGACATGCTGCCACTGCTGCTTCCTTCGTCCGAGCCGTGCTCCTAGCTGAAAATGGGTGCGACGTGGTGGACACCACAGTCGCCGCCGAAGCTTCTTCCATGGAGTTTCGCGATCTTCACCGTGGTCGTGAGGAGTGATGTCGCTATTGTCGACGTGGGCGCGATTGGCTCGTTGACGATCTTGTAAGCTGATGGAGACGCGAGTGGTCCAGTATAGAACGACGCGACCTCCGTTGCTTGCGAGGGTGTGGTCGACGTAGTCGAAGTTGACGTAGATCTTGGCCTTGCCAGCGACGCGATCGAGGTAGTCGAAGTAGACTCGATCCGCGCGGTGGTCGACGAGGTGGTCGACGTAGTCGTAGCAGATGCAATCCCCGTGGTAGCCGGAGACGCTGATGGCGCGGCCGCGTTGGGCGCGATCTCTGCCGCAGCGGAGGCGGTCGGAGTAGTCGAGGCGGACGCGATCTTCTCAGCTGTCGAAGATGCTGCCGCCGCAGTCGCAGGCTCGCAGCAGATGCGATCTCCACAGCAGGTGGGGGCGTGGTTGGTGCAGCCGCGGCAGATGCGGGTGCCACCGCCGTGGGCGGTGCGATCGCCGTGGATCTGAGTACTCCACAGCTGTCTACGAAGTAGTGCATGGTACCGAAAGTGAGGCACATACCTACCTGCAGATCGGCGTACACCGAGCGGTGGGCCGACGGGTGGAAGGTGTACTCGAAGGAGCCGAAGCAGATTGGCTCCTTGGTGATGCAGACGTCGGTCTTCAAAGTTGATGGAGCCGGTGCGACCATGGTTCCAGCGCTCGTTCTTTCTCACAGACGGTGCCAATTGACGAGGTGTGGACTCGGCAAATCCCTGGGTTAAGCACCCCGAGTTGATTGAGGGGGAGAGATGAGCGCTGGTGATCACGACGGCTGACAAGCAAGGCGTTTACCTAGGTTCAGGCTCCCGGAGGATAACACCCTACTTCCTGCTTGTCTGGTTATTGATGGTGAGTTGTGGCTACAATGGCGAGATGGCAATCTCGCTAGGGTTTGTGTGGCGGCTATTAGCGTACCCTAGACGAAGGACCCTCCTAGCCTTTATATGGTAGGCTAGGTCTCAGGTGAACGGTACCGATGACGCTTACAAGCATGGCGGGGTCGCATGACCTAGCGTCGACTATCTTGGGCCGCACGTCGTCCTCCTTGGGCCTTCCTTGGGCCCTTGTCATAAGGCTGATGGGCTTGGCGTGACCCAGGTATCCCCACCGTGGGTAGTCGAAGAGTGACCCCACGACAGATGGGGTTATCTACGTCATGAGGTGTGTGAGATTATCCGGCAAGCATGCCCACGGCTACAACATTTCAGGCTAAACAAACAATACTTTGATGGACATCAATGGATCGCCGCCAACGACTTCGGTGCCGAGGGTATTGCAATTATGCATGAGCTGCGCTCAATGCAACTCTTCGCCAATGACCTCACCAACGAAGGGCTGGCAGCCATCTTGGAGAACTACTCGCACCTGGAGTCGCTGGACCTACGACATTGCTTCAACGTCGACATGGATATCTTAGGCGAAGAGGAGGGCAAGCTGCTAAGAGAGAAGTGTGCCCGTATTAAGACGGTGAGACTTCCTCGCGACTTGACCGAATGACTATGACTTTGAGGTTGAAAGCCCTAGGTTCGCTTGCAAGGAAGAAATATTCGGGTGTGGCTACAGCAGCCTGATGACCCACAAGTATAGGGGGTGTATCATAGTACTTTCGATAAATAAGAGTGTCGAACCCAACGAGGAGCAGAAGGTGTTGACAAGCGGTTTTGATGAAGGATTCACTGTAAATGCTCACAGACAAGTTTTTAGGAGTTTTTGATATGACAGATAAATAAAGTACAAGTAAATAAAATGCAGTAATAATAGTTGCAGCGAGTGGCCCAATCCTTTCTACAGCAAAGGACAAGCCGGTTGTTGTACTTATAATGACCAAACGTTCTTGAGGACACACGGGAATATTGTCAAGTGCTTTCGCTTCATATAGTTGATTAATCTTCATTGTTTGATAAGTGTTGTGTGGGTGAACCTATGCTAATGCACCGCCCTTCCTAGGACTAATACATACTTGTGATTATACCCCTTGCAAGCATCCGCAAATACAAGAAAGTAATTAAGATAAACTAACCACAGCCTTAAACTTTGAGATCCTGCTATCCCTCATGCATCGATATACCAACGGGTGTTCAGGTTTCTGTCACTCCGGCAACCCCACAATTGGCAAACGAATACACAATGCATTCCCCTAGGCCCATAAAGGTGAAGTATCATGTAGTCGACGTTCACATGACACCACTAGAAGAATAACACCACAACTTAAGCATCAAACCATTAAATATTACTCAACATAGTTCACTACTAACATCAAGACTTCTCCCATGTCCTCAAGAACTAAACGAACTACTCACAAGACATCATACGGAACATGATCAGAGGTGATATGATGATGAATAACAATCTGAACATAAACCTTAGTCCAATGGTTTCACCCAATAGCATCAATAACAAGAGTAATCAACACCGGGAGAGTTTCCCCTATGAAATAGACAAGATTCAGCCCTAGATGTTACAGCGGACACGAGGTGCAGCGGCGGTGATGATGATGATGGCGGTGGAGATGACGGTGATGATGGCGACGATTTCCCCCTCCGGGAGGGAATTTCCCCGGCAGATTTCTTCCTGCAGGGGAGCTTTTCGCTCTCTGGTGTTTTCCGCCTCGTGGAGGCGGCGGAATATTTCGATGGCCGTCCCCGTGTGTTAGGGTTCCGAGGGGGTCAAGTACGCGAAGGGGGAACGGCTGAGGTGGGCCAGGGCCCCCAAACCACCTGGCGGCGCGGCTGGTGGGCCCCCGCGCCAGCTGGTGAGGAGGGCCCACCTTGGCCCTTCTCAGCCTCCCCTTTTGGCCTCCTCCATCATCTGGTAAAATAGGACTTCCATATGTCTCCTTCGATTTATTGATCTTCAGAAATAGTGCATCTCGACGGTGCTTTTTCCAGCAGAATCCTGACTCCGGTGTCCAATTCTCCATTATTCATCAAACATGCAAAATAGGTAAAATAACATAAGTAACACTTCTAAATATGAAATATATCGATGAATAGCAGTAAATTATGATATAAAATAGTGATGCAAAATGGACGTATCAACCCCCCCAAGCTTAGACCTCGCTTGTCCCCAAGCGAAAACTGAGCTCAGTAAACATGACCACAAGTTTATGGAGCAAAGTGTCGATAAATAAAATACGGACAAGAAGCATCACATTCATTGATACACAAGTCATTCTAGACAGCAACTTCCCTTCATATAATCTAACTTGAAATAAGTAAAGGGAACCACGATGAAGTGCATAAAGAGAACCATGATTGGTGAAGGCAAACTTAAACTCTTGGTCAGAGAACAATTAACAGATCATACTTATCTTTCGAGAAGAGTCTTTATATCAGAGCTTATATAGCAGAACTTACATGCCTTAATCATAACAGTCTCCTTACAGTCATTGATAACTTTCAAAGTTATATTCATTCGGATAAAAGCTATTGTGCGAAACAAGGAAATGAGAGATATGATTAGAAGTATCAACACATATAACTAATTGGATCTCAACAACTCAAATGCTTGCTTGAGATAGAGAGGAATGGGTTTACTGACTCAACAATAATGTAAAAGATAGGCCCTTCGCAGAGGGAAGCAGGGATTAAATCATGTGCTAGAGCTTTTAAGTTTTGCAAAGCATATAGAGAGTATGAAAATAGTTGTTTGAGCTATGTATGTCGTTGTCAACGAATCGTAGTAAAGTGAACACTAACCCCTTGTCAACCAGACTTTCAAGAGCGGCTCCCATGAAGGACGTTATCTCTACCAGCAAGGTAGATCATCCCTCTTCTCTTTTGTTTACACATGTATTTTAGTTTCTTTATAGTTGACACTCCTCCCAACCTTTTGCTTACACAAGCCATGGCTAACCGAATCCTCGGGTGCCTTCCAACATTCACATACCATGGAGGAGTGTCTATTTGCAAATTAAGTTGCTTACTGATAAATCAGGGCAAAACATGTGAAGAGAATTATTAATGAAAGTTGTAGTTAATTGGGACTGGGCACCCCATTTGCCAGCTCTTTTTGCAAATTGTTGGATAAGCGGTGTATATGCCACTAGTCCATTGGTGAAAGTCTGTTTGACAAAAGTGCTAGAGAAACTCTACAGAACCCTCATGAGCTAATAAACAGTGACACAAAACTAGGAGTAATAAGTTTTGAATAATTTAAAGGTAGCACATGAAGTATTTACTTGGAATGGCGCAAAATACCATATAGTAGGAAGTTATGGTGGACTCGAATGGCAATGGTTTGGCTCAAGGTTTGGATGTATGAGAAGCATTCCCTCTCGATACAGGTCTTTGGCTAGCAAGGTTATGTAGCAAGCATAAGAGTTGAGGGATACAAACAATTATACAAGTGATAAGAATAATCATGCAATCTTCCTTAGAAGCACAAATAGTTTAACTTAAGAATACTAAGCTTATGAGCTACAAAGAAAGAAAGATCATGGAATAATATATTTGCATGCACTCCCTCTCTCTACTTAAGTCTCAAAGTATTGTCTACTACTGACCAATGCTAAGTTTGCCAAAACCAAAAAGATTAACTTGGTGCTCTAAAAAGTGATCCCTATACTAACAACAAGTTATCAATATGAAAGAGAATTGCAAGCTAAAATAAAGTATGCAGAAAGTAAATGATAAAACTTCTCATTAATATTTCATAACGGCAACTCACACCAAGGGATACATAGATAACCAACTAAAAGAGAGATACTTCCACATTGCAAACCATCATATAAGATAACTTCCCTACTCACGATATGACTTTATGGAAAAGTAAAAGGTAAAGATAATGATGTGATACCGCGGCACTCCCCCAAGCTTGGAACAAACCAAGGGGATGCCAATACTTATGATGAATTACTCCTTCGGTGGTGGTGGCGGTATGACTTGGATTGGAGTAAGAAACCGTTCCAGCATTCGGCGGAGTCTGATATTCTCTTCCTGGAGTATTTCCACCTCCCTCCGCAGGGCTCGGTATTGATCACAGAACTCATCTGTAACTCGAAGTACTTCCGTCACTGCCGGAAAAGAGCTGTAGTCCGGAATAGGTGGTATTGCTCCCTGCAGGTTATGAGAAAAAGCACGTTGAGCGTTAACCGATCCCACAAAGGTGGGCTTCCTGACTGCAGGCTGTTCTCCCTTTGTTGACGGCATCCCCTTTACTTCCTTCATGACGCTTTCATCTTTGCTCTTGACTTCCTCCTTCAGCTTGGGGTCTTGAGTCTCGTCTTCCAAAGGCTCCTTGCCCTTGTTGTTGTTGTTGGAGACCATGGCGCTTCTAAATCTGAAAACAATATCTGGACAGAAACAGCTCGAAACGAAACACGATGAAAAGGCGAGATACGAACCTCGGGGGTTCGGGTGAGTATATAGCAAAAAGTTTTACAACATAAGGAAGGTACAGGAGGAAACCTGATCGGAGACGAGCTCCGGGGTGCTCAAACCACCAGGCGGCGCGGCTGGGGGCCCACCGCGCCGACCTATGGTTTGGGCACCACGGGTGCCGTCTCCCATCCGGTTCGGTCTCTTATTTTTCCATATTTAATAAAAACGACGAAAATATCTTCTAGAAAGTTATTCGCGAAACTTTTCTTACCGAAACTGTTACCTATTCGAATCGAATTCTGCAGTCCCAGAAAAATGTTCTTCAATGAAAGTTTCCGGAGTCACCACTTTAATTGTATCAACCTCTTCATTAATAGAATCTCCAGAAATATAATGCTTGAGTCTTTGACCATTTACCACTTGTGTAGAGTTATCTTTCAATGAAGCAATTTTTATTGCACCTGAACGATACACCTCCACAATAACAAATGGTCCTTCCCATTTTGAGAGTAACTTTCCTGCAAAAAATCTGAGACGAGACCTATACAATAGAACTTTCTCACCAACATTAAATTCTCTTTTAAGAATTCTCCTATCATGCCATCTCTTAACTTTTTCTTTAAAGAGTCTAGCATTTTCATAAGCCTCACTTCTCCATTCATCTAAAGAACTTAAGTGCAACAACCTTTTCTCACCGGCAAGTTTAAAATCTCTATTAAGTTCTCTCACTGCCCAATAAGCTTTGTGTTCTAATTCTAAAGGCAAGTGACAAGCTTTACCATAAACCATTTTATAAGGAGACATGCCCATGGGGTTCTTATAAGCAGTTCTATAAGCCCATAAAGCATCATTTAACTTACTAGCCCAATTTTTTCTAGATTTATTAACAGTCTTTTGCAAGATAGATTTAATCTCCCTATTTGACAATTCTACTTGTCCACTAGTTTGAGGATGATAGGCTGAAGCAATTCTATGATTAACACCATATTTAGCAAGAGTCTTTCTAAAACCACCATGGATAAAATGAGAACCTCCATCAGTCATAAGATATCTAGGTACACCAAACCTAGGAAAAATGACATCTTGAAGCATTTTTAAAGAGGTCTCACCATCAGCACTTTTAGTAGGTATAGCTTCTACCCATTTAGTGACATAATCAACAGCAACAAGTATATGAGTATTACCTTGTGAAGAAGGAAAAGGACCCATGAAGTCGAATCCCCAACAATCAAATGGTTCAATAACAAGAGAATAACTCATAGGCATTTCATTGCGTCTAGAGATATTACCAACCCTTTGACATTCATCACAAGATAAAATAAACTTTCTTGCATCCTTAAAGAGGGTAGGCCAATAAAAACCTGATTGTAGAACTTTCTGCGCAGTTCTATCTCCAGCGTGATGCCCTCCATAAGCACTTCCATGGCATTTCCTCAGTATTTCCTGTTGTTCATATTCAGGAACACATCTTCGCATAATACCATCGACTCCTTCTTTATATAAGTGTGGGTCATCCCAAAAGTAATGCCGCAAGTCATAAAAGAATTTCCTTCTTTGCTGAGCTGAAAAGGTTGGAGGCAAGTACTTGGAAACAATAAAGTTAGCATAATCAGCATACCAAGGACTATCTCGCGAACTTACACTTATTGCAGCCAATTGTTCATTTGGAAAGCTATCATTAACAGGAATAGGATCATAAGGAATGCTTTCCAATCTAGACAAATTATCAGCAACAGGATTTTCAGCACCTTTTCTATCTATGATATGCAAATCAAATTCTTGCAAAAGAAGTACCCATCTAATAAGCCTTGGCTTAGCATCTTTCTTTTCCATAAGGTATCTAATTGCAGCATGATCAGTATGAATAGTGACTTTCGAATCAACTATGTAGGGTCGAAATTTGTCACAAGCAAAAACTACAGCTAGAAATTCTTTTTCAGTAGTGGCATAATTCTTTTGAGCAGAATCAAGAGTTTTACTAGCATAATGAATAACATTTAACTTTTTATCTACTCGCTGCCCAAGAACAGCGCCTACAGCATAATCACTAGCATCACACATAATTTCAAAAGGTAAATTCCAATCAGGTGGTTCAACTACAGGAGCGGTGATTAAAGCCTTTTTCAAAGTTTCAAAAGCTTCCTTACAATCATCATCAAAAACAAAGGGTACATCTTTTTGAAGAAGATTAGTAAGAGGCTTGGAAATTTTAGAGAAATCTTTAATAAACCTCCTATAAAAACCAGCATGACCAAGAATACTACGAATACCTTTAACATCTTTGGGACAAGGCATCTTTTCAATTGCCTCCACTTTAGCTCGATCAACTTCAATACCTCTTTCAGAAATTTTATGTCCAAGAACAATTCCTTCATTAACCATAAAGTGGCATTTCTCCCAATTAAGAACAAGGCTAGTTTCTTCACATCTCTGCAAAACTTTGTCAAGGTTGTGCAAACAATTATCAAAGGAAGTTCCATAGACGGAGAAATCGTCCATGAAGACTTCCACAATTTCCTCACAAAAGCCATGAAAAATAGCAGACATGCATCTTTGAAAAGTAGCAGGAGCATTACATAAACCAAAAGGCATACGTCTATAAGCATAAGTTCCATAAGGACAAGTAAAAGTAGTTTTCTCTTGATCTTGCGCTCTCACAGCAATTTGAGAAAACCCAGAATACCCATCAAGGAAACAAAAGTGAGTTTTCTTGGACAACCTCTCAAGCATTTGATCAATAAAAGGCAAAGGATAATGATCTTTCTTAGTTACTTTGTTAACCTTTCTAAAATCAATGCACATCCTATAACCAACTACTACTCTTTGAGGAATTAGTTCATCATTTTCATTAGGAACAACGGTAATTCCTCCTTTCTTAGGAACACAATGCACAGGACTTACCCATCTACTATCAGCAATAGGATAAATAATACCAGCTTCAAGAAGTTTTAATACCTCATTTCTTACCACTTCTTTCATCTTGGGTATTAAACGACGCTGATGCTCAACAACAGGCTTTGCATCAGGTTCCATGTTGATGGCGTGCTGACATATAGTAGGAGAAATTCCCTTCAGGTCATCAAGAGTATATCCCATAGCTCCGCGGTGTTTCCTCAACACTCCCAATAACCTTTCCTCCTCTGTACCTGAAAGTTTAGAGCTGATAATAACAGGATATATTTTCTTATCATCAATATAAGCATATTTAAGATTATCAGGCAGAGGTTTCAAATCAAAAACAGGATCCTCCTTGGGTGGCATTGTGGTACCCAAATCTTCCACAGGTAAATTGTGTTTGAGCATAGGTTGACGAAGGAATACTTCATCAAGCTCATTCCTTTCTTCCCTGAAGTTCTCACTTTCATGATTCTCCATATGTTGCTGCAAAGCATTGTTAGGAGCAAGAACAATAGATGCAAGTTGAGCAATTTCAAAATCCTCACTAGGCAATTCAGTTTCATAAGGTGCTTTAGCAAATTTAGAGAAATTGAATTCATAAGATTCACCAGCAAATTTAGTAAAGATTTTCTCTTTCTTACAGTCTATAACAGCACCACAAGTATTCAGAAAAGGTCTACCAAAAATAATAGGACAACTATCATTGGCAGCCGACCCAAGTACAAGAAAATCAGCAGGGTATTTAGTCTTACCACAAAGGACTTCGACATCTCTAATGATACCAATTGGAGAGATAGTTTCCCTATTAGCAAGCTGAATAACCACATCAATCTCTTCAAGTTTACAAGGAGCAATTTCGTGCATAATTTCCCTGTAAAGCTCATAAGGAATAGCACTAGAACTTGCACCAATATCACATAAACCATAATAGCAATGATCACCTATCCCAACAGAAAGCACAGGAACACTAGACTTCCTAGAACTTTTAGGATGTGAGACAATATTAGAAGCATCCTCACAAAAGATAATGTGTCTATCTTCTAAATTTTCAGTGACAAGATCTTTAACCAATGCTACAACAGGTTCAACAGTTATTTGCTCATCAGGTTTGGTAGTTTTCTTATTACTTTTACTAACAACACCAGTTATGATAGTATGTTCCTTAATCTTATTAGGAAAAGGAACTTTTTCAATATAAGGTTCTGGAATAATGCGATCAGCAACATTAACCTCAACACCTTTAGATATATGAGAAACAGATTCATCTTTATATGGTTCATGATAATTTTTAAAACCCTCCTTCGGCAAACCGAAATAGGAAGCAAAGGCTTTATAAAAGTTTGCAACAATTTGAGAGTCAAGACCATAAGTAGTGCTAATTTTGCGATAATCATCAGTATCCATAAATTTTTAACACACTCAAAGTCATAGCTTATACCTGACTCCCTACCTTTGTCATTCTCCCATCCTTCAGTGTTCTCCTGAATCCGATCAAGAAGGTCCCACTTAAACTCTTCTTTATTACGAGTGAACGATCCAGCACAAGTGGTATCCAATAGAGTTTTATCTTGAAAGGAGAGTCTTGCATAAAAGTTATCAATAACAATATTACCAGGAAGCTCATGAATGGGACATTTGAGCATTAATGCCTTCAATCTCCCCCACGCTTGAGCGATACTCTCTCCATCATAGGGCCAGAAGTTATATATGAGGTTCCGATCCTTATGAATCTCACTTGGAGGATAGAATTTGGAGTAAAAGAGAGGTACAATTTCCTCCCATCCAAGAGAATACCCATTCTTCAGCAGTTTATACCAATGTGCAGCTTTACCAGACAGTGATAGAGAGAATAATTTCTTCTTAACTTCTCCCATCGAGATACCTGCACACTTAAATAACTCGCACAATTCATGCAGAAATAACAAATGATCTCCAGGATGGACAGTTCCATCTCCTGCATAGCGGTTATTTGTGACACGTTCAACAATTTTCATAGGAATTTTGAACGGTATTACCTGCTCATCTGGCGCCTCCTCTACTACCTTAGCAGTGGTAGTTGTTTTCCCAAATAGGAATTCAAGAGAAGACCCCTCCATAATGAGATATAGCAGCAGGCAAAAATAAAAACAGCACGTACAATAAATGTTTCCCTTACCAATTCCACTTACCAATAGCGCTACACTCCCCGGCAACGGCGCCAGAAAATAGTCTTGATAACCCACAAGTATAGGGGGTGTATCGTAGTACTTTCGATAAATAAGAGTGTCGAACCCAACGAGGAGCAGAAGGTGTTGACAAGCGGTTTTGATGAAGGATTCACTGTAAATGCTCACAGACAAGTTTTTAGGAGTTTTTGATATGACAGATAAATAAAGTACAAGTAAATAAAATGCAGTAATAATAGTTGCAGCGAGTGGCCCAATCCTTTCTACAGCAAAGGACAAGCCGGTTGTTGTACTTATAATGACCAAACGTTCTTGAGGACACACGGGAATATTGTCAAGTGCTTTCGCTTCATATAGTTGATTAATCTTCATTGTTTTGATAAGTGTTGTGTGGGTGAACCTATGCTAATGCACCGCCCTTCCTAGGACTAATACATACTTGTGATTATACCCCTTGCAAGCATCCGCAAATACAAGAAAGTAATTAAGATAAACTAACCACAGCCTTAAACTTTGAGATCCTGCTATCCCTCATGCATCGATATACCAACGGGTGTTCAGGTTTCTGTCACTCCGGCAACCCCACAATTGGCAAACGAATACACAATGCATTCCCCTAGGCCCATAAAGGTGAAGTATCATGTAGTCGACGTTCACATGACACCACTAGAAGAATAACACCACAACTTAAGCATCAAACCATTAAATATTACTCAACATAGTTCACTACTAACATCAAGACTTCTCCCATGTCCTCAAGAACTAAACGAACTACTCACAAGACATCATACGGAACATGATCAGAGGTGATATGATGATGAATAACAATCTGAACATAAACCTTAGTCCAATGGTTTCACCCAATAGCATCAATAACAAGAGTAATCAACACCGGGAGAGTTTCCCCTATGAAATAGACAAGATTCAGCCCTAGATGTTACAGCGGAGACGGGGTGCAGCGGCGGTGATGATGTGTTGGCGGTGGAGATGATGATGATGATCCCGATGAAGTCCAGCTCGATGACGGTGATGATGGCGACGATTTCCCCCTCCGGGAGGGAATTTCCCCCGGCAGATTTCTTCCTGCAGGGGAGCTTTTCGCTCTCTGGTGTTTTCCGCCTCGTGGAGGCGGCGGAATATTTCGATGGCCGTCCCCTGTGTTAGGGTTCCGAGGGGGTCAAGTACGCGAAGGGGGAACGGCTGAGGTGGGCCAGGGCCCCCAAACCACCTGCGGCGCGGCTGGGGGCCCCCGCGCCAGGGTGAGGAGGGCCCACCTTGGCCCTTCTCAGCCTCCCCTTTTGGCCTCCTCCATCTGGTAAAATAGGACTTCCATATGTCTCCTTCGATTTATTGATCTTCAGAAATAGTGCATCTCGACGGTGCTTTTTCCAGCAGAATCCTGACTCCGGTGTCCAATTCTCCATTATTCATCAAACATGCAAAATAGGTAAAATAACATAAGTAACACTTCTAAATATGAAATATATCGATGAATAGCAGTAAATTATGATATAAAATAGTGATGCAAAATGGACGTATCACAACCCGGACTACGCGTGCCCCTGGGGGCTGGAATCAGAGGAATACGACGACGATGATTATTACTCTAGCCCTTCCCGTTACCAGGCCGACCTCGACAAATACGAGAAGGTGCTTCCTAGGAACATGCGCACGTTCCTACAATGAGAAGAATCTTCCTGCATGCTCATTTCTAGGGGTGGGCACAAAAACCGATGAATGAAAACCGAAACCGAAAAACCGAGACTGAAACCGAACTGACCGAGACCGAAAAGACCGATAAAAATCTGGGTAGCAAATTAAAAAGACCAAAATTAATTCAGAAATTCGGGGATCAATTGTTGGTAACCCGAATAGACCGAGGCGACCGAATTATGTGCTACCGGGCGATCCGACCTAGTTTCTAGGCCCAACTATTGAGCGGCCCAGCCCAGCGTACTGTAGATCTTCCCGAGTAAAAGCGTTGTACGCGAGATACGGCAAATCCTATATATCGCCCAACAACGGCGCTAGATGGCCGCACCACCTGAAGCGCCCCGCTGCTGGGCCGGCCCATATCTCGTTTTTCTTTTTTTCTGCTCTGTTTCTTCTCAGTTTTGTTTTTTATTTTCGTTTCGTTTTTCCTTTTTCTTCTGTTTTTCTTTTCGTTTCTTATTTTGGTTTTTCATTCGAAAATTCAAATTTGAATTAAAATTTTGTTCACATTTAAATTTTGTTCATTTCGAAAATTGTTCAAATTCAAAAATTGTTTATTTTCGAATATTGTTCAAATTTGAAATTTGTTCATTTTTGAAATTTGTTCAAATCCAAAATTTGTTCAAATCCGAAATTTGTTCATATTTGAAAATTGTTCAAATTAAAAAATTGTTTAAATTCGAAAATTGTTCAAATTCGAAAATTGTTCATTTTTGAAATTTGTTCAAATTCGAAATTTGTTCATTTTCGATTTTGTTCATATTTTTCAAAATTGTACAAATTCGAAATTGATTCATTTTCAAAAATTGTCCAAATTCCAAATTTGTTTATTTTCGAAATTTGTTCAAATTCGATATTTGTTTATTTTCAAAAATTGTTCAAATTCGAAATTTGTTCATTTTCTAAAATTGTTCAAATTCAAAATTTGGTAATAATCGAAAAAAATATATTCAAATTTTATTCAAATTCAGAATTTGTTAAAATTCGAAATATAAACAATTTTTGAAATAGATCTCTTTTCTGGAACGCTTCTGAGACCTAAGGAACGAAACGAACGAAAGACGTGCGAAACAGTACGACCAAATCGGTAGGAAGCGAAGCGGAAGCATATGGGCTGGCCCATCTAAGACGCGCCCGTAGGCGGCGCGACCTCGAACCGCCGCTGTGAAGCGATATATATGCGCTCCCCGTTTCCGAGGCAAATTCTATGCGTCGCCCCACGGCGACGCGATATGGGTACGTCGCCTGAAGGTTCCGATTAATGGGCCGGCCCATTTCACGCGATTTGGTCCGCATTTTTTTCTCCGTTTCGTTTTCCTTTCATTTTCTGCCGTTTTCTTTTTATTTGTTTCGTTTTTCAGAAAAAGTTTCAGATTTTCAGAAAAGATTTTAGATTCGAAATTTGTTCAGATTCAAAAATTATTGGATTCGAAATTTGTTCATTTTGTTCGGATTTGTTTGTTTGTATTCAAATTTTGTTCAAATTTGATATTTGTTCGCATTCAAAATCATTTCAGATACGAAATCCGTTCAGATTCAAAATTTGTTCCCATTCGAAATTCTTTCAGATTCAAATCCGTTCGGCTTCAAAATTTGTTCACATTCGAAATTATTTCAGATTTGAAATCCGTTCGGATTCAAAATCCATTCAGATTCGAAATTCGTTCAGATTTGAAATCCGTTTAGATTCAAAATTTGTCTAGATTTGAAAATTGTTCAAATTTTAAATTTGTTAAAATTTTAAATTATTTAGATTTGAAGCTTGTTCAAATTTGAAAAAAGATTCAGATTTTGAAAAACCTGTAGATTTCAAATTTGTTTGAATTTAAGAATTTTCAGATGAAATAGAATTTAAAAACACAAAAAGGAGAAAAACTGTTATTTTCTTTTGGGCCGCTCCAAACTGGCCCATGAGGAATCTGCTTCGGGCGACGGACCTGTGTTGCGTCGCCTCAGGGCGATCTAAAGGACCTCCCCGAGAGACCCAGAATCCCCAATCGATGTGCTGACCCTGCCGCCCCCCGACTTCTGCCGCTTGCCAACTACCCCGCCCCAGGACGCTCCACACCTTTCGTCTCTTCGATCCCCAACTGCTACAGAGGCGATCAAGAAAGTAGAGGGAGAGTGAAGGACGTACCTGCCGCCGGCCGGCCATAGAACCTCTGCCTCCGTTGCCTCTTCTCTCCACGCGTCGGCTCGATTTATGCCCCGCCACCCCTGTTCACGAGAGGGAGAGGGAGAGAATCAGGAGAGAGCATCCCTGTCCGTAAATCAAAGGAAAATCGATGGGAGATGTAGGTACGTACCTGCTGCCGTCGTCGCCGCCGCCTCGGCTCTCCCTGCGCGCGTCAATTTCTTGCCGTCGTCGCCTCTTTGGTTCAGGAACGAGAGGGGAATGAGGAGAGAGGAGGGAAAAGATAGGGTTGGGGGAGTTTTCTTCTAGTTTCGCGGGCGGTGAGCGAGGGAATCGGCGCGAAAAGTCTTTTCGGGTGACGCTAGCGGCGGGAGTCAGAAGTGGTTAGCGCCATCCGTCACATTTGGGCGGATGAGCAGAGCCAGCGTTTCGAGCGAATCTCCGTGGAATCTGGTTGCCTCTGCCGCTCCCACCCACCCAACCAAACGAGCGGCAACCACTGAAAAAGTGGCTACCCCTACCACTTGAGGGATACCCCCTCAACCAAACACACCCTTAGTGTATCCCCCTCAACCAAACACACCCTTAGTGTTAGGGGATCCTCTATGGCTACAGGAGGTCAGGACGAGCTGGCGAGGGAAACGACATCAAGCTGTTTTTGGATGTACTCACAATATGGTTATGACCAAGTACTGACCGAATTACCAGCTACCCGAAATTTTCGGTCACCAAAAAGTTCAAGTTCAATTCGTTTTCCAGTTTTGAGAGACCGAATTCAACATATACCGAAAAATTAAGACCGAAATTTCGGTCTAGATCGAACGCCCACCCCTGCTCATTTCCATGTAGTCAACAGTGTTTTCATCAAGCACCTGAGCATTTGCGTGTTTTTCTTCTTTGACAAAAGCAACAATATTAGTTACAGTGAACGATAACCACTTCGATGGAAGAGTAAATTTCCACTTGCAGATGTTTATCCTTATTGTAACCTGGAAAGAGTTCTTGGAGATGCTTCATCTTCTCGTTAATATTTTCCTTTCAAAACTGCATTTTTTATGTACAAGCTACTGTGATAAAGGAATTAACATATTTAGGCAACTGGTAATTATGTTAAAATATATAAACGTTTACAAAACTAAATATGGTCTTAACTATTTATACAACTAACTTTATAAATATTAGATTACGTAGGGAACTACCCCCACGTGCTTTCATTTTTGTGTTTTCTTTCCTGCTTCCAAGCTCCTTTTATTCGTACTAGCAAGTTGCCCGCGGTTGCGACAGAATACATAACGAGCAAAATAAGATCCCAAGACTAAAA
This sequence comes from Poa pratensis, assembly GCA_947311845.1. Taxonomy (NCBI): domain Eukaryota; kingdom Viridiplantae; phylum Streptophyta; class Magnoliopsida; order Poales; family Poaceae; genus Poa; species Poa pratensis. The sequence continues at coordinate 39,838,008 of CAMZMU010000078.1, forward strand.
AATACCCTAATTATATTTGAGCATTCCAGCCAGAATATACATGAATATCTTAGATTAATTATCATAACTAAAATGCACACAACACTTTTTTATTGACTTGGAAATGCACAAAAACTATTACCACACATGGCAAGATGGTAACTATATTCGAAAAAGGGTCAATTGTAAATTGTATTTTCCATCTAGACAGGATACAGAAAAATATCATTATTTAGAGTGTTTGATAAAAAAAAAACTCAATGGCATCCCATAGAAGTCGAAATATGGTGAGGGGGCTGCATTTGAGTTGAATTTTTGCAAATGAGCGTTCAAATAGTCAATTTATTATTGTAGTGTATTTGTGAAACTGCAGCTCGCCCTTAGATGTACCCTTGTTGAAGAAAGCCTCTCACAAGTCATTGTATAATTAAAAAGAAACTTGAATTTCTTTAGTTACATAGCATTTTCATCTCACTGGAGAAATCATCTTGGCATGGACTGCACCAATATTTTCTCTAAGGAGACATAGTGTGGGTCGATCTATTCATAGTCTAAAATGTAACTTCACGTATAAGTAGTAGAGCTTTGATTATACAAGTTAATGGAGAGGAGACACATTTTGACATCTGCAGGTATAATGGCATGAGTAGTTTATAAATTTGGTCATGATGAATTATTGTTTTTTTATTGCTCAACATATTTATCTTAGCAGTTTCTATCAAAAAATATTTTTAAGCAATGTGGTTTTTGTGCACATACATGGAGGTGATATTCATACCATATACAGAAAAGGGTGGCCCTCCAAACTCTCATTAACAATCAAAGAAACTATGCTTGTCGTGTTTTTCGTCCTAAGTTTTTTAGGTTTCGTGTTTCCTCCGTCGGTGTCATGGTGGGACTGATGTTGATGGTGCTCGTAGGAATAATGGTCTTCCAGTCCTTGCTCCTGCACGTCGGAGGTGTTGCTAGCGCCGGCGAGAGGCTTGCGGAGTCCAAGCTGTTGGAGCAGTTTCAATCTGACGTTGCATCTAGGCGTGACGATGGGAAGGGGCTGCTCTTAGAGTACGGCGGTGCTGACTGCTATGGATTTGCGGAAAATTATGGGGGATCCGGCCGCCTGTTGAAGGGAGGGGTGGCATTGGCCCCGGATCCGACGTTGAAGAGGCTCGGAGGGCTCCTCCGGGTGATGTTTTTTATCAGGATAGATCCAGCGTTACGGGGCTAGTGGCTATTGGGGCTTATGGCAAGGGGTTTTTTAGCGTGAAGATGTGGACCAACTGCTGGTGTTCTTCTTCTCCCACGACGGAAGACATGGATGCTTGGTAGCTGCGGCGATGGCGGTTTGCAGCAGTTTAATCGTTTGTTTCTCCTAGTTATACTTTGCTTGTATTCGTGTCATCTCTGTATCCGTACTTTTATCAATACAAGTAATGTATGCCTACGGGCGTACAATGTCAAAAAAAAAAAAGAAACAATGCTTATTGTGTGGATACTGAAACTTATTGTGATGTTTTATGTTATCTTGCACAATATATTTAGAAGGCAAAATTCCTTGGAATGTGAAAAATTATCCTTGGAAACATCTTCGAATGTTTGTGGTGATCTTGGAGGTGGTCATATTTTGTAGTGATCTTAGACAATATTTTTACAAGGTAAAACTTTACAATGCCCTTCTAAGAAAACAACATTTCCAAGGTAGCCCATCCTAGCCGTCTAGAGTCACTTGGTAACTTTTGTGCTGCTTTGTGTGGAGTCGAGAGTCTGCGAAGACCGGTGATCGCCTACTTTGTGTTAAGATCACACTAAGTGGTTGGGCATGTACTTGTTGTCCTAACTCAAGGAGAAACATATTGTCTTTGTTACCAAGGACTTGGTATCCTTTAAACTTACGGTCCTGCCTTTCTCCAACAAGAACGCAATATAGCGCCAACTATCCAAACCTTGGGATACATCTTCGTGTTTGTGATTCATTTCTCTAAATCTCTTACTTATTTGTAATCTACATTATCTACTTTTTCGCAATATATATCTTTGTAGAATTGCTTTGGTAGGGGGTTATAGGGAACCATAGAAAAGAAGTGTTAAAATTGTCAACTACCGCTTAGATATTTGATCATCGCCTATCCACCCCGGGTCAATATAGACGGCCTTTCAGGTGTTCACTGCTTGCCTACTGTAGAATTTGGCTCATGCCGACTGAACTTGCGCATACATTAGCCATAGTTGGTCGGGTTCGTGCCGTTCCCCAAGAGCATCCTTGTTGATCCTGGGAAGACTACCAAAGAGCACACAATATTATCACAAGGAAAAAGTCCATTTTAAACCCTGAACTCGTAGAGGTTGGGCGGCTCGGACCCTGAAGTCAAAATCCCGGTCGTTCGTACCCTGAACTTGTAAATCCCGATCTAAATCAAACCCTGGGCATGTTTGGTGCACCGGGAATACAATGATCCGGCCGGGATTGCAGTGTACTCTCGTTGACAATTTGGGCCCACTTGTCATATCCATCCCCTTCCCCAATCTCTCTCAAAATCCCTACCGAATCGGATCTCTATCTCCATTTTACTTTGGTGTTCAACAATTAAATTAAAATATTAGATATATACATGTGTGCACACTGCTAATTATATTAGCTACTACTCCCTCCGTTCCATAATATAAGATGTTTAAGGTTTACACATGCATGTCTACATTCATACTAAAAAGAATGTACACATACACTAAAAAGTGTCTACATACATGTATATACATATGAATGTGAAAAATGGCTAAGCATCTTATATTGTGGAACGGAGGGAGTAGCTAGTAATTCCGCGGAATCCTAATTACGTGGTCCACTTGCACCTACCGCGGCGGCGCTAGATAATACTCAGGGAGCCGCTGCCATGGATGGATAGTATGTGGTTTCCTTGCAGGTGGATGGATTCGCATCCAGGGCAGTCGCTGTCCATGGCGAGGCCGCCCCTGAAGACACAGAACAAAGCAGCGGCGGCACCTCGACAAGCAGCGCGCCATGGAGGACACGGTCCGTGCAACCGCGAGCTTGCCGCACGGCTCCGCGGTGAAACGTAGCTTGTGGTGCTCTTGGCGCTCACGAACGCCAGTAGCTTCGCGCGCTGGGACGCTATCTCGCCGCCGCATGCTCCATCCTCTGCTCAGGCAGCTCTATGCCGCCGCGAGCCCGCGTCGGTCGCCGGGAACGGCTCGGCCCCGGGCTGCGTGAAGGAGGTCAGGAGAGAGGGCCGCTAGAGGCGAAGAGGTCGTCTGGTTGGGAGCGGATTGAAAAGAGAGACTCGAGAGGTAGAAAATAGGTATGACATGTGGGTCAATGTTGTCATCGACAATAGCAATTTTATAATTTTATTTTATTTCTCTTAAAAACATGTCCAAGGTTCATTTTAGTCCGGGATTCAATAGTTCAGGATACGAACGACAGGGATTCCGATTTCAGGGTTCAAATCGTCTGACCTCTATGAGTTCTGGGTTTAAAATGGACTTTTTCCTTGTCACAACTGCCTGGGAGAAACACGTTGTCTAGTTTTACAATTTTATGGGAAGATGCCCCGCTGGAAGAATAGCTTTTATCGATATCACACACCATTAATTTGGCCGGAGAGGATTGTCCACAAGAAGATACATTTTGGCTGTATAATATTTTATATGACACTTTTGTCTAGTAATTTTTCTCCACGAGTACAAATGTCTACTTTGTGGGTATTTGTAAGATCGTGGCATGCACAAGAAGGTTTGTTGAGATCTTCATCTTCAACATCAAGTGTTTCCATTCAAACCCGTGCCATTCGTGTTAGTTGTACGCGGGGCTAAAAACCCACGCGCTCAGAGTGTCCCAGCAAGGCGCAGTTCTGGTTGTTGGATCATCTCTAAAGCTGATATGTGACCGTACAATCGGGCAGGTGGGTAAGATTTTAGTTACCATGGTTATCCATTTATTTTCTCTCTGTCAGTCGTCCCACCATCCGAGGGGCTCGCATTTCAGAGAGACCAATGCTTGAGTTGGTGTGAAAAATAGTTCCCATCTCACTCTCATGCTTTGCCCTATGCCTTGGATATTGGCCTAGAGCTCGCTGAGCTTCTCAAAGGGCATTAGGACTACGAAAATGGTTCCATGGCCACATATGTAGCACCGACGAGGCCCCGAGACGGATTCGCAGTGACGTCTTCGAGAGGTGCTACGAAAGTTGTTCTCCAATGTCGCAGAGGAGTTTTAAATTTTAGTGAAGCTTTTTTTTTTGCACAATTAGTCAAGCATTTTGGTGTCGTCAATATGATATGGTACGATCAGCATTTTATGAGGATCTGATGGTATGTGTGGTTGGTCTGTAGAATAAGAGCAACTCTAGCAGATACCGGATAAGCCCCCGGCTTGGAAAATAACTGCTTTTTTCCGGGTCCGACGTGAAATCTCGGCCATACCAGATACTGAATATGGTACCGTATCGCAAAAAATTATCCGGGGAGCAGGAAAAAACCCCGCCGTCCCCTACTTGTTCGGTTTCGCTAGCGATTTTCCCACACCCCGGATTCTTGGCGCGAACCTTCCCGCGCTGAAGTTTCAACTTCGCTACCCGCTCTTCCCCTCCGCCGCCGGCGCTGATTCGGCCGCCCCGCCGATTCGACCCTTCTGGCCCGCCCCTTCGCCGTTCGGCACCCATGGACCCGCTGCAGCCTCCGCCTGTCCTTCTGTACTCCGGATTCGTTCCGCCGTCGGCCGCAAAAGCGCGGCCGCGAGCTCCCGCTCCTCCGGCTGCCGCCGTCCCCTCGACCGCACCAATTACGCCCATCGCCGGCCAGAAACGGAAGCGACTCGGGGTGGGTGGCGCCGCCCGTGCTCCCACCGCCTCGCATCCTCCTCCTCCTCCTCCTGCCGCGGTGGCCGGTGCGGCTTCCAGGGCACGACACGCGAGGCCGAAGACGCACGCCGTCAAGCCGAAGCCACCGAAGAAGGCCAAGGTGCCGCGGCTCAAGGCCGCGCTCCTCGTGCTTCGGCAGCCGGTCACAGCTCCCACGCCCCCTCCGCCCTCTCCGCCGTGCCCAACGTGTTCGACGAAATTCCGGAGAGGTAAAAAATTCTTTTCTTTCTCCCGTGTGTTCAACAATTGCGTGGTCCGAGGCTAAGCAATGCTCGAATTGTGCAGCTATCCCATGCATTCGACATATTCGCAATTATTGGATGAGAACTCAGTTGATCTTTCAACTACTGCACTTGAGTTCGATTGCGAGTTGCCCGAGGCCGAAGCGGAGGAGGGAGAAGATGATGGCGACGAAGACGTTGAAGAAATTGGAGGGGATGCGTTTGAGGGAAGCCAAAAAGGAAAGAGGGCCGGGAACTACACCGCGTTGGAGGACAACACGTTGATCCGAGCATGGGAGAGTGTGTCCCTTGACGCCGGTGTGGGCAATGATCAAAATAGGGCAAGATATTGGCAACACATCGAGGACAAGTATCACAAGCTCATGTCGGAGCCGTCACTTCGGTCATTGATGGTGGTGATGACACTTCGGCCAATGGAGGTGGTGGTTTTGATGACTATGGTGGTGGTGGTGCTTCGGCCAATGTAGGTCATGGTGGTGGTGTTGATGGAGGTCTTGGAGGTGGTGATGGTGGGGGTCTTGCAGGTGCTGCTTCGGAGGTGGTTGATGTTGATCCTTGATGGTGGTGGTGTTGATGTTCACTATCAAAACTATCAAGTTGATTGATTGCGCATTTCTTCAGACGATTTATATTGCTATCTAAATTGCGCATGATTTTAGTTGTGTAGTACTATATGTAATAGATTTATATTCGGTGAGACATGTCAAAACTTTGATTTGGTTCGGGTGAGACATGATGATTTGGTTCGGTGAAATATGATGAAAACTGTTATTCAGTACCGGTATGGCTATCCGGTACGAGTATACCACATATGTTCCGTCCCGCGCGGCGCGGTACCGAAAAATGATTATCTGGGGACCGGATATGAGTTATCCGGTACCAACTTATCCGATATCTGCTAGTAGACTTTAAAACCGGGTATATCAGAGAAATGTCAAAATGTGTCGCGTTTTCACTTCTCCCTCCGGTAAAAGGCCCCTCCCCGCCGTCTCGCCGCCTCCGCTCTTTGGCCCGTGGAGCACTCACCACCTCAGCCCTCGGGAGCGCCTCCGTATATAAGGTGACAACGCCTCCTCCTCATTCCAAACCGCTCTCCGGCTCTTCTCTTCTCTTCTCGGACCTTCCAGCTTCCAGGGGTTAGGGTTTGGCCATCGATGCTGTGAGACGGCGAGTTGCTCGATCTGATAAATCTAGTGCTTCCGTTGGGGCCGGTGGTGCAGGCGGGAGCGGGAACCCATGGCCGACGCGCCGGCGAGCCCCGTGGCCGCCGGGGGGAGCCCCATGGCCGGTGGAGTCAGGGAGCGGGACGGGCTCCTGCCCGTCGCTGACATCAGCCGCATCATGAGGAAGGCCATCCCTCCCAACGGGAAGATCGACAAGGATGCCAAGGAGGCCGTACAGGAGCTCGTCTCCGAGTTCATCGCCTTCATCACCAGCGAGTAAATGAGCCCCCGCTGTTTGCTTTAATTTGGCCTTCAATTTCAGCCCTTTTGGTCGGTTTTGTGTTGAGTTCGTCGGTTTTTTGCAGGGCGAGCGACAAATGCAAAAGGGAGAAGCGGGAGACCATGGCCGGTGACGATCTGCTGTGGGCGATGGCAACATTGGGGTTTGAGAACTACATGGAACCCCTCAAGCTCTACCTGCAGAAGTACAGAGAGGTGCGTGCTTACTCGTGTGGATGTTTGGGTAAACAACCTAAGTTGGTTGCGTGCGCGCTGCCATCTGCACAAAATCCAGGTTCCTTCATTTGGATGCATTTCAATGCGACCCAGTCCCTTCGACTGTTTTCTCATCAGTTCTAAGTGGCTGAGATGGATTATCGTGTATCTAGACAAATCCTAATGTGGATTGGTGATCTAGTAGTCAAGGGTCATTGTTGCGTCCCATGACATGATCGACCCCAATCGAGGGCTGGGATCAAGCAGGGGTTGAGCTAAGTTGGCTCACAGGATGTGACCCCGAACGAGTGGTACGTAATGACCCCAAAACAAAAAAGAGCAAGATTGGAAGAACACGTAGCTTTATGGTGTTTCATGGATTTCTAGCTGTAGCCTCTATTAGCTTTTGTTTAGCTTAGCCTGCCCTTAATTGGCTTTGTTCAGCTTGGGGACTGAGGATGACCCGCACTACTTGTGGCTCCAAGCCACTGAGGTTGAGTTCATGTGTGAGCATTGAGTTGTGTTGCATTATCGTTTAAGCACCAAAATCGTTTTGCGCAATTAACTATTTTGAACTAATTTTCTGGGACCAAAGAAGCACACAGTACAGTCCTTGTATATGCCCCACGCAATTGTCGGATCCACTAAGATAGCAGTTACTTTTACCTAGAATCATGTATTTTAAATGTGAAGTTCGAAATAGAAATAATGGAATGCATCCAAGTTCGAAATAGAAATAATGAAATGAATTCAATACATTAGAAATTCCTAAAAAATCCTTGCCTAAAACCTGGTGGATCCAGGATTTTAAGTTAGACAGGGCAAAGTTTTAACGTGAAAAATTGAAAGACAATCGCGCAGCTCTATTCAACATAATGAATGATTCAAAATAAATTGGAATTTTGAGGATTTAGTTAATAGTGATATCGCTACCAAAAACATAACATAACCTTAAAAAGTTGTTACTTGTAAAAGCTTTTAAGATGAACTAACTTCGCTTCAATGGCTGCCATGAAGCTAAAAAAAGTGCAGGAAGTACCAATCAGGCCACAGCTTTACATGATGTTGTACTAATTTGAATATTAGCATAAGTTCAGCATTAATTTGGTTATGAAGTATCTATAAGGCTACAGCTGCCAGGATAGTAAAAAGAAGTGACAAACAAGTTTAAGTATCTATAAGGCTCTTGCTGCCACAAAAGTAAAAAAAAAAGTGCATGAAGTATCAATAAGTCTATGTTCCATCATATGCTTCCTCTCCTCCCGTATCTTCCATGGCTCGAGATGTGCACTAGAGCTCTGAGGTTCACCTTCCATGCCAAAGTTAGAGGGGTACCTAACTTGTCATCTGGAGACCCAGGGTGGCTGCCCTTGCTCGCCCCTATGGTGGTACCATCCCTGCCTGAAGCTATATGCACCCTACTTACCAGTCATAATTAAAGTATAAAGACTGAATGTATATGCACCATTTTGTAACACAGCTTAGAGTTTAAGCATGGCTTGTGTTTTCTTGTCTTCTCTTTGTTTTTGTTTTTAGATGGAGGTATGGGGTATTCGAATATGATTTTTTTAAAGCTAATCGTTTTGCCTGATTATTTATTTGATCTTAGACATTGGGATTTTCTGGAATATAGGGAAGTGATAATGTGAGCTGTTTGAGCTTGTTTAGAATATTTTAGCTTCTATATGCTCAGCTGAACTGACTGTGTTCAATATGTTTAGGCTTATATCCCATCATGGAAGATTCATTAATTCTAAATTTGAAGATATCTTAGTATCATATAATTATAGTACTAGAATATTTTTATCACCTATTTAAGTGAATATTTTTGTAATTAGATGTCACTGTTAGACGAGGGAATGGAAATAGAACAGCGCGAGCAACTGGAGGTTGTGCCACCAACGCACTGCCCTGCTGAGGGAATCACTGAGATGGGACATGAAAAGAGGAAAGATGGGCTTCCGAATGGAGATCCCAAACCCTCTAACATCACTGTCCATCAGAGTTGCCCTGAACCGACGAATGTGCTACTGCCCTGCAAGGTTACTATCATCGCACTCTAGTCTTGTTACTTGCTAATGCAGCCAAGTATTTTATTTATCATTGTTGCTAGTTAGCCATTAACTATATTAGGCATCATTTCTTTTCATATTGACACCATCTGATGTGTGGAGCTATCATCAAACTATAGCATTACTTGCCTAAAAGTTTCTTGCAGTGAAGTAAATTCCTTTTCAGTGTTGCTAGATACCAGTTAACTAGTTTTTGTGACTATTACATTCTGCATTTCCCCCCTCATGGTTGCATTTTTATTGTGTGCATCTCTTAGCATGTAGAAATCTTCGGCCCTTGTCTTCCTAAGCAGTAGCTGCGGCAATTTTATCTGTTTTATTTTCATTACATTAAGGTTTTAGTAGTTGGAGTATTGGTTGCAGTAAATGGAATAGTATAAAAGTTTCTTATATATCTGTCAATTTTGATTCACCTAAACCATTTGATCCTCCATAGGTTTTCTTTTAGAAGTTACATTATAGTGTGCGGTGGACAAGCTGCTCCTGCTGCCTTGCATAAGCTTCTTCTGTATTGTGTTCAAGCTGTGGCATTGTGCAAATTTTCAAGTCCTTGCTAAAGTTTATCAGTCTTATTCTGTCTCTGACGATACTGCTGAGTGCTGTCTTTAGGTGCTACCTTGCACAATGGAAGTAGAGCCAAGCACCTTGCCCATGTCTGATGTTAGGGATTGGTCTGAGCTCCCACTCGATGCGCTTTCTGCAATCTTCATGAAGCTTGGAACAATTGAGATCCTGATGGGTGCGGGACTTGTGTGCCGCTCATGGCTGCTGACGGCCAAGTCCCCTGAGTTGTGGCGTATCGTGGACATGACACGCCACAAGGTGGTTTTTTCGAAGGCGGAAAACATCATGTGCAAGATGGCAAAGGCGGCTATAGATCGCTCTGATGGACGGATGGAGTCATTCTGGGCTCAGAAGTTCGTCAGTACCAAACTTCTCGATTACATTGCAAGCAGGTATTATTCTTTTGTCCTGAATTCCCGTTCTCGAATTTCAGCACTTCGTCTTTTACTCTGAATTACCAGTCTTTAGCACCAACGTACTGTTTGCAGTATTTATCTCCACTTAATAGTGTAGGAAGTTGCTTGCAAAGATGAGTAAGAAGCAAAGTGATGTCAAATTTGTCAATGCATTTTCGCCAATCATGCAGTCAATATTTTTTATGATATATCAAATTGGGTGATGCATTTTCACCAAACATGCCGTCAGTTTTTTGTGATATATCATTGTGGCATATGTCTAATATTTTAACCTTCTAGATGTTCAAAGGACACTCCAAATGCTTGAGCTGAGTAGTTGGCAAACTAAAACAAAATGTGCACATCTGTGCAGCTGTACCTACATCTATTCGTCTCTACAGTCGGGGAAGCATATTTAGGACAGGTCGCTTATAGCCAAATAAGCTGGCTTGAGATAGTGAGACTTATTTGGCATTTATCTGCGTCACTGGGTATTAACTAGGACCAGTCGCTTATTACCAAATAAACTTGGGGTCACCTAGAAAAACCTGTGGTACTGGGGTTATCTTTTGATATTTATGTTAGATCTCTCCAACTAGGCTTTAAGGAGAAAATATATTTACAGTTTAAACGTGTTGTGAGTCTTGCATACTTTGTATCTGATCCTGCTTGATGGGTTGTTGTGATATTCTGTCTGTTTTGATATGTGATATCACTCTATTTTGATATTTGTTTCTGCAGAGGAAACTCATTGAAGAGCATTCGGCTCATCGCCCCTGGATACTTTTGGGATGATGAGGATGCAGTGGCTAGGCTTGCAGCCAAATGTCCAATGCTAGAAGAGATAGAGTACTCTTATCAGAAGCAGTCAGGATATTTTTTCAAGCAGATCGGTACAGTGCGCCCAGAGCTGAAACGTCTAAGGATCCATACGACTTGGTACGACTCCGATGCGATGGAGCGTGAGATGAGAATGGAACAGCAGTACCACGACGAAGACGAGGAAGAAGAGGAGGAGGAGGAGGAGCCGTACGAGGCCTGGGAGGCGAGACACAATGAGGAGGCCTTGGCCATAGCAAAATACTTGCACGAGTTGCGACTCCTTCAGATGGCTGGCAACAGCCTGACCAAAAAGGGGGTCTACGCCATTCTTGAAGGCTGCCCCCACCTCGAGTGCCTCGACCTTACGGATTGTGGCCACCTCGAAGTTGATGATGAACTCCTAGCTCGATGCGCCAAGATCAAGCATGTCTGGTTGCCAGGACGCTGGCCTCATGTTCACTGCCCAGATCTCCGTACTATTGGGGAGAAGGAAGGTGAAGTAATCGAGCTGCCTGATGTCTATGAAATGGAGGCTCGTTCGCTGCGTGACGAGGGAGCAATGCAGGATGATAGCTATGGCGACAACTACTGGGAAGACTATTCGCTCCCCTCGTCCCCTGACAGCCCCGACTTGCGCAATGTGACCTGCGATGACACCAGATACTACACCTACATCCATGACTACTACTCTCTGTGATCATCCCACTGCCTTGTTCACGAGTTATGACCGATGCAGCTATCTCATGTTCCGTGGTACAAGTCTCGGTGTTTTGGATCGTGAATATTTTGTGTATATTCTGCAGAAGGCCTTTTTTATGTACAAACATAAGTGTTGCTTGAACTTCTCCAGTAGTGTGTTTTGTACTAGCTTAATGAGTGCATATGTGAATGTCGTCAGCAATAATACGTGCATCAGATCCTTCATAACCAGGTAACACATGTGAATGTGAGATCGAAATCAATAGCAACAAACACGTTCTAGCTGGTGTAGTTCTTTCTACCGATGTATCTTGCAGCATCTAACCTCAGCACTAACAGTCACATGAGTACTATCAATTACACCAATACTATCATGTTATGGCATGTTCGATATCAACAGCAACAAACACATTTTGGTTGTTGTAGTTCTTTCTACCGTTGTATGTTGCATGTTGCCAATGGCATAGCTTAGTGGAAATAACCTACATAGTCAGTCAAAATTGGCCCGATTCTCGGCCCAAGCTCCACCTCTGTATGTTGCAGTCTCTGACCTCGGCACTCTTATCAATTACATGAGTACTATCGGTTAGTTACGCCAATACAATCATGTGATTTCATGAAGAAACCTTCATGATTCACAACAATACAATCATGTCATAGCATTAACTAGTATTGCTCACCTTAAAATAAGGATACCAAACTACAAGAAAACGGACCTTCTACCACGTTCGGCCCCAACGTCTGTTGTATATGATAGTAGTGGCGGAGCTTGACCAACATATTAGGAGGGGCCAAAACAGATAAGATAAGAGCTGAGGGGCTAGATTTAAGTATTTTGTGTTTTATATAGTCAAAAGTGGTAAATATATAGTACTAATATGCAAATTTTAATTAAGTTGGGGGGGGGGGGGGGGGGGGCCATGGCCATGTTGGCCCCATGAAGCTCCGCCTGTGTATGATAGCACATCTACCATCTGTTTTTTCTTACAGTTTTCGGTAACTTCCGAATGCATCAGCTCAATGAGCCGCAGGCATCATATGATTTGGAGCAGCTGGCAGATCTCTCAGATAATGACAAATATGTTTAAAATGCTATAATTTGTTCGTGCATTCATACATCAACAAATTATCATGGTTTAGCTGTTGACAATATGAAAAACAAAGAAGAAGAAAATTCCCCTACTATTGGCTTCCATTGGTAAAACAAATCGTCCGGAACGAAAACATGCATCCATGCTACAAATAGGAATGTTTATCGGATGTATTGCATATTCTCGCTTCACTTGGTTCTCTTGATGAGCTTTTGAGAGCATCAATCGTGTCTGCTGCCAGTTCTGCGTGTTCAGTAGCAAACCTTGTCCTCTCGATTCCTTGACTTTTTGCAAGGTATTCGAGACCCTGAAATGTAACATTTGCCATTATATAGATACTACCATAATGGAGTTAGCCACATAATCATTTGACTTTGATAAGTAACATTCTTGTCCTTGCTCTTTGTGTGCTTCATCATGGTAAAAGAAGTGTTTGGAGATATTTCGATGCTAGAAATCAGAGAAATGAATTGGATATCTACCTGCAGCGTTACGCTGGAGTTATGGTCATCTGCATAAGCTCGCCAGTCACAAGGTTATTTAGAGCTGTGGCCAGTAACATTACAATCTGCAGAGAAAGAAAAAAGAAAAAGAGAGGAAGAAACAGCATGAGCATGGATGTCATGAACCTTTGAAATATCCACTGTGAAAAGCAACTGATAAATCTGTTATTGAAAGATGTGGAGAAAGGTACAAGGTTTCATGAGAGGTCATGTACTAAAAGGAACTTTTTTTTCCCTTTCTTGCTTTCGTTGTTATATTAGCATTCATTTTATCCTATCTAAATCGTCAATAGAATTAAACAAGGAATTATTGGCCTACCAAGAAGCATGTTACAGAGGAAAAAAGTGTCACCTTCCTAGCTATATCCTTGTGCTTTGTGCAGAAGAAGTGTTAGAAATACAAATGCATCTATTCTGTATGGAAGTGCTAACTCTTGGCATGCTGGAATATTTGGACAGAAAGTAATTGGACGATATTTCAAATGAGAGGCCAACAATTCACAACTGGAAAAGAAAGTTGAAAGAAGAGATGTCCTTGGATGCCCATAGCGCAAAACAACACCAATCTATAGTTCTTAAGGACTGGAAAACAACACCAATCTATAGTTCTTAAGGACTGGATACAGTCCTTTTTGTTTTCTCATTTTGTAAATTTATAACAACAACAACTAAGCCTTTTGTCCCAAGCAAGTTTGGGTAGGCTAGATATGGATTATGGAACCCTCATAGAAACTTGTGAAAAGTATAAAAAAAATACAATATGTAAGTTTATAACAAATACATAAAATATACAACACAATCTATGATTCCTTACTGTTTCATGTTAAAAAAAACAATGGTAAACATCACACCTGGGTATTGTCAAGAGACCAGCAGCAGAAAATGCCCTGAAAAGTAGAAAATCGCCAGCCAACACCGCAAGCTGCAAGATAGCATCAGTTTTACTAAATGTTTGCAAAATACTGTAGATATGAGCATTCGATATATTTTCATTTGCAGGGTGCAAAGATGATAGCCAGGTTCAGATTTAGTTAGCTTATTTCCTTTTTGAGGACACAGTTCGTATTTATGATATCAACATGTGCTGAGCAAAAAGACATAAGCATTTTGACTTTTTAAATTCACAAATCAGAACTAAACGTAGAAGATGGGCATGTTTGCATGTATGACTGCTAAATAGCTAAAATAAAGTAGTTCAACTGAAGCTACTGAACAGAAGCCTTATCAAATTGAATTCCCAGCTGCTTACTCGCCCATATTTAACTATGCAACTAATTTTAACACCATCGTTTAAAGATTTCTTACTCCATTCAACAACAACAAAAATTACAAAAAATGACCTATATTCTATCTTGAAGATTAGGCATTATCACCTACACATGAGATGTTCCATTACACTAGTAGAGACAGGGCTTTCGTCCAAGCCCTTTTGTCCCGGCCCACTTACAAACCGCGATAAAAGGTCAGGCCACGTCGCCCGAAATAGCCCAGGCACCCCTCCCCCCTTTTGTCCCGACCCGTGAGGACCCTTTTGTCCCGGTTTGAGATACAAACCGGGACTAAAGTGGTCCGCAGCCTGCAGCGGCCAGGTCCCCCCCCCTTAGTCCCGGTTTGTATCTCAAACCGGGACAAAAGGGTTGGCACCCCTATATATATGGCAGCACCCTCTCCACTCACTCTTTGTTTTTTTCCTGGTGGAGGTGGTGTGGGCTAGTGCTATTTTTTTTCTCCTTCATATGCACTCAAGGTGTTCGATGAAATGCCTGTTAGAGTGATGCCATTTGAGTTCACACAATACAAACATGATATGAGGTGCCCGAGCCACACTTAAGCTTTCACCTCTTTATTTCCACTTGTCCTAAAAGGTTAGCAACTATTTTCTAGTCGGTCACCGTGCGGTACTAATTTTAGCATCGTCATTGCGTTTGATATATAGTTGTATGATGCAGATGAGCCATCCATGGATGTACGGTGACCGACGCACAGCCGCTTACAGAGCAGGCGTGCATTCTTTTCGCGATGCGGCCGAGGCGAACAAGCATGGGGGTGGCTTTATGTTTTGTCCATGCGTTGAATGTCGGAATGAGAAGGATCACACTTCCTCAAGAGTCATTCAGAGCCACCTGCTTCGGTCCGGTTTCATGTCCGGCTATAATGTTTGGACCAAGCATGGAGAAAGAGGGGTTATGATGGAAGACGGCGATGAAGAAGAGAACGATGATGACAACTACCGATCTATGTTCCCTGAATACGCTGATACCGAAATGGAAGACAATGAAGAAGAAGAGGGTGAAGAACGGGCACCAGATGAGCCCGCTGATGATCTTGGTCGGGTCATTTCTGATGCAAGGCGAGGCTGCGACACAGAAAAGGAGAGGTTGCAGTTCGAGCAGATGTTACAGGACCACAACAAATTGTTGTACCCAACTTGTGAAGATGGCCAGAAGAAGCTGGGTAGCACACTGGAATTGCTGAAGTGGAAGGCAGAGACCGGTGTGACTGACTCGTCATTTGAAAAGTTGCTGGTACTAATGAAGAAGATGCTTCCAAGAAAGAACGAATTGCCCGCCAGCACGTACGAAGCAAAGAAGCTTGTCTGCCCTCTAGGATTAGACGTGCAGAAGATACATGCATGCCCTAATGACTGCATCCTCTACCACGGTGAGAAGTACGAGAATATGGATAAATGCCCGGTATGCACTGCATTGCGGTATAAGATCAGAAAAGATGACCCTGGTGATATTGAGGGCGAGCCACCCAGGAAGAGGGTTCCTGCCAAGGTGATGTGGTATGCTCCTATAATACCACGGTTGAAATGTCTGTTCAGAAACAAAGAGCATGCCAAGTTGTTGCGATGGCACATGGAAGACCGTAAGAAAGACGACAAGTTGAGGCACCCCGCTGATGGTCGGCAGTGGAGAAAAATCGAGAGAGAGTTCGGGGACTTTGCAGGTGACGCAAGGAACTTATGGTTTGGTCTAAGTACAGATGGCATGAATCCTTTTGGGGAGCAGAGCTGTAGTCACAGCACCTGGCCCGTGACTCTATGTATCTACAACCTTCCTCCTTGGTTGTGCATGAAGCGGAAGTTCATTATGATGCCAGTGCTCATCCAAGGCCCGAAGCAACCCGGCAACGACATTGATGTGTACCTAAGGCCATTAGTCGATGAACTTTTGCAGTTGTGGGCCAAACCAGGTGTAAGTGTGTGGGATGAGCACAAACAGGAGACATTTGACCTACGAGCGTTGCTTTTCGTAACCATCAATGATTGGCCTGCTCTTAGTAACATTTCAGGACAGACGAATAAGGGATACAATGCATGTACGCACTGTTTGGATCAGACAGAAAGTATATATCTGGACAAATGTAGGAAGAATGTGTACCCGTACAATCGTCGTTTTCTTCCGCACAAGCATCCCTTAAGGCAAAAAGGCAAGCATTTCAATGGCAAGGCAGAAACCCGGACGAAGCCTGTCACCCGTACTGGTGCTGAAGTATTTGGTATGGTCAAGGATTTAAAAGTAATCTTTGGAAAGGGTCCTGGCAGCCAACCTGTTCCGAACGGCGCTGATAAGCGTGCACCCATGTGGAAGAAGAAATCTATATTTTGGGAGCTACCTATTGGGAAGTCCATGAGGTCCGCTCCGCAATCGACGTGATGCACCTGACGAAGAATCTTTGCGTGAATATTCTAGGCTTCCTGGGCTTGTATGGGAAGTCAAAAGATACACCGGAAGCACGGGAGGACCAGGAACGTCATAAAGGACGAGACGGCATGCATCCAGGGCAGTTTCAAGGGCCTGCCAGCTACGCTCTTACCAAGGAAGAGAAGGAAATCTTTTTTGAAGTCCTTTTCAGTATCAAGGTCCCGTCTGGCTTCTCGTCGAATATAAAGGGAATAGTAAATATGAAAGAGAAAAAATTCCAAAACCTAAAGTCTCATGACTGCCACGTGCTTATGACGCAATTGCTTCCGGTTGCATTGAGGGGAATTCTAGCGAAAAATGTTCGACTGGCCATTGTGAAGGTATGTGCATTCCTCAATGCAATTTCTCAGAAGGTAATCGATCGAGAAAGTCTATCAGGGTTACAAATTGATGTGGTCCAATGTCTGGTCAGCTTCGAGTTGTTGTTCCTGCCATCCTTCTTCAATATTATGACGCACCTCCTAGTTCACCTAGTCGAAGAGATTAGAATTCTCGGTCCTGTGTTTCTACACAATATGTTCCCCTTCGAGAGGTTCATGGGAGTCTTAAAGAAATATGTTCGTAACCGTGCTAGGCCAGAAGGAAGCATCTCCAAGGGCTATGGAACAGAGGAGGTCATTGAGTTTTGTGTTGACTTTCTTCCTGACCTTAAGCCGATTGGTGTTCCTGAATCTCGGTATGAGGGGAGGCTGACTGAAAAAGGCACACTAGGAAGGAAAGCAACGGTATGTAGGGACGGGCATTCTTTCACTCAAGCACACTACACAGTTCTACACAATTCCACCGTGGTGGCTCCGTATATCGAGAGACACAAGAATATTCTACGCTCCGAAAACCCGGGGAATAACACCATTGTTCTACACGAGAAGACTTTCGGCAGTTGGTTGCAGACACATCTCATGAATAACACCATTGTTGGAGATCAGCTGTACTTGTTGGCCAGGTCACCATCTTCGACTATATGTACTTTCCAAGGGTACGAGATAAATGGGAATACATTTTACACGAAGGCCCAAGATAAAAAGAGCACCAACCAAAACAGTGGTGTCCGCTTTGATGCAACAGATGACAATGGGCAGAAGGACACATATTATGGGTACATAGAGGAGATATGGGAACTTGACTATGGACCTACTTTTAAGGTCCCTTTATTTCGGTGCAAATGGGTCAACCTGACAGCTAGCGGGGTAAAGGTAGACCCGCAGTACGGAATGACAACAGTGGATCTCAAGAATCTTGGGTACCACACCGAACCATTCGTCCTAGCCAATGATGTGGCTCAGGTTTTCTATGTGAAGGACATGTCTACCAAACCAAAAAAAGAAAAGATAAGCAAAAGAATACATCGTCCGATGAGCCAAAGCGCCACATAGTTCTTTCAGGGAAAAGAAACATCGTGGGAGTGGATGACAAGACAGACATGTCAGAAGATTATAATAAGTTTCATGAAATTCCGCCCTTCACAGTGAAAACTGACCCAAGCATCCTGTTAAATGATGAAGATTCTCCATGGCTACGGCTCAGAAGAAAACAGAAACAATAGATAGGGATGTTGGTGATGTGTAATAATGTATTAAACCTTTTATGTAATGCATTCTATGGAATGTATTAAACCTTTATGTAAGGAGCATGTGTAAGAAGCTTCAATCAGCTGCAGTTTTACCAACACAATCTCTGCATTCTCCAAGATCTTTAGCATTTCCAAGTGATAGAACAAAACATACGGTTTCCCCTGCATACAGCCCGACAGTGTCTCGTGAGTGCCCGCATATCAAATGCACCGTCGGCGTATGCAGGAATCTGAATGCTTTGCTTACGAAATGAACTACAATGAGTACAGAGTGAGTGCCAAACATGTCCGAGAGGTGGGCTATATGTAGGGTCACTGTATTCTGAAAACTCTAAACACTGAAGAGAACAAAACACACGGTTTCCCCTGCATACAGCCCAACGGTGGCTCGTGAGTGCCTGCATATCAAATGCACCGTTGGACGTATGCAGGGAATCCGAATGCTTCGTATACCAAAATGAACTACAATGAGTAGACACTGAGTGCTGAACATGTCCGGGAGGGGGGCTATATATAGGGTCCGTGTGCTTCTTTAGTCCCGGTTGGTAACACCAACCGGGTCATGTGGCTCACGAAGTGGTCGTGATAGTGCTGATCCAACAGCTCACAATCCTCAAAAGAAACACACCCCTGATCCAATGTCTCACAAGCGCTTGAAAAAACACACGATCCGTGTGCTTCTTTAGTCCCGGTTGGTAACACCAACCGGGACTAAAGTCGGGCTTTGCGGTCACGACTCATGTCAGCCACGTGTCCTCCCCCAGCGCTGCCCTAGCCACGTGTCCTCCCCTAGCGCTGCCCTGGAGGTCTTTATATATTGTCGCCGACGGGGTAAACCCTAATCCACCATTCCTAGCCACGAACGCATCGTCTCCACGAGATGGATCCGCCACGCCCGCCACAGCGCCTTCTGGACGAGGTTGAGCGTGCTCGGGCGCTACCGCGGGAGCCTATCCCGCCGTATGCCCACGAGCCCGGCGTGGAGAGGAATGCCCTGCTACCGGCCTCCTGCTCCGGTGCCGGAGGAGGTGCGAAGGACGTACGAGCGCGCGTGGTCCGACGTCCCTGACCCCGACGAGGATGCGTACGCCGCAGGGGTGGCGTGGGGATCCGCGGCCGTACCTCCACCAGTCGCCGCTGCCCCTCCCGACGAGGAGGATGACGACGACTTCGACTGGAGCAACCATGGGGAAGAGCGCGGCGGGCCCGCAGATGCAGGAGGCCCTTGAAGCCTCCTTCCAGTCCGTCCACGACGACGCGTACAGCGAGGCAGAACTGCCTGCCAGCTCAAGGCGAAGGAGGCTTCCGAGCTGGATTGGGCGCTGAAAGACTCATCCTCCATGGATCTTGCCCTCCGCCGCAAACGTGCGCGCGAGAACTGGCGGCCGCGAACGGGCTGGCTCCTCCCGCCGTTCCTCCTAATCCTACAGCCTCCGAGCCAGCAAGTCCGTTTATGTAGAATAATATTGGTGATGTTGGTGATGTGTAATAATGTATTAAACCTTTTATGTAATGCATTCTATGGAATGTATTAAACCTTTATATAAGGAGCATGTGTAATAATAATGAATGTGTATTTCCAATGTGTATTGTCAAGAAGCTTCAAATCAGCTGCAGTTTTACCAACACAATCTCTGCATTCTGCAAGATTTTTAGCATTTCCAAGTGATGCAGAAAGCGCCACAATCCGGATGTTACTGCCATTCTCCAAGATCTCGGCATTCTCCAAGATCTTTAGCATCTGAATAGTTCCCAAGACGATCTCTGGATATGAACTGACTCTCAATTGGCAGTTGTTGATTCGTAAGGGAGAGGTAGAATTGCAATTCACTGTGGCCAGTTAAGATTATTCCCTCTCCGTGTGTATCATACTTAGGAAGAGGTAGTATTGCATGTTGAAAGTACTTGATGGTTTTGGATTAGTTATTCATATTCAAACACTATTCATGTTGAAAGTTTAGTGAGATTCAAAAATATGAAAAAATATTAGTTAATCCATTTTTTTAATTGAAAATGGCAAAATTGTTAATAGTTTGACAAGTTAGAATAATTATTTTATAAAACAGAAAATAGATTTGGATTACTTATTCAAATTCAAGCACTTTTCATGTTGAAAGTTTAGTGAGATTCAAAAATATGCAAAAAATATTAGTTAATCAATTTTTTAATTGAAAATGGCAAAATTGTTTATAGTTTGACAAGTTAGAATAATTATTTTATAAAACAGAAAATAATTTGGATTACTTATTCAAATTCAAGCACTTTTCATGTTGAAAGTTTTCCCAAATTCATAAGTATGAAAAAATAATTTATTTCAGTGATTAAATGATTTTAAAAACCTCCCAGATTTGAAATAAGGTCCCAGAGAAAAAAACTCACCCATCTAGTGCGCGCGCAAATTTTGGGCCCATTTGTCCCGGCCCGTACCACCAGCCGGGACTAAAGGCCCGTTTGCGCGCGGAACGCTGAGAAGTCCCCACCCCCTTTAGTCCTGCACCGTGGCTCAAGCCGGGACTAAAGACCCCTCCCCCCCCCCTTAGTCCCGGTTTGAGCCATGGGCCGGGACTAAAGGGGGGATATATTAATCGCGGGCGGTGGCACGCACGGCGACACAAAGGAGGCCAAATTCACCCACGACGCCGCCAGGCTGCCCGATTCCCCGCCGTCATCGCCGTTGCCGGCCTGCCCTCGCCCTCGCCTCCGCCGCCCCGTGCCGCCCCCGCGCGCGCCCCCGTTCTCCATCGCCGTCGATGCACCGCGCGCGCAGGTCCTCAACCTAGCTCGCCTCCGCCGCACCGCGCGCACCTCCCCCGCCAGCGCTGGTCGTCACTGCCACCGCGACCCTCCGTCGCCGGCCTGCCCCGCGCGCGCCTCCCCCGCCAGCGCCGCCCTGCACAGGTGCTCGCCGGCCTGGCCCTCTCTCTGTTTACAGTAAATTAGTTTAGTTAGGATTTTTTTTACATAGCAATTTTATTGTAGAGAATAGAGAAATAGAGAGAAGGAAAATAGATTTTACTTAGCAATTTTATTGTAGAGGAGATATGAGAAAAAATTTACTTAGCAATTTTTGCCAAGTTAGAATTAAAAGATTCAAAGTTTGGTTGTTGATGGAGTCAGTTCTGTTTGGATTTTGAGAAAAGTTCCAACTGAAAAGTTGTATAGAAAGTTGTGATCTACGACTTTGGTGTTTGCCAGATTTTCCAATTCATAATGCAAGTTGCTTAAAAGTTAGGGTTTTTAAGGTTAGTTGTTACAGAAAAAGTCCAGAACAGGTTTTTGTTAACAGGTACTGATTTGCCATTATCATGGAGTCAAAACTGTACAGAATTTGAATTCGTGCCAATTGAGAAAGTTGTAGACGTAGTTGTAATCTACAACTTGTCTCCTTTGCAAAATTTTCCAAAAAGGCCTGGAACACATTTTAAAACAGTGATTAAGTTAGCATCACAGAGTTCCAGACTTAGCAGTTTTAGGAGCTGTTAGGACTGACAGAAAAAACAGTTTTGCTGTGACATTTGCTTAAATTCAGAGGCCTGCAGTTTCCAATCTGTGGAGAATTTGAGGAAACTTTGAGAATGAAAGTTGTAGCTGGATGTTAGGGATACACGTTTGCTTCAGAAAGTTTTTGCAGATAAGCCACAGGATAGGCCCTGCTGGGCGAGCAAGTTGGCAAAAAACAGCCCAATTCATTTTATTCTTTTCCAGGAAATAATTCAATCAAGTTAAAACATGAATTTTGCTATGTTAATTTTGGTTTCAATTTTAGTTTTGTAAGTTCAAATTTAGGTTTATTTTAGAATTGGGAAAGATGATCTATTTGCATATTCAGATGATCTATTTGCATATTTTAGAGTATGCAAAAAAGATGATCTATTGCATATTTTGTAGTACTGTTTTGCAAAAAAGATGATCTATTTGCATATTTAAATATTGTGGGGACCCCGGACTAGCTGTCTGAAATACCCGATTATGCTTAACACAATGATCCCGTGATCAGTCTGTCATTGCACATAATCCGAATTGGATACCAAAGTTTACATCCATTACAATACCGAATAAAAAGTCTTACATAAATGGTCATTTAGACCAAGTTCTTACATAGGTGCCTTCAGGGCCAAACCAGATATATCAGCGGAAGCTACGGCGTAGTAGACATCATATTCTAACGATGACAACCCGACAGGCAGCTGACTTGTGGAGATCCTTAGTTGGCGTAGAAGTCGCCATACTCCTGCTCGGCGTAGTGCTCCTCCTCGTAGTCTGGCTAGGACAATAGCCAGGGACGGAACCAATATGAGTACATTTGAATGTACTCGCAAACTACCCCAACATGAGTAGGCACTAGTTTTATTTTATTTGACAACTTTTATTTATTAAAACATCTCTATATCTTTATTGAAAAAGGTAAGAAGAGTTTTATAACTATCTTTAAAGAATCACCATTTTCATCTGTTTTTCCAAAACTCCCCCTTTTTCCGACCATAGCCCGTCATGGTCCACTTTCATCCATCACCTTATACCGATCCGTTGGTATAGGTGTAAGGACAATCTCCACTTCATTTTTCTTTTAAAACTCAAAGTCTTTTAAAAACTTGCACATGGTCTTAGGACAGTCTCCCAATTGTCCATATCCGAGGACTCGGCTATTCGAATAGTTTTTAACACTCTGCAGAGGTAGCACGCTTTTAGCCCACATCCATCCGGCAACTCATCGTGTCTGCCACGTCTCGCCATACCAGGTGTATGCGAAGTAAGCCGTCGGCCCCAGCCTCTTATTTGCTCATGCTAGTATAGGATCCTTCCCATATGACACTTTCCATCAACACCCAGTCCGGTTTCCCGTCAGAAACCCTAAGTGTGAGGACTCATAGTTTTGTCCGGCGGTTTATGGTGGAACCTTCTATCCTCCCCACCAACTTGTGTGAGGACCCGGGTCAGGGGGTAGGTCCTCGGACCATCCCCTCATGCATAACGGAGTCATCTCCGTTGATGAGGTATCCCATACTAATAAGAGCAAACTACATGACTAAGCCTTTTCCCATATGTGGTAAATGTGGTCGCACAGGGTAAGATTGGTCGTCATAGTACTAGGACACTGTGCATTTTTCATAAACATCACCACTTTTCCACTTTTCCAATACAACACCGACATCTCGGCATTCCACAAACTCTCAAGAATATCAAAGGAGTTTTGAATAAACAACATTGTTTTCCCATCCTAAAGTTTTATATAAACTACTACATAGGGTGGCAAAATAATATCCATATACTTTTGAAACGGGTTTTATAAATCTTGCTTTGAGAGTAAAACATGTTCTGAAAGTAGATGCATATATTTGTAGTGCAAGCTCAGAGAATAGCTTGCCTTGCTTGGCAAAGTGATCTTGCTCTTGTTCTTCAAATTCAGCAAACTCTCCTTCCTCGATATATCCGACAACGTTCTCGTCTAATTAATAAACAAACAATGCAAACAATCACTAAGCTATACAAGCAATCATCTCAACATAACCATCATCAACATCACAATTAGCTACTGCACACATCAAACCACACAATTTGATTTTCAAATAAAATTGAATTAAAACTATTTAATTACTTCTAAATTATGGCAGAACTAGTTATTCATGTTAAAATCCACAACTTGAGTTCTGTTGGTCACAAAAATACAAACTAAATTTCTATAGAAAGCTACTGATGTGTGGAAGACAACCCAATTTGAATTGGATCATTTGGAGTTACCAAACTCCCTACACATTGGACTGAATCCAGTAGCTTAATAATCAAGTTTTAGCTACCATTTAAATTCTATTGTTCCAAAAATTAAACCTTTTAGGGGTAACTAAACATGGCTATAGGTGAGCTAACAAAATTGGTCCTAACTCATTTGGATCAACCAATAAACATATTTGTTTGTTTTAGTCCAGAAGGGTTTATCTTGAAGTCAACAATTAATACTACCTAATTAATTCTACCAAAATTAGGGGAGCTAACACAAGGCAGTACTAAGCTAGAAAAACTGGTTTGGAATTATTTGGACTAACAGAGTATCAGAAACAAACAAGTTTAGATTTTAAACCTTCTGTGGCATTTTCAATAATACTTTTTACTGATTTAATTAAATGACCTGAGACCAATTGTGTTGGTTAAACAATTTCATAAGCTTTCCAGAACAGTTGAGTTTGATTTATTTGGATTCCTAAATCTCGAGATATTGAATTTCAAAGTTGGATCCAGTACTGATTATTCAGAGAAGTTTGAAATTCGAAAATTCCCTCCTCTGGATAATGTTGAAAAGGCTGACTAGTGGGGTCTACACGTCAGCGACACAGTGCGTGGTTGGAAAATAATAAAATCCTGACGAGCGGGGCCCGCCCGTCAGTCTCTCTCTCTCTCTCTTTCACTTAACCGAAGCGGTACGCAATCGTTGGATTAAGATCCAACGGCTCACGTTAGCCCACGTCGTCGACGAACTCCGGTGACCTAAAACGAGCGGCGCCGAAGCTCCGGCGACGGCGAGGTGGACGGAAAACTCACCTAGAGGGCACGGCAGACGGCGGCGATGACGTGAATCGACGGCGGAGGCTCGGGTAAGGTTGTGGCGCGAGTTGTGCTTGCTGGGACGGAGTGTAGCGGTGACGGCGTGGTCTGCAACTTCCACGGCCACGGGCACGAGCTCCGGCGATGATCCCACGGCGAATCTGGACACAATCCAGAGGGAAAAAGGGTGAGGTGAGTGCGGTGAAGCAGAGGGAAGCAAGTGCAGGCCAGAGAGGGAAGAATGGGAGGGTGTGGTGTTGCGGCGATGATCGACCTTGACGGCGGCGACGGGTGCGGCAGTGCACGGCCCTCTGGCGGTGCACAGACCAAATTGGAGCGAGGGAGAGATCGAGGGAGGGGTGTGGAGTTTCAGTGAGGTCTCGGGGTGGCTTTATAGGCTCGGGGCGGTCCATGGTGGTCGAGGTCCACGGCGGGACCATGGCGCGTCTACGGCGACCAATTCCTCGGCTACGCGGCGAGGGTGCAGAGGCTCGTGGCGGCTTGGTGCTTAACGGGGTCCGGACACGTTCTAGAAGCGTCTAGAGGAGCTGTGCGTGTCGAGGCGCAGAGGGCTGGGCCAATTTGGCCGGCGACGCCGCGGGTGCCACGGCGAGGCATCGGGGAAAGGGCGGCGTAATGGCGCGGGGAGGGGCTCGAGTGCTCTCTCCTGCACGCAGGGCAGCAGAGGCACCGGGCGCGCGCGCAGGGGGGGCCTGGGCGGCTCGGAAACGGCGATGCGCAGCACGGCGACACGGCGGCACGTCGGGGCGAGGGAGAGAGGTAGGGGATGACGTTTTTGCAGAAAACCCCCTGCCTCCTCTCTGCTTCTTTTTTTATTTCTGTTTTAGTCCTTCTGTTAAATCCAGAAGGTTTTCTAGGATTTAATTAGGGCATTTAAACATTTTAGAAAAATTTGCAAAAATTTGTGGGGCCTTCCCATAATGTACAGAAGCTCCACAAAAATTGGCATAAAATAATAAAATGTTTTGAAACATTTTCTTTTATAGTACTTTGTTTATGTTATTTTAATTTATTTCATTTGTTTTTATTTTAGAATTTTAAAACTATTCAAAAATAATATTTGAGAGGGGAAAGTGGTAGGAACAAAATGGGGAGTGTTTACATTACAACTCCACTGACTTTGGTTTGAAAATAATTGAGTTTGTCACTTGAGATTTTCATGTGACAACTTGTCACTTTTATTTTTCTTGCTTTGATTTTATATTTTGTTTCTTTTTTCTTACTAGTGTTCACTAGAGCAAACACTCACACAACAGCAAGAACAACAACTCAAGTAACAAAAGCAATTAACATACAATAAACAACAAAAGTTTTTGTTGGCTCTCATTTTTGGAATATAATCCTGATAATAATTTTGGGATGTTACAATCCTTCCCCCCTTAAAATAAATCTCGTCCCGAGATTTGCTAGGCTTAGGTTTTAAGGAGGTCTGGGAATTCGCTTCTAAGATAATCTTCGCGTTCCCAAGTTGCTTCTTCTTCAGAGTGGTTAGTCCACTGGACTTTGTAAAACTTGATCGCACGTCTTCGGGTAACACGAACATCTTCTTCGAGAATTTTGAGGGGTCTCTCACGATAAGTCAGGTCTTGGTTCAGGTCGATGGAGAGGTGGTCGATGTTTTTGAAAACATCAGGCTGGTCAGGAACTTCAAGACACTTCCGGAGCAAGGAAATGTGGAAGACATCATGATAATCTCCTAACTCCTGGGGTAACTCCAGCTGATAGGATACTTCTCCTCGACGAGCAATGACCTTGAAGGGTCCAATATACCTTGGCGCTAATTTCCTTTGACATGGAAACGCTGCATTCCCTTGAGGGGTGTCACTCGGAGATAAACATAATCTCCGACTGAAAGTGAGGTCACGGCGCTTGGTGTCAGCGTAACTCTTCTGACGGGATTGGGCAGTTTTGAGGCGTTCACGAATAAGCTGAACTTGCTCTTCAGCTTCACGGAGGGTATCTGGTCCGAACAATTTGCTCTCTCCGGTATCGGACCAATTCAGGGGTGTACGACACTTCTTGCCGTAAAGGGCTTCAAAAGGGGCCATTTGCAGACTAGACTGATAACTGTTGTTGTACGAGAACTCTGCAAACGGAAGACAATCTTCCCACTTGGAACCATAGGATAGAACACATGCGCGAAGCATGTCCTCCAATATCTGGTTCACTCGCTCAGTCTGGCCATCGGTCTGGGGATGATAAGCTGTGCTAAAGGCTAACTTGGTTCCGAGGGCTTCATGAAGGGATTTCCAGAATCTTGAGGTGAATTGCGTGCCTCTATCAGATACAATCTTCTTAGGCACACCATGCAGGCTCACTATTCTGGAAATATACAGGTCTGCTAACTGAGCTCCGGTATGAGTGGTCTTGACAGGAACAAAGTGGGCAACCTTGGTCAGTCGATCAACGATGACCCAGATTGAATCATGGCCTCGGTTGGATCTTGGAAGTCCGGTAATAAAATCCATTCCAATCTCATCCCACTTCCACTCGGGAATTTTCAAAGGTTGAAGCAATCCAGCGGGTCGCTGATGTTCAGCCTTGACTCGCTGACAGATATCACACTTGGCTACGAATGAACCAATCTCTCGCTTCATTCCATGCCACCAAAATCTTTCTCGAAGGTCTTGGTACATTTTGGTTCCGCCGGGGTGGATTGAATAAGGGGTCTCATGGGCCTCCTTCAGGATTAACTCCTTAAGTTCCGTGACATTGGGCACACAGATACGGTCATTGAATTTCAGCACTCCTTCAGCATCTTCGGTAAAACCGGGTGCTTTGCCGAGGGAAATTTTCTTCCTAATTCCCTCTATGCTTTCATGACCTTTTGGGCTTCTTTGATTTGATCCATCAGGGTTGGGGTTAACTCTAGATTGGCGAGATAACCATGGCTAACAAGCTCTAGTCCAAAATCTTGGAAGTCTTTGAACAAGGCTGGCTGTTCGGCTTGGATCAGGGCATTCAGGGTGCAAGGTTTGCGACTAAGGGCATCGGCAACTACATTAGCCTTTCCGGGGTGATAATGGATTCCAATATCATAATCCTTGATTAATTCCATCCATCTCCTCTGTCGCAGGTTCAGATCTTTCTGGGTGAAAATATACTTCAAGCTTTTGTGATCTGTATAGACCTCGCAGCGATGTCCCGCAAGATAGGGACGCCACTTCTTAAGAGCAAAGACTACAGCAGCTAACTCCAAGTCATGGGTTGGGTAATTCTCTTCATGCGGTCGCAACTGCCGGGACAGATACGACACAACTTTGCCTTCTTGCATCAGAACGCAACCAAGTCCGAGGCGTGATGCATCGCAATACACGTCGAAACTCTGGGTGACGTCTGGCATGATCAGGATTGGGGCTGAGGTTAGTCTCTTCTTCAGTTCTTGGAAACTATCCTCACACTTCTGAGTCCATTCAAATTTCTTGTCCTTCTTCAACAGTTGGGTCAGAGGTTTGGCTATACTGGAAAATCCTTCAACGAACTTGCGGTAATAACCGGCAAGTCCGAGAAAGCTTCGGATTTCAAAAACATTGGTTGGGGATAACCAGTCAAGAATGGCTTGTATCTTCTCAGGGTCAACAGAAATTCCTCCAGCGGATACAATATGTCCAAGAAATGCCACTTCACTGAGCCAAAACTCACACTTGCTAAGCTTGGCATACAGCTGGTGCTCTTGGAGGGTCTCCAAAACTAGACGCAGGTGTTCAGCATGCTCTTCTTCGGTCTTGGAATAAATAAGGATGTCATCAAGGAAAACTACCACGAACTTGTCGAGGTACTCCATGAAAATCTTGTTCATGAGATTCATGAAATAGGCTGGGGCATTGGTCAGACCAAAAGACATCACGGTGTATTCAAACAAACCGTAACGAGTGGTGAAGGCGGTCTTGGGAATATCTGTCTCTCTGATCTTCAACTGATGGTATCCTGTCCGAAGATCGATCTTTGAAAAGACTCGGGCTCCGTTCATTTGATCGAACAGATCCTCGATCTTGGGAAGAGGGTACTTATTTTTAATGGTCACGTCATTCAGCTTGCGATAATCCACACACAGGCGTGTGGTACCGTCTCTCTTGTCCACAAAATAATGGGTGATCCCCATGGTGAAGCGCTTGGGCGGACAAGACCTTTGCTTAGCATATCAGCCAACTGCTTCTTCAACTCAACCAGTTCTTCCGGATTCATCCGATAAGGCTTTTGGGATATGGGGATGTTCCTGGGATAAGCTCAATTATGAACTCAATATCCCTATCTGGCGGCATACCAGGCAATTCTTCTGGGAAAACATCCTTGAACAGATGAACAACACGGATCTCATCTAGGGCGGGTCGAGCTATGCTCTCATGGCAGCCTGGGTGAGGTTGACTAGTTTCAGACACATACTCCACTTCTACTTCTTTGTCGGTGGTGATGGATACAGCTCTTCTGGCACAGTCAATTCGACCATGGTACTTGGCTAACCAATTCATACCGAGTATAACATCGATGCCTTGGGTTCCCAGAACAATTAAGTTAACTGGAAACTTTTCTCCTTTGATCTCAAGGGGTACATCGGAGCAAAACATCTTGGTCTCTACGGTGGATTCTGGGATTTGGATGACCATGGGTTTGGGTAAGAGGCTCTTAACTAAACCTCCCTTAGCAACAAATTCTTGGGTAACAAATGAATGGGTAGCACCAGAATCAAACAGAACAGTTGCAGGTACTGAGTTGACAAGGAACGTACCCAGCACAACATCCGGAGCATCCTGAGCTTCTTCAGCATTGATGTGGTGCAGACGACCCTTGGCAACAGCAGCATTTCCGCGAGGTGCGGCATTCTTGCCATTTCCATTTCCATTGCGGCCTTGACCATTGTTCTGTGCCGGCGCATTGGGGCGCTGGACATTCCTCTTGGGATTGGGACATTCTTTGGAGTAGTGACCCTTGTTGCCGCATTCAAAGCAGATCACATTGGGATTGCGGGTGAAGTTGTTGAAGTTTCCTCCGGGACGGTTATTGTCATTGGGGCGGTTGAAGTTGTTTGGGCGGTTAGGGTAATTGGGGCGTGGAGCTTGGGGTGGACGATAGGCAGGCCTGGTGTTCTGCTGAAAGATACGAGGTTTCTGGCTGCTCGAGCCTTCCTGAGCATTCATCCTCCTCTTGCGACCTTCATACATCGACTTGCGCTTGGTCTCCAGCTGGATGGCTTTGTCCACAAGTGACTCCAGATCACGGAAGTCATGGATAACCAAAGCACACTGAAGTTCATCATGAAGTCCACTCATGAAACGCTCCATCTTCTTCTCTTCTTGTCGGTGTCATCAGGAGCATACCGAGATAAGTCGGTAAACTCCTCAAGATAACCGACCACATCTCTACTTCCCTGCCTCAGCTTGCGGAACTCATCCTTCTTCCTCTCAATAAGTCCACTGGGAATATGCTTCTTGCGGAACTTCTCCTGGAACTCAGCCCAGTTGATGACATGACCAGCTGGCTGGAGAGTCTTGGTAGTTTCCCACCAAGCTCTTGCAGGTCCAGCGAGATAGTGGGTTGCATACAACACTTTCTCATTTTCTCCCACAGCAGCAACTTCAGATTATTGTCGATGGTGCGAAGCCAATCATCGGCTTCTAGTGGGTGAAGTCCCTTGGAGTAGGTGGGTGGGTTGGTCTTCTGAAAATCACCCAAGGTAGATCGCTGGTTTCCATCGCCATTGCCGTTACCACCATTGTTGTTGTTGTTGTTGTTATTGTTGTTGTTGTTATAGCGGCTGCGAGTTGTTGTAAGGCAGCGAGATGAGCTTGGCGCTCTTGCCGGGCATTTTCACGCTCCTCCATGATAAGTGCGAGAAGTTGGGTGGGGGTTGGGTCCGGTGGTGGTGGTGCTGATCCTGATCCTTCCGCATTGCTGCGACGGGGGGCATCCTGAAGCACACCGGGTATAAGAGACAAGGCAAGAAAAGTTCGACTAAGGGAAAAGATGATCTCTCAAGTGGTTGATTAATCCTAAGTTTATATGAAAATAGTTCACACAGATTTAAACAAGACAAACATACTTATATTTCACAAACAACACATCAAGGAGTTCACATCAACATCAAGCTTACAACATCACCTTACATCTAGGATACATAACATCTGGTTTCCAAAAGAACCACTACTACTACTCGACTAGCTATAGGGGTCAACCTAATCCTGCGGTAGTGATCAAGTCACTCGCCTACTGAGGTGGAACCTCCAGCTCTAACACGTCAGCATCTGACTGGTAGGCTGGCTCCTCGGGATCCTCCTCCTCGTCCTCGAGAACTGGCTCGAGTGGCTCCTCCTCCTCGTCAACTAACTCCTCCTCATCATCCTCCTCCTCACAGTCCATCTCCTCCACGAAGTCATCCTCATCATCCTCCTCCTCACTAGTGGGGACCCCAGACTAGCTGTCCGAAATACCCGATTATGCTTAACACACGATCCCGTGATCAGTCTGTCGTTGCACATAATCCGAATTGGATATCAAAGTTTACATCCATTACAATACCGAATAAAAATTCTTACATAAATGGTCATTTAGACCAAGTTCTTACATAGGTGCCTTCAGGGGCCAAACCAGATATATCAGCGGAAGCTACGGCGTAGTAGACATCATATTCTAACGATGACAACCCGACAGGCAGCTGACTTGTGGAGATCCTTAGTTGGCGTAGAAGTCGCCATACTCCTGCTCGGCGTAGTGCTCCTCCTCGTAGTCTGGCTAGGACAATAGCCAGGGACGGAACCAATATGAGTACATTTGAATGTACTCGCAAACTACCCCAACATGAGTAGGCACTAGTTTTATTTTATTTGACAACTTTTATTTATTAAAAACATCTCTATATCTTTATTGAAAAAGGTAAGAAGAGTTTTATAACTATCTTTAAAGAATCACCATTTTCATCTGTTTTTCCAAAACTCCCCCTTTTTCCGACCATAGCACGTCATGGTCCACTCTCATCCAATCACCTTATACCGATCCGTTGGTATAGGTGTAAGGACAATCTCCACTTCATTTTTCTTTTAAAACTCAAAGTCTTTTAAAAACTTGCACATGGTCTTAGGACAGTCTCCCAATTGTCCATATCCGAGGACTCGGCTATTCGAATAGTTTTTAACACTCTGCAGAGGTAGCACACTTTTAGCCCACATCCATCCGGCAACTCATCGTGTCTGCCACGTCTCGCCATACCAGGTGTATGCGAAGTAAGCCGTCGGCCCTAGCCTCTTATTTGCTCATGCTAGTATAGGATCCTTCCCATATGACACTTTCCATCAACACCCAGTCCGGTTTCCCGTCAGAAACCCTAAGTGTGAGGACTCATAGTTTTGTCCGGCGGTTTATGGTGGAACCTTCTATCCTCCCCACCAACTTGTGTGAGGACCCGGGTCAGGGGGTAGGTCCTCGGACCATCCCCTCATGCATAACGGAGTCATCTCTGTTGATGAGGTATCCCATACTAATAAGAGCAAACTACATGACTAAGCCTTTTCCCATATGTGGTAAATGTGGTCGCACAGGGTAAGATTGGTCGTCATAGTACTAGGACACTGTGCATTTTTCATAAACATCACCACTTTTCCACTTTTCCAATACAACACCGACATCTCGGCATTCCACAAACTCTCAAGAATTATCAAAGGAGTTTTGAATAAACAACATTGTTTTCCCATCCTAAAGTTTTATATAAACTACTACATAGGGTGGCAAAATAATATCCATATACTTTTGAAACGGGTTTTATAAATCTTGCTTTGAGAGTAAAACATGTTCTGAAAGTAGATGCATATATTTGTAGTGCAAGCTCAGAGAATAGCTTGCCTTGCTTGGCAAAGTGATCTTGCTCTTGTTCTTCAAATTCAGCAAACTCTCCTTCCTCGATATATCCGACAACGTTCTCGTCTAATTAATAAACAAACAATGCAAACAATCACTAAGCTATACAAGCAATCATCTCAACATAACCATCATCAACATCACAATTAGCTACTGCACACATCAAACCACACAATTTGATTTTCAAATAAAATTGAATTAAACACTATTTAATTACTTCTAAATTATGGCAGAACTAGTTATTCATGTTAAAATCCACAACTTGAGTTCTGTTGGTCACAAAAATACAAACTAAATTTCTATAGAAAGCTACTGATGTGTGGAAGACAACCCAATTTGAATTGGGTCATTTGGAGTTACCAAACTCCCTACACATTGGACTGAATCCAGTAGCTTAATAATCAAGTTTTAGCTACCATTTAAATTCTATTGTTCCAAAAATTAAACACTTTTAGGGGTAACTAAACATGGCTATAGGTGAGCTAACAAAATTGGTCCTAACTCATTTGGATCAACCAATAAACATATTTGTTTGTTTTAGTCCAGAAGGGTTTATCTTGAAGTCAACAATTAATACTGCATAATTAATTCTACAAAAATTAGGGGAGCTAACACAAGGCAGTACTAAGCTAGAAAAACTGGTTTGGAATTATTTGGACTAACAGAGTGTCAGAAACAAACAAGTTTAGATTTTAAACCTTCTGTAGCATTTTCAATAATACTTTTTACTGATTTAATTAAATGACCTGAGACCAATTGTGTTGGTTAAACAATTTCATAAGCTTTCCAGAACAGTTGAGTTTGATTTATTTGGATTCCTAAATCTCGAGATATTGAATTTCAAAGTTGGATCCAGTACTGATTATTCAGAGAAGTTTGAAATTCGAAAATTCCCTCCTCTGGATAATGTTGAAAAGGCTGACTAGTGGGGTCTACACGTCAGCGACACAGTGCGTGGTTGGAAAATAATAAAATCCTGACGAGCGGGGCCCGCCCGTCAGTCTCTCTCTCTCTCTCTTTCACGTAACCGAAGCGGTACGCAATCGTTGGATTAAGATCCAACGGCTCACGTTAGCCCACGTCGTCGACGAACTCCGGTGACCTAAAACGAGCGGCGCCGAAGCTCCGGCGACGGCGAGGTGGACGGAAAACTCACCTAGAGGGCACGGCAGACGGCGGCGATGACGTGAATCGACGGCGGAGGCTCGGGTAAGGTTGTGGCGCGAGTTGTGCTTGCTGGGACGGAGTGTAGCGGTGACGGCGTGGTCTGCAACTTCCACGGCCACGGGCACGAGCTCCGGCGATGATGCCATGGCGAATCTGGACACAATCCAGAGGGAAAAAGGGTGAGGTGAGTGCGGTGAAGCAGAGGGAAGCAAGTGCAGGCCAGAGAGGGAAGAATGGGAGGGTGTGGTGTTGCGGCGATGATCGACCTTGACGGCGGCGACGGGTGCGGCAGTGCACGGCCCTCTGGCAGTGCACAGACCAAATTGGAGCGAGGGAGAGATCGAGGGAGGGGTGTGGAGTTTCAGTGAGGTCTCGGGGTGGCTTTATAGGCTCGGGGCGGTCCATGGTGGTCGAGGTCCACGGCGGCGACCATGGCGCGTCTCGGCGACCAATTCCTCGGCTACGCGGCGAGGGTGCAGAGGCTCGTGGCGGCTTGGTGCTTAACGGGGTCCGGACACGTTCTAGAAGCGTCTAGAGGAGCTGTGCGTGTCGAGGCGCAGAGGGCTGGGCCAATTTGGCCGGCGACGCCGCGGGTGCCACGGCGAGGCATCGGGGAAAGGGGCGGCGTAATGGCGCGGGGAGGGGCTCGAGTGCTCTCTCCTGCACGCAGGGGCAGCAGAGGCACCGGGCGCGCGCGCAGGGGGGGCCTGGGCGGCTCGAAAATGGCGATGCGCAGCACGGCGACACGGCGGCACGTCGGGGCGAGGGAGAGAGGTAGGGGATGACGTTTTTGCAGAAAACCCCCTGCCTCCTCTCTGCTTCTTTTTTTATTTCTGTTTTAGTCCTTCTGTTAAATCCAGAAGGTTTTCTAGGATTTAATTAGGGCATTTAAACATTTTAGAAAAATTTGAAAAAATTTGTGGGGCCTTCCCATAATGTACAGAAGCTCCACAAAAATTGGCATAAAATAATAAAATGTTTTGAAACATTTTCTTTTATAGTACTTTGTTTATGTTATTTTAATTTATTTCCATTTGTTTTCATTTTAGAATTTTAAAACTAATTCAAATATAATATATGAGAGGGGAAAGTGGTAGGAACAAAATGGGGAGTGTTTACATTACAACTCCACTGACTTTGGTTTGAAATTAATTGAGTTTGTCACTTGAAGATTTTCATGTGACAACTTGTCACTTTTATTTTTCTTGCTTTGATTTTATATTTTGCTTTCTTTATTTCTTACTAGTGTTTACTAGAGCAAACACTCACACCAACAGCAAGAACAACACTCAAGTAACAAAAGCAATTAACATACAATAAACAACAAAAGTTTTTGTTGGCTCTCATTTTTGGAATATAATCCTGATAATAATTTTGGGATGTTACAAATATGGAGTAATTGATTTGTAGTAATTTTTAGTAATTGATTTGTAGTGGATATATTGTGACTTGTATTGATTTCTTTAGTAATTATTTATAACAATTGATACTCATTTTATTTGATGCGTTTTGGAATAATATTGTGTGCATTTTGCAGAAACTATGGATCCACCTAGTCCAATCCGCAGAGACCTAAGACAGGAAGAAATTCTCGAGAATATAATCCACGACGCCCCAGGTGCTGATCCAGCCGAATCTCCGTCGTCGTATCTGAACCCCTCCGGGGATGGAATGGAGGTCGACCGAAGTGAGGATGAAGTCGACGGCTCCGATGATGGAGAAGGCGATAGCTCCGATGATGGAGAAGCCGGTGGACCCTTAAGGAAGTCCGGCGAGGTATATATATGAAGTTCGGCGATCAGTAGATGCACTACTTGAATTGTATATATGAAGTTCGGCGATCAGTAGATGCATTACTTGAGTTGTATGTATAAATTGACGAATGTTTCTTCTCTTAGGCCTCCACATCGAGAAAATCTTCCAAACGAGGCCCGACCAAAAAGTTGGCCCCATCTACGCATTATACATTTGAGGTCATATCCCCTACGGGCGAACCGAAGGAACCCAAGAAGGTTGTCGATGTATTTAGAAAACAATGCGGAGTTCTGGTTAGGGATCACATCCCGATCACCGTTCAAGATTGGAATAAGCGCAAAGGGGCGAACGATAGTGAGTATGTCGCCAAAAGGTAAAAAGAGGGTCTTTGGAATGACCTCATGGCACATTTCACCCTGCCAGAATTTGAGGATCCTGCCGACACTGCAAAATTGAGGAAGAAAGTCATGAAGTGGACTCTTACGAAGATGGCCAAACTATTTCGGGTGTGGAAGAAAAGATTATGGCAAGAATATCTGAAGAAAAAGACTGCTCCAGTATTCGAAAGCTATCTAGCGAAGCAGGCGAATCACTGGAACGCATTTAAGGAGTACAAAGGAATCACAAGATGCCAAGGTGATGTCAGTAAGGAACAAGAAAAATACTGACAAGAAAAAATATCACCATAAATTGGGGCCAGGGGGCTACGAGACTGCCATGCCAAAGTGGGATAAAAAAGAGCAAGAGCTGCTTGCTAAAGGGATCCAACCAGAATGGATGCGTGAAGAATGGGAATTGAGGGCAAGAAATTGGTTCCTTGCGCATGGGGGTTCATACGACGAAACAACAGGGACCTTATTTGCAGTGACGGGATTAGGATACCCAGGGAAAATTGGCTTAAAGTGGTGAAAGAAATTAAAGAGGGGAAGTTAAAGTTCCGTCCCGATAGAGAGAAAGACTTGCTGACACTGGTCCTCGGGAATGACGAAAAAAGGAGGACGAACATGAGGCTTTGGCCCTTCCGTTCGGTGGTGGCTTGGGTTTGCCAAAGACGTAGAAACTTACAGAAGCCGAGCGAGAGCAAAGCAGCGACAGCAGGAGGAGGAGGGAGACAAGTTCAACCAGTTGCTTGCCAGAATTAACCACCAGCAGCAGCAGATTGACGAACTTAGAGGAGTAGTGCGCCCGCAAGATCATGTACTCGATATTACCGCCGGTCCATCTCAGCGGAAAAGCAGCGTGGGTGACTCGGAGGTCCCGGCTGACGATGCACGGCGGATGATAGATGGCAGTCCCAGCTACCCCGTCGATGGAATCAAGGATTCAATATCTTGTGAGCTCCATCAGAAATTGAAGAACATATCCATGAAGGTGGCGGTCGGATATGCTTTACCTTGTCCACCTGACGCACGCTGGCAAGACCGTGAGATTCTAGCTGGCTATGTGATACGTCTCCAACGTATCCATAATTTCTGCTGTTCCATGCTTATATTATACCATTTGCTACATGTTTTATATACACTTCATATCACTTTTATGCATTTTCTGGGACTAACCTATTAACAAGATGCCACAGTGCCAGTTCCCTGTTTTCTGCTGTTTTTGGTTTCAGAAAGTTACTTCTGGAAATATTCTCGGAATTGCACGAAACAAAAGGCCAAGTCCCTATTTTTCCAACACGTACACGGAGTCCGAAGGAGAGACGAAGGAGAGCCACGAGGTGGCCAAACCACCTGGCGGCGCGGCAGTGGGCCAGCCGCGCCAGCCTGTGGTCTGGGCCCCTCGGGGGTCCGCCGACATCGCCCCTTCGCCTAT
Organism: Poa pratensis; assembly: GCA_947311845.1. NCBI lineage: Eukaryota > Viridiplantae > Streptophyta > Magnoliopsida > Poales > Poaceae > Poa > Poa pratensis. The sequence continues at coordinate 39,875,324 of CAMZMU010000078.1, forward strand.
TTATTCCCCGAGACGTGAAAACCCTAAGGCACCGAGCCTTTCATCCAGAACATATTCTCTGCCGCCGCCGTCGTCAACCCTAACTCGGGGGGTTTCTGAACCTCTTTCCGGCACCCTGCCGGAGAGGGGAATCATCACCGGAGGGCTCTACATCACCATGCCCGCCTCCGGAGTGATGCGTGAGTAGTTCATCCTTGGACTATGGGTCCATAGCAGTAGCTAGATGGTTGTCTTCTCCACTTGTGCCATCATGTTTAGATCTTGTGAGCTGCCTATCATGATCAAGATCATCTTATTGTAATGCTACATGTTGTGTTTGCTGGGATCTGACTTATATTGATACCTATGTGGAGCTGAATATTATATTATCATGTCTATGTCATTTGTGATCTTGCATGCTCTCCGTTACTTGTTGAAGCCTTGGCCAAGTGAATACTTGTGACTCCAAGAGAGTGTATTTATGCATGATAGTTGGGTTCAGCCTCTATTTAACCTGGGATAGTGACAGCAAGTTCTAAGGTTGTAGATGTGTTGTTGCCACTAGGGGTAAAACAGCAATGTTTTGTTCAAGGATGAATGTATTGTTTACATTACGCACATTACTTAATGCAATTGTTTGTTGCTTGCAACTTAATACTGGAAGGGGTACGGATGTTAACCGGAAAGTGGACTATTTAGGCATAGATGCATGCTGGATAGCGGTCTATGTACTTTGTCATAATGCCCAAATGAATCTCATAGTAGACACCACAGCTCACACATGCATGTTATATGCACTTATCAATTATCAATTGCCCAGCTGTAATTTGTTTACCCAGCATGTTAGTTATCTTATTGGAGAGACACCACTAGTGAACTGTGGACCCCGGTCCATTCTTTTACATCTGAAATACAATCTACTGCAATCATTGTTCTCTACTGTTTTATGCAAACAAACATTATCTTCCATTCGATACGTTTAACCCTTTGTTTTCAGCAAGCCGGTGAGATTGACAACCTCACTGTTAAGTTGGGGCAAAGTAATTTGATTGTGTTGTGCAGGTTCCACGTTGGCACCGGAATCCCTGGTGTTGCGCCGCACTACACTCCTTCACCAACACCTTCGAAGCAACCTCGTTTTCCTACTGGTTCGATTAAACCTTGGTTTCATACTGAGGGAAAACTTGCTGCTACACTCATCATACCTTCCTCTTGGGGTTCCCAACTGACGTGTGACGTACAAGCATTGTTTCCGGTGCTGTTGCCGGGGAGATATTCCCTCGTCAACCTAGCGCTAGCACTACGCTAAAGTCGGGGTGGATGAAATCGTATCGGGGTTTCATGATATGGAGCTTGACATCCCTGGACCTGAAGATGAGTGGACACTCGGAGAAGTTGTGGGTGATATCATTCTATGGGACAAGGACTACATCAAGTTTCCAGGCTCGACGCCAAGGACAACACCGCCTCCGAGTCATCGTAGGTCACCTACACCTCCATCACCTCCAAGAAGCCCACCCCATGACTACGACCACCACAGCGTCAGTCCATCTCGATCTCCGTCGCCGGACTTGGGTCGGCCGTCTTCGCCGCCGCCTTTGCCCGCTAAGGACAATAAGCGGAAGCGTGCTCCGTCGATGAGTACTGACCGACGCAGCAGCCCAAAACGACAAATGTCGCCCCTCCCAAGAGTACCTCATAAGAATCTTCCCATCATAACTTACGATCGTACTGACGAGGAAATCGCAACGATCACAAAGGCCGAAAAAGATGCGCATTTTGCAAAGAAGAAACCCAAGCCCGCCCCGGTATACACCGAGAAGCAAAAAGCGTGGGCACATGATTTTCTGAACACAAAATCGCAATATGAGTTGCACCATAAGCCAGATGACTATCTACGCACACTTCGGAAGGAAGTGGCGAAGAGCAAATCAAGTAAAAGTGCAAGCGGGAGCAAATCAGGTAAAAGTGCAAGCGGGAACAGAAGGGACGTTCCCCAGCTCGGAGAACAGGCCAAACAATCGATCCCATCCCTCAAGGTGTTATCCGAAAACGTTCCCCAGGTGCTGCAGCAGGATATGGAAGAAGCTGCGAAGTTGGCGGCCGCTATGGGTGTGACTGTTGCTGAATTGCTAGGTTCCCAAGACGACAAGTTACCCAAGGCTGATGTTGTCCCTACATATGTCCCAGGGAAGCCTTTGATCAGCAAAGAGAAGTTGGAACAACTGCCAACACAAATGCAGAATTTGCATGAATGGTACTTGAGTGTGGTACGGGGGGCAGAACAATGATCGTGGCGAAAGTCCCACATGAGTACTTCTTCCGACCCGAAGAGGTCCATGTTGACTTTTCAGAAATCTTCCAGTTATACAATTTCGACGCCCTCGACAAAACTCTCATGAGTTGCTATTGTCTGTAAGTTGTTGAATTCATTGTCTACATATAAGTTGTTCATTTCATTGCATGTAATCATCCTAATTATATCCTTTTGTACTCTATTATGCAGAATGAAGATCCGGGAATGTAAAAGAAAAATCTATAGTGTTAGGTTAATTAACCCAAATAAAGTACATATACATTCGCTAACGACGAAACCCGACGAGACGGCGGATAACCTTCTAAGGTTTCTAACGGAGCAACATTTCTATGACCACATACTGTTTCCTTACAAATTCCAGTGAGGGTCTTAATCTGTTGTACTCATTCACTTTTGCTTACTCGATGTTAAGTGTAATTGATGAGTTACTGACGTATATATAAACGTGTGCAGGTTCCACTGGATTCTTCTAGACATTCAAGTTGATAAGGGAAGAGTTGAAGTCATGGACCCATTAAAGAGACACCTGGAAGAGTTCCGCAACATGCAGGACATGCTCCAGAGGTAATGTTTGCGCTATATCGGTCTCTTTCGTTGATTTCATGAGATATCAGGTAATGAATAACTCATTCATTAATTCATTTTCTTTGCCGGGCAGGGTTTGGAACCTGTTCAGGAGTGTGGTGACAGGTTCCTTTACTGAGAAGCTGACGTTTACTCCGGTCATGGTAAGTAGTACGAGATATGTACGCGCATCTCTTTAATTCTAGTTTCAATACAATTATGATGCTAGATTATTATTTTAATTGAATTCTATTCTCGTAAAGTGCGCGAGGCAGCCACCGGGGACGAATCTATGTGGATACTACGTTTGCGAGTTCATTCACACGTTTACCACTGAGCACAATGATTATAGACTCGACGTAAGCAATACATTAACAACATTATTTTATTACCGTCACTTTTTTGTTATCATGATTGATGTTCATATTGATCTCCTTTTCTTATATAGTTCGAGAGAATGCGGGATCGGCTCCTACCAGAGCAACGCCTACTAGGAATTGCAGAGGAACTGGCGGGATTTTTGATGAAAGAGATGGTAGACGACGCTGGAGAATTTAGTGTGAATAGGCGCTACTGATGATTCCCGGCCGTGTAATCGAATAGACGGGCTCTAGTCCCGATAATTGTGATCTCCATGTAACTATCAAAATTGTATATATTTGTATGCTCGATCATAAGACAAGTTATCTTATATATATGCACGAACGTGTACGGTATGTGGTAGCATAGAAATACCGCTAAAAGAAAACAATTATCTTTGTATGCTCGAAGAAAGAAAATAAAAGAAAACAAATAAAACCTAAACCCTAAACCCTAAAGAAATAAATAAAAGAAAACAAAATTATTAGTCGTGGCCCGTTATACGAGCCGGGACTAAAGGGGTTGCCCCCAGCGCGCTCCGCACACGACCACGTGGAGGGCCTTTAGTCCCGGCTGGTAACAGGCATGTCCTGTCCCACGTGGAGACCACTAAAGGGCAAACCTTTAGTCCCGCTTGTCCTGTCCCGGTTCGCGAACTGGGACTAAATCCCCTCACGGGCCAGGACAGAAGGCCCTGTCTCCTGTTTCCCACTACAGAATTCAGGGAGTCCATACCACGTCTAGTATCAGCAACATCCAAAACATCATCATGGATAAGGCTTGATACCTAAGATGCTAACGCAGAAGACAAGTTACTGAAATGAATAAATCCAGTTATCTTCGAGAGCTCAAGGAAATAAGACAGGATTATGCTGTGTACGTGAATCATTTCTGTTATCTCAGCAATGTGCATATGTCTTGCACGAAACTCGTTCTTTGAACCAACAATTGAGTCAGGAGTGTTTATTCTTGCAGCTGAGGCCATCAGTAGTAGAACCTGAGACATCGATTATCAATCTAAAGAGTATAATCATGGGGGGTAGGAGGCTCCTCAGAGCTCAGGCATTTCTGGCCATAGATAAGGATCTCCATGCAATCCTGGCCGTCCGTTTCCTAGAGATCCCCAGTCGGCCGGTCATTTTCTACACGCCTAGAGCTACTCTGTGTCGCTGCGTGTGGCCCCAGGTTTTTCCCGGACCCGCGTGTCAGTGTGTGGGGTGGGTCGTATCCGCGTGCGTCACGAGACGGGGCATCGCGGCGCGGTGGTAGGGCACATGATTCTATCGAACTCCAGGGGCAGAAACGGGATTTCGCGTTCACTTTTGGCGAGAGGACGGCGGTCGTCGGCCCGTGGCGGAGCGGGAGGCGACGACGGGTACAGGAGCTACAGGCGGCGGTCGCCTCCGCCCCTGCCCTCGCTGCCCGCCGCCCCAAGGCCATATGATGGTCGCCTCCTCCTGCTGAACCCTAGATGTCATTTCTTCGATCTAGGGTTTCTGCAGTCTGGCGACGAGGACGGAGAACAGGATCCTATGGCGAGAGGCATGGCGGCGGCGCGCTCAACGCCAGGTCCCCTTGCTGCATCTTGATTCCTCTACGCTGCGAGCACCTACAGCATCCATGCCCTCAGGTGTGCCTCTCCCTCCACGACCGCTACTCTCTCTCTCTCTCTCACCTTCTCTTGTGTTTTATCTCTCAGCCGCAGCCAGCGATGGCGTTGAGGCGACGCACGCGAGGAGCTCGAGCTCCATTGCTGTGTCCCCGATTCCATCTCGACCGGCAGTGGCTAAATTGGGTCGCTGATGCATCCCTAGCTGCGTGTTGAAGGTCTTGCAGCTGCCATTGGAGCTCCAACCACACCTTCCCTTCCTACGCATCTCACATCTCAGGAAAGGTGATGCGTATGCTCTCTCCTTGCTCTCTTCTTCTTTATGTGTGGATCTGAAAATAGCAGCCTAAAATAGCAGCCTATTTTCAGTTATATGGTGTGCTCTGAATGAAGAATAAGTGCAAAATTACCCACGGTCATGCCAAATTTGTTGTATAATCTGGTCTGTCCTCATGCTATTGGTCTATTTGTGCAGGATTCATCTCTATTTCTTTTATTCAGGTGTCTTATGGAAGAAGAAGATGATTTTCTATAGAAGATTGGGCCCAAATCTTGCTGTTCTATAGGTAATGGCTAGAACTAATTCAGAGCTGAACTGTAGTGCAAGCTAGGGATCTTTCTCTTTGTTCAGAGAAATATGTATTTGCAGTCCTCCCATGTTTCTGAGATTTTATTCCAACTTTTCTTTGTTGGATAATTTGTAGTTCCTGCAGTACCGCGACGGTGTGGAGTCCTTGCTCAAGACTAGGGCGCTGCAGAGTTTTGTGCTACGATGGACAAAGCGGGAGACCTGCCGTTGCATGCTGGCTTCCACATCCGCCATCGGAAATTAGGTATTCCTTTCTTTACATAATTGGTTGTGGGTTGTTGAGTTGGTGGTTGTGATATATGGTTGCAAGTGGTGTACTGGATTTGTCACTGTGAGAAATGTGAGTACTTCCAGTTTTGGTTAATTATTTTTGCAGTGCTTACATTACCATCTGCTCCTTCTTGTTTATGATCATGTATATTACATTCATATTTGGGAAATTCAGTACCAAAGAAAACTTGAAGTTGCTTTTTGACATAAAAGAACATCATGAGAAAATGGCAAGTTACCTCCTCTTGCCACTTTTCCATTTCCCTTAATTCTCGATAACCTATATTGATTATTTGAGAAGTAGTCGATCTATGAACCATCGTTCACTTACTACTGGGTTCATATTTTCTAGGAAGTATTCATGTAAATGCCTGTCTAAGATGACAGAAGGAAATAACAAGCTTGGCCATTGATAATGGCTATTTAATTTACTTTTCTCCATGATATTTAATTTTACAGATTCAAAGAGCTATGATTATAACCGATGCAGTGCGTAATATTACTTCAAACACTTTGTGCAGTTTTGTTCCTCCTGATATGGGCATTTGTCAATCTTTTGATTGAGTTTGTCTTCATTCTCTACGTCAAGATTTGGTACCTCGGCATGATCACTGCCAGCATATGTGACCTGAAGGATTCACAGATTGCCATCGACTCACTTGGCATTTGTTGCTTATTTTATTACTACACTAAGGTACTAAGCTTGCCATCAAAATTTAAAAATCGATGAGATTCTGAACCAACTCAAGATAGCTTGCTTGACTTTTTATGAAAATATGCTTCAGAATATTGATGATAGCAGTAATGGGATGCAAAAGGAAATAAATTGTTTTCTTTTGAATGGTCTGTATATCTGTACTTAAATAAGATGCAGGTCTCACTATTTTTGCTCGGTGAAGTTATCCGGTGGGTTATTTAGTTGGTGTGGTTGTGTTATACGTTTGCAAGTTGCGAATAGGATACAGTGGTGTGAGAAATGCGAGTGCGGCCATTTCAATTATTATTTTCAGTGCTTACATTACTATTGTACTTGCTCCATTCTTGATTATGACCTTCTATTTTACTTTCAGTTCTCAGAACTTGAGTTTGGAAAATGGCCTGCTTTTCGACATAGAAGAATACCATAAGAAAATTGATTTTTGGTTCCTAGCCGTGTAAGCTATACTAATGACGCTTCATTTATCATGCTAATGAACCTGTTGGCTTATTACTCCTAATATTGTTGTCCTAAACCTTATATACCATAGCTGGTGTATTTCTGTTAGGATACCTATTTGCATCTATGCAAGGATACATGCATGTGATAATCAATTTCTTTTCTTGGTTCTGTAGCTACAAATTGCTATGGTGAATGAGGATAAAAAAGTGTTCACCCAGATTGTTGTAATTGCGGGGGGATTGGGATATTTCGGTGCTACTGTGATGAGACGAAGGCATTCTTCTATACATCACCTGGTCGGCAACTGTACGACTTAGTGCGCCGACGGGGGTGTTATTCAGATGTAAGTTACAGTTTCTTGTGGTGTTCAAATCACATTTTGTAGCTAAGATATCAGTGCTCAGTTTTGTATCTGAGTCTATTAGATCATATTCAAATAAACTGATATGTGAAGATATGGATGAGTCATAATCATTTTTTATCTGAGTTAAATATCGAAGCCTGTGGAATTTGAATGAGGTGACCTTAATATTCCTCTTTTTGTAGTGCGATTTGGTCCAGCTATGTTTGGGTGAGAGGCTAAGGGAACATAAGTTGCAGGTACTGGCTATCCACCTTCTCTTATTCATCATTTTTTCTTCAATATGGTTTATTTTGTTGTTATGTTGGAGGCTTTGCTGCTATCTAGAATATGTTCCTCGGATCATATGCAGATTAATTGTTTTGTTAGCTCTTTACATATATACTGCTAATACAGGGTTATGGAAAGGATCCTAAAATTAAGATTTAATTTTGTTGGAGATGGAGCATACATGTGGGTTTGCTTTCTCTCCTTCAATAAGACATTATATGATGATATATTGTGTATGTCTATGTTCATATGTAGCTGCAGACATCACTATATTTATGCTCTGCACTTATTTAGATAGTTGTGCTTGAGATAGATGTAATTTTTTAGATTGTAGGTCTCCAGTAATTAGTGCTTGATATTTTGCTTGCCGATTTGAACAATTTTTCAGCTGATTAGAGCATTTTTCTTCTTTTTGATCATTATTTACAGTTCTTGGCTGGCTCTGTTACAGGCCCGGGTGAGATGATGAGCGACGATCGATGCTGACACTGTTGTGTTCCCCTTACAGAGGTAATCCACACGGTGGTTTGTCTCTCAACATCTGGTATCACATGCCTAGATCGAAGTTCCCAAGCCCAGCTGAACAACATCTAATTTTGATTTGTCCATCCCCAGGTTCATTTCCTTCCTATAGGCCAATCCAGTTTGTATATGATAGTATATGTTTCATGCCAATTTCTAGATCCAAAAGTTTATTGATTGCCCCAGTTTTGATTCTTTATGTACTGTTGTTCAGATTTACTTATAGGTTAGTCAGATTTACTTTTAGATCATCGGCGCTTAGAAAGAGCAACATGGGTGGCAAGAGCATCAAGGAGATGGAAGTTGTGCCTATCTTCTCATGACCTGATGGCTGCGACGAGCCGAGGAGAGCAGCCTTCAGCGTCAACCCTTCTCCATGGGTGATTTAATCCCCAAAAATCATTTGTCTGTGTAGATTCAGTTTGTCTGTGCCTACATAGTGTTTAGCGAAATTCCAAACAGGTTGTTCTCATATTTTCTTTCATACTATTTCGGTATTTTGGTTGAGCAAAGATGAAAATTCAAAATTGAGTTGTTTGGTCAGCCAACTTGAGGAGTTGTTAGCAATTCTATTGACCTGCACCGTGCCTTTTTAATTGGAATAGGATCATATGAGCCTAATGTTGATATCCATTATGGTATTTGGTATATGTTATTATGCAATATATGATTTTAATCTCTCCCTCACTTTAATTTCTTTCTCTATATGTTGGTTTATTGATGATACCCATTTTCTTGCAGTGGCTTGGGAAGGGGAGAAAGACCATGGCTTTGGGGTGAATGGCCAGAGCGCGGTCCTGCTTCGGCTGTTCCGGGCGCAGAGGACTTCCATGGCAGCATTGTATAGTACCAAGGCCCATATGGGATCATCTATTTGGTGATATCACGAGGTGAGCGTTCTCCACCTTTGCTCTATGACACAGATTAGTTTTACGTGATGTAATCTATGTTTCTGAATTCCAGACTCTCTTTTCATATGTTCTGTGAGGCATATTAGTTATGTGCGGCATCTATGGGTTAGGATATGAAATCGATGCTCCAACATAGAAATAATTCAAGGCAACTGATTTAATCGCCTTTGTGTTGTTAGTTGGCTTCGCAAGCTACAATAGGCCCTAAAATGGGGCCTATAAGGTTAGTTTGATTGGACCATGCTCGATTAAATTTAAATCCAACATTATTTGGAGTTATATATGTTTCTGAATTCCAATCTTTTATTTATTTATTGTGGTTATGCTTTGCAGGTTCAAATAAGTATATGTTCAATAAAATTGAACAATGCAGCTTGGTAATAACTCTATTCAGTAATGACCTCCATACTATTATTCAAATTTATCATTGCCTTAAATGGGGCAATAGTTTCTTAGTTATGGTCTGTCTCTTTCATATATAGTTATGATAAGATTAAGTAGGCTTTTGACACATAAACACCATTTGGGTAATAATATGAGGCATTTGTTTATTTGGTTCACATATTATAGGTTTAGCTCTCAAGCACAAAAAAGTTTTGCATATAACTAATATCTTCATTTTCTAATGTATGTAGGAGGATATTTTGTCTTCACTCGGGCTCTTTATTAACTGGGTCATGCACCACCAGTAGTGACTGTTATATCATAGTTATTGTTTAGATATCTTCTAACATGTTATAGCCATTGGATAATTATCATTCTTCATGGTGTTTGCAACTTTGTCATCGCGAGCTCTCCTTTAGTTTTTTAGCCTTTCATTTCTTACTCATAACTGATCTTTTCACTTTTTTGGTGGACTTATTGCTCTTACATCTTACCCATGTGTTTCAATGCTTCTTAGTTTTTTGTTTGATATCCATAAATTTTGTATTCCATTCCTAATAGCTTATCGTTTGTCATAGGTCCCAATATACAAGCTGCGTGTTACCAGAATTTAGTTGCAATGAGATGTGATGAGTTTTCTGCTCCTGTGATAGTTTCTATGCTAGACCAGTAGTATTTTCTTAGCTTACATTCTTCATTTTGGATTCTTTGTTTGCCGATTTTAGCTTTATCATTCTAGCCTCCTCTTTGCAATGATTCTTAGGCGGCAAAGAAATACTTTCCTCCCCCATAGGGAAATCTGCAATGGGCCTATTTTTCTTGACTGATCCAAGTGGTGTTGAATTCCTCAGGTTTAATATAAACTGGGCAATTAGCCACTGGAATGGAATTTTGGTTTTGCGATGATCTGGCTGAAACCTTGGGTCTTGAATGCCACACGATAGCTATTCATGCAAGCAACATGTTCGATGAAATGAAATGACTGAAGAAAAATAATTATGCATTCTTGCAGGACTTATTGCAGGTGATGGAAGAGGAGATAAGATTAGGAAGGAAATGATCAATTGTTGTTTCTTCTCCAATTATGTAGGTTCGATCCATTCTTGCATCATGTGTTAGCCTTCCTGTATGGTTTTGATTTCTGCATGATGTCCTCGACACAAAGTCTCCTGCATTGTTGCTGGTTAGAGATACCTACCAGATGTTCATTTACGACCGAAGGTTGAACTAAATAAGAGAGATTTCATTTTATGTCCAGAATTTCAAGTTTTAACTTTTAACCCTAGCCAATCATCTAAATACTATATAGTTGGGAATTTACAGGAGAACAAAAGGTCGGTTCCTTTCATATTTGGTATGCCGCAGCTGCATGTTTTAACTGAGAGCACGACCTAAGCTTGAACTGCCTATTATGATTAATTACACAATAATTATTATTATTAGTTGCCTAAGAGATATCTACAATGAAGTGTTAAATACACCGCGTTAGTGCAGTTATAAAAGCACTTAAGGAACCCATAATTATATCATGTCAATATTTGTTCTCTCTTATGTGCTCTGCTATACATTGCTACAAGTAAATAAAAGTTTATTCCACATAGACGACTTATTGGATACCTTACCAGAGTGGTCCTATTCCTTGAGACCATTTTAGTGACCCAGGCTGTCAACTTGGTATGGTGTTCTAAAGATGTTCTTATACTTGCTTCTGATTATGGTATATCTTTATAGCCTTTGTGCCTTTATGAGTGGTATTCCTTGAGACCATTTTAGTGACCCAGGTTGTCAACTTGGTATGGTGTTCTAAAGATGTTCTTATACTTGCTTCTGATTATGGTATATTTTTATACCCTTCGTGCCTTTATGAGTGGTACTGACGTTATTTAATATGTAGATGTCCTTGGCACCAGGACTTCTGTTCATGAATCGCTCACGTCTGACTGCTCTATCTCTTGTGCTAAAGAACCACTCGCGGCGTGATGTTACCCGTGCCCCAAGCGTTTTGGGATTTAGGACTACCAATTATAGTTACTGCAGCTTTTGGTCCGAAGGAGCAAATCAAATAATAGTTCCGTTATTTTGAAATGTTTATTATGATCTCTCGGTTTTCCCTCTGCCTTCATGTATGTAGGCGCGGGGTGTTTCTGCTGAACCTGTCGGTACTTTATTATGAAGAAGGTCTTTTATGCCTAATGACCTACTAAACCACATTCTGCTCCTGTTTTGATGCATTTCTTTAGCCTTGCTTAAATGGATGTGCGATCTCATATGTTACTGCTAATAATAACATTGTCTCAGTGTGTGTGCTATTACCTTTTCTGATATGCATTGCTTCTTCTCTTGAATTGGATCTGTGTTCACGATTTGGGAGGCTCTCTCGCAGGAGCAACGCAGGGAGGTCATCATTTCACTACTTCTGGAGTACGAGTTGGGTGGCTCGTTCAGAGGAGCAGCTCAGAGAGGTCGTTGGTCTAGCCGGAGAACCTAGGCCACTGGTTCCTATGGGTCGTGCACCCCGAACGCCCTAGAGCTCAACTGTCGCATCCATCTTGCATTTGTACAGGTGACTGAACCCCATCTATTCTAATCCCCTCCCCTCATTCATCTCTCTTTGATCCTTTTCAGTTGTGACCCCATAGCCATCTTTTCTCTCTCTACAGGTTTTAAAGAATTTCATTGTTTTAGTTTCTTTTTGTTCACCATCTCCATGTTTGAGAGTTTAGAGAGGAAGTACCTGGGGAAGGTTAGAGCTCTGTTTCTTGCTTGCCAAAATATTATAGTGGACTAATTTTTAGTTCTGATGCTGTCCTGATTTTATGTATTCAAATAGATTAAATGATGATGTGTACAGCTTCATCTTGATCCCATATAGTGATAGGAGATACATCCACATTCCTCTGGCCTGGGTACATTGTGTGAGATTTAAAATCTGTTCTGATGTTTAAACACGAGAACCATATAGTTACTCTTTGTTAGTGGTATGTTGAAAGCATGCTGGTTGTTTTTCTTCATGTACTGTATGAGATCCTCCATATGGTAATATTAGAGTTTTCTGCTGCTCCTCACATAACACAGGTTGGTTTGATGCTGCTAACCCATTACGATTCTTCCTTTCTCTATATCTGTTTAGGAGAAAAATAGAGAGAATAACCAGTCATTTTGGTGGTTCTTTCAATTTATCTGATGTTAGATTTAGGATTCTGACTGTGTGTTGTGATAATTGTTGATTTCATGCAACCTTAGAGATATGCTTTCATACCTATAGACCTATGTTCGACTTTATGGAAATAATGATATGTTCTCTGTGCTCAAATCAAATGTTTCCGCTGCGAGTAACGTCTTAGCATGACTGCTATAACCATCATGTTTAGTTTACATCCTGTTAGTTTGTAGATATAAATCATCTTTTAATAATTTGTACAAAATGTGACAGTCACGGGAAATATACTAAAAGAACCAACAAGTGTCACGTGGCAGGCCGCGCCCCCTAAATTTGTAGGTATTAATCATCTTTAATAATCTTGCTGTTCGTATGTTCTGCGTGAAAATAGCCACTGGGCAGCAGGTGAGATTTTGGCCCTTTTGTAGGTTCCAGGATTTTTGCCAAATGTGCCTGCTTCCAGCCTCCCAAGAATGATGTTATTTTGGGTCTATCGTCGTCTTGGCTAGCAAATGCTTATGTATATGTTCTGTAGTACCTATGTAGATAATATGTCTTTCCAATTTGTGAAATGTTTGTGTGCTTCCTGTCGAGTTTGAAAAACTGCTAAGGTATCTTATGTTGTATTAGTACGGTGTATACTACTATGTTGTTACCCTTTTGCTTCAAAGTTCCTATATATCATTTGTTCGTTTCTTAATATGCTTTCAAATCTATATACTTCTTATCTTTGTACACAGGCCAAATATGCTATAGTTCTGAGTAACAAAGTATTAACATGACTAATGTTACCATTCTATTTATAATATACTTTTGGATATAAACAATTCTTTTAATAATCTGTATAAAATGTGTCAATCACGGGCAAAAAAATAACAGAACCAACAAGTGCTGCGCGGCGAGCCGCGCCGTTCGAATCTAGTAACTTACATTGATGGAATAAGCACGAGTACATCATATATATACGAATAGTCTTAGAAAAGAACAATCTATATCCTTAGTGGACAGGATATTTGATACCACGCTTAAGTCTGGGCCCTTACAGTAGGGCATGTTCTTTTCCCTTCAGCTCCATCTCTGAAGAAGTATCCAGCTGCTGATGTCAATTCAGGTACCTGCAGTCATATATACTCGTGAATCGTGATACATGGTTAACAAAGCACGCAATGCATACGGTGTAATTCAGGATAAAGTTGCAGTTTAGAGCAGGCACCTCAGCTACCACCATTGAGCGCAATCTATTTGTGATTTCAGACACTTCATCCTTAATCAGTGCAAAGGGATCTAGCATCTCCTACTATACAGAAAAAGAAAAGGTTTCTCTTAGGAGAATGGAATTTTGTGCAAATATGCATGAATTATGTTCACAATGATGCTCAATATGTTCAAATATTTCATATTTCGCTCCAGAAGAATTCAAAATGATCAAATAAATATAGCATCATGCCAGGAGCTTATCTCTACCTTAGCTGTTGACTCTGCTCGAGAGGTCTGACATCTAGTGCTGTCAGAACAATACGAACTCGAACTAAATCTTTCTCTGTTACAGACATTCTGCGAAGCAATAAGGTGAAGTCAGCGCATTATATTGTACATGTATTAATGCTTTTGTGAGACCTAGAAGAATTACACTAGAGTAGACCTGCCTGCATATATGAGTATGTAAAAGGGTTCAAGCATGTAACGGACATTGAGAAAATAACCAATCACATGTTAACTACACCGTGATCTATGCCACAGAAATAACAAAATTCCATATGCATAAAGCTCCATTTGCCATAGCATAGGCTTGTGGTAATCTCGTTTAATCGAACCGCTTTTTTCTATTTGTGTTTGGCTAGCAGATTTTCTTTGATCAAATTGCACGAATGGCACAAACACATGTTTGCGACCAACATATATGAGATTGAATGCGAGAGTATAATCCTGGGTAGCATAGTTTAAGCAGAATAACAGGCCTTTTTCCGCAAACAAAATAATTGGCCTTTCATAACTTAATTTTCACATTAAAACGCATAGCGCTCGGAAGCAACTACATACCGGGCCTAATTATAAAAAGGGAATGACTATGTGTAAGGCGCCTTATATTTGGCATAACCGTAAGGCGTTAGGATAATTTTTGTTAATCACCGAACTCATGCATGCATGCGCATGCGCATGCGCGCAGGCCGGTATACACGGGATGAGAGATAGAATAGGCCTCCTTTGCATGCATGCACAAAAATCCAAAAAGCTGATGTCATCCCGCATTAAATGCGAAACTTGAAAATTCAAAAAAAATTGTAGCCCAAACCGTTTATCCGATTTAGAATCCGTTTTCACCGTTAGACTAGTCGTGACGAGATCTTCGAAACTAGATCCCATGTCGATATGTTCCGACAACTTTTTTTTAACCCAAAAGTTACCCAACCCATAACATATAAGTTACCCAGGCTTGAATACGTAAGTTACCCACCATATTAATGATTAGTTTTCGGGTTAAAATATAACCATTTTTTTGTTGTTCTTTTACATTTTTACGAGTATTGAAGTTACCACACCTAAATTTCATAAGTGAATATCATTTTGAGATGGTAAATTTATCGTGCATTAGGATGATAAATGTTGCTTTCATAATGACAACTATAACATAAAAAAGATGGGCATTGTGTTCATAACTATTATTTAGATGATATGTTAACTAAACTGATTTCGTGGTATATAGCTACACCATGAAAACACATGGGTAACTTTATCTGTACTGGGTGGTAACTCCATAAGTGTTGAGTGGGTAACTATTACCGAGAGAGTATGGTAACTATATTAATTTTGTGGTAGATAGCTACACCGTGAAAACATATGGTTAACTTTATCAGTACTAGGAGAGTAACTCTATCAGTATTGGGTGGGTAACTATTACCAAGAGAGTATGATAACTACTCCCTCTATACTAGTTTATAAGGCTCAATTTATAAATCTCTTGGACCAAGGTGATATTTTATTGGAGCTTAAATCTTGCATGTATTGGTGGGGAGATGCACCAACCAATAAGTGAGAGGGAATTAAATAAAATTGTGCCTAAGAGGTGGAGTGTTTTGGGACAAATTGGTTTTGGGATTATGCCCTATAAAATAGGACGGAGGAAGTACATTAATTTCGTGGTGGATAACTACACATAAAAATATATGGGTAACTTTATCAGTAATGGGTGGGTAACTCCATCAGTAGTGGCTAGGTAATTATTACGGAGATAGTATGGTAAATACATTGATTTCGTGGTGGATAATTACATCAAGAAATGGGTAACTTCAACGGTTATTGATGGGTAACTTAATCAGTAATGGGTAGGCAACTCTATCAGTATTGATGTGGTAACTATTAACGAGAGGGTAAGGTAACTATATCGATTTTTGGTGAATAATTACACCATGAATACATGGCTAACTATATCAGTAATGGATGCATAACTATTAGCCACAAGTCAGGGTGACTTCATCAATTTCTTGGTGATATATCATGAATAGATGGGTAACTTCATCAGTACGGGGTGAGTAACTATTACAAAGAAAGTAGGGTAACCATGCTACATCGATTGAATGGTGGATAAGTATATCATGACCACATGGTTAACTCCGTCTGTATAGGGTGGATAACTCCATAAGTATTGGTCAGGTGGGTAACTCCATCAATACTGGGTGAGTAACTATTATCGAGAGAGTATGATAACTATATCGATTTCGTTGTGGATAACTACATCATGAACATATGGGTAACTTTATCAGTATTAGATGGATAACTTTATCAATATTTTATGGGTAACTATTAGCGAGAGAGTAGGATAACTAATTCAATTTCATGGTGGATAACTAAATCATAAACACATGGGTAACTTTATCAGTACTGAGTGATAACTTCATCAGTATTGGGTGGGTAACTATTACCGAGAGTAGGGTAACCATGTCGATTTTCTGGTGGATAACTACATCATGAACATGATAACTTTATCACTGTGGGTAGATAACTCTATCAATTTGGGTGGGTAACTATTACCGAGAGAGTAGAGGGTACCATATCGATTTCACGGTGGATAACATATCATGAACACATGGGTAAATTTATCAGTACTTGGTGGATAACTATATCAATATTGGGTCGGTAACTATTACCGAGAGAGTAGGACAACTACAACATTACCCATGTGAGTAGCATTTACAGAAAAATATGACATTAGTAGTGTGCCTAAAGTATACGGTAGTCTTAGGATTGATCTAATTGTAGCTAAATATTCTACAGAAGGGAAACACTAGCATGTATCTTCCTATGTATTCTGAACATCTATCTCAGTACAAGCAAATATTAGCAAAATCTCTCCGTCTAGCTTCAAAACATTTAGCAAACATCATAAAAAAAACCTTGTATATTCAGCAAATATCATAAACATCTCAAAATCATGTCTCTTACTCGACACATATGGCTGTTGGTACTAGTAATTTGGCTCACACCAGACCAAAGAATCGGAGGACAAATGAAACTAGTAGCACTAGTAATTTGTCTGCTCTTTCTCGATTATTACTTATGTATTACACATTAACACACACGAGCCTCTACTTCTTCTCCAACGAGTAGCACGAACAGCTCCCCCTCCCAATTAGCAGCATGGAGAAGAATTACAGCATGCCTGAACAGTATTAACTAGCTGTCTTGAACCGGCGGTGGCATCGATCCCACCGTGGCCTCATTCACATTTCTCTAAAATACTCCATCCGTTCTGGAATATATGACGTTTAAGCTTTCGTTCTGACCACGTGAAAACAGGCACAATAGTCGTTTCTACCCCTCCTCCTTATAGATTGTCTTCCTCCTCGCCTCGTCCAGGCGCCCAGATCTCCTCGCGCAGATCCCCACCCTCGCCCAGATCCCCTCATCCAGATATCCTCGCCCAAATGCCAGCAGCAGCGCCATCAGCAGATCTCGCCGAGCTGCTCCTCCAACAATCAATCACCAGCGCCATCAGGTTCTCGCCGAGATCAGTAGCACCTCGCAAAAGTTTTTCGCGCAGGCGCCATCACGTCCTCGCCCAAGTCCATCAACAGTACACGACATGGTACCCTGCAAGCAATAGCAATACTCAATCAGAAACAGCACCTCAGCTACATCAGCATCACGGCATGGCAAGCAGTACAAGTTACAAGCCACACTCAAAGCCTACTCATAATTAAGCAAGCAGTAATTTAATTTAATGAAGTGAGCAGTAATTTAATTAAGCAAGAAGTATTTTTCTTCATCTGCAATCTGAGTGCTAATGTCAAACTATACTACTGCAAGCAAACCTGAGTGCTACTCATGAAAATTGCTGAACAAAGTACTCCAAACCTACTGCAATCAAATCAGAGCAAATCCTACTCCAAATAAATCCTACTCCTGCATGAAATCGTACTTCCAGCACCGTACTACTGAAACTTGCATGCAAACAATGACAACTTGCAAGCAAAACACTACCATCCCATGTCATCAGAGTTTCTCTTGTGTGCATTAGGCTGCACCGCTGCCCCTCCTTCCCTCTGCCATCACGATAGCATCGGCAGCTGCCGCTGCAATCCTACATACCTACACAAACATGGACTGAATCGGACCGTGGTGTTCATACTCTTAGTTCTAGTGCTGTACTGTACTTGAACAAGGAGTAGGAGTAGAGCATGTACTGCGCAAGTACTCCACAAATTAAGCACAAATAATTAAGCATGTACTGCAACCAATACTCCACAAACAACCAGCATTTGTGGTAAAATGCAGTCAAATAAATTTACAAGTTCGTTCAGTGGTAAAATGCAGTCAAGTAAATTTACAAGTTTAAGTTAAGTTCAGAACAATAACACTAGCCTCGCTCCCATCTCTGTCTGGTGATCTCTGTCTAATGATGGAGGAGTACAGGTGATGGCCGCAGCAGTAGCTCTTCTGGGTCGTGGACTGTGGCATTAACCTGCAGTCCGGGATGGCCTGGTCTACCAGGAGTCGGGGACAGCGGCTGACAAGGAGTCGGGGACAGCTGCTTACCAGGATTCGGAGCCGGCGTGCTTGGCGACCGGTATGCACAGCGGTTGGTGTCGGCGGCCGGTCTGCACGGGAATGGATTTGACCGTGGTAGATGTGTGTGCAGAGTAGGCGACGCTCCGGCGGCGAGCGGAGGAACATGGGACGAGTTGAGGAGGGTCGCGGCAGCGGGGACTCGCCCGTGATGGCAAGATCTAGCGCCGGCTGCTCGAGAGGGAGGAGGGGAGATAGGGGGCAAGGTGGAGGGCGGCGAGCGGAGGTACAACGGGGATGAGATGAGGAGGTTCACGGCAGCGGGGCCTCGTCGCGATGGCGAGCTCTAGCGCGAGCTGCTCTGGAGTCGGGACGGAGGTCAGCGCGAGCTGCTCGGGACGGAGGTCGGAAAGCTAGGGGATGGAGTACGCTCGCGATCCACCGTCCGTCCGCGATCCGACGGTTCGCCTTGCTACGTCGACTTAAGCCCTGTATAAGGCGCCTGCTAGTTAGATTATGTTTCTATGGTACCTTTTACTGCTGCCATAGGAGTAGTACGAAATCTAATCCAGCCGTTGATTACTTTGGGTAATTTAGACTTTTACATATACTAGCAAAATGCCCGTGCGTTGCTACGGGCTGATAAAACAATCATAGGTCAATAATGATAAATACCTATGCTCGTTTAAAAAAAAAAATCATTGACAATTATTTCATATCCTTAAAAAACTAATGCTTATATGACAAATTAATAAATACCATGCGTTGCTACAAAATCACTAACGTCTATACCTCATGGTGTATCTTTCTTTCCTGTAATCATAATTTTTGCGGGGCTCCATCAATCACCGTTGTTGGCTTTCCAACTCTTTCTACACATTTCACGCTTTTTGCTATGTGAATTTTGATGTCGCAACTTAAAAGACAATGCATGTGCGTTGCTACGAACAACACATTGTGGGATGCAGATGTAACGAACTTCCTACCGTTTGCTATCATAGATGTTTTATCATCCTTCAGGCATCTGTCGTTGCTGATCAATGGGAATCGGGAGACCAATCTTTTTCACGGATTGCCTAGTGCGTAAACAAGCAGTCACGTCTGCATCGTTAGGGGCTTTGTTGAGGGAATAAAAATCCCAGATGCATATGAACTTCATTGAGCACCAGGTGGTGCTAAAACAACCCATCTAGTTAGCACACACACAAACCATCTCCCGTGATGCATCCTCTGAACACAGTAGCCGCGACAGTGCAGTAGCAACACAAACAATGATTCGAAGTCGTGCCATCACTTGATCACTTCTTGAGCATCCCCTAACTGTAGCCCTTGACCTCTCGTTCCTTTTCACATCCGGCGTGACAGCCATCGAGGAACGCGATTTCCGCGAAATTGATCAACCAATGTATGCGCTTCTCTCCGTTGGATAGGGATCGGTTTTTTTACTGTCCACGACCCGATTCCATTGTGTCCAATCAGCCAGATAAAATTGAGCATCTAACAGATGAGCTCAGGAATGCATCTCTTCTCTAGCAAGCAGTTGCAGTAGTCGTCGATCAAAGAGAGCATCCCTCGGGCAACCCACACGACGACGCCGTGGTCGTAGGTGTCGTCACGGGCGCTCTACGAGACGGCGATGCTTGGGGCAGTTGGTGACATCTGGGTGGAATCGGCCGTGGCGCTACTGATGCGCCGGTTGTTAGCGTCCACGACATCGCTGAGGTACGAGAGGGTGTCCGAGCAGCTGCAGTCGCGGGCGCTTGGAAGGAGGGAGTCGAGGTAAACACGACGGAGATGCGGAGCAGATCGTCTCTTCTACGCACACCCGGTCGTTCCCTCTGTGCCATGTTTCGACGCCTAGACTACGACCTGCGGGTACGTCCGGACGTCCCCGTAATCGTCGGGATCACGCTGATGTGAGGAAAGCAATTGCCTCGTAATCGTCGGGATCACGTACGAACAGAAGCTCGGAGGGCTCAGCGCGCGCGAGGGCTAAGATCTCGTCGACTTTGCTTATGTCCGCTGTGCTCGCCGCCATTGTTCCCGGCTTCTCGCATGATCTCATTGATTATTCTGTGCGTTGGAGTAATCATGTTTGGTGTCCTACTTCCCGTTGTACTCGATTTTGTTTTTGACTGGTTGCCGATTTTGATTTTGACTGGGCCGTTCGGTGACCTTTGTGGGCCGTGCGTGCGATCGGACCATCGGCAGGCGACGAAGCATCGGCAGGCGTCAGGCGACGTACGAAGAAAGACCTACGACCGCCACGGTTTCTGATATTATATAGTAGAGATTTTTTTAGGGTAGTCACCGATAGAGGGGCGAGGCCCAGAAGCCCACTAGGATCGATCGGCACCTCGTGTCGTCGTCCCCAATCGCTGCCGCCCTCACTGTGTGCCCTCCGCCACCTCGTCCGCCGTCAGGCAACAGTGATAAAATCCATCGCTCCCCACTAGACACTGAGCAAAGGAATTAGAAACCTGACGCACGTCCTTCACAATTACTCTAAAAAATACTACAGCTAGTTGGCTGTTCATGGACGTCACAGCCGCGGGAGATCCTCCATGCTAGCGGAACTGGGCGACGACAAGACGATGTAGCTGGTCTAGCTGCGCCGCCAATATCGCAGCCTCGCAGGGATCGAGTCCCCTTACGCCCGCCTTGTGTCTAGGGTTCCGGCAAGACCTTCATGGCTCGACTAGGCATCAGGAGGCCGACAACACGGAGGAGCGCCGGAACGCGGGAGAGTCGCGGACGTCTTCTCGGAGGAGCGAAATTAATTTTAAGTTAGAAAGTTTTAGTCCCACATCTTGCACGTTTTAGACTTTTTAGTCCTACGTCTTGCAAATTGAACAGTGTTAGTACCTAAACTTGTTTAGAGTGGACTTTTTAGTCCTGGCCGCCTCTGATCACGATACGTGGACACCACGGTGGCAGGTTACTTTGCAGAGAACACCTGAACCTTTGCACAAATTACAACACGGTCCTACCAGGCGTGGCAGTTGGGGATCCGCGTTTATAGGCAATTAGGCCATTCTTTCCTTATCTGGTGGTTGTCGAAGCATAGAAGCTCGGCGACGGCGAGCTCGGTGACGGCGGCCCTTTTCCGCCAGCGTCGGAGATGAGATACCGCGAGTTCAACGAGGATCCGCCGGCGTACAGTAAGTTGAATTAGTCTCTCATCTTTCGTTCTTGTCGCGCGCGATTTGGTCGAGGCCGGCCGCGGGCGAGCGTGGAGGGCTCGGGTCAAAGATCGTCAATGGTGGAAGGAGGCGGTCTTCGCCGGTGGAAGGGATCGAGATAACATCGAGTAGAATGTCCCGGACGTCGCCTGGTGTCTTCGATCGCGTAGGCTTGTTGCTTCCTGCGGGTTTTGGTAGGGGTTTAGTGCGCGCCTTATGGAGAGTAAATTAGGATTTTTTAGTGGTTGAAGTCGAATGGAATCATGACTGTAGTGTATGAATCGTCCGACACCGCCTCTCCGTACGACGCCATTTGGGAGCTCCGCCGCCGGCGTGGAGGATTTGGTATTATCGATTTGGGCAGGATGATGCGGGATGCGGTGTCGATTTGGTCCAATCCACCGCCGCCCCTCTCTAACTAAGCAGTGGACGTATCCGTCAAGATTAATAATTCGAGAGAGTTTTCCGCAAACTTAACTGCCACCGTGGCGTCCACGTGTCGACATCAGAGGCAGCTAGGACTAAAAAGTTCACACTAAACAAGTTTATGTACTAATGACGTTCATTTTACAAGAAATGGGACTAAAAAGTCCAAAGCGTGCAAGACGTGGGACTAAAAGCGTTAAATCCTCTTAGAAAAATAGGAATAACCTTTGTTGGGCTAGGGCTGGGCTTCTCCACGTTCCGGTGTACCGATTTTGCTCTCCTCCGTGTGACTAGTATGAATTGTACTGAGCCCTTGGATCCACGAAAATGGATGGCCTTTATTCACTTGGGGCACCACAAAAGGCCTCATAAAAAACGTGCTGCATTTTCTTAAATTCGACAGGAAAAGATGGATTTGTAATTTTGTATTGTCGCTGAAATAAAATTGGAGGAATTTATTTGGTTCAATACCAAAAGGTTCAAGATTTCGTATGCTAAAGACCGTATTCAAACTGCAGATCCAGAGCACAGATATACACTTAATTTGCTTTTCCTTCAACTAACGACCGACAGTGGACAGGGCTTCTCAACATGATAAACAAGAGTTGACCAAATCATTAGCTACGAAGGTATCATCTCACCTCTGGCTTTGGGGAAACGGGGAAGTGGTGAAGGTTGAGCGCAGGAGGCCGGCGAGAAGAAGACGTCTAGGTAGCATCATGGCCGCAATCTTCTGGCAGGTCGACGCGCACCGCCGCCGTCGAGATGTATGGGTCGGAGCTGGAGCGAGCGGTCTGAGCCTCTGAGGAGCGAGTGAAGTGGACTCTGGTTTTTTTCTTGCTTTGGAACCCATTTCCCAGGTTTATTTTAGAAAAAAATATGTAGGTGTCCGAGGGGATGTCTACAAGGGCGTGCTATGCGACCGGCGATCAGGAAAGAATAGCAATAGCTAGATGATGGTGTGTAATATCAGTCAGCATAAATCACCAGTTATTGGATCTAGTTCTCCAAATAAAAGTTAGAAATTCTGCCTATTTTGACCAATTTAAGATGAAAAGGGGTTGCTCCTTCGATAAAACTAAGATAAACTTGAGTCAAAAGAGCATATTCAAGAGAAAGTGATATCTCTTTAGGATCACACCGGCGTGAAAAAAATTATTAACCGGTAAAGGTTCATGTATTTTGTTCAATGGAGCCTAAAGTAAATCATGGATAATGAGGTTTTCCTTCATGAGGAATTAAACCTCCAGTCGTCAATGGGAACAAACGAGCGGAGATCAACGTTCGATCTAAGCCTCGCACGTCCAATTATCACAACATTTTGGTGTGCAACATATTTTTGCAACTCTATTATGTGGTCAGTAAAAGTCATTGAAAGATCGAGATATATGACTACAATAGTTTCTAAAAATTAAATAGGACTTAAAATAACTTAGAGTAGTTTAGGAGCAACTATGAAAGAATTAGCATATTGTGAAGAATTAGAAAGGAGTTAGACAAATACTACGCAGAAACTAATTTTTTAAGCGGTGGAAATATGATAAGGCAGATTCTTCAATAACGAAAACTTAGCAGTTCAGATTAAGCTAAGTGTTGATTCCTTAGTAAAAGGCAAGCAAGAACAATAAAAGTATGAACTGCAAGAACCGGAAGTAAATGGGACACAGAGTTCTGATTTCTTTCACCGAAATTCTGTATGTTGGCATATATCTTCGTTTGGAGAGCCTATGCATGCATTCATCCAAGTCCTCAGACTTAGCATTCTTCTCCGCAAGCTCATACTTCAAAAAGCGTGCCCAATCTAGAATGGCAGATCTTGAGGTGATATCTGAAACCTTCATAAATTGTTGCAGCAGCTCCACAAATCGGGTGTTCAACAGTTGACTCCTAACCGTTTAGGAGTGCCAATCCTCCAAGAGTAACAAACAGATCTCACTCGGCCAAATGTGCTCTTCATGTTGCTTAACTATGATCACGCTTGTCTCTCGCTAAATAACGGAGAGGGGGAAATTTGTCAACAAGAATGGATCCTATTTATAGGCTTAGATCTGCATTTAACCGTTGGAAGAAATATGCTCTTGTACGGAATCATTTCAATAGTTATATCTGTTTTTTCAATGATGGTGTGCCGAAGGCACTAGTCACCTAGCACTTCAATTATGGCCATGAAGTTGTTTGTGAATTTTCAATTTAATTTATTTTTGTTGACTCGTTCTGTACAAACATACAAATGTGAAGAAATTTATTAAGTTGAAACATCATGTAAGAAAATTTGTATAAATGTTTGTTTGCCAAATCTTCAACAAAGGATTTAAAAGTATGACATGTGCCAACTTTTACTGCAATATTAATTATGTTGATTTCGGTTGGTCCACCAAAATTGTCTTCTCAACCCCCTTCCAGCTTAAAAAAGCTTGAGGTACTCAAATCGTACGTCCCTACATTACCATATAATTTCTCATTGTCCTTCCTTTGCATGTGGCAATTGATAGAGCCGAGGAGATGAATGTATCTCGCAAGAAAAAATAGATAGATCACATAAAGGTGGAGGCGGCGACGTCACAGTTTGACACCTTTGAAAAATTGTTGGGACCAAGTTGTCAGGGTTTCCATGAGCTAAGTGTTGGGACGTTTCTCATGGTTTTTTCGTGGTCATGGCCCGTGGGGTGTCAGAGTAGTCCGCTTGGCTTGTGGAGTTGTGGCTTGATGTCCTTTCTTGCCATGTTTGTAACTGTTTTCGTCCAGTTTCTGCTAATTCATTGAGAAACTCTCTTCTTGATGCCGTCAAGGTCAGTAATGTTGGCAGTGAGAAATGGAATGAGTAGTGAGGTGAGTGGCACATGAAGGACCGTGATTTGTTCTCAAGATATGAATGATCGCTTTTGTGGATGAAGCACAACCACCTCCATCACAATGTGCACCACCAAGGTGAAGGACAATCTTATGTGGGCCACGCTCGAGGGGAGGATGTCCTTATTATTGTGGACAAGGCTCTGGACGAGGAGTACATTATCCAACGGACAATTGGGACGACCGCTTGTCACATGTGGCTCGATGGGAGGCACTCTTGCGCATGGTTCCTAAGGGAGGAGGAGTTGTTGCTAGTTTAGTAATTAAATAGATTATTGTACTGTTTATGTTAATTATGAACTTAATAAGTGATGTTTATGTTCGTGTTCACATGAGAATTTGCAATTTTAATGTTTTTGGGAGTAAATTCTCACCCTATCTACCGCCTCAAACAATTGAGAGATAAATTTAGAGAGGTTGATATAGGGGGCTAAATTTTAGGTGAAAGGATAGAGATGCTCTAACAAGCAACACCTATGACAATAGCTATTTTTTCAGGAAAGTCGCAACAAAAAAGCATACAACTTTTTCAACCGCAGGTTTGATTATCTGCAACTTGGCCGCTTATTTCTCAAACAACTCAAAAATATCAAAGCAATTGTTTGGTACTTTTATTCACTTTTGAAAATTGGGTAGCAGCAGGATGAGAACTTATGTGTACTCCCCCCCCCCCCCCCCCCCCCCCCATTTGAGGACTTTTGGTGCACCATCGTCTTTTGGCACATCTAAACTTCACTAAAAATGTGAAAAGAAAATCAGAACTCTAATATTACATGCATCTATTATGTCACAAATTTTAAAAAACCAAAATCAATATCAAGCTCCAGAAACTAAAAGAAAAATCAAATATTAATGTTGTCAATTAAATGACCGAATTTACATCTGAATTTTTGAATTAGCTATCACAGTTACATTGAATTTATATTATTCATAATTAGCTTTATATTACTTATTTCTATATTGTGTTCTAAATTTAGATGTGATATTTTGTGCCATGTTTGATATATTTTGTGTATATATAACTAATTTTTTAACATATTTGGAGTGCCGAGAATGCTCATAGGGAGACTACACATACTTTGTCTAGGCAGTCAAGTGCAGTATTTTGGCTCCGGTGCTCGGGAGGTCGGTATTTTGAAAATTCAAAGATGATGTTTAGAAATCGCCAATTTTGCTCCGGTGCTCTCGGGAAGTCGATATTTCGAAGAAAAAAAATATTTAGCCCATACGACACACTCGCGTAGTCTAGCAAGCTCATGCGCCACTTGATTGCCTGAATGATTAGAGCAAGTATAATAAGTTGACATAAATAGATTATAATGAATTAAATAATATATTTCTACTAAGTTTGAAGAGAGTTTTAGAGAGAGAATAGAAGCCGGCCGTAAAATAAGAGCCAGTTGCAGCACATGCTATTAGGCACTTTGTGAGATTGTAACGTGGGTCATGTATTAATTGAAGGAGATATGCCCTAGAGGCAATTAATAAAGATATTTTATTTGCCATATCTCCGATTGTTCATAATATGTTTTATACCATACCATAACTGTATTGAGCGGAAACATTAATACACGTGTGGTATGTAAACAACCAGGTTCCTAGTAGCTTCTTTACTAGTCCATTGAGATCAACAGATGATCAAGATTTCCTGATCATGGACATGGATGTCAATTGATAATGGAGTCATATCATTAGGTGAATGATGTGATGGACGCACACCCAATATATAGAGAACATAGTACTTAGACCTTCGACCGTGAGATCATATTTAATCACTATCTCTGGAAGGTACTTTGATTGCATCAAACGTCACACCTTAAACAGGGTGACAATAAAGGTGTCCCTCTCAGGTATCCGAAGGAATAGGTTGAGGCGAGTGATCAAGAGCGAGATTTGGCAATCCATATAGCAGGATAAATACTCTGGGCCCACTCGGTGAGATTGCATCAATGAGCTTGCAAGCATGTGACTAGGTCGCGAGGATGTAATATCACAGACGAGTAAAAATAGTATTGTCGGTAACGAGATCGAGCTCGGTATCATGATGTCGGAGATCGAGTCTCGGACAAATTAAGTATCGCCAGGAAAAAGGTATAAGACTTGACGTTTAAGGTTCAAACGACAAAGACATTCGTGGACGCACAGGGGCTATCATGGGTTTCCAGACCCCCGCTGTTAGTCATTGATCGGAGACAGGTCTCGATCATGTCTGGAGTGATCCCGAACCGTAGGGTGGCACACTTAAGGGTAGGCGAAGTTTATTTAGATTGGACGCAAAAGAGAAAATAGAGAGGAGAGCACCAGAAGCGTTCCGGGACATATCCGATGGAGTTCGGAGGGCGACGAAATGGTTTTCGGAGCCGGAATAAATTAGATATATGTATTTAATATTAATTAATGTAATTAATGATTAAATATATTTTATTTCAATTTAATTCAAATTTTAAAGGCAGCCAACCTTAAATGGGCCAACTCCCCGAGGAGAAGGCCCATAGGGGGGAAATTCCCCCCCAAAGGGAGGCGCACCAAGGAGGTGGCCGGGTGGGCCACTTGGGGTCCACCTAGGCCGGCGCACCATGCTGGTGTGGCTGGTGTGGGATTTAGTCCCACACCGCCCGTCCAGCAAGGTTGGCAGCCTCCCTCCACCTATATAAGGAGATGCCCCCATGCCTTGGAAATTCACCCAGAAATTCCTCTCTCTCTCTCACCTTCGGACATGACTCCGCAATTGGAGTTGCGCTTAGGTTGAGGTTTTATCCAGCATACGTACTCCACCGTGCTGCTGGTCTTCTTCGGTCCAAGTCTTCTGCTTCCGCCGCTTTGCTGGATCGAAGCCCGGAGGTCGTCGTCTACACCGTACGTGTGTAGAGCTACAAGGTGTTGCACGTGCGACACTTGGAGGAGTTCGTCTTCACGACCTTGAGGTCGGCTACATCGGCTTCATCGACAACGCTTGTGCGGGAGCGTAATCCCCGCTTTTCGGTCTACAAGGGTATGTACATCGATCTTCTCCGTTACTCCATATCTGCATAGTAATAGATTCTGGCTAGTTAAGGTTATCATTGTTAGGATTTTTTTTGTTTTCTACATACGATCCCCATCAGTGGTATCAAAGCCGATCTATGCGTAGATATAGTTGTACGGTTTTAGAACTCAAGTTTATGAGGGCATCGTTCTTATAGTTGTTACCCTCTAGCGTGCACTTGTATTTGCCGGCGGCATTGTGTTAATGAAGCGGCCCGGACCGACTTTACGCGTACGCTTACACGAGACTGGTTTCACAACTGACATATGGCTTGTTCCATATATGTGGCTGGCAGGTGTCTGTCTCTCTCTCAATAGTTGGCATTGCATTTTCAATGGAGGGCCCGCAAGGGATATAAAATAGCAATTATATGATCGTTGTTGTGGTTGTAGGTTCGTAGGTAAGAAGCGGTTATATTTACGAAAGCCGCTAAGCCACATAAAATATGCAAAAGATAAAGTAGAAAGCGTCTAACTTTATTTTGCAGGGGCAATGTGATATGGTCGAGGTAAGTTTAGTAAATTGTTTATAAACTGTGGGCGCAAAGGAGACCATCGGCACAAGGACCATATCATGTCGCATTACATTTTGATGTTATTATGTGCATCTTATATTGTGTGTATATATATGTGTTTATATATTAGTTACACGGCGGTAGTAATATAAGATGATCCCTCCAAAATTCCAATATTAGTGTTCTTCCTTTAGCGTGCACCACCAAGAAAGTTCTACGTTATGAGGCAGGCCGTGACGATCGGGTGTCAGACATATCGTCGTTCGCATACAGTGGGTGTAAGCCACGTTGCACACGCGAATACGCTAAAGGTCAAGTTGGCGAGCCTAGCATGTACATACATGGCTTCGGAACACGGTGACCGAAAGGTTAAGCATGAGTCGCATACGGTGATGTGATTGACATGTCGATGTCTACCTTTGAAATTATACTATCGGATGTGGCGATCGGGGGTAGTATAATGGATTAGGATCGTGTAATCGCTAAAACGATGCGAGAGATATTCGTTTTGAGTGGGAGTTCATGTAGTTTATTTTATTAAAAACATGAACCCATATTTATTATGAATTTATTCTTATGTTTTTGCAAATTCCATTGTAGATGTCTCGCCCCACCTTTAACCTATGTCTGTTCCTTGAGAAAGAAAAGTTTAAGACCAATGGGTCGAACTTCATGTCCTGGTTCCGCAACCTGAGGATCCTCCTCACTTTCCACAAGGTGGCCTACGTCCTGGAAGCCGCCATAGGTGATAAGCCTGCAGATACCGCCTCTGAAGACGACAAGAATGTCTATCAGTTCAAGGCGGAGATTTCCTCTTTTGTCCAGAGTGGCATGCTCTATGCCATGGAGGCTGACCTGCAAAATCATTTTGAGAACAAGAGTGCTTATGAGATAATCACTGAACTCTTGGTTGTTTTTGCATCACAAGTCAAGCCTGAGAGGTATGCAGCTACTCAGCTGTTCTTCTCAGTATAGATGGAAGAGCATGGCGACGTAAGCGAGCACTTAGCCAAAATGTTTGGCTGCGTTCAGCTCCTGAATGATCTGGAATGTGGGATTCCAGATGAGCTGGTTATTGATAGGGTGCTACAGTTGCCGCCCCTAGCTATAACGACGCTATCATGAACTACTACATGCATGGGACGTCAAAATCCCTGTCTGAAGTTCTAATGATGCTCGAAGTTGCCGAATTGGAAATCAAGATGGAGAAGATGGTGTTGACTGTCAAGCCAAAGGCGTTCAAGCATGAACGCAACTACTTCTTCTGTGGAGGCAATGATCACTGGAAGAGTTGCCGCCCCATGTACCTAGCAAAGAAAGGCAAGATTGCCATCAGAGAGAAAGGTATATTTGATATACATGGTATTGATGTTTACCTTACTAGCGCCCAGAGTAATACCTGGGTATTTGATACCGGTTCTGTTGCTCACACCATTCCGTAAAAATTTACGATACATGTATAGGATGCACTCAATGTGTACGAGCTTGTCCAACAGATGTATTAGAAATGATACCCTGGGATGGATGTAAAGCCAAGCAAATTGCTTCCGCGCCGAGAACCGAAGATTGTGTGGGTTGTAAGAGATGCGAATCCGCTTGCCCGACCTTGACAAGATTTTGAAAATGTTCAAAATGGATCAGTCTCACTCAACCGCCAAACATATTCTCCGACGCTTCCATGTGATACGACAGTATATCAAGGAAGGCGAAGTGAAGATTTGCAAAGTACATACGAATCTGAATGTGGCAGATCCGTTGACGAAGCCTCTTCCACGAGACAAGCATGATCAACACCAAGTTGCTATAGGTGTTAAGCTTTTACCTGATGTAAACTAGATTAAATTGTACTCTAGTGCAAGAGGGAGACTGAAGGATGTATGCCCTAGAGGCAATTAATAAAGACATTTTATTTGTCATATCTCCGATTGTTCATAATATGTTTTATATCATGCTATAACTGTATTGAGCGGAAACATTAATACACGTGTGTTATAGAGAACGTAGTACTTAGACCAATATATAGAGAACGTAGTACTTAGACCTTCGACCGTGAGATCATATTTAATCACTATCTCTAGAAGGTACTTTGATTGCATCAAACGTCACACCTTAAACAGGGTGACAATAAAGGTGTCCCTCTCAGGTATCCGAAGGAATAGGTTGAGGCGAGTGATCAAGAGCGGGATTTGGCAATCCATATAGTAGGATAAATACTGTGGGCCCACTCGGTAAGATTGCATCAATGAGCTTGCAAGCATGTGACTAGGTCGCGAGGATGTAATATCACAGACGAGTAAAAATAGTATTGTCGGTAACGAGATCGAGCTCGGTATCATGATGCCGGAGATCGAGTCTCGGACAAACTAAGTATCACTAGGCAAAAGGTATAATACTTGACGTTTAAGGTTCAAACGACAAAGACATTCGTGGACGCACAGGGGCTATCATGGGTTTCCAGACCCCACTGTTAGTCATTGATCGGAGACAGGTCTCGATCATGTCTGGAGTGATCCCGAACCGTAGGGTGGCACACTTAAGGGTAGGCGACGTTTATTTAGATTGGACGCAGAAGAGAAAATAGAGAGAAGAGCACCAGAAGCGTTCCGGGACATATCTGATGGAGTTCGGAGGGCGACGAAATGGTTTTCGGAGCCAGAAAAAATTAGATAATATGTATTTAATATTAATTAATGTAATTAATGATTAAATATATTTTATTTTAATTTAATTTAATTTGAATTTTAAAGGCAACCCAACCTTAAATGGGCCAACTCTCGGAGGAGAAGGCCCATAGGGGGGGAAATTCCCCCCCCCCCAAAGGGAGGCGCACCAAGGAGGTGGTCGGGTGGGCCACTTGGGGCCCACCTAGGCCGGCGCACCATGCTGGTGCGGCTGGTGTGGGATTTAGTCCCACACCGCCCGTCCAGCAAGGTTGGCAGCCTCCCTCCACCTATATAAGGTGCCCCCGTGTCTTGGAAATTCACCCAGAAATTCCTCTCTCTCTCTCTCACCTTCGGACGTGACTCCGCAATTGGAGTTGCGCTTAGGTTGAGGTTTTCTCCACCATACGCACTCCGCCGTGCTGCTAGTCTTCTTCGGTCCAAGTCTTCTGCTTCCGCTGCTTTGCTGGATCGGAACCCGGAGGTCGTCGTCTACACCGTACGTGTGTAGAGCTACGAGGTGCTGCACGTGCGGCACTTGGAGGAGTTCGTCTTCACGACCTTGGGGTCGGCTACATCGGCTTCATCGACAACGCTTTTGCGGGAGCGTAATCCCCATTTTTCGGTCTATAAGGGTATGTACATCGATCTTCTCCGTTACTCTATATCTGCATAGT
The DNA here is from genome assembly GCA_947311845.1 of Poa pratensis. Lineage (NCBI taxonomy): Eukaryota > Viridiplantae > Streptophyta > Magnoliopsida > Poales > Poaceae > Poa > Poa pratensis. Next base: position 39,907,116 of record CAMZMU010000078.1, read on the forward strand.
AATAGATTCTGGCTAGTTAAGGTTATCGGTGTTAGGATTTTTTTTGTTTTCTGCATACGATCCACTTCATTAATAAAATAATATATGTTTAAATCTAACTATTTTATAGTTTTCTTGTGGGTAAAACCAGATCTAACTATGTATAGTTTGACTATTAGATTGGCTACAGATGGCAAAACACTACGTTATAGCCGGTTGCAGGCCATATATTGTACTTGCTCTTAACCTTCATGCACAATGAATTCAGAAAAAAGTTGCACACAAGCTTTATATCCTTAACAATACCAGCAATAGCTGACTTTGAGGCATCCTTGTACATCAGTTCAGAAATAAGAACAGTCCTTCTCCACCTGAACCAGGCCAGCATGATCACTCACGATGGATTTCAACGCCTGAATACCACGAGCTGCTTCAGCCATCTCTGCATTTGGGCAGTGTGCTGTGCCCCAGGCCGAAGCAAGCACAAAGCCAGGATCGTCTCTGAAGAATCCTCATATATTAAGCTGGCATCAACAAAAACTGAAAGGGGAGCCCCCCCGGAAGATATCATTGGCGGCGAAATATTATACAAAGAGGCCCCTTTCAATGACAGCAATAATAAGCAGGCCCTTAACTTTTACAAGAACGACCCAGAAAAGAAAACAGAAAATGCCATCGCGTCCTTCTCCACCGCGACTGCTGCTCTTGGTTGACCTCAACGCCCGACCACTAACGACAATGCCGGGGACGGAACCACTTGGGTTGCCGTCAGCGAGAAACATCGAGCTGATATCACAAATCCTCCGCATCGGAACCATGGCCCGGAGGAAGAAGATATTGCGGGGCCTTCCGAGCACCGGGAGTGGAGTGGCCTCCGTCGGCCACGGATCACGCCGGCGAACCTGTCCTTCGTGAATGTACTCCGCGGAAGAGCTTCTTCAGGTCTTCCACTCCCTCCCACCGCCAGATCTACCACTCAGCGACCGCCACCATGACGTCACGATGAAGAAAGAAAGATCCGTTGTGGGAGCACCGACCTCAAGCTTATTTAGTAGGGGCGTCGTCGATGCAGCACCCTCCTATGGCTCCGCCCACTAGAGTATGTTGGCGAGGAGTCCCGCCGACGCACCTCACGTGCGTTCACAACCTTTCTCCCCTCGGCATAGCACCATACGCCACGAAGAACCAAACTAGCAACCTTAATCTACACCTATGTATAATGGGGGGGGGGGGCTGGCGAGGCCGCCAAAGTAGAGGGGGAGGCGCCGGGCGCACCGGGAGACTCTCAAGGGAAAAAGACTGAGAGAGAGAAATCTAGGTGGAGAATGATGGCATCAAAAATTAATTTCACGTATCCATACAACAGCCCTTTGTTTTTTTCTCCTTTGTATCCATGGGCATGTTTTTGGATTTTTTTTTGCGAAACACAGTACAATGCAGACGTTCACATACGCGCGTATACACTCACTCATATGAATGCACACACGCACACCCTACCTCTATGAGCACCTCCAAAAGACTGAGCCGGCGAATCAGTTCTTGAAATTGACGAAATAACCAATAGATATATGCGCTCTCGTATATAAGCATCTTCATATGTATTGTGTTTCTATGAAAAAAAGTGAACGTACACGGACTCTAGCTTTGACACGATCAAGCCATAAGGTAAAGGCCTCGGCTAACCATATTATATCAAGATAAACCGACCCAAACTCTATCTGTCAGCATCCTTGCTGACAAGGAGGTCGAGAACAGAGAAGCAGGCCTCACCCAGCGACATGTTCGGCCCAAGAGGTTGGCCCAACCCAGCAGACGTCACTTAGGGCCCGAGTGGACCACGTGAAGACCAGCGCGGCATAAATGGAGACGACCCACCCACTCCCAGTTCATCCTGCGTGATCAAGGCCAACGGCGGTGGCGGCAGAGCTGCGTCTCTGAGTTACCTTCTGTTCTTCCCATTCCACCTGATTGTATCTGAATTCGTGTGTATCCTGAGATAATCGAGTGAATCCTAGTGAGAACCTAACACTATCTAGCTAGGAAGGAGGTTAGGATCGGCTTACCAGATTTGCAGGTCACACGTTTAACCGATGGACCTGTGCTTGAACACCTCCGCCGCCGACATGTTCTCAAGACTTTGCAAGATCGTCTGCAGCGTCTCGCCATCCTCGATGATGGCAGTGACCACGGATGACATGAACGATAGCAAGTTAAGAACGAGCCGGCTGAGCGCACCGCTCCTGTTCCCGCCCGCAAGAACAACAGCACGATCGCCCGAGCTACCCAGATGCATGTCGCGTCCGTCCCCTATCGAGTTCTCGCCGGAGGTCCATAACGACGCAGAGGAGCATGCGGTGCTGCCGTGCCTGGCGTTTGGCTCGGAGGACGGCTACAGGGCCTTCTCCCTGGCCGAGGGCCACATGCACGGCGACGTCGCGATGCGGCTGGCGCGCGGCCGCCGGCACCTGCCGTCCCCATACGGAGGGAAGATGTTCGTGACGGAGATGTGCGGCCGGTACCCGTGCCACCTCGTCGACCCGTTCACGGGCGAGGTGACGCCACTCCCGGACCTGCCCGTCCCGTTCTCCGAGGAGACGCCGATGCCTGTCGAGCCCGAGCCCGTCCGGTTCCGCCTCTCCACGGACGACGGCTTTGCCTGGGACTGGTCCCCGCGAGGCGTCCTGGTGGCACGCGGCGACACGGCGTTCTTCTGTGAGACAGGTGACGGCGAGTGGACACCGGTGCACAGGTCGAGGCAAGGCTCGCCCATGACCATCAACTACCGCGCCGGCTTCTTCTTCGTGTTCGAGTTGGGCTCGCTGTGCACCACGGTCATCGACGCCGAGACCTTGGACTCTTCCACGGAGATCGACCCGCCGCCCAAACTCGAAGACATCACGTGGGCGTTTATTGTGGCCTCCGCCGACGACGTGCTCCTGCTAGTGCGGCACGGCTCGAGGAACAGGTACAGCGACGCCGACAGGACCTTTTTCCAGGCGTACCGCGCGCGACACAAGGGGGAGTGTCCGGACAGACCGATCAGGTGGAAACCGGTGAAGGACATCGGTGATCGCGCTGTGTTCATAGACCACGCGCATGGCTTCACCGTCCGCGCCAGCGAAGGGGCGATGAGGAACTGCGTGTACAGGGCCAGGATTGTCGAGCTGGAGAAGGAAGACCAGCCGTCTCGCCCAGGCGACGCGGCGCTCGTGGTCGTCGTGTCTCCGTTGCGCGATCTGAAGAAGACGGAGTTGGTAGAGGGAAGTGAGGTGCTAAGACGCTGCAAGGTCCAGGCGATATGGGGAGGAGGGTACTGGATCATCCGCAACCATGGATCGGCGCAGTCGTGAGCTTCAATCGTAGCAATGTAGCATCGGAGAACTACTAGTTTAATTAGTTTAAGTATTACTTTTGTTAAGCAGTTAATCGTTTGCGATGTTCATTGGACAAATCATGCGTTCAAAAGATTTATTTTGTTGGGATCAACTGTAACCATGCATATTGCATGGATCGTCCCCGTGAGGTAAAATAGTACTCCCTCCGTTCGGAAAAGGATGTCACAAAAATGGTCTATCTATAGACCTATAGACCATTTTTGTGACATCATTTTTCGAACGGAGGGAGTAGTAGTAGCATTAGACCTTTGGTTCAATGATCAATCTCTCCATCATGGCGCTGCCAGCTTCTGCGGATGCTGAGGGTTTCCGCCCGCCTTGCTTGTTCTGTTCTGGCACTCTGGCTTCGACTCGTTCAATAGCATTGAACCAAGTTCTAGGACTTAAATCATTTCTATTATTCAGGTTTCTTGGTATAGTTAAATGACTTAAATCTTGCTAGCACACATGAGTATCGAGAGCTAGCGTCGATTGTACAAAGTGAATCAAATCAGGCTCATTTTCAGCGCAAACACACTACAGTGCCTGTAGTTTCTGAACCTTCAATCTTCTACATGAGGAAAGATCGAAATTGATCATGACGATTGGAAAAAACTTTCCATGGTGTCGTTGGCCAAGGACCGAAAGCAGATTAAGAGTATCGATTTGCAATCGATACCAAGGCTGACATGTTTGACTTCTAATTTCAGAAGTTGACGGCGGAATAAAAGATAGAAACCTGCATTGAGAATCACAGCCACGCCTTATCTACCACATTAGAACGTAAAAGTTGTCAGATATAACTTAGTAGTACTAATTCTAGGTCGGTTTTTTTCTCCATAATAGGAATATATTAATATTGCGAAGATGCTAATTACACCCAGCCTCCACAACAACAAGATGTCTGAAGACATTTAAGATGCACATAGCCAAAAAAGAAAATAAGAAAAAAACTGCCACGGTGATCAAGCATTTTTCGTCAGCACCCAGTTTACAACAGAGGTTCTCCAAAAGCAACGCCTCTAAGAGGAAACAATGCACAAGCGTTTTTTCGTCGCCCGATCGAAGATGTTAGATTTTGACCCTGGAGAAAGATTCTAGATTGGTTAGTTCCTAACTATAGATGTCCTTAAAAAAACTATAGATGTATCTATTTGTAACGTTTCCCTTTCAATATATATCTGGCCCTTTGATGATATGGGATCCCATCCAAACTCCTATTTGTCTTTTGTTCAACTAGCAAATATAACCGTGTGTTGCAATGGGAGAGAAAAAGTTGCGTTGTGAAGTCTCATAAAGTATGTTCTCGTTCGTACAGTTGTGACATGTCGTGGAAACCAACCACGTTCAATGTGTTGGTGCACCGCCACTGCCTCTTCTACCTGCCGCTACAGTCAGGTCATCTGATACAGATGCGTCGGCAAGGTCCTTCGATGTGCCACCTCACCCCACTCCACAAAGGGCTTCGCCTCTCTCGGTGTCAGCGAGCATATAAACCAGAGGAAGGCCGATAAATAATTTGAGGGTATGATCTTATTGTAATGAGCTTGAACATGCTTTCTGTCCCACGTTTCCCTTCCGTCCACTGATTGGTTTTCCTGTCTCACCTTAGCTCTTGAGATAGGAAAGTGGGGTCCTGAGCTAAGCCTTGGCTAAAACTGCGAAATCTTAATTCCATAATGCCTTTCAAATCCTCCTAGCCACTATCCTACTGCAATAATTCTCGTAAGAAGAATGCCCATGTTGTGGCAATCCACCCATGTCAGATTCAATGCAGCAGTGGTAGGAGTCGAGGCGGCCATTCGGTCATTTACTCTATAACCAGCGCCCTTGAGCGCTTCACCGATGAATTCCCATATGCATATATTTATGTGGAGTTTGTCCTATATATGTATTGTAGTTTCCCTAACTATTTTTGGACTCAATATGTTAGGGGACTGTTTTGTACTTGATGTGTTTTCAGTGTTGGAAAAGGGGGCGCTTTAGCATGCTTAGACACTAGGCGGTGGATAAACTCCTTGCCTAGGGCATAAGAGGAAGCCTAGGTAGGGCAATAAGGAAATTGCACTTTTAAGTGAGAAACCATTCCATATTGCACTTATGAGCCACATTGGTCATATTCCAATCAAAGTTGTTGGTACTTTACTCAATTACATGCTCAAAATTAATGTGTATACACATATAATGACCAAAACACACACATGTTGGTCAAAACTATACGACTTCCTGAAAGGATCGAGAAGTTTGTCCATAGGGAGGTGAATAGGCAACTATAATTTTTTTGTTTCAACAATCTAGGTTTTGCTCAAATATAGGTTCACTAGATTATGCAACTAGGTGAACAATCTATATGATGAGCAAGATATAATAAACAAGATAAGATAGCCACAAGTAAGTAAAGGAAGTTTAAGAGATAACCACACAATGATGCGAAGATTTATCCCGAAGTTCACTTCACAATGGAAGCTAGTCTCCGTTGGAGCGGTGGGGAGTCACAAGTGATCTCCGAATAGCCGTCAATGACAAACCATAATCTCCTCGTTCCCCCACCAATGTGGAGTGCCACGAACTGTTAGAGGTATGCCCTAGAGACAATAATATTGAGTTATTATTTATCTCCAAGTTTATTATTAATATTTATATCTTTATGATATAACTGCTTTGGCACTTGAATAGTGAGTATTCAACGGAGAACCTCCAAAGCACGTGTAGAGATATAGACAAAACCAAGTGTTCCCAATATTGTCTATAAGATTAGCTTATCTTGTTGTTAGATGATCACATTTTTCTGATCATGGACTTTGTATAAGTCATCCAACTACAAGAGTATATTGTCAGAATGACAATAGTACTGAACCGACACAATTGTATGATCTTGCTAGGAGACAAATCGTCTTAGATGTTAGCAAGTGATTATAGAGTTTTCGTTAGTTGTTTCCCTATACCATGAGAACATCTAGTGACCGCACACTTGACACTTATGCTTTGATCGTCATCAACCGTCTTGCCATAAATGGGGACTATCACGGTGGCTTTTGGGCACTCCGATGTCAAGGTGTTCCAGTGAAGTTATCATGAGAGGCATATAATGCCGGTAAAGGGGGTGAAAGCCTTATGAGAGAAATATGGTGAACATGAGATGTTCCGGGATTCCGGTAAGTGTTTCTGACATCATCGGATAGAGTCGATGATTTTATCTAAAGTGTATATTTGGTTCCGGAAGAGTTTCGTGAGGAAAACCGGGAAAGTGGGGAAATGCAGGGAGGGGATGGGAGCCCTAGGGCTGTGCCACACTTAAGTGGGGCCAGCCGCATGGGTCCCACCCCACCAGGGCCAACACACAACCTCCCCCAAGCCTTTCCTTTATTTGTTTCATGGGATTTAATTATATCCCTAAATTAGCGAAAGAGATAAAAGGAAGGAGGGAAGTTTAAAAGGAAAAGGACTCCTTTTGGGAGTCCAATACGTATTGGACTTGGAAGGGCAGCCGCACCTCCCTAGGGCTGGCGCACCATGGGGAGGGTTTGCCCCCTCCCCAAGCCGGCCTACCCCCTCCTCCCACTATATATACTCCTCCCCCATGGGGAGACACACACCAATTGCCCACATGGCTTCATTCTCTCTTGATTGATATTTGTTCCAGCGGGGTTTTGAGGTGTCCTATCCCATTAGACATAGATATAATCTCTCTAATCTCATGTGCTGAGAAAATCTCCCTAGTCTCATATAGATCTAATCTAGTTGATTAGATCTACCACTACAACCACGTTGAAAGGCTATCTCTCTTCGTCAGAGTCGGAGCACTAGACAGTGGAGCGCTGACGGATTGGCGCAATGGATGCATGGATACTAGAAGAGGGATTACGCAAGTGATCCTCATAGGAGAATTGGCAATATTCTCACCTCCCGGCATGGACGTGAGAATCTTCATCAGGTTAATTACACCGACAACGTTATCAACAAACACAAGATATTTCGCAACAGTGTTTGTAAGTTCTACATCCAGCATTATGGGGTGATGCTTATCTTTCCATAGTAGATCTTGACGTGGTTATGTAAGACGGAAATTTTTAAATTCCTACACGTCACCCTACACGAACCACTATATGTTGCCCTTGAGGTTGACAACCAAACCTTTACAAACAAGGATGAGGGACATTCCACAACTCAATTGGAGGCTCACACCAATGTCCCGGCGACTCCCAAAGACACCGAGACGACCACTTTCGTCTATGGTTCCAACGAACCGAAGAGTAACAAGTTTCTCAATGGAATGGAGGTGGAAATCAAATTCCTTCGGTGAAAGTGTAGATCTAGGTCAACTCCCCCGAGTCCTAGAAGGATAAGTGATGACGTGGATCACACGTTCGTTGGGAGACCCCAAGAGGAAGGTATGAAGCAGTGTAGCAGCAGTTTCCTCAGTATGAAACCAAGGTTTAATCGAACCAGTAGGAGCAAGAAATCACTTCTGAAGGTTGTCAGTGGCGCGCTGACGTGGAACCTGCACACAACACAATCAAACTACTTTGCCCCAACGAAACAGTGAGGTTGTCAATCTCACCGGCTTGCTGAAAACAAAGGATTAAACGTATGGTGTGGAAAACAGTAGTAAATTGCAGAGAATGAAAAGGAACAATGTTTGCAGTTGGTTGTATTATCAGTGTAAAAGAATGGACCGGGGTCCACAGTTCACTAGTGGTGTCTCTCCATAAAAGATAACTAACATGCTGGGTGAACAAATTACAGCTGGGCAATTGACAAAATATTGAGCGCATGACAATGCATATATATGACATGATGATTACTATGATATTCATGTGGGCATTACGACAAAATACATAGACCGTTATCCAACAGCGTCTATGACTAATAATCCACCTCCAGGTTGTCATCCGAGTTCCCCGTTGGTATTAAGTTGCAAGCAACGGATAATCGCATTAAGTAATGTGCGTAATGTAAACAAATGCATTAGACCTAACGGCGCACCCTTAAGCTAAGCATCGGTTATTTTATCCCTAGTGGCAACAGCACATCCACAATCTTAGAAGTTGTTGTCACTCTCCCAGATTACCGGAGGCATGAACCCACTATCTAGCATAAATACTCACTCTTGGAGTTACAAGCATCTACTTGGCCAAAGCATCTACTAGTAACGGAAAGCATGCAAGATCATAAATAACATATAAGATAGATTGATAATCAACTTGACATAGTATTCAATATTCATCGGATCCCAGCAAACACAACATGTAGCATTACAATAAGATGATCTTGATCATGATAGGCAGCTCACAAGATCTAAACATGATAGCATAAAGTGGAGAGACAACCATCTAGCTACTGCTATGGACCCGTAGTCCAAGGATGAACTACTCACGCATCACTCCGGAGGCAGGCATGGTGATGTAGAGCCCTCCGGTGATGATTCCCCTCTCCGGCAGGGTGCCGGGAAGAGCTTCTGAACCCTCCCGAGCTAGGGTTGACGGCGGCGGCGTCTCTGGAACTTTTCGTGGATAATGGCTCGGGTGTTTAGGGTTTTCCGTCGGGAAGATATAAATAGGCGAAAGGGCGGCGGCTGGAGACGCCCGTGGGGCCCACACCACCCCACGGCGCGGGGGGGGGGCCCGGCGCCCCATGGTGTGGCTGGCTCGTGGCTCCCCTCCGTCTCTCCTTTGGACTCCGTGTACGTGTTGGAAAAATAGGAGGTTCTGTCCAAGTTTCGTCCAATTCCGAGAATATTTCCAGACTAGCTTTTCTGGAATACAAAAACAGCAGAAAACAGGAACTGGCACTGTGGCATCTTGTTAATAGGTTAGTCCCAGAAAATGCATAAAAATGCTATGAAGTGTATATAAAACATGTAACAATTGGTATAATATCAACATGGAACATCAGAAATTATAGATACGTTTGAGACGTATCAAGCATCCCCAAGCTTAGTTCTACTCGTCCTCGAGTAGGTAAAACGATAAAAACAAAATAATTTCTGAGGTGACATGCTACAATCATAATCTTGATCAAATAGTATTGTAAAGCACATGTTATGAATGAAGTGATCCAGGTCAATGGTCTATAGTTTGCTAGCAAGTAGATAATGAGCAAACAACTGAATCATATAAGCAAAAACTTTTCATGAATAGTACTTTCGAGACAAGCATCAAAGAGTTTTGCATAAGAGTTAACTCATAAAGCAATAGATTCTAAGTAAAAGGTATTTAACCAACACAAAGGAAGATTTAAGCTTCAGCAATTGCTTTCAACTTTCAACATATATATCTCATGGATATTTGTCAACACAAAGCAATATAATAAGTGCAATATACAAGCATATAAAAATTGTTGCACCAAAGTTGACACTAGTGTTTGCTTCTGAGATAGAAAGAAGTAGGAAAACTGACTCAACATAAAAGTAAAAGAAAGGCCCTTCGCAGAGGGAAGCAGGGATTAAATCATGTGCTAGAGCTTTTTAAGTTTTTGAAATCATAAGAGAGTAAAAATAAGTTTTGGAGGTGTTTGTTAATTGTCAACGAATCAGAAAATGGAAAGTACAATATGACCCCTGCCAACCAGACTTTTAAGAGCGGCTCCCATGAAGGACGTTATTTCTACCAGCAAGGCAGATCATCCCTCTTCTCTTTTGTTTACACATGCAGATATTTCACTGTTTGTCATTGCTTGACTGATAAATCAGGGCAAAAATGTGAAGAGAATTAAGCGGTTAAAGTTGTAATTAATTGGGACTGGGCACCCCATTTGCCAGCTCTTTTTGCAAAATTAATGGATAAGCGGATGTATATGCCGCTAGTCCGGTGGTAAAGTCTGTTTGACAGTTGACATAAAGACATCCACCCCGTCCTCATGAGCTTGGTAAACATTGACACAAAATAGGAGTAATAATTTTTGAATAGTTTAAAGGTAGCACATGAAAAATTTACTTGGAATGGCAAGGAAATACCACATATAGGTAGTTATGGTGGACACAGATGGCATGGATTTTGGCTCAAGGTTTTGGATGCACGAGAAGCATTCCCTCTCAGTACAGAGTTTAGGCTAGCAAGGTTATTTGAAGCAAACACAGGATATCAACCGACACAGCAAGACTTATATGAAAACATATTGCAAGCATTATAAGACTCTACACTGTCTTCCTTGTTAACCAAACCCTTTTACTAGAAAATATCTAGACCTTAGAGATACCAATCATGCAAACCAAATTTCAACGAGCTTTACGGTAGTTCTTCATTAATAGGTTTTAACTACATGATACAAAAGCTTAAACATGAACTGCTTGATACAACAACAACAAAGCATTTTTTTCCCAAACAAGTTGCGGTAGGCTAGAGTTGAAACCCATAAGATCTCGAAACCAGGTCATGGTTCTGGCACATGGATAGCTAACTTCCTCGCAGCCCTATCCATGGCTAGTTCTTTGGTGATATTCCAATCCTTCAGATCTCTCTTAACAGACTCCTCCCATGTCAAGTTTGGCCTACCACGGCCCCTCTTCACATTCTCATCCTGCTTTATACGTCCGGTAAGCAATGGCGCTTCCGGAGGCCTACGTTCTATATGACCAAACCATCTTAGACGGTGTTGGACAACCTTCTCTTCAATTGGTGCTACCCCAACTCTCTCACGTATATCATCATTCCTAACCCGGTCCTTTCTTGTGTGGCCACATATCCATCTCAACATGCGCATCTCCGCTACACCTAACTGTTGGATATGTCGTCTCTTGGTCGGCCAACATTCTGCGCCATACAACATCGCAGGTCGAATCGCCGTCCTATAGAACTTGCCTTTTAGCTTTTGTGGCACTTTCCTATCATAGAGGATGCCAGAAGCTTGGCGCCACTTCATCCAACCAGTTTTGATTCGATGACTCACATCTTCATCGATATCACCATCCTTCTGGAGCATAGACCCCAAATATCGGAAGGTGTCTTTCTCAGGTACCACCTGTCCATCAAGCCTAACCTCTTCCTCCTCGTGCCTAGTAGTACTGAAACTGCACCTCATGTACTCAGTTTTGGTTCTACTAAGCCTAAAACCTTTCAATTCTAGAGTCCGCCTCCACAGCTCTAACTTTCTATTAACCCCCGCCCGACTATCGTCAATTAGCACCACATCATCCGCAAAGAGCATACATCATGGGATATCTCCTTGTATATCCCCTGTGACCTCATCCATCACCAAAGTAAAGAGATAAGGGCTCAAAGCTAACCCCTGGTGCAGTCCTATTTTAATTGGAAAGTCATCGGTGTCGCCATCACTTGTTCGAACACTTGTCACAACATTATCATACATATCCTTAATGAGGGTAATGTACTTTGTTGGGACTTTGTGTTTCTCCAAGGCCCACCACATGACATTCCGTGGTATCTTATCATACGCCTTCTCCAAGTCAATGAACACCATATGAAGATCCTTCTTCTTCTCTCTGTATCTCTCCATAAGTTGTCATACCAAGAAGATGGCTTCCATGGTAGACCTCCCAGGCATGAAACCAAATTGATTTTTGGTCACGCTTGTCAATCTTCTTAAACGGTGCTCAATGACTCTCTCCCATAGCTTCATTGTATGGCTCATCAACTTGATTCCACGGTAATTAGTGCAACTTTAAACATCCCCTTGTTCTTGAAGATTGGCACTAATGTACTCCGCCTCCATTCTTCGGGCATCTTGTTAGACCGAAAAATAAGGTTGAAAAGTTTAGTTAGCCATACTATCGCTATGTCTCCAAGGCCTCTCCACACCTCGATGGGGATACCATCAGGGCCGATTGCCTTGTCTCCTTTCATCCTCTTCAAAGTCTCCCTAACCTCAGCCTCCTGGATACGCCGCACAAAGCGTCGGCTGGTATCATCGGAGGAATCATCTAGCTCAATGGTAGAGCTCTCATTCTCTCCATTGAACAGGTCGTCGAAGTACTCTCGCCATCTACGCTTGATCTCTTCGTCCTTCACGAGGAGTTGATCCGCTCCGTCCTTTATGCATTTGACTTGGTTGACATCCTCGTCTTCCTTTCTCTCGTCTTCGCCATCTTATAGATGTCTCTTTCGCCTTCCTTCGTGTTTAGACGCTGGTAGAGGTCCTCATACGCCCGACCCCTTGCCTCGCTCACCGCTCACTTTGCCGCCTTCTTTGCCCCCTTGTATATCTCCATGTTGGTTGCGCTCCTGTCCAGGTATAGGCGTCTGAAACAGTCCTTCTTCTCCTTAATAGCCTTCTGGACCTCAACGTTCCACCACCAGGTATCCTTAGCATCCCTTCTACTTCCCCTGGTCACCGCAAACTCCTCTGATGCAATCTTCCGAATGCAAGTCGCCATCCTCATCCACATACTGTTTGCATCGCCTCCTTCCTCCCAAGGGCCCTCCTTAAAAACCCTCTCCTTAAAAGCTTGAGCTGCCTCTCCCTTTAATTTCCACCACTTTGTTCTAGCAACTTTTGGGCGCTTATCCCGCTGGACACGAATCCAAAAACGGAAGTCAGCCACCACCAGCTTATGTTGATAGACAACACTCTCTCCAGGTATCGCCTTACAATCAAGGAAAGCGCGTGTAGAAATAAAACAACAGAGATGCACCACGCGTGTTCAGTGCACCCAGGTCGCCCAGGAAAGTCCAGAAGTTCCGGCCCGTGCGTGAAAATCGGACATAATGGTCAGATTTGGTGGGTGGGGGAGGGGTTATTTAAGGGGTCTTCTTTCACAATGGTTCCCAAGTTTTGGAACCCATTTCTCTCCTCCATTTTTGACCTCCAAAGTTTTTCATTCTCTCAACCCCTCCAATAATTCTTGATCCTTCCGGTGGGAAAAGGGAGAGCAGATATAGATTTATATTTTCGCCAATAAATGTCTCTTCTTTTTTTTAGACCGTGGACCGTAGGGGAAACCCCCTACGGTATAACTTTTTCAATTAAATAAAATAATGGGTTACAAGAGAGTGATTTTTTACATCAGGGGAGTGGAGAGAGAGTACGGTCTAAAAAAGGGGTTAGTGGGAGAGGAAGAAAAACAAAAATTTGTGAGGGGAAGCCAATGGATGTAGATCTTGAGATTCATTTGTTGATTTCCTCCTAGTTCTTACTCTCGTATTGCTCCATATCATTTGTTACTTTGGTGGGATTTGGGAGTGAAGGTTTTGAGAATCTCATGTGTTCTTGCCATTACATAAGTTGCATCGGTTTGAATTCTTCATGTTGATTCGTCGAAATGAACTTTGAAAAATTTATTATTCTTGTGTTTTGGGGTGCCTAGAGCTTATTCCTCTTTGGTGCCCTAGACAGTTGGTGTTGTTGGTGTTGTCGCGCAGCTCAATCTTGGTGAGAAGTTTTGGGCAAGGTACGTGAGCCTCCAATTAAGCAGTGGAAAGTGCCCCAGACTAAGCCGTGAAATCTCCACCTTAGTCTATTTCCTCCAATTGATAACAACTCCAAAAAACATTGTTGGTCCGTTAAACGAGAACATTTTAGACTCTAACAGATTTGCTAGAAATCACCTTTCCAAACATTTACTTACTTGTTCGATAAAAGCTAGGTCTCTACCCTGTCTGAGTGTTTAGGATTTATTTTGGTGTGGCTAGAATGTTGTACAACCATTTTTCTCTCCTTTTCTTACTTTGATGTTTTCCTTGTAATTGTCTTTTACTCGTCTTAATGAAATGGAAGCAACTTTGCTACATTTCATAAAAAAGATTTACCTTTTTGTATTTCGATTTTTGGTATACTTATACTCCACGTAGATTTCAGATGATTTTTGTGTGTGTACTTCGAACTGCAAAAAACATTCACATACAAACGTTTGCCTATCTAACGAGGGCCGTGTATCGTGAGGAAAGGAAAATAAATGATCGTTGTGTCCCGTTTGCGCCATTTCTATGGGAGACTGCTCCATCAGTCGGGCTCGGGCCAGAGCACGCCCCCGCACGCTCGTCGCTCACGCCATCTAGACCTTGCGGGAGGTCGGTCTTCGGCTAAGGATTACCCGGGAGCTCCTTTCTACCGCTTTTTAGCGGCGATATCTTGTAGCGCCGCCTACATGCTTCCTTCCGTGGGCCGGCCCAAGCAATCTGCGTGCGAAAAAAACATTTCAATGCGTTCGTCGGCTTATTACTCCATACGCTGGACCTGCATGCATGCGAATCAGAAGAACCTAGCTAGCTTGCTCTTCTCACAATCCCTCACGAGCAGCGCCGGCCATTTTCTATTTTATTATACGTTAGACATGTAGTACATGCACATTTGGATCTATTTTTAAAATGGAACCATTTTTAAAATGGAAGCATTTTTAAATTTGGTACCATTTTGAAAATGGTACCATTTTTGAATTTGGAACCATTTTAATTTGGAACCATTTTAAATTCGGAACCATTTTCGAATTTGGAACCATTTTAATTTAGAACCATTTTAAATTCGTAACCATTTTTAAATTTGGAACCATTTTCAAAATGGAACCATTTTAAATTCGGAACCATTTTTAAATTTTTAACCATTTTAAAATTGGAACCATTTTCAAAATGGAACCGTTTTAAAAAATGAACAATTTTCAAATTCGGAACCATTTTTAAATTTGGAACCATTTTCAAAAATGGTACCATTTTAAAAAATGAAGAATTTTCAAATTTGGAACCATTTTTAATTTGAAATCACTTTAAATTCGGAATCATTTTTTAATTTGGAACCATTTTCAAAATAGAACCATTTTTAAATTTGGAACCATTTTTAAATTTAGAATCATTTTCAAAATGGAACCAATTTTCAAATTTGGAACCATTTTTAAATTTGGAACCATTTTAAATTTGGAACCATTTTTATATTTATAACCATTTTAAATATTAACAATTTTCAAACTTGGAACCATTTTTAATTCGGAACCATTTTCAAATATAGAACCATTTTTTAATTTGGAACCATTTTCAAATTTAAAACCATTTTTAAATTTGGAACCATTTTAAATTTGGAACCATTTTTAATTTGGACCATTTTAAAAATTAAAAAATTTAAAAAGAACGAAAAACAATAAGAAAAGAAAAAAGAAACGAAAACAAACCAGAAAAAAACGAAAAAGAAAAACATAAACATAAAAAAGAAACAGAAAAAAAACGAAAGAAAAGAAGTAAAGTCGCCCGATGGGCCGGCCCGCTAGAAGCTTCCCCGTTAACCGCGCTCGCCCTCGCCTCTAACGGGCGGCGTATAGGTTTCGCCGGATTACCCCCAATAATTCCCTTGGGTAGACGGGCCCGTGTCCTGGCCAGATGGCTCTGCGCGTAAGGCCCACCGACGAAAGCCCAGAAAAGGTCACATCAGCCCAAGGAATCCCTCGCCCTCGCCCTCGATGCTATAAAGTACCTCCGCCGCCTCCTCTCGCAAACCCTCTCTAAAACCCTAGCAATTAGGGTTCCTCCATTCCCCACCCTCTCCTCCTCGCCTCTACGCCGCCAGCCATCCATGGGCAAGTTGAGCAAGAAGTCCGCGGCTCCCGCCGCTGTCGAGCCGGCGGCCGTCGTACCTAAGGGGAAGGCCGGCAAGAAGCGCGAAGCGGAGGACGAGATCGAGAAGGCGGTGGCCGCCAAGAAGCAGAAGGCTGCGCCGGCAAAGCCCGTCCCCGTGACCAAGGAGGCCGCCAAGAAGGCCAAGAAGGCGCCGCCGCCCAAGAAGGCTGATAGCAGCAGCTCCGAGGAGGAGTCATCCGACGAGGAGGAAGAGGTATGGCTACCGTAGCCTTTTCCCCTTTTGCTGTTTGCCCTGTCTTTTGTTCACATATTGTTTGGTTATTGTTTCGTCGGTGAACACCAATATGTGTATCATTGGCTGATGTTCGGTGTGTTTATTAATAATTTCTAGACGTTTCATAGTTGCTGAGCAATAGAAGTGCTAAGTTAATCATATGCAAGCTAATTGTTCTGGTGTAGACAAACTATTTGCTCAGTAGTTGATAAAGAACACGCCTGTCAGTTTTCTCTAAATACTATTGCGGTGTAGTTATATTTTTAATTCTACCATATTGTGATGTGGTTTATATATGCAAGCTAATTGTTCTGCGTGTAACCATACTATTTTCTCATCTATTGATAATCAAAAACACCTATCAGTATAATAGTCTGTAAATATTACTGCGGTGTGGTTATATGGTTAATTCTATCATGTTAAGATGTGATTTATATGTGTTTGTCCACTTATGCTCCATGTTTGAGCTTGATCAGCAACTGAGCTCTATGGTATATCATGTATCTTTGCAGGTCAAGGTCCAGCCGAAGACTGCAAAGCCTGTCAAACAGGAGTCTTCTGATGACAGCAGCGATGACTCGTCCTCTGACGAGGTAGAACATCACTAGCCTAATTCATTGTTAATTTTTCAGTTGATGCGATGCTAGTTATCTACTCCTCCTGTTTACTCAGGAAACTGCAAAGAAGCCTACTGCTAAACCTGTGGCCCCAGCTGCCAGCAATGGTGCCAAGAAAGGCAAGCAGGAGAGCAGCTCCTCCAGTTCCGAGGATGAGTCTGATGAGGATGAGGTGAATGCTTCATCTTTTTTTTTTTTGCTTTGATGCTCTTAATTACTTTAACTTGTATCATCGTTATGAATTACACAGTTTTTTTTGCGCTTGATTAGTTTCATTTTTTTGTTCCATCATAACAATGCATTCCATTATTTTCTTTTCCAAATATATTTTTCGTGTGTTTCTATATTAGGATCTTTATGATTGTTTTTTGTCGTATTAAGACATGTCAAATTTAGATCTGATGCTCACTCAACTGTGTTGTTTTCCAGAAAACTGCTGCTCCAGTAAAGAAGCCATCAGCAAAAGAATCTGAAAGCTCTGAGAGTGACTCAGATGATGAGTCGGACGAAGAGGTTAGTGTTTGCTTACATGGTTTTAGTTCGTTCTATCTTTGTGCTTTAGTTAGTCTGAGGTATTGTTTGGTTTTAGGCTGTGCCCGTCAAGGCAAAGGCTCCTGCTGCTGCTACTAAGAAGGATGATTCTTCTGACACTTCTGAGTCAGAGAGTGAATCCGAGGATGAGGTACCTTATAAACTATGTCCCCATAGCCTCTGTCTGTTGCGCACTAGAATTTTATTAATATTTCTTCTAAACATCTTAGGATAAATCTAAGAAGGCTGCCCTAGCTGCCAAGATTACTCCTGCTGCTAAGAGGAAAGATGATTCCAGTGATTCCTCTGACAGTGATGATAGTGATGAAGAGCCACCCCAGAAGAAGCAGAAGGTTCTACTGCTGGATTTACTATTTATGTTATTGCTTCTTTTGAAGATTAGTGCTTCCATTGTTTACATGTTTATTATTGGTTCACAGGATGCTGTGAAGGTTGCACCCAAGTCTGTCAAGAAGGATAGTAGCAGTGATGAAGACAGTTCCGAGGATAGCTCTGATGATGAGTCTAAAAAAGTAAGCTGGAATTTCAATTTTTTTACGATGAGACAATCATTTTGTACAGTAATATGCTGTTTCCAGCTCGGACTTATGGTAAATGCTTTAGCAGGCAGGAAAGGCAGCAGAGAGCAGTGATTCTGAGGAAGAGAGCAGTGATGATGAAGAATCCGTTAAAACTCCAAAGAAGGTTGATTCTCATATGTTCCTGTGTCCCTTGATCTACTCTCTGATTTCTTCCGAATTGTAATGATTGTATAATAACATGTCGTTTTGTGGTACTCCACAGGAAGTTTCTACTGCTACAAAATCACAGAAGGAAGAGGTATAACATTTACACCTAGTCTTGATTTTTATCATCTCATGGACATATGAATGTAATATGATCTTTATTGCAGCCTAAAACTCCTGCTAGCAACCAAAGTCAGGCATCAGGGTCAAAGACCCTTTTTATGGGGAACATTCCATTCAATTGTGATGTTGAGCAAGTGTAAGTTCCTCCAGCAGAAGAAAAGGTTCTTTGATTCTTTGGACATTCATAATTGGTAATGCTTTCCTCTTTCTGTTTATAGGAAGCAATTTTTTGCTGATGTTGCTGAGGTTGTTGATGTACGTCTGGCTTGCCATGATGATGGCCATCCCAAAGGATTTGGTCATGTTCAGTTTGCCACGGCTGAAGATGCTGAGAAGGTAATTTTTGTTCTATTTTTGTCACTTTTAGTTTCTGTGAGGTTTATTATGTTCTTCTGCTGCGATGCTTTAGTTTCTATTAAATTGAGTTTTTGCAGACTGTTTTCAATTAATTTTTTGTCGAAAATTGTTTTTCTGTTAACTTAAAAGCCACATTGGTATTGATGGAGTCAATTACAAGTCTAGTTCCATTTGCTGCTTCAGTTCAATCCGCAGGAACATATATACAGTGCCTCAGCTGCTAGACCTAAAATTTTCTATTCTTTCAGGCCCTTAAGTTGAAGAATGGTGCAGATTTTAATGGTCGTGCTGTGAGACTTGACATGGCTGCTGAAAGAGGCGCAAGGTAATTTATCAAAATAAATATCTATGCTAATTTCTCTGCATGTTCTTTTCTTGCATTGAGCTAATTTTTGTGGAACTTAGGGATGGTGGATCTTTTGGGAAGCCTAGTGGAGGTCCCAGCCTATCAGTTTTCATCAAGGGTTTTAATACAGACCTACAGGAGGATGCTGTAATTTCTTATCTATTTTGTCTCACCCTATCCCTGGCAATTTTCTTGTCAACAACGTTCTAATTATTTGTTTCCCTTTGTGTAATTGTAGATCAAAGCCTCTCTCCAAGAACATTTCTCCAAATGTGGAGAGATCACACGTGTCTCAGTCCCGATGGATTATGATAGTGGTTCATGCAAAGGGTATGTTGGCAAACGTTTCAGCAAAGCGTGTTCAACAAACAAAATTACGCGTGGATTTAGCAAACAACTTGGAATCATCTATTGTCGATGCTTTCTGTATTTTGAAGTATTTTTTGTATACGTTTTGTGACCTTTGCAGCATAGCATACATGGATTTTACTGACGAGAGTTCCTTCAACAAAGCAATGGAGCTTACTGGGTCTGATCTTGGTGGCTGGAACTTATATGTGTCTGAGGCAAAGCCTAGGGAAAATTTTGGTGGTGGTCGTGGTCGTTCTGGTGGTAGAGATGGTGGCCGGGGATTTGGTGGCCGGTCTGGCGGCCGAGGATTTGGTGGCCGGTCTGGTGGCCGTGATGGTGGTGGTAGGTTTGGCCGTTCTGGTGGCCGAGATGGAGGTAGAAGAGGAGGAGGCCGTGGCTTTCAGAGCAGGCAGAGTGCTGGGACTGCTAGCGCAGGTGATATCTTGTTGTGTTGTATGGCAGATCTATTATTTTTTATTCGCATTAGCGTCATATTAGTTGTGGGTAACATATATATTTCTGATCTGATATATTCATCTTTGGCCTCAGGAAAGAAGACAACATTCGGGGATGATTAGAGACTGTTGAGCCAGAAACCTAGTCTATTGCAACATGGTTGTCTCAAAGACATTTTATCCCTTTTTTCCTTACTGTTTGGTGTTCGTACCAGTATCGTTGTCCTAGTGGACTAGTATCATTTTTGTCTGTAATATTGGCTTTTCTATGTTTGGGATGCAATGCCAGAATATATTATATACAATATGGTTGTCTGTGATGCAATGCCAGGATTTTACTACATAATATGTTGCAGCTACTTTTTTTTTTGCCTCTGATGATATGTTTCCTGGTATCTGAATTTTGTTTTTGGCTTGCTTGGTTCATCCTTTTCTGTGAGTTTATGATTGTATTTCTTGCACGGCAATTGAAGTTGTCTCCTGCTTAGGTCACAATATTCAATGTTACTGTTTCATTTTAGTTTGCTAAATGAATGTTACTGTTTCATTTTCGTTTGCTGAGTCATGTTCAATTCCCATGCCAATTTTCAAAGATATCCCTGGCGAACACAGCCCACCCTAGATCTTTATTATTGCATCATAACTCGACTGAAAGTCGTCGTTGTGATGAAGTGCCAACCTTCATCCGGCAACAGCTTGGAAGTGCAAACTACTTGACATTATCCAGCGTCAGCATCTTACCAGTAGTTTGCACTTTTTTTTTTTGAAACTGTGGGGCAAAGCTTTTGCCCCTTATATTAATTAAGGAGAAGCTTGCAAGAGCAAGTTTGATATCAACCGGACCAATATTACATAACGGAACTACTCTCGCGGCATTAAAGTACCCAAACACTTGGCGACAAACTGGCAATGTCAATGTACTTCAGTTTTAAAATAATTAAGGCGTTTCCGTGTCCCGGTGTGAAGACTTGGAAGATTCTTAAAACCTTGATCTGATTCATGGCTTTTTGCAAGTTTTTTTTTGTGGTGATACAAATTCAGTTTTACTTTTTTGCGAATGTGATACAAATTTAGTTCACAAGCAGCATAAGCTAATCCCACAATTAGGCAAACGATTACTCTGAGCATTGCTGAACACCGCCTTTGCGGATGGTCCAGAAAATTCGGCAGGCAACGGTGCTCACAAGAATCAAAGTTTCAAGGCACATCTGACAGTGCTAAGACGCGGGGGGGGGCATCTATCCTCTGTTTTTGGCCGCAGTAGGAAAATATAAAGGACAAGATATAAGAAAGGGGTGGCGTTTTTTCATGCATTATGTAGCTAGACAAGAGGATAAATCAGCTTCTCTCTCTCTCTCTCTCTCTCTGAAAAAACAGGATAAATCAGACAATTTAGATGAGCACATGTACTCGATATTGACAGTTTCTACGCTTGAGTGGGGTATGTCTGATGAGCATGAAGTTGGTGTCCATCAAGTTCATATCCTCTTTGAAAAAAATCTATAATAATCCATCGTATTTCATATAACATATGTATCAAAAGTCCCTGACAAAATCATGGATGTAAATATGTAATACAGGTAAACTATGTAAATCTGCAAAATTCTAAACTAGCAGTACGATGCAAAATTCCAACTTCAATATGAAGGTATGTAAATGTGCAAAATTCTAACTATATCTCAGCTACTGCCATTTCCCTTTGTAACAGAAAGCTTTTCTTCCTTTCCCGAATCTGCACTAGTGGCCTAGTAGCGATGATGGAAGACTTGGCTGGAGCTGCTTGTCCCGGGATCCGAATACTGAAACTGGCCGCAGTCGGAAAATATAAAGGACAAGATATAAGAAAGGGGTGGCGTTTTTTCATGCATTATGTAGCTAGACAAGAGGATAAATCAGCTTCTCTCTCTCTCTGAAAAAACAGGATAAATCAGACAATTTAGATGAGCACATGTACTCGATATTGACAGTTTCTACGCTTGAGTGGGGTATGTCTGATGAGCATGAAGTTGGTGTCCATCAAGTTCATATCCTCTTTGAAAAAAATCTATAATAATCCATCGTATTTCATATAACATATGTATCAAAAGTCCCTGACAAAATCATGGATGTAAATATGTAATACAGGTAAACTATGTAAATCTGCAAAATTCTAAACTAGCAGTACGATGCAAAATTCCAACTTCAATATGAAGGTATGTAAATGTGCAAAATTCTAACTATATCTCAGCTACTGCCATTTCCCTTTGTAACAGAAAGCTTTTCTTCCTTTCCCGAATCTGCACTAGTGGCCTAGTAGCGATGATGGAAGACTTGGCTGGAGCTGCTTGTCCCGGGATCCGAATACTGAAACTGGCCGCAGTCGGAAAATATAAAGGACAAGATATAAGAAAGGGGTGGCGTTTTTTCATGCATTATGCGGCACCATCTGCATCTGGAAGCCGGCGTCCTCCAGCTCGAGCTGCTGCGGCACGCGGGCGTCGTCGGACACGGAAGCATCATCATCGGGCGCGAGCGCGACCTGGTCACCGTCGGCGGGCAAACCCAGAGCCACCATCCTGTCGCCGGCGGCCCGCAGCGCGGCGTCGATGGTCTCGAGCACCTCCCGCGCCTCGTCCGGCTTCATGTCGTTGAGCGACGCTTCCCAATCCGCGAGCGCGCGGGGGCGCGCCCTGGCGAGCTTCGCCCTCTCCTTTCCCAGCTCGGTCTCGAGGTAGCTCCGGTGCGTGTGCCGTGCCCGCGCGTCCGGCTTGACGGGGGCGCCGCGGTACCTGTCGATGACGCCCTCGTCCGACTCCCACAGGAGCGGGGCCTCGGCGCCGGCGCCGGTGGCGGGGGCGCAGACGAGCGCGACCTTGACGTCGCAGAGGATGGCGAGCTCCGACGCCTTCTTCTGGAGCGCCTGGGTCTTCTTGGCGTACGGCGTGGCGCGCGGCATTGTTGCGTGGCAATGGCGGTGCCTTGCTTTGCTGCTGCTCCTCTGATCAGAATCAGATCTCCTGATTTGCTATTGCTAGTAGCTCGTTGCGGCTCTCCCGGCGGCGAGGCGGCTGGTATATATAGATACGCGTGAGATCGATCTTGTCTGCGGCGGAGCTGGACGCGGACTCGTCCGTCTCTCCCGAACACGGCGCGGTGCCTAGCTAGCTGCTAGGCGGAGGGAGTAGGCACTAGGCCTATTAGGCGCCGCCGCGACCTGGCATTAAGCAAATGATGATGCTGTAGGCTGCTGCTAGCTGAGGAGTTTAATTCCACGTCAGATGCGATTAAAACGCAACCGTGATTAACCAAAAAGGAAGGCGCTGGCAGCAGCCTACAGCATCATCATTTGCTATTTACCAGAACGCGGCGGTGATTCCGACTTGAGGTAGGCACAATTAATGCGAGATCTTTGCTTTCCCTACGGTGCTGCTGTGTCCGAGAGAGACGCGGCGGTTGCTCCGCTGGCTGCGTAAACAGAGCGCAGTATTGCGGGGATTTCCGTACACGCTGGATTGGATTGGGCGAAGGCTTGTTGGAAACATGATCTTTTACAACCCCACCTTTTTAACTACCCTGCCCAAATTAAGGACCTATGGATTCCTGGTTAAAAAGTTTGGAAATAAATACTCCCTCCGTTCGGAAAAGGATGTCACAAAAATGGTATATCTATAGTTCATTTTCTGAACGGAGGGAGTATGTTATTTTCTCCTGCAATAGCTGATAAAATAATTCACACTCCGATTATTTGTACTGCTGGCCAAGACATTCTTGTTTGGAAGCTAATTCCTACAGGTCTGTTCTCTTCCAAAAGTGCATACAAACATAGCTTTGTCAATCTTCAGCTTCCTTCAAGACAAAGACCAAAACCCGTGCCACCGCAGATTATAGCATTACTCAACCAGGTATGGAAAGAGAAGCATATGGCTCCGAGAGTCCAAACTTTCGCTTGGAGACTTCTGAGAAATGCACTTGCTACAGGTAAAAGGGCAGGGGCTTACTCAAAGTATATTGATGAAAATTGCACTACTTGTGGAAATACTGAAGATGAAATGCATTTTTTTTCTTATGCCCTTTTGCAAAAGCAGCTTGGTATAGTTTCCCATGGTTTATTAAAACCGATTTCATTGCCCAACATAATAGTTCAGTTCCACAAATGATCCAAGCCCTTCTCACTTCCAATCACTCACAAATAAATGTTGTCTCATTGTATACCTTCCTATGGTGTATTTGGAAATCTCGGAACGACAATCGCTTTTGCAGGAGTACTAGGTCTCCTTCCCAGGTATTTGCAGCAGCAACGGCGATCATGCAAGGAGCTAATCTGGAGGTTGCAGCTCTGTCTCCGGACTACAGAGTAGTCAACTCGCCTGAAACTGACAGGGCTGTGCCAGTGCCAACTCTTTCGCAAAGACAAGATCACTTGACAATGCAATCCATACCGGCTCCTGGGAGAACAATCACAGACATCTCCTGTTTTTCAGGTCCTATCGTCTATACAGATGCAGCTTGGAATCCAGGACTTGAAGGTCAGCCTTCGGTAGCGGGAATAGGTATATTTATACAATTTGCAGGTGATCGACAATGCTCGAAGCTATGTATCTCGGCTGTCTCTCCACCAGCAACGTCGGCTATCCAGGCCGAAGCTTTTAGCATGATGTTAGCATACAGGATTGCGGAGCTGCTTCATATTCAGCAGGGCACATTTCTGACGGACAATGCGATTCTGGCAACAGCTATGGCGGCCAGCAAGCCCATTCTTGCTCCAGGTCATTGGACTATAAGACCCCAGCTTGCATGCATAACAACTTCTTCAGCCTTTGATGCTACAAGAATTTATCATATCAACAGGACCTACAACTTCCGAGCACATCATCAAGCTAGATTAGCTATCAAAACTCAAAACTCTCCTTCGAGATTCAAATGTCTAGGTTCAGGCAATGGCTCTTGCCTTAATGCAGCACTGTTCGCTCTGTCTTCTGCATTGCAATGTAAGGTTGTACATGTACGATGTTGCTAATCAATGAAATGTTGTTTGTTCAAAAA
This sequence comes from Poa pratensis, assembly GCA_947311845.1. Classification (NCBI taxonomy): domain Eukaryota; kingdom Viridiplantae; phylum Streptophyta; class Magnoliopsida; order Poales; family Poaceae; genus Poa; species Poa pratensis. Next base: position 39,931,746 of record CAMZMU010000078.1, read on the forward strand.
AAATCTTTTATGTCGAGTCGTGTTCAGATTTGAGGTTCATCCCCAATCTTTGTTCCAAGTCTAGCGTCTAAGAGCATCTCCATCGAGTCACCGATAATGCGTCCGGTACCCTAAAAATTTGTCCGTTGTCTACGTGTTGACACATGTCCGGTTCGTTTGGGTCTACTGACCCAACGGTGTCTCCTGTTTTAAAACTGAACACTAAACAAACATCTCGAATTTCATTCGGAATTTAGACATATTATAATAAAACTTAAGCAAAAAAAAACCGTAACACCCAATCTAGGTCTACGTCCACGTCAGGAGAGGACTCGCTGGATTCAGCCTCGCCAGTGTTCGATGTTGGGCCGATGAGGCGAGAGGGGCCAACCTCACCGCCGCAGCTTCGATCGCCAACTGGTGCCTCTCCACCGCTGTTGTGCGCCTCGCCCCCAACTCGCACTTTCCACAACCCGGCGCTCTATATCTAGCTCCACCTCTTGGCGTATTTCTCTTCGTCGTTGCTTCGCGTGCAACTCGGTGGTGCGCCTCCACGTTCAAGCGAGCAACGTCATCTGCCTACACCCACTCGCATTGAAGCACCAACAAATATTGTCGCTCGCCGGCCATTAGCTCATGGGAAGGCGCGCGACTGTGGTCGGCGGAGCATTGGTATAGTAGATGTAGATCCAATTTGTATGACACGCACCCCCCCCCCCCTATCTAGCACGCCAACTGTCAAAGAATTTGTTTTATAATCCCACAAAAATCTCACTTTCAACGATCGAAAGAGATTTTATTTGTTTGAAGGAGGCTCGGGTAAACAGGTAAGGATCAATATGATGATGAAGTTCTCTCAAATTTAATTGATGATGGGTTCACAAAATCGTACAATGGTTTTACACGATGGACCTAGTCAGGTCCATAGGTGCACCCGTATGAATATTGGGTTTTCAATGGCTATGGAGTCTAGAAAACCTAGAGCTTCAAGACTTGGGCATCTATGATAAAGATGATCTTTCAGATGACTGTATTCTGGTACATATAGGTGTCGCTAAGGGCGTGTTTGGTAGACTGTCCCAACTCAGATATTCTCCCCCCATACGTCATTTTGCTGTTTGTTAGCCCGGCTTGTGCACTTTGGGCCATGCCCACCTCGCCCGGAAATGCCTCTCAGCCCTGCCGAGAAGAGAAGCTCAGATCGAGCTTCGCAACTCAGCAGGGCCGAGTCCATCCCGAAAACGCCTCTCGGCCCGCGAGGGGTCACCGTCCCGCACCCCACAATCTCTCCATTCCCCTCGCACCCCATCTCTCCATTTCTCTCTCCCTCTCGCCCGTCAACTTCTCCGGCCCCGACCCAGCTCTCCATGCCGCCCCTCCCTCGAGCTCCTCACCGGCAGCATAGCAGGCGGCAACCCACGCCGCATCTCCCGACCTCCCGGCGGCGACGCGTGGAAAGGACTATCTCACGACTCCCAGCAGCCTCCCGTGGACGAGGACCATCACGGCCTCCCGGCGGCGGCGGCGGAGGAGGACCAGCTGGGCCTCCCGGCGGCGGCACGTGGAGTAGATGGGGGCGGCCTCCCGGCGGTGGCGCATGGAGTAGGATGGGGCGGCCTCCCGGCGGCGGCGCAAGGAGTAGGTGGAGCTCGGCCTCTTGGCTCGGAGCAGCCGAGCAGGTTGCAGGCGACGCCGCCTTTCCCGGCCTCGTCCACCGCGCGCGGAATATGAGTGGCACGACCTCCCGGCGGCGGCGCGTGGAGGAGGACCAGCTCGGCTTCCCGACGGCGGCGTCAAAGCCAGAGCCCAACAACCCCATGGACCTGATTGCTTTGAAATTTTCTATTCCAGGGACTTGTTTGCTTTTTTAAAATATCGACATGGCCCAGCTCATACGGGACACCAAACAATGTCTCGGCTCAGCTCGGTTTACCTCATACAAGCTACCAAACAAAACGCAGTTAAACAATTTTGTATGGAGTCAGCTTGGCTGTGCTCAGCTTGTATGGGTTAAGAGAGACCATACGGACTACCAAACACACCCTAAGAGTCTCCATCTTGCACACTAGGATTTTGATGCGTCATGCATGTAAAGTTGATCTTGTAACCTTCCATCAATTTACCTATGGCTTGGGATCCTTCAGGCCTTGTTCGGTTGTCTGGGAACTAACCCCCACGTGGAACTGACCCGCACGGGGGTTGGGTGATCCACGTCTGTCCACCCAAATCCCTTCGCGGATTGAATCACTTCAACCTCTGAATCCCCTAGTCTGGTGTACTGTTCGGTTATTCCCCCTTGAACAGCAGTTAGTGCAACATGCAGATTTTATGTGAGCAACGACACCAGTAGCATAAGTAAACAAATACATGTAGCCATCCAATCCATTATGCGTACACAGACCATATGCATCACGCGTACACACACAAGCTACTACACAGTTTTTTTTTGAACTGAGTTAGATTTTACCTTAAACCCTCCGGATTACAAATGCTCCTCATCACGACCCAGCGCGAGCTCCTGCGTTCATATGCCCTGGCCATCTCCGCCTCCTCGATGCGGCGACGGCGTTCCTCCATCTGCTCGCGGCGTCGCTGGCCGCGACGCTCGCTTTCCGCCGAGAGGAAGTCGCGATGACGCAGGAGCTCGCGCTCCTCCGGCGTCTCGCGGTTGCCCGCCTTGCTTGGCGGCCGATCTGCTGGTGGCGAGTTGGGAGAGGGGAGAAGCGGTGGTGTGGGGAGAGGAGGGCTGCGACGCGCCGGGTTTTAAAGACGGCCGGAGGAGCGGGGTTGGGTGGCCTACATTAACGCGGTCACCGGTTCGCCTGGCCACGCATTGACGCCGACGACGCGTGCGCAGGGCGCCGCCGCGGGTAGCCGCTGCGACTGCAGCACACGTCGTTTCCGTCTGCGCCATGGGAACGGGCGCGGTGTTATTGCGAGGCGTCGCTTCGCTATTGCGAGGCGTGATGACAGGCAAGCCGCCGTCTCGTCGCCATTAAACGCGGCGCAACGGCCTCCTGTCAAGCCCAAGTTAACACGGGCGGGGCGCTGTGCGTATGACGGGCGGGCCAGCCCTGTCAGAAGCATGTCCGCACCCATGTCCGGCACCCTCGAGAGGACCTCCAAATTTGGAGGCCTCTTTGGGGGTGCCGTCTCAGGGGCCTCCAAATTTGGAGGCCTCTTCGGGGGTGCCGGACACGATTTTGCTCGGGGCGACCCTTTGGGGTGCCGCTGGTGGCGTTTTTAGGCGTCCGGACCCCCAATGGGTCTTTGGGGGTCATTTGGAGGCCCCCGGTGGAGATGCTCTAAAGCTCCCTCCCTCTCTCCTTGTGAGTCCTTGTGCCCACAGGTGTAGCGGCGCCTCGTCCAACGTCCAGGTGAGCACGCCGTGATTTGCTCCTCCGACAAGCCCGAATGCAGAGCAAGCTTGCCATGGTCGCGAGCTCAATCGAACAGGGTGCCGTCTCTAGCTTATCTCACTTGCTGGCTTACAAGCTACGCTTCTCATGGAGCTCACCTTAGGAAAAATATTCTAACCCAGATCAATCGCAAAATACTACTAGCAGCTAGTCCATCCGTTCCAAATTAGACGACTTCCATTTGTCCACGTGCGGATGTATCTAGACATGTTACAAGTATAGATACATCCGTCTGTCATCTAATTTGAAACGGAGGGAGTAGTAGACAAGTTCAGGCTGCATGGTCTGCCGTTGGGGTGGTGGGAGCGGCGCCCGGGTAAATAAATCTGCCTCAACTCTACTCCCACACCGGTGTTGTTCTTCATGGCGGCGTCTCGGAGTTGGTGGCACTGTGTGCTTGCCGATCTTTTAGATCGGTGGCTGTAGGGTTCATGGATGGTGTCGGCGAGGCGGCGGCGGCGACTCCATCAGATGGGTTTTTCCTCCTGCTCTATCCCCGTTGTTGTGGCGTTGTCTCCGGCGCCATGGTAGAGCAGAGAGGATGCGTCCAGGAGTACGTGCAGACGGTGGTCTGCACTGGTGACAGCTGGAAGATGGTGCACCTTGTGGTGGGTTCGTGGTTGGAGGCTGACGGTTCTGGTTCCCTACTCCGACATCGTCGTGCGGGGGTGTCAGTGCTGAAGTTCGATGGCGTGTCCGGGGTCGTGTTGCCCCGGTCTGATTCTTTCGACGACAATGATTTGTCCTACGGCAAACTACGTAGGAGGTCCGAAAAGCTGATGATCAGCGATGGAGCCGCGTCGAGCTCGGGTGAAGAGGTGATCTGTCTATTTTTTCTCTGGTGGCTGCTACGGTGGTGCCGAAGAAGATGGATAGGCGTCGGTTTGTCTCATAGGTTTACCCTATCTTTCCAGATCTGTAATATCAGTATATACATACTTTGTATCTCGTATTTTATTTATCAATGAGAATCGTATTACCATGCAAAAAAGGCTGAGCGAAGAGGATAAGTCATTTTTTTAGAACTGGATAAGGCATAGCTGCTTTGTAGAAAAGGAAGAAACGGAGTTATCTCGGCCGGTCCCAAATCCAGCCCCGGCCCAAAATCCAATTCCAAGGGTCCGTCTCCCGTTTGCCTCACGCGTGCGAAGCTCGCGCTCGCTGCCACATAGCGTCGTAGGAGTATCGGACGCATTTTGTCGTATGTATAGCAGCGCTCTTAACATAACGAGACAACTAGCATCAGTAGTACAAGAGCTCATGATGAAAATGCCAAGGCATTGCTACCTCTCTCACTTTTCAGATTATATCCCCTTCTTTACAATGGTCAACACTTAGCAAACAACCCGGACATCATAAAACTACAAAGAAACAACAACCTAATCTGGATTGACACACACACACCCCTCACAACAACTTGAATGGACAATAATCCCTCCAATTTCCTATACACTACCCAAAATACCTCACCAAAAGAACTTAGTCACCTACTGAAATCAATACAATCCTATTGTTAGAGAAAGAAGCACCACCTAACCCGGAGACCTGGCATCATCCCCGTCTGAATCGAAGTCACCGGAGCTCCTTGAGCCAGAATCTGCAAACAATTTAAAGGGTCACACAACAGGTCACGCAGAAATCAGCAAATTGGGGGCAGAACACACATCCTCCATCATACCACTCGATGAAGATGAGCCGCTCTCAGACCCACTCGAGCTGCTCGCCCCCTGGGCAACTTTCTCAATCTCTACAGACTGGTAATTTTCTGCTGGCATCTCATCACCAATATCCACATACTCATCAATCATTTCAGCCTCTGAAGATCTCTTCTCTGGCACATCAGTCTCCTGCACAAAAGAAGACTACGGAAGAACACAATTCAGCATTGCTCAACCATAGGAAAGAACTAAGCACATTTTGTCGTCCCAATGCCTTACCGATTCTCCAATGTCAACCACCGTAGGAGAATCCACATCCACCGTCACCATATCATCCTCAACAGGAATAACAGGAGCCATTACGGCACCACCATTCATCACTGCAGTGTGTTGACTCTTTTTCAGGACCTTCTTGCAATTGACCACGAATCGATCAAGTTCCCACAGCGTCTCAACATCCATTTCATCGAAATCAAGCTCAATAACATCCCCCCTCAGCGCTGGATCAGTACTCCTCTTCTGCATAATCTGCAGCACATTCCCCATCTTCTCCTCGGGCAAGCTCTCAATCTCCACCCTCAGCTTCTGCTTCTCCTCCTCGCTCATCTCCCTCTTATTGGGCTCCCTCGCCTTGGGTTTCGGCCTCTTCCCAACACCCTGCATCCTCAGCGGCTCCTGCAAAAGCAGAGGCGCCAGCGTCGCCTGCACCGGCACATGTACCAGCGGCTGCCGCGGTGGCGAAAAATCCAGCGGCATTGTCGACTCGCACTCCTGTTCGAACCAGGAAACGGCCTCCTGGTACAACCCTTCGAAGTTAGCAAGGAGGTTGCCGGCGGATCTGTGGACCTCGTGCCCAACAGGGTTGTAGCGCAGGGCATTGTTGAAAGTGAGCCGGACGTCAGCCGCGAAGGCCTCGTGGGAGGGGTACCTCCCCGCCGCGAGGCCCGCCTTCACGGTGCCGAGATCCATGGGGCTCCGGATGACGGCGTGGTAGTCGTGCAGCTTGAACTTCTCGACGTCCACGGGCCTGTTGAACCAGACGCAATTCCTCTGCTTCCGGAGCTTGGTGAGGATCAGCGCGCACCGATCCAGCATCGCCTCCCGCAGCTGCGGCGGCGGCTGCTGGTTGTCCTCCCATGAGTCGATGTTGGAGAGGAGGGCGCGGACGCGGCCGAGCTCGCCGGTGAGCCGCGCGCGTAATTGCCGGGCCTCCCTGCGGGACAGCGACGAGGGGCGGATTATAACGCGGCCCGACGGCGAGGGCTCCGGCGCGGCTGGGCGCGGCGGCGGCGGCGGGATGGTGTGGTTAGGGTTTGGGTGGCGCCTGTGGTTAGGGTTAGAGGGTTTGGGCATGCGGGGGACGCGGGCGTCGCCGCCCCAATGGTGGTGGTGGTGGTGGACCTCATTCCGGCCGGCGAGCACGGCGGAGGTCATCGCCGGCGGCGGCGCGCGCCCGCGATCTCACGATCTCCGGCGGGAGGAGGCCATGGCATCCGCGTCGGGAAATGGGCTTGGCGGGCTATCGGGTTGGGAAACTTTGGGGGATTCCGGTGTTGGGACGGGAGGAGAGGAGGGGAATGGGTGGGCTTTTATTAGCGGCGGGACGTGCCCGCAGGGGTCGCGGGCAGGATCGGGGCCGTCGGTTCCACGTTGAACGGTCGAGATTGGCTACAGGTGCCAGCCGAGCGTGGAGGGCCTGGGATGCCGGTTGTCGCCACGTGTCGCGTATCGGAGAGTAGGCGCGGCTTTTTTGCTTGGGAAATCGCTACGTGCACGCGCAGGATTGAGTGGTTGATAGCGCGGATGGCCCTCTGACATGTGGGGTGGATCCATGTCGACAGTGAGGGTCCCTGATTTGTGGGTAGATTACGGGGTTCGCGTGGGAGTTTCGGATTTGAGTTCCTTGGCGCGAGCTCTCAGCCTCACGAATTGTGTGCGTCTCACGAGTTGCTCGCTTTTGCGATTTTCTGCGGACGGGAGATTACCATTTCGCAAATACATCCCTGAGCAGTAATATAATTGCAGTGAGTTAGTGACCCACTCCGCTAAATTCATCCGAGTACGAAAGAGAACTTTCGACATTTTAAACTTTTAAAATATAAAAAACATCCTACTTTTATATGAGCCACTAATGATTTCCCTGTTGGAAAACCATGCTGAAAAAATTATCTTGCATAATGGCAGTATCTAGTCTTAGCTAGATCAGGGCTTCCAAGTTCACTCGGAAAAAGAAATAATACTTTTGTTTTAAGATGAAAAGAAAAGAATACTAGACCTGCTGAAAAAATTATCTTGCATAATGTAGACGGCGGAAAGAACTCATTGGAAATAATATCTCTTCCTGTGATAAGTTTTTTGATGTTTTTGATATTTGTCATGATCAAGATTGTTTTGTTAGGGAAGCTATGAATAGACACTTTGCTCTCATTTATCTTACAAGAAACCAGCTTGGAGATTTACCGGGACAGTGCAAAGATATTATAATTTGTTTGACTTCTTCACAGTTCTCTGATCATTATGGTAAAGTGTCACGTTACGTTAATAAAAATGGTAGTTTATCTACAGAACATGTATATAAAATGCTTGAAAAGTCTTTTCCGGGGCTAACTACACGTGGATTTGGTATGCTAATTCCTTTGAAACTCAAACTTTTCATGTGGCAGTTGTTTTAGAATGTTGTGTTGACTAGGGATAACATGAAAAAAAATGAATTTCTCTGGTTCTACCTAGTGCTCCTTTTGCAAACAGAATGAGTCTAATAATCATCTATTTTTCAATGTACAGTTGCTCGCGTTGTGTGTGTGTGTGTGTGTGTGTGTGTGTGTGTGTGTGTGTGTGTGTGTGTGTGTGTGTGTGTGTGTGTGTGTGTGTGTGTGTGTTGGGGGGAGGGGGATGGTAATATTCTAGGTACAAGGTTTTGTCCAAATAATTTCTGGCAGGCTTTTGCCTAATTTCATGCATTTCTTGTGCATAGCGATGATGTGTTCATGGTTGGCATATTTTTTGTTTATTGCGCAATCTGAAAAGTGCAACCAAGTGACTTACGACGATCATAAGATGAGGACTCCTTGCCAAATAATCTTTCATGTTTCTTCTCTGCTTACTTGCTGGACAAGTTTAATAAGGAGCAAAACAAGGAATTGCTGAATTTTAGGGGCTACCAAGATGCTGGAATGTTGCAGTCTCAAGGTCCCAGGAGCACCACATTTTCTTCTCATCCTGGTGTGGTGACTACAAAAAACTGATGATCTTCTTTTGCTGATGTTGGTGTGAGAATGTGTCGACTCTTGGGTGATGCGCTCATTATTCTTTTGATTATGCTTTTTCTTGGGCCTGTCTGGTGTGGTTTCTTTGGTGAAGCCTGCTAGTTTGGTCTTTGTTGGTTCTAGTAGATATTATAGTCTTTGACTCTTGTTCGATGGCTTGTAATAATGTTTGCAAATTTTTTGTGTTATGGTAACAGGGTTTTTTCCTGTAGTGGGTACTCAACGACAGGTACTCGTAGTGGTTTCATGTTACCACACCAACCCACTTCCTTGTTGTTCCTAACCACTCTTCACAGTTACTGTTGTGAAGTGGCTATTTTCATTAGTGAACTGGGAAAGGGTGGAAACCCGTCTGAAAAAACAGTGGGTACTCAACGACAGGTACTCGTAGTGGTTTCATGTTACCACACCAACCCACTTCCTTGTTGTTCATAACCTCTTCACAGTTACTGTTGTGAAGTGGCTATTTTCATTAGTGAACTGGGAAAGGGTGGAAACCCGTCTGAAAAAAACAGACATACTTTATACCTCCCGTAGTACACATCACGCTTATAGCTAGAGTTGCAATTTGATCTCACTCGCAAAATTTATATTTCATATATCAACTGTGCGTACAAAATTTGTTCTCTTACGTAATTACTCTCAAATCATTATCATGTTTGCATTTCTAAATATACCAACACAAAATGGATGCCCCTATTAAATCAGACTTGCATATTATTTTCATTCAAAACATGGAGCCAGGGTTCAAACATAACATGCATCACAATAGTAGAAGAGTTTAATTACACCTAACCTATCTGACTTATATATTTAACAGATAGTTCTTATGCCTGGTATTCTAACCTAATCTATGAAAGCATGTCATGACATTCGTTGCCTACTGCCTAGGTGAGCTTCAATGTTGTTTAGTGTGACGCCCCAAAATCGATACCATGCGAATTTCAGCAATCCCGCCAAAACCCGCATAATAACGATCTTAGGACGCCCACCAGACATAACGTGCACGCCGAAACATGCGCGTTATGTGGGTGGAATTGTGATAACATTACAACAGTTCACGAAAGAATCCGCAACAACAACAGAAAGAGATTATATATACAAGAACGACTCAAACGAGTCAAGAAACAACTGATACATTACAAAGATACAAATCACAGCAAAAAAAAACTAGTGTCCGTCTACGGACAAGATACAAATTGGACTAAGAGTCCTGAAGATAACCATGGCGTCCAATCCCTGCCCAGGCCGAGCCGGAGGGATCCCCAAGCTAACGTCATCAGACTTCAAACCTGTTGACTGTTCAGTGCAAAACAGCCCAAAAAGATTGGGTCAGGTAATGGAATTTACCTGGCAAGCAAAGCACACTTGAAACCAATACAAAGGCTCCCAAAATATAAGGGTTGGTGGACTGAAGTAGCAGCACTAAGCCATCTACAGAAGACACGCTACAACTTTCGTCTATAAGACAGGGATAAGAAAGCGAGTAAAGAACCAACTAGATACTAACACCAAACATAACCCAGCCGATTATCACTCACTCGATTAACCCACGAGTAAGCAATCCAAAGGCACTCACACAGCGAAGCAAGTTTAAGTGTTATCATTATTAGATGTACGGCTCCTAATCTTGTTAGCCAGCATCTTCACCAAGTTGTCCATAACCGCAGACATGGCTTTTCGAAAAGATTTAACCCTGCAGAGGTGCACTATTGTTTAACCCCACGCATCGAAATTGCCGCGGAGCGATCGACACGACCTTTCACTTCTCTTCGGCCAAGTCCAGGGAACCACCTAGCTAGGATCTTACCCGCATCAAGAGTCCGGCCGAGGCTCTGACACAGACCCAACCGTTGTGTGACACAACCTTCCCAGGCCTCCTCTAGGGTAGCTACCCGGTTGGGTGGTGCCCACAAACCTATAATTGTACGCACATCGGTTAAGTACCATCATCATCATCAACATCAACATCTTCACCGGCAAGAAAGGGGATGTGCGTACGCCAAATGGAAAGCCCGAACTACTTGCGGCGCCCTGGACAAGGCTTCAGATCGGGTCACGGGTCGAGGGGAGTCCCATTGGGTCCCACATGTGGACAGCGCGCTCAAACTTGGATCCACGGACAAGAACTACAGCGACACCAGAAGGACCAAAAACCTCAAAGGGCCTCCTCCCGGTGCCTTATCTTAAGGTAACAATCGTCCCATAACAGAAAGTAAAACAGGTAGCCACTTACCAGGGCTTCGAAGATACAAGTAATAACAAGAACATAAAGGTAACAAGCTAAGCATGCGCTACGACTCGCAAGGCCAAGAAGGTAAACAAACAACAGGGTGATAGGATGTGGAGGTGGGTCTATATCATAGCAGCAGGGTAAACATGAATAGGATCGCACAAGCATCGTAACATAAGGATAGCAAAGATCAACGGCAAGGATGAAAGATAATGCATTGGGAACAAGAGAACATTGCTTGCCTGAGAACACGGTAGAGGAAGCAGAACTTGTCGTTGCTCACATCATCTCAACGTCTTATCCACGAAGAACCAACAAACACTGGAAGACGCAAAAGATGCAACACTTACTACTACGGCAAAAGATCCAGCATGTTCAGAAGATGATGCATGACATGGCAAGATGCAACTTAAGCCAAATTAAGCGGAACCGGGATTCCGACAATTAATATTAAGCTTCAAATTATTTATCTACCCATCAATATTAAATGTTGATTAACAGGTTTAATCAAGGCATGGGTGATCTACACAAATTAAATGAAGTCGGGACATTTATCGAATATTTCCGCACACTCCATATTTAATTATTAGATGAATTGCTAATTACCCACAACCCAAGATGCAATGCAACACATGCATGAAAGATTTGATATGCACAAGATATATGACATTCTATAAAATAGGTATATAGGTATAGGCTCGGGTTTGGGTTCGCACGTCGGATCGGGGAACTCCGGGGGTCAAAGCTAGAATCTTCGGGTCGTCGAGGAAGTAGTCGAAGTCGGGGAAGTAGTCATCGCCGAACCGGAACATCGTCGTTTGTCGGTGTCATGGAAGTAGTAAAGTAGTTGTACTCGGGTCGTCGTTGTACGGGGCACCGGTCTTGTCGGCGGTGTTCGGTTCTCGGTCTTCACGGACACGCACGAAGGCGGCCAAACACAAAGCGAACAAAGGTGGAGTCACGAGGCGAAGATCTTGTCGACGGTCTGGGTACACGGCACAGTGATGTCTTGTCGGCGGTCGGGGTACACGGCGCCGGTGGCGGTCTTGTCGTCGGTCATCGGGCACGGCCGAGGTTCACGGAGTCGAACTTGTCAGCGGTCGGGGACACGGAGAACTTGTCACGGTCGTCGTCGTTCACGGTTCATCGTCGTGGCGGTTCTTGTCATCGGTCGGGGTTCACGGCGTCGATCTTGTCGGCGGTCACAGACACGGGGAACATGGACACGGACACCGGAAGGAACCCGGCGCACACGGACATGGGCACCGGAAAGACGGGCACACGGGCGCGTACGACAACTCGGACACGGACGAGGGCGGCAACACGTCAACGGCACGTGAACACCGGGAGGACGCGCACGGGCGCACACACGGCATCACCTCGACGGGTTGACAGAAGCGGACAAAGCACGGTGCCGGAGTTTCTTGCGGGCAAACCAGCAAACACCTTGTGGGCGAGGCCGGGGCGCTGCCGGAGAGACACAGAGGAAACGTCGAGGACAACAGCCGGAAGGAGCAGGGCCGCGTCGAGCACGTCAGGGCGACGGGCTCAGGGAAGGCAGCGCCAGGTTGAGGCGCATACGCACGGCAGAGCAGAGGAGCAGCACTGTGCCGGCGTCGGGCGCGAGGAGGAGGCGGAGCAGGGGCGACGGACCAGGGCGGAGTGGCCGGAGGAGGGCGGCTCGGGGCCGGAGCAGAGGAAGGGAAGCTCGGGGTTGGGTGTGGGGCGTCGCGTGCGGGAGCTCTCCCGTGCGTGCAGTGTTGAAGAAGAAGAAAAGGGAGGAGAGAGAGTGGATAAGGCCAAGGACCTGGATGCAAAAAAGGAAAAGGAAAAAGGAGGTGGAAGGACCCGGACGCGGAAAAAAAAGGAGGAGGGTGGCTGCAAGATGCATGGAGGTAGAATTTTCCAGGGGGAAACCCTAGGGTTTGGCTTAGGTGGGCTTTGGGCCGGAAGTGGCCAGGTTGGGCTGCTCTCTCTCTCCCTCAAACATTTTCATTTTGCAAAACCTTTTCACAAAACATATTTCGGAACGGCGTCGAACAAAAGAAAAGGAGGGGAATATTTCGAGACAACAAAATAGGGTTTAGCAAAATAATTTTATTGTCAAATTAATGCAATGCTGATGATGCATGATGTCATGATGATGCAAAAAATGAAAACAGACAAATCTAATTGGGGAAAAAATCCCGGGACGTTACAGACGACACCACTAACAAGGGATCGCGCCCCCGCGATCCACCCCAAGACAACAGGAAGAGAGGGATAAACTATCGAGTCTTCGTGCTCCACACTGAACTTCTCAACACCACTAACAAGAGATTGTAACTCCATCTTCAACTTGTCGACACCACTAACAAGAGATTGTTGCTCAACTCGAAGGCGTCTTCAAAAGATCGAACCTAGTAGGTTAAAAAGGCAAGAGATCGTCCACCCACGTTGGATCCTAAAACTTGGAAAGATGGATAAGAGAGAAGACTCCAAAACAAATAAGGTAAGAGGTGTCGGGGATGTAACCCCGGGTACCCCAGAGTTGGTGGTTTTATTGAGTTATTAGAGGAAACAGTAAAGAAATAATTGTAAGATAAAGAAAAAGGAGAAAAAAACGTCCATCGGCCCCAAACTTAAGCCTACCCCTAAGCATCTGTTGTTCCATACGACGACAAGAGGAGAAATAGAATAGAGGTAAGAAGTAAACAAGAATCCTATTGAGATATTTCCAAATATAGTTTTAGGCAAAATAGTTTTTGACACTCTACAAACAACGACCGTTAGCGAGGTTATCCTACAGGCTTTGCGGACCCGCTGCTTCGATAACCATTTGTATCGAAACAACCTAGGGTTTCGGAAACCTGGCTCTGATACCACTTTGTGACGCCCCAAAATCGATACCATGCGAATTTCAGCGATCCCGCCAAAACCCGCATAATAACGATCTTAGGACGCCCACCAGACATAACGTGCACGCCGAAACATGCGCGTTATGTGGGTGGAATTGTGATAACATTACAACAGTTCACGAAAGAATCCGCAACAACAACAGAAAGAGATTATATATACAAGAACGACTCAAACGAGTCAAGAAACAACTGATACATTACAAAGATACAAATCACAGCGAAAGAAAACTAGCGTCCGTCTACGGACAAGATACAAATTGGACTAAGAGTCCTGAAGATAACCATGGCGTCCAATCCCTGCACAGGCCGAGCCGGAGGGATCCCCAAGCTAACGTCGTCAGACTTCAAACCTGTTGACTGTTTAGTGCAAAACAGTCCAAAAAGATTGGGTCAGGTAATGGAATTTACCTGGCAAGCAAAGCACACTTGAAACCAATACAAAGGCTCCCAAAATATAAGGGTTGGTGGACTGAAGCAGCAGCACTAAGCCATCTACAGAAGACACGCTACAACTTTCGTCTATAAGATAGGGATAAGAAAGCGAGTAAAGAACCAACTAGATACTAACACCAAACATAACCCAGCCGATTATCACTCACTCGATTAACCCACGAGTAAGCAATCCAAAGGCACTCACACAGCGAAGCAAGTTTAAGTGTTATCATTATTAGATGTACGGCTCCTAATCTTGTTAGCCAGCATCTTCACCAAGTTGTCCATAACCGCGGACGTGGCTTTTCGAAAAGATTTAACCCTGCAGGGGTGCACCATAGTTTAACCACACGCATCGAAATTGCCGCGGAGCGATTGACACGACCTTTCACTTCTCTTCGGCCAAGTCCAGGGAACCACCTAGCTAGGATCTTACCCGCATCAAGAGTCCGGCCGAGGCTCCGACACAGACCCAACCGTTGTGTGACACAACCTTCCCAGGCCTCCTCTAGGGTAGCTACCCGGTTGGGTGGTGCCCACAAACCTATAATTGTACGCACATCGGTTAAGTACCATCATCATCATCAACATCAACATCTTCACCGGCAAGAAAGGGGATGTGCGTACGCCAAATGGAAAGCCCGAACTACTTGCGGCGCCCTGGACAAGGCTTCGGATCGGGTCACGGGTCGAGGGGAGTCCCATTGGGTCCCACATGTGGACAGCGCGCTCAAACTTGGATCCACGGACAAGAACTACAGCGACACCAGAAGGACCAAAAACCTCAAAGGGCCTCCTCCCGGTGCCTTATCTTAAGGTAACAATCGTCCCATAACAGAAAGTAAAACAGGTAGCCACTTACCAGGGCTTCGAAGATACAAGTAATAACAAGAACATAAAGGTAACAACCTAAGCATGCGCTACGACTCGCAAGGCCAAGAAGGTAAACAAACAACAGGGTGATAGGATGTGGAGGTGGGGCTATATCATGGCAGCAGGGTAAACATGAATAGGATTGCACAAGCATCGTAACATAAGGATAGCAAAGATCAACGGCAAGGATGAAAGACAATGCATTGGGAACAAGAGAACATTGCTTGCCTGAGAACACGGTAGAGGAAGCAGAACTTGTCGTTGCTCACATCATCTCAACATCTTATCCGCGAAGAACCAACAAACACTGGAAGACGCAAAAGATGCAACACTTACTACTACGCAAAAGACGCACGGCGCCGGCGTCGGGCGCGAGGAGGAGGCGGAGCAGGGGCGACGGACAAGGGCGAAGTGGCCGGAGGAGGGCGGCTCGGGGCCGGAGCAGAGGAAGGGAATCTCGGGGTTGGGTGCGGGGCGTCGCGTGCGGGAGCTCTCCCGTGCGTGCAGTGTTGAAGAAGAAGAAAAGGGAGGAGAGAGAGAGTGGATAAGGCCAAGGACCTAGATGCAAAAAAGGAAAAGGAAAAAGGAGGTGGAAGGACCCGGACGTGAAAAAAGGAGGAGGATGGCTGCAAGATGCAGGGGGTGGAGGTAGAAGTTTCCAGGGGGAAACCCTAGGGTTTCGCTTAGGTGGGCTTTGGGCCGGAAGTGGCCAGGTTGGGGTGCTCTCTCTCTCCCTCAAACATTTTTATTTTGCAAAACCTTTTCACAAAACATATTTCGGAACGGCGTCGGGCAAAACCTTTATCAAAATAATTTTATTGTCAAATTAATGCAATGCTGATGATGCATGATGTCATGATGATGCGAAAAAGAAAAACAGACAAATCTAATTGGGGAAAAAAATCCCGGGACGTTACATTTAGTGTTGTACATCAAAAAAAATTATTATCGCATTTAATGTTGAAGTACATATCTTATATCTTAGTTTGGAAGTTAAAGAGTGTTTTTAAAGCAATTTTATAAAATATGTGTCGAACTGAGTTTAAAATTAGGTGGTCACAACACCAATATATAGAGTTGGGACAATGCACGTCAATATAAAATAAGTCATGACAAGTGATAAAACTTATGCCATCATCATTCCTAGAGCCACCAATTTGGTTCAAGGTTGTGGGCTGAGTAATGGTGACAAGTACAACATCACAAATTATGATTCAAATCTGGTACTACCTTTAAGTATCCGCTCGCACGACTTAGTGAAGCTATGTGAGATTGTGGCAGTCAAACATTACATGTTTGATCATGTTTATGACTGTTTGGGTAGAAAAGCATTTGAACATTACGATGACCGCGGTGTCCATATCCAAAAAAAGAAAACTATCATGCATGCCGTGCGGTCGATTTGATTGATGAGATCAAATTTGTTCCGCTTGTCATTCTCATTGTCCAAAACCAAATCATTGGACAAACTTAGTTCATAGTTGCTACGTACAATCAAGAGAGAATCAAACTCTTTTCATGTTCGACCATTTCTGGAAACAACTACAAAAACCAAATCGTACCAGCTACCGACGTCACACGTAGTCACCTATGCCACCCCAACCACACTAACCTTCCGTTTTTTTACAAATATGACCACCTGCCCAATAAAATTGTCTTGTTTTGTCAAAAATGGCCCTATCGGGACGTGGAAAAATCAACGCGTGTTTTCCTGACAGCTGAGGTGGCGGATAGTTACTTCCCGCCATTACATTTGGCGGAAAGACAAATATTGGTTTCTGAGTCGGCGTAAAATGGTGCAACGGATGCTTTTCTAAACAACACAAAGTTACTTCCCGCCAGTCCAGGTGGCACAAAGTCATTCCCGCCATTACAGTTCGTGGAAAAAAACTTTGTGCCACTTGGGTTGGCGGGAAGACACATGCCGCTTTCTCCACGTCCTGTCAGGGCCATTTTTGACACGAAAAATTCGATGGGGGCTATTTTTGACAATTTTACTGAGCAGGTGGTCATATTTGTAAAAAAAGTCCTGACCTTCCAAGCTCGAGGGCTACAATCTAGGACTATGTGAAAACATCTTTCACGCAAGGCCTACCACAGAAAGGCCCTAATCTCCCGTCCTCTTGGCTCGCGCAAGCCAGAAAAGAAAACAAAAGGAAAAGCGAAAAGTCTAGAGAAGGACGAGGTGATGCTAGTTGGGAGACGGAAGTGGAGCGGATTGCAAAAACGGACCCGCGGGCCCTGATGTGCCTCGAGCGGGACGCAAGAGCAGGTGCCATGCGTGTAAATAATCCTTTTGCTCGTCATCGTGAGTTCGTGACATCGTCTCTCGCCGTCATGTCTTTATTGATGCATTTCTTTATTTGCTTTGGTAGTGAGATGAAGGTTGCGTCATTTTGGATACGGAGCACTCCAACTGCAGCTCGGGTTCCAACTGTGAATAAAGTTCGATCCATTCTTCTAGTCCATGTTCTCTGCAAAATCAGGAAGAGGAGATTACATAAAGAAATTTATTTCGCACGGGAGTGCATGCATGCTTTCAGGTTGTTTTTAACCGGTCCTATCTTTAACAGAGGAAAGCTGGTGAACCTCCCAAACAAGGCACTCATTCCGTTTACGGATTACAAAGATGGTTTCCACCGAGTCTGTCTTGGTCTCTCGTGTTGAAGAATAAGGAGTTCAGAACATGCCCTGGCTAGCTAAGATACGGCACGCACCTGATCTGCGTCGCGGACAACGACCTTTGCCATTGCCGGACGAGCTGCCTCTAGTGGGCAGGCACCGGTTGCTATAAACACTTCAGGGAGATTGGGGAATGTTTCCAAGACATCTTGTCACGGTCTCACACGGATCATCATCATCATAGTCTCGATTTACAGCAGTAGAAAGGGATTTGAAGGGAAATTAGGGGATCTGGGAGAGACGAAAAGCAGTTCGAGGTTCGGGAGAGAGACCAGGATACAATTCAACTCATAGAAATTACATGCCCCTGCCCGTAGGCCAGATGCCGGTATTTAACTCTTCAACGAAGGAAGCTTCTTCTGGGCCCACTTGTCGGTCTTGCGTCACCCACCCGATGGCACCCTCTTGGCTGACGTCGTGTCCATGTCCTGGGTCACGACATTCCCCTCCTCTTGAAGAACTGCTTGTCCCCAAGCAGCTGCATTCGGATAGCGCCGCGCCAAGTCAGCTGGATTTCCCAAGATGTCAGCTCCGGTGGTAGACCACGCCAGCGAATCCGAACTCGAGAAGCAGTGGCCCCCGCATGCCGCACATAAGCATGCTCCACAATCTGGAGAGGCTCCACAGAGACATCAGAAAGCGAAGCAAGAGATGTCAGAGACGCACTTACAGGAGTATGAGGAGGAATATGTCGTTTCAGCTGGGATACATGCACCACAGGGTGAACCTGACTTGTCGGTGGTAATTCCAGCTTGTCTGCCACTTCCCAACTCGCTTCAGAATCTTATAAGGGCCAAAGAAACGGAAAGCCAACTTCTGATTTCCTCTAGCCTCAACAGATTGCTGGATATAAGGCTGTCGCTTGAGGTACACCATATCCCCAACCTGGAAGCTGCGTTCACTGCGGTTTTTGTCTGCTTGATGCTTCATTCTCTGTTGTGCGCGCAGAAGATGCTGTCTGATCACATCACACATAGTAGAGCGCTCCTTGAGCCAAGTTTCTAGATCAGCCGAGGCACAATCTTCCACTGAAATACCCAAAGTACGAGGAGGATAGCCAAAGAGGACTTCGAATGGAGTACGACCCAAAGCAAATGAAAGGACATATTGTACCAGTACTCGGCGAGAGGTAGCCACGAAGCCCACTTTTTTGGACATGAGTGTACCATGCAACGAAGAAAACCTTCGAGACATTGATTCAGACATTCCGTCTGACCATCAGTTTGTGAGTGGTGTGCTGAACTCATGTGCAGAGTACTGTCAGCTAGACGAAACAACTCCTGCCATAACCTGCTTGTGAATATGCGATCTCGATCCGAGATTATCATGCCTGGCATTCCATGCAATCGGTAGACATGGTTCATAATTCTTGTGCCACTTTGAAGGCCGTGAAGGGGTGTTTCATTGGAATGAAATGACAATACTTAGAGAACTTGTCAATCACCACTAGGATCACATTGTAGTTGTTGGAAAGAGGAAGTCCTTCCACAAAATCCATGCAAATGACTTCCCAGGCTGATGTAGGAACTGGCAATGGCTGCAACAGACCTGGTGTCTTCACATGTTCTCCTTTTGCTTGCTGACACACTACACAACTTGCCACAAACTGTTTAATGGAGTCCTTCATCTTTGGCCAGGCGAGAAATATCGTTTCA
This sequence comes from Poa pratensis, assembly GCA_947311845.1. Classification (NCBI taxonomy): domain Eukaryota; kingdom Viridiplantae; phylum Streptophyta; class Magnoliopsida; order Poales; family Poaceae; genus Poa; species Poa pratensis. The sequence goes on from CAMZMU010000078.1 coordinate 39,950,840, forward strand.
CTCGATGATAAGTAGCCAAAACTCCCGAGTGGCCTCCCATCCCACTGCTATGGAGTGCTTGCAAAATGTGTTGTTGTGCCAGTGTATTATTTCCCACCCATACTCTAGATTTGTAACGGATAATGCCATCTTGGAGAGAAAACCCTTTGTCATTCGTTTTGTTCACACTAAGCTCTGTCAACAATTGTCTGGCTTGGGCATCATCTTCATATCCTTCATGCAAATTACTGAGCCATGATGGCATTGCTGTGGATACCGACACTGCTGCTACCGGATGTTCCTGCCTTGATAACCCATCAGCTGCAGTGTTTGTGGATCCTTTCTTATACACAATTTTAAATTGCAAACCCATGAGTTTCACAAAGGCTTTGTGTTGCAAAGGAGTATGTAGACGTTGTTCGGTGAGATGCATCAGGCTTTGGTGATCCGTGTGGATCTCAAACTCCTTGTGCTGCAAGTATGGCCTCCATCTCTCAATTGCAAACAGGATTGCCAAACACTCTTTTTCATAGGCAGATAAGGCCTGGTTTTTAGGACACAAGGCTTTGCTGAGATACGCCACCGGATGCCCCTTTTGTATCAACACAGCTCCAATGCCTGTATTTGATGCATCTGTCTCCAGAATGAACTTGTCTTGGAAATTTGGCAACGCCAAAACTGGAGCAGAAACCATTGCTTGCTTGAGTAGTTTAAATGCCTCTTGCTAGGCTGGACCCCAAACAAACATCACTCCTTTCTTTAAAAGCTATGTCAACGGCTGAGCAATTGTTGCATAAAACTGGATGTACTTTCTGTAATAACCTGTGAGTCCCAAGATTCCTCTAAGACTTTTCAGGTTAGTAGGAACTGGCCAGTTAAGAACCGCTTGAATCTTGGACTTGTCAGTGGCTACTCCATTTGGTCCAATCACATGTCCTAGGTACTCCAATTCTCGTAATGCAAACACACATTTGCTCTGTTTGATGAAGAAATTATGTTGCTTCAACAGCTGGAACACTTCTCGAAGATGTGTAACATGCTCCTGTAATGAAGGACTGTACACAAGAATCTCATCGATGAAAACAAACACTATCTTTCGCAAACATGGTGCTAAGATTTGGTTCATAGTGCTCTAAAAGGTTGCAGGAGCAGATGTGAGCCCAAATGGCATCACCAGAAACTCATACCAACCTTGATGTGTGTGAAAAGCCGTTTTGTGTTCTTCTCCTTCAGCTAGTCGTATTTGATAATACCTAGAGTGAAGATCTAACTTGGAGAAAACTTTGGCTCCTGACAGCTCGTCTAACAGTTCATCTATTACTGGTAGTGGGTGTTTGTTCTTGATTGTCAGTTCATTCAACTGCCTATAATCCACACAGAATCGCCATTCTCCATCTTTCTTGCGTACCAGCAACACGGGAGATGCAAAAGGACTGGTACTGCGCTGAATAATGCCACTGCACAACATATCATACACCTGCCTTTCTATTTCATTTTTCTGTTCGGGTGTATATCGATAAGGTCTGGATTTCACGGGCTGAGCCCCATGAACCAATGGTATTTGATGATCTTGTTCTCTACGAGGTGGCAGGGTGGTTGGTTTGGCAAATAGCTCCTGAAATTCAGTGAGCAACTCTGCAATCAGAGGTGGTACTTCTGTGACATTGTTTTCCCCTGCCACTGCTTCATCCACAGCCAGAATAGTGTCACAAGAACCTCCAGTGATTTGCACCACATGAGTAAGAGCACCCCTGCGCATCATTCCACACAACTTGTGAGCCGAGACTTGCTTGCACTTGGGTTTCGTGTTTTGCACCCCATGTAAAGTAATCCTGCATCCTTGATGATTAAAACGCAGGATATGGCGTTTCCAGTGCACCCACATAGGACTGAACCTATCCAGCCAATCCTTTCCTAGGATCATGTCATAGCAACCGAGCGAGAGAACATTGTAGTGTGCTGAAAAGTATGCCCCTGCATTGCCCATTCGAAATCCTGCACAAAGCTTGTACACTGCACTGGAGAGCCATCCGCAATCGTGAACTTGACTGGTTGCATTTCTCTAGCATCACACTGAAGTTGTTCTGCCATTTGTTGACTGATGAAAGAAGATGCACTGCCTGAATCAAGGAGAATGAGCACCTGCTGCTTGCCCACACCTCCCAACAGTCGAATAGTACTCTTAGGTTTGCTACCTTCACTCCCCTGTTTTGTGTTTTCTTCCGGGGCCTTCTCTGCTGCCAACATATTGAGATCCTCACCTCCCGACTCCGTTTCAGTGTCATCTTGAAGGAAAGCTTTACTTCTTGGTAAAATATCCATCAATTCCTCAATGATATGCAGAGGAATTTTCTCTGGACATTTATGTGTTTTGCTCCACTTTTCTCCAAAAGTAAAACACAGACCCTTCGCTCGCCGATAAGCCTTCAGAGTATCCAACTTTTCCTCCCATTTGCTAGTGTCTTGCTTCTTCCCTTCATCAGATTTATATGACTTGTCCTTGCTGGTACGATCAGAACGATGAGTTGTTCTGTAAGTCTTGTCGTAGGAAGCCTTTGCTGATGACTCCATTTGCTCTTCCTGTAACAGAGCCAAAAGAGCAACAGTATCCAATTCCTTTGGTAATTGCAACCGAATTACCGAGCGTAATTCCGGTTTTAAACCCTCTATAAACTCATCAATGAAAAAACTCTCATCTAAAGCAGGATTATACAAAAGCAACTGATTACGAAGCTTTTCAAAATGTTCAATGTACTCTGCTACAGACCCAAGTTGCTTTAGCTGTCTCAATTGTCTACGATATTGAGCATATTTATTTTTTCCAAATTTTTCATGAACTAAACGATACATTTCACCCCACTCCTCCACTTTTCCCTTGACCTCCACATTGTGGAGCCAAAGTGCAGCAGTGCCTCTGAAATTCAGAGGCGCATACCGAGTCTGCAAACCCGGTGAGATGTGGTACAGATCAAAATAAGTTTCACACTTCTGCTGCCATAGCATCGGATTTTCCCCATCAAACTTAGGGAAATCCATTTTCGGTATAGAATGACCACCAGATCGGCCTCGAAAATCCGTGCGCCCATGGTAATCTCCATGATCATCATGTACAGGAATAACCGGAAGCTGGGTATGAGAGTACTGAGTGGTACCTGCTCCCGGGAGTGCTGCAGGGTCCCAAGGACACCCGGAGCATCACCCCGGCGGAGATGTGCATCGCCGTGGCCTTGTGGCCCGAAGCCCTGGCTCGCCGCAGATGGGCGCGGCAGTGCGGCTTCTCGCGCCGTAGCCGATGGTTGGCCAGGCGCAACATCCGTCCCCGCCGCCTGATGCAGATCCGTGCCGTCCGACACCACCGCATTGCCCGGTGTCCGGAGCGGTGCGGTCGCTTGCTCCAATCTCGCCTCCAGCAGATCGACGCGTTTGGCACTATGCGCGAGCTTCTCCTGGAGCTCATCGACCTTCGAGTCCATGGAGGTCATGCGGTCCAGCATATGCTTCATCAACGCCTCCAGATCCGCGTTCTGTGCGGACAAATCCCCCATCGAGCGCGTCACGTTCTCCTCGAACTGACCTTGGGCGCATCGGGGAGCCAGTGCGATCAGCAATCAAATCGGAGCGAATTCGCCAATCGTGGGTGTTCACAGAGGGAAACTTTGCGCGGATCAAAGACTAATCGCACCCAACGACCAGGAGAAAAAAAATTCTCGTGAATTCGCGTCGATCTTCGATTCCTCGTAGCTAGCGTCCTGTCTCTTGATACCAATTTTCACGGTCTCACACGGATCATCATCATCATAGTCTTGATTTACAGCAGGAGAAAGGGATTCGAGAGGGAAATTAGGGGATCTGAGAGAGACGGAAAGGGATTCGAGAGGGAAATTAGGGGATCTGGGAGAGACGGAGGTTCGGGAGAGAGATCAGGATACAATTCAACTCATAGAAATTACATGCCCCTGCCCGTAGGCCAGGTGCCGGTATTTAACTCTTCAACGAGGGAAGCTTCTCCCGGGCCCACTTGTCGGTCTTGCATCACCCACCCGATGGCACCCTCTTGGCTGACGTCGTGTCCATGTCCTGGGTCACGACACATCTCTTCTCCCCAGCCGTCTAGCTTGCCCTGCTTTGTGCTTTGCTCCGCACAGCAAAAGCAGATGGCGATCTTGATCTGGGAAGGACAGGTACATGTGCCCGCTGCAGCCCTTGTGCCTAGAAGAGCAGCATGATTTTCCCCTGATTATCACACTCATTTCTACTCTCATTCATCCTCTCGTGTGTGCATACAAGATGGTCGCAGCGATGCATATACAGTGACTCTTGTGTTGTCGTTTCAGGGTCTCGACAGCTCGCTCATGTTGCCCTCTGGATGCTCAAAGAGGAATGTGGTGCCCTCTCAGGAACGTTTTATAGGTTCGAGAACTGACTTCTTCTGCAAAAAGCTACCGCAACATTACTGCGTTCCAAACAGAAGCCAAGCATGGATCGCCAATGCACCTACAGGTTGATGCAGAACAGAGGAATGATTGTTTAGTTCGGACTGATATCTGATTGAAGTGCGATGAAACTGGAATGCATATACACATCTTTACCTAATAATACAACCGCTAAGACTTTTCGCGGTTTGGTGTGTCGCTGGATTTGCTTTGCCCCTAAAGTTGTCAATAATTAGGCCTCCTTTGGATCACAGGAATTTCAAAGGCTTTTCACGGGATTTCAATCCTAAGGATTGTTTCCTCTGGAACGTGTTTGGATCAAAGGATTGAGACCCTGAAATTCCTGAGGATTGGGTTCCTAAGGTGCTCATTCCGGAGGATTCTAAACATTAGGTCTCGGCTCTAGGAAATATTCCTGGCGGGAAAGAGAGCATGCCCGCTGAGCTCTCGCGGCAAAATAGGCAGCGCTGATTCGTTGCCTGGCAGGCAGAAAATAGCACACATCCTTGTGTACTGTTCATGTAGATGTTTGAATGCCCAAATCCAAGAAGAATTAGTATTTTAATGCATGGAATTCCTCTACTATTCTTATGGTGCAGCCAAAGGCTCTTTTTTTCAATTCCTGTGGTTTGCCGTTCCATAGGATTGGAGTTGTCATCCACCCAAATCTTTTACTTTTCCTATTCCTTTGCTTTCAGAATCCTATAATCCAAAGAAGCCCTTACCCACCTATGCCACCCATAAGTAAAAAAAAAAAAGTTCGGTATGTCTTATATTTTCTTTCTCCGGATCCCCCCGAATCAGGAAAAAAACACACCCGTAGGCCTCATGGTCTCTTTCCTTATTTTCTGATCGTGAAACCAATTCAAACATGAGTATCGTGATCAAATTCTTATGGTCTCTTTCCTTATTTCTGACCGTGAAACCAATTCAAACATGAATATCATGATCAAATTCGAGTCGGCCTCTTCTTTCGTTCTATGAGAGGAGCGATCAATTGCCCGATCGAAATCAAGCGTTCCAAAAGCTATCAGGCGCGCGAGCTAGCGATTCGACGAGATTAACTATGGCGGAGACCATGGCGGACAGAAGCAAGGTCAACGAGATTGTGGGCTCCTACCCGCACCCAGCCATCCGAGTGCCGTCAAATCAGGTTTTGTCGTTGGGTTTAATCAAATCGCACATCTTTCTTCTTAAGGATTGAAGCTTTTGGTTCACGGCAATGGAGTTTGTGGTGTCTGTAATGGACACGATGTTTCGGCCGCTCAAAATCTACTTTTCTCGAAGGTTCAGTTACTTAATGTCCTCCCGCAACTATATGAGGCGCTCGGCCACGACATGGACGAACTCAGGAGCAAGCGCGGCGTCAAGAGCCTGGTGAACACCGCCGAGCGCGTGCGTCGCCAAGCTCGAGCACGCCGCCACGCAGATTGACAACAATTTACCAGGCGCGCCTGCTGCTCCCGCCCGACCACGCGGCCGGCGACAGGTAGCTGGGTCCCAATCTCCACGATGTAGAAGAAGTGTCTTCGCTAACACAGTCAAATACTCACTCCGTACTCAAATAAGTGGACATCTAGAAATTTTAAGACAAATTATGGAGAGGAGTAGAAAATGCATTGGGAAAATGCAAGTCACCATCTCTCTCCTATTTAATTACCCAACCTCCAATGAGCTAAGTGCATGTAGAAAAATAGTTGCATGTTATTGAGCTTGATTCCCGTGCGTTGAGAGATAATCATTATTATCTACTTTTAAATGCATTGGGAAGGTAGAAGTACACTCTTTTGTGGAAAAAATCAAATGCTAAACGTCTACTTATTTGAGGACGGAGGGAGTAGTACTGTGCAAAGTTCGAATTCCCGACAGGATTACTGTGAGGAAGGGAGGTTTGCAAATCGTGAACGATCTCAGCACACCATTTATTTCGTGCCATGGGCGCATGGACGCACTCGTGTTTCAGAACTTCAGATCAAATGTTAAGATCATAGAAGGCTGTGCATGTCAAATATGGGGATTTCTAATTAATAAGCCATTAAGACTAGCTGGTTCGTTGTAATGGTGGATATTTTTGATAGATCTAAGTTGCTCTTCAGGTTCTGTACCTGTAGTCTTGTTGTGCCAAGAAGGATGGAAAAAATGGACCAAAATGAGAGAAAATGACGGCCTTCATGATTTGTGCTGCCGCATGCCAATGTCAATGCTTGGGGTCTAATTTGATCGACAAAAAAAACAGCATCATAGGATTTTTTTTTTTTGAGAACACAGTACAACACAGACGCTCACAAATACGCACGTACACTCACCCCTATGAACGCACACACGCACACCCTACCCCTATGAGCACCTCTGAAGGACTGAGCCGGCAGATCTTGAGGTTGACGAAGTCACCACAGGCGCCTCGCTGTTGACGGGCACGTCACCTACCACTGAAAGAATAGCGCCGGATAAACCTGGAATAAATCCAGGTAAATGCAAACGCCCATGCCAAGTCTAGGACTTGAACCTGGGTGGGCGATCCGGTGTTCAAGGAGTGCTTGATCAAACGAGCACGATGCTGGCATCCCGACTCCTAACTTAGCGATTTATCCACCTTCCTCTTCATCCAATCCCTGACGACTCTAGGGGAGGCGAAGGTTCGTGGAGTGCGTGAGGTGGCACGCATTGCACATGTAACACGAAAATGTAACAGGTGGAAGGCTGTGGCGACTGGCAACGCACCCGACCACGGAGCTCCACATAGATGTGTTGAAGCTGGCTACGTTTTGTGACACACCGTGAATGTATCACCAAGAACTTACATTATGGTGCATCTGTGAGAAGATTTTTCTCTCCCATTGTAACGCACGGTCATGTTTCCTAGTGACGAAATATGTCGTAGCCCCGCTATATAAATATAGCAACCTCCCGATACAACTAACATAATTGCAATGCTGAGTCGGCAGCAAACAAACACCCAAAGAAAAGAAAAGAAAGAACAAAATGGAGACATAGGTGAATTGACTAAATGACGGAGACCCGAAACCGCTGCGCCCTCTCCGCTAAGTACCACCACACTCCTAACACCGAAGCGACGAGTATCAAGCAACACCCTCAAGAGGGAAAATCACTGCTGCCCGGACCAACATGGTCCTAGGGTTTCCCCCGGTATAGAGGAAGCGGACGAAGGGTAGCCACGACACCCTTCAGGAAGGAAAGACGTCATCCGGAGGCGACACCGCGTCGGTGTCAGATGAACCGACAAGGATTTCTCCCGAAAACCCCCCTCCACAACCTCGGACGATCCGTTGCACAGGAGCCCCGCGAGGACGAGCCTCGACACCACCAGACTAGCCGCCCACCAACAAGCGCCACACCGATTCCGAGTCCGCCATCGTCGTCTCACCGAAGTAGCCGTCACGAGGTCTACACGACGGAAGCGAGGAGAGGAATGAACCGTGGTCAGCGGAACCGCGACCGCGCGGGAGGGAACAACCTCCACCGCCGAGGACGGTAGTCGACCGGACGCGGCTGCAGAGCACACCAGTCCCCGTCAGGTCCGGCCGGGTCCCGGGTCCAGGGACCCGTAAAGCCCCCACGGGGCACACCAATCCTAATAGGGTCCGGCCGGGCCCAAATCGGGCCCGTGAAGCTCGCCGCCACGCTACAACAAGCCGGCCGCCGTCGCCGCTGTCCCCTGCATCCTCAGCGTCAACTCTACCTGCAGAACGAGCCTCAGCTTGGGCTGGCCCGCCCAAACCCAGATCTCCAATCTGGGCCGCAAGGCCCGGTCAGCCCTCACCTCCGCTCATCGACACCACTGCACCACGCCGCCCCGCGAGCACGTGAGCGTCGCCGCCGTCGCACCACCTCCCGACCGTCGCCGGACCACTGCCGCCCTGGGAGCACCGTCGCCGGGAGGGGAAGAGCCTCGACCCTGCCTCAACGGCGCGGGGAAGAACACACCGCCGGCGCCGGCGCCACCGGGGCCACGCCCGGCTGCCCCTGCCGGCGGCGGCGACGGGAGAGAGAGAGAGAGAGGGGGGAGGGGGCTGAGCCGGGAGAGAGAGAGGGGCGCGCCGCCGCCTCGGGGGCGACGGTCGCGTGAGAGGGGCGAGGCATGTTTCCTAGTTCAGACTTAAGATAGTTGTCCCCACAATTACGGAGAGATAGCTTGAAAAAACTTAGATAGTCGAACCCTTAATGTAATACTTGTTGGAATAATCTTGCCTTAATATGTGCGTGAGTCTAATTAGGAAATAGGATTTGTTTATTCGACAAGGTGAAAGTGCATGTGTTGCCCCATGCGTGGTTTTGGTAATTAATGACAATCCTGAGATATACTTGTAGATCTTGTCCATAGGAAAAGATTGGAGTTCATGTGTTGGACTCTAGAAGATTTCATCATGACCAAGGTTCCATCCTAGGGTTTATATGAAGAATGGTCATGTGAAGAGTTGAGCTTATTGCAAGCATGGCTTGGAAAAGAAGATTGAGTGAACTTCATGTTTATCTCCAAGCCATCATCTATATCAAGAAAAGAAGATGAAGTACAAGTGGATTCATGAAGACGGAGTTTAGCAAGACTCTCCCATAATGGTGTATGGGGGAGTATTTGGAGAAGTCTTCATCAAGCATGTGCTAGCAAGCACAATTAAGAAAGGTGTTCCAACTTGAGAGAGTCAAGATCGCCATCATCGAGCTCAAGTGGAATGCGCAAGGCAAAGGTATGATCTTGATAGGCTTTCTATTTTACCGGTCTCGTGGTGTTAGTGGGAGACCGGGTTATAGGATAGACGGCGTACTATCAAGAAGGGCTCTCAAGTGAGTAACTTGATCGCACCTTTGTGGAGAGCTCAAACCTTTGCATATTTGGCATATCATCTTTCTTGGTTCTTATTTGGCTTTTATCCATGTGAGAATTTAGAGCTTGTGTTCATCTCCATGCCAAGCTCTAGTTCATCAAAAACGGATTTCATATGATCATCTTGTGATGTTTTTGATATTAGAGGTTTTACCGGTTTGTCTTTTGAAGAGAGGTCAAACTCTCCTCTTGTGTTCTCCTCCTCACATGATGGACTATGATGTGCATATGCTTAATCTTGTAGAGCTTGTGAGTATCTTCTAACAAGCCCAAGATCATAGAAAACGGAGTCCGGATGAGAAACATATTGCGGTTTTGGTTTGGAGGTTTTATCGGTTGTTCTTTTATCGAGAGTTCTAACCTTTCCCCATTTGGTTTTATCCTCCATTGTTGGACTATGATGTTTCTCTGCATGATCTCGTAAAGCTCTTCGTTGCGATTCCAACGAGCCCAAGAACATCGAAAACGGAGTCCGGATGATCAAGATATGTTCATTTTCGTGTTGGACCTTTTTCTGTTTTTTGTAGGCCGGCCCCCAGGCCAGCCCAGGCCGGCCCCAGGGCCGGCGGGCTCTGTTGGGCGCCCAGCCTTCAGCCCAGCCTAGGCCAGCTGTAGGGCCGGCCGGCTCTGTGAGGCTCCCGGCCTCCTGCCCAGCCTAGGCCGGCCTGCAGGCCGGTCCTCGCGATTTTTGGCCCCAACGGGCAGATTCCTGCTGCCCTTTTAAGGGGTCTTCTTCTCCCAAGAGACCCCAACTTTGCTAGCTTGTTCTTCCTCCTTTCTCCACCATTGTTGACATTTGGAAAAGCTTGCATACCTCTCAATCCCTCCCATGATTCTTGCTTATATTTGAGGGAAAGTGAGAGGTGATCTTGATCTACATATTTACCGATCCATCTCTCCTCTAAGTGAGGGAAACCTTGTAGATCTTGATCTTGGAGTTCTTGGTGCATCTCCTCTTTGTTCCTCCTCTCTTATTCCCCCATAAGCATTTGTTGCTTTGTTGGAATTTGAGAGTGAAGGATTTGAGCACTTGTGCTCTTGCCTTTTGCATTTGGTGCATCGGTGTGCTCTCCACGAGGATTCGTGGAAGTTGAAAGCGTGTGAACTTGTTACTCTTGGGTCTTTGGGCCCTAGACGCCTTTGTGGTGGTTGGACCCTTGTGTGGTCAATTGAAGCCGTTCGGGAGCCCCCAATCCATTGTGGGTTGTGCCTCGAATTGTTGTTGAGAGCCGTTCGGGAGCCCCCAACCCATTGTGGGTTGTGTCCCGGATTGTTGTTGAAAGGCTCCGGATTCCGCCTCGAAGGAATACCGATAGTGGAAGGTGAACCAAACCTTTGTGGTGCGGTTCATCGGAGAAGAGGGTGAAACCTTTGTGGTTGTTGAACCGTTGTGTCGGTTCACACCTCTCCAACGAGACGTACTCCCTTTCAAGGAGGAACTCGGGAATACATCCTCGTCTCCACGCGCCTCGGTTATTTCTATACCCGAGCTCTTTACTTATGCAACTTACATTGTGATAGCCTTCGTGCTTGAAGTATTATATTGCTATCACCTTGTTGCTTGTCTTGCTTAGCATAAGTTGTTGGTGCACATAGGTGAGCCTAGTTTATTTTAGGTTGTCGGCTTGTTAATTTAAACACCTAGTTTTATTCCGCAATTAGCAAGCCTAAACCGGAAAAGTTTTAATCGCCTATTCACCCCCCCCCCCTAGGCGGCATCATTGTCCTTTCACAAGGTTTCCATGAGTTGTCCGTGTGTGCTAGTAAATCTAGCTCCGTCCACAAAAAGATGTCTTAGTACTAGTTTGAGTCGTTGTTAGCTTCAAGTAGTAATCGGCTTGCATGCCGTGGTTTAGCTCTAGTCCATGTCTTACTAGGAGTTCGTATACGAGTGGGTTTAGAGCATCTCTAGAAGAAACCTCAAAACAGGCAAACCCTTAAAATTCCGGCGGCTTTACGGGCTGAGACTGTTTTTTGGGCCAGAACAGCGCCCGTAAATTCGGCCCAGCCCTTAAACCGTTTAAGGGGGCCCGTGAATCTCACCCGCGAGCCCTCATATATGATGTTTGCAAGGGCATTTGCAGGTCGCAACCCTCTTCTTCCCACCGGCGCCGATGAGCGATTCCCTCTCCCCCTCCGCCGTCTCCGACGAGCGATTACCCCTCCCCCTCCGCAGATCCGGCCCCGCCGAGCTTTGATGGCGTTGAAGAGGGAACCCGTCGAGCTCCCCGGCGACGACAGGTTCGGCGGTGACTACTCCGAGGAGCGACGGGCGCTTGTCATCCGCAGCGACGGCGTGCCAGAAGCGCAGCGCCCACAAGTGGACGAAGAAGAACCTGCCGGTGCCGGAGTCGCTCTTCGTCCGCGAGGTCGAGGAGTTTGACCGGCTTCGGTGGGAGCGCGAGCTGATCCTCCGCTGTTGCGAGCAGGCCCTCCGTGGCGAGGGCAGCTCCTCCGCGGCGTCAGCAGCTCCCGCGCCAGAGGATTACGACACCGCAGCGTTCGACACCTCCCTCGCGCAAGAGGATTTCGTCCCTGACGAGGAGCTCGAGCGCACCCTGGCGGTGACGCTTCTGCGGTCCAAGCGGGAGGCGGACGAGCGCCACCCAGCTCCACCGCGACGCCGAGATCAACGAGATCTTCCTGCACCAGGGCCTCGAGCAGGACAGCGCCGCCATGAAGAAGAAGCTGGAGTGGCAGAAGGACGCGGCGATGGTCATCGACCTCGTCTCCTCGATGAGGAGTGAATCTCCACCGCCGCTGCGTCGCCGCCGCGCCCGTGGCTCCGGTGAGCCGTATTTGCCTTCTAGGGTTAGCTGCGGCGATTTTTAGTTAGCTAATCTGTAGTTTAAGTGATAGATTTTGTGTAAAATGCCGCCGAGCGATGATCTGTAGCGAAGAACATCAAAATATGCTAGACGTTTGTTCCCGTGAAATAAAAAATATATGAATTTACGGTTCCGTTTGAGGTTTTATTCTGCGCGCGAGTTTTGGGTCTCAGAAACACCAAAAACGCGAACTTAAAACAGTTTTTTTAAGGTTCCGTGTTTTGAGCTTTCTGCTAGAGATGCTCTTAGATGGTTTAGGTCGGCTGCCGTGCATATATATGCACAGGTCTTGTATCGAGTTGTACCGTGAGATTTTAGAGAAATAAAGAAAGAAAAACGGGTACGATATGTGCCCTTGGCAAAAGTTTTGTGTTCGCGTGTGCTCGTCTAGTTTGATGTGATAGATCCGTGGGCAAATCCCAACAAATACTGTGGAGTAACAACTTTATTTCGCGGTAATATGCATGGAGTCGTAGCCTGGCTACCCCTTAGCACCATTGGAATTCACACCTTTTGGAGTTTGTAGCAATATACTCTATTTGTTCTATGAAGTTCTATGACGAGCACGATCTGGGTCCTGGGGCGCTGTTTTCGAAATGAGCTTGGTGAAGTACCGCTATCTGCTTGGGGAATATTCAGTACTGCCCTTCTGCTGAATCAGCTGAAGCTCTGGCAGACCTTAATGCGTTGCAATCTGTTATCTCTAGTTACAGAGTGCCACTACAGATTGAGAATGATTGCGCTGCCCTCATCTCTGAAATGACAACTTCAAACAACAGTAAGTCGGCTATCTCTGTCATTGTGAAAGACATCAAGGGGAGTCTGCCGCTCTTTCCCAAGTGTCAAGTACGATATGCTAATAGAGTAGCCCATGAACTAGCGGTTATAGGGCGTGATGTTTTGAGTAAGCAAGTGTTACTTGATTCTTTTCATCCCTGCGTGCTGGAATTAATCAACAAGAATGTAACGAAAACAACTCTAGTTGAGTAATGTAAGTCAGTTTCAATTTTTTTTTGAAGTTTGACCAAATCTATAGAAACAATATCAGCGTCTAGATCCCCAAATTAGTTACACTGGATTCATATTAAAATAAGCGTTTGTTCTATATATATTTGATGTTGTAGATACTAAATATTTTTATATACTAGGTTATACTCCATCTGTTTTTAAATATAAAATGTTTTAGTCTATTCTGACCCGCACGTACCTAGACACATTTTAGTTTGGAGATTCATGTGCATCTTACAGTAAAACACGTCTAGATACGTGTAGTCTAGAAAAGACTAAACCATCTATGTTTAGTTAGAAACAGAGGGAGTATATGAGAAGTTTTGCTTAGAACAAAGTTCAATTAATTTGGAAGGAAAGGAGTAACAACTTGCTACAACTAGGGATGGCACTCACATGGTATGGTTGCGGGTGGAGCCACCCCATATTCTTACCTGCTCCATTCAATCTTACTCGTCACCATACCATACCCGTAACTGGGTACAACTTTTTCCCATATATTGTCACCCGACAGGGTGAATAGTATCCACGGGTATCACAACACCACAAAGAGACAAATTTGGTGATAATACAAGTCTTTTCACAAGACTTTATTTTTTTTTTTACATAGTATCATTTTTGTCGCTAAACGACTTTATGAACCCATAATATAAGAAGATATATCTGTGAAATTATAATTCAATTTTTTTTACATTTGCAAATGTATTTTCAAATATCAGGTGCATATGCACCCTGGAAGCTTTCACTTATATTGCATCTTTCTCGAGATGTCCTTTTGCGGCCAAATTGTTCGGACTTTATCCATCCACAGTCTACAGAGGACATAAACCTCTCTGATTTAGCCTTTGGCTTTGTACATGCTCTTTGTAAATATTTTTAGTTCAATATAAATGGCAGTGGACTATTTCCTCACTGTTTTGCCTAAAGAAAAGATTATTTTTACCTTAAATACGATTGGTTCAATAGTTCTCAATAGAAATCATACTTTGATGGTAAAAAGCTTTCAGTCCATGCTCAATACTAACCATACAGTCGGGACTCAGGATTCTAGGTATAAAGAGGGATAGTTCTTTAGCCAATGAATATTTAAAATCTCTTCTGTCTGAGCAGTATAGTACTACTAAACACTGGCTCTTAATTTGGCGAGAAGCCCTGCAGTTTCTGAACATGTCTTTTTTTGACGAACCAGGGCGGGGAGTCCCCGCATTACATTATAGAAGAAAAATTAATCCAGTTTAGAAGGAAACCGGACCCAAACCCCAAACATTGCATGGTTATATATGGAACCGGCAAAAAACCACTCACATTAAATGGCAAAACCAAGAACCACTTTCACGTTTCACAGGAAAACAAATCGAGTTCAACATTTATTCGAGGTTATATTACTCTTGCTCTAACACGAGCAACTCTACTATCGACACAAAGAAGAGAACACCCACTCTCTGGTATTACTGAACTTAATAGAGTAAAGCAGCAAACGCTGCACTCGAGAAAACGAAAATACTCTTGATGAAGTGCAGGTCAGCTAGCTATAAATCTGCTCAGACCAAAAAACGAGAGAATGGCCAGCTAGCTTACAAACTCCATCGTTCCTATCGACCGATCTAGGCTTTGATTTTGCTACCGGGGCCAGGAATGGGGCCTCCTTGCCGTAACTTGCATGTGAGTGAGCGCCCCCGGCGACGACTCCATGGCCTCCTTATCATCCTCCGCGATGGTGTCGAGCTTCCTTGGCAGCCTTGCGCGCCTGATCATCGACGCCAACTTCGACGGCGTGACCTCCATCGTGATCCGGGCCACGAACTGAGCCATTATGTGCTATAGCGAAGCTAAAACTGCTGAACTGGAATGAGAAGAAAAGGGAGTGACGAGAAGAGAGAGCTCAAAGGGGCATTTGGTTCTTCCTCAATCCGTCTTGTCTTGGATACCGCAAGGCGGCCAGTAGGTGGTTTATATAGCCTATGCTCTATGATATTTTCTTCATCCGAGAGCACGCAAAGGGGGTTTTACACATGAGAAAATGAGAAGCGAGCTCTCTGAAAAGGGGGATTTTGGCAGGAATGAGTGAGCTGAAAGTGAAGTATAGAAATGAACGGCGAGCATCCATCAGACTGAAGATGGAAGGACATGTCAAAGGAAATTTAAGTGTTACGACGATGTGCCACGTGTGATGTTTTGGCAGTGCATACTGATATTATGCCGAGTGAACTGTTCTAGCCGTACAAGTGTACGAAGAAAGAAAAGAAGGTGACATTCAACTAAACACAGAGTGGAAGAACAATAACCATGTAAATTGATTTTACAGATTTTTGTGAATAAAACCTACTACTTTCCAAATGTTGTAAAGGAAATCAACATGAACAAAGGTTGGAAAAAAAAATCAACATGAACAAAGCCTATGGTTTCAGGCCATCTTCCAAAATCAGTATTGATATGTGAAGAAAACAAAATTAGGTTCTAAAGGGAATTCAAAGTAAAATGAAGTATTGAATTAGGCACGTTAAGTTTTTTATACAGGAAAGTTTGAAGCATCTCCATTATATCCAATATCAAAATATGCTTTTTTTTTGGCTCAAGAAAGGCAGACCATAATTGTATAATATTAAATATTTCATGTATAAACACAAAAGTGGAAGATAGATAAAATAAGAAATAATGGTATAAGTTTTTTTAATCGAAAGTAACTCTTAAACAGAAGAACCATTTTCTCCACAAGACTTGCTTACTTTCAGTAGAATATATAGGAACATGATGATCCATATGCAGTATATCTGATCTAGCATCTCAATCCCATTGCCACATTCTCGAGTTGCATTTTTTTCATGAAACCATGCCATATTTACCTTTCCATCTCAGTTTCTAGTTTTCTTTGTGTTCTGAAAATCACCAGCAATGTTATTAAGATTTACAGAAACAAGCGTGCTTGTATTTTCAATATTTGCATATTAGATATAAGGTATTGAATTTCAATTTATTGCTGTTTCTCTGAGCCACGATATACCGGTTCACATGCGATATTTACAATGTTTACATATCAATTAAATGTGGTAGAAATTCTATACTAGGAACCGTACGGACGGTGCGAGAATGGCACTGCCAAGATATCTCGCCGCGAGGGTAGCCGCATGGCGACACAAGAGGTTGTTTTCTTCACCTTTTTGTAATCAATTATGCAATCAATCCAGATTGTGAGGTGTACTGCTATCAACTACTCACTCTGTGTCCCATAATATAAGATGTATATTGGTTGTAATAGCATCTTATATTATAGGAGAGAGTGAGTAATATCTAAAGACGCAAGAATTTAGGCTAAACTTGGTTCTCCTAAGAGCAAAGCGCAAGCTCCTACTCCAGTTTGAAAATTGGATAGCAAGCTCTGTGCATGTTGCAACATTAACTTTTTTCTGCCTTTTTCTGTACATACTTAAACTAAAAGTATTAATACAAGCTGTAGAATACTATTGATTTCCGTAAAAAAATACAAGAAAAACAACTGAAAGGAGAGTGAGAGAGAGAGAGAGAGTGTGTGTGTGTGAGAGAGAGATATCCATTGGTGACACAGCTGGCACGCCCATTTGTTTCTTCGTGAACTATAAGGTTTATACTGGCCTTTGTTTTGGCATTTGTGCATCACCTAGAATTGGTACAGTCCATTTTAAATAAAAAGTTGAACGATAGAGTAAACCAATCACTTGAAGTCAAGCTCAGTTTG
Source organism: Poa pratensis (assembly GCA_947311845.1). Lineage (NCBI taxonomy): Eukaryota > Viridiplantae > Streptophyta > Magnoliopsida > Poales > Poaceae > Poa > Poa pratensis. Next base: position 39,967,643 of record CAMZMU010000078.1, read on the forward strand.
GCATGTGATAGATTTTATTTTTGTTTTGTGGATGTAGTAGTTAGTGGAAAACACGGTTATCTGGATGTGTTAATAAAACCTTACCGGGACAACAAATATCACAAAATTAGATTCAACCGTTCAACATGAGCATTCTCTTTATTATAAAGATTTGAGTTGGTGGTCGTCCGTTCACTCTCCCGGTCATCACCGAGATTACCTCTTAAGCTATTAGAGAATTACCACAAATCTCATCAATTTCAATGGAGGACTTATGGTTGACTGAGCTGATGCATATTCTACAATTAAATTTTGCACAAAGTTAGGGATTATGATGCCACAAGCTTTTAAACAGTCGGTGCAAAGTAGCAAACATTAACTTTGTGTAGTACCCCCTGAGCATTTAGCTAGTCTTAATAACCAAAAGGAAAGGAGAACAATAAAATGAAATAGAAAACAATTGACCTTAGCAACATGGTACAGTGACCGGTCACCAAGAACAATCTTTGCTTTCAATGCCAATGGCACCACCACTGATGTGCGCCATTCATTGTGCCAGCTCTCCGCCGATGAGATTCACCCGTTGGAAGAATTAGCATCAGTCCCTGTCAATGGCTCAGCAGTCCTTTCGCAAAAAACAAAGATGGCTCAGCAGTCAACACACGCTCGACAGCGCGGCAGGCCGGCCAAGCTGCAGCCTGCAGCCTGCAGCGGCGCAGAATAGCCGGTGCCGCAATATCTTCCTGTGAATTAGCTGAATGCCCGTGCAATGTTGCGGACGAAGTACAATAAAATAAATTTAAGCACGCAGCACATCAGTCTACACACAAATCCCGCTTTCAAAACAAAATAAACCTGACAATTTAGAAGTAACAGAACAGTAAGTGCAGGAGATATTATAACATCCAAATCAAGACGGCGAAGAATGTAAAGAAATGCAGATGACCCTAATTTTCAGAAGTTACTTTCTGTGGAGTTGATCAATGTTGTAGGATGATGTCGGTTGGACTGTAACCACAAACTCGAATTTATAGAAGTAGAGATGAACAATCGATAATCTGTAGCAAGTGAAGGTGGAGAAGTCTCTAGAAAGAGTGCAAGAAAGAAGCTTGGCGTCGCAAGGAAAACTTCTTCTTGATTGTTGAGCCCTTTTGAGATTGCCGTGTTGTCAGTTCGTGGTTGTGATAGGTAGGATGAGTAGTTGTTTGCTTGTGGACCTTGTGGTTGTTGCTCGCTTTAGGTGTTACTCTCTGTGGTTGTGTGGGCTCCTCCCTATGGTGTTGGTTGTTGTATGGTTTTCGCCTGATTTCTTCCGCAAATAAACCAGACACCTTCTTCTTATTTAATAGATAGGCAAAATTTTGCTTTCGTTTCAAAAATTCGTATGAAAATACTCAGATGCGAGTGAGATGATGATACACAAGGGAAACAATATATTTGGTACGAAAGCACTGAAAAGGTGAGTTGAGATGATAAAACGGTTCATGCCCCAATAAAATCGAAGAGGCAGCATTAATTAGCTGCGTGTTGTTGTCAAGCACATTAGCAAGATCTGGGACGGGATTCAGCCGATGATGTGAGAAAGATATGCATTGAAATGCCGTTTCAGGAAATTCTACAGGTCAAAACATAGGGGGGAGATGATGTTAAAATTTAACCGACTGTATCAGAATCAGCACGGAATTATTATCATCAGAGGAGAACAAAACTTGGAAGATACACTGATCAGCAATTTGAGCTAAACGAGTGCAAACAAAACAAACATCAAGATATTTTGTGAGGTCTGATGTTTCCTTTTCACCATGAGTTTTAGCAATTGCCGTACAGAATAAGCAGGGAACAGTTGACATAACAGTGTATATAATTATAAGAACAAAATTTATCGCAAACAGTAGTCTGGATTTCAAGAATAGTGAATAAAATCTCAGAAAACACCAGGGATGACATATCGAAGGTCGGCACGCGGATATGTGTAATCAATAACAGCTATTCCTCAGTTTCAATGCAGGAAAAGAGTTACTCCCTCCTGAGCCGAATAAACTGTCGCTGGTTGTACCTACAGGTTGTACGTATTATGTTGTCTAGTTACGACAATTTTAACAGACCAGAGGGAGTACTTTTCCATAAACCAATAAGGAATTAGTCGTGAATAGTTAAACTAGCGCGGCAGAAAAACTGTGATTGCTTGAGCTGCAACCTGAAGTTGGAAGAAGTTTCAGCATGTAGTGAAATAACATCAGCATGTCCACCACTACCACTCCTGAATAAGATACAGTATTCTGAACTGCAGAAAATGGTTCGATAGAAAAAGCTAAATTACTTAATATAGTTTCCCATTTTATGTACTGATAAAACCGAATTTATGCAAGCCTTACAGAGCAAGTGGAATTGATTACATGGGGTAGTAAGCGCTTCTCAGTACTGGATGCATCTGAAATCAACCGAAAATATAAAGACTCATTTCCCTCTTAACAGACAAGGCTAGGCACAAACAATCATCCATGCCAGCTGCAATGCCATTTTGAGAATATCACTAGTCCCCTTGTATAGGAAAAGCTATCATAAGTTTTGCTACAAGAAAATATACACTGATGCTCTGAAATATTATGTCGCAAATTTAGTTCCCTCTTATCTTTGAAAGAAACAAAATTTAAGTCGTCATCTTCGTCTTCCTCGTAATCATCATCGTCGTTGTCTTCATCATCAAAACCACTGGTCCCGGCCCCGTTTCTACCATTCAGATCACTTGCTGTGGATGCACCATTTAAGGAATGGCGATGCCCAGCATCAGCTAGCCCACCTTCATGCAGATCAGCACCATCGACACCTAAACCTGAAGTCATCCCGTTGGGTTTTAGTTCAAGCTGAATTGCACCATTCCCCGTCAACTCATTCGCTTCTTGTTGTTCTTCAGGTGTTTTGGCAAGAGAAAGTAGGATGTTCTTGGCTTTCTTGTCTGGTGGGTATCCACGTGTTTCCATTTCATTGAACCAAATCACAGCATTCCCAAAATCTGAGTTCCTGCCATTTACATCCATGATGGTAGTGAAGATAGTTTGATTGGGTTCGACACCCTGCATCCGCATTCTCTCATATACTCGCATTACTTTCTCAACATCATCCAATTTCGAGTAGCCTTTCATCAGAGTTCCATAAACAACAACGTTTGGCCTCAAACCATCCTCTTTAAGCCGTCGGAAAAATTTCTCAGCCCCATCCATATCAGAAGCATTTACATAAGCTAAAAGCATTGTTGTGTAAGAGCAGAGATCAGGCTCAACCCTGCAGAAGCAAATAGTGTGTCAAGGTGAGAAACTAGCAGTTACACCTTTCTGAAATTTAAATTCAACAATACAAGTCATACCTGTGTCTTCTCATAGTCTTGAAAACTGTTTGAGCCTCTTCTACTAATCCAGATATTGCGAATGCATCAAGCAATATGTTATACGATTTGCGTGTTGGCCTGGAAAAATAACATCGGATGAAATCACCAATAACATATTCTAGATTACCTCCTATGACAAAACATTGATCTGATGGCTATTCTTCAGCGAAAATGTGGTGAACTTGTCCTTTTTGTTTAAATTGTGCATGCAACAGGGTACAACTTGTCTTATTTAAATAGAAACACCGAATTTATTTCCTCTTATTTTCGGATTTGAAAAGACATGCTTTATCAAAACATGGCCCGGCATGAAGTTTGTGCCTATATGACAACTCTTTGATGTGCGTAGGACTGCATACATGTGCTATCTATACGAAAAAAATGTCATCAGATGGATGGAGTGTGTGCTCACAGCTTAAACATGACAAGCTCGTGGCTTTAACAAAATTTTGCCAACAACTGGACTCATCATTACACAAGCCAGAATGACCAATTCTCAAGTCTCAACGTATTGAAATAAAATCAAACCTGATTCCAGCATCAAGCATCTCTTCGAACACCGCCAATGCTTCATCTTCCCTCCTGGCTTTCCCGTAAGCTTTGATGAGCAGGGAATAGCTGACAACATCTGGTTTTAGTCCGGCTCTTTGCATCTAAAAGTTATGGCATTTGTTAGGAAAAAACAACTAAACTAGTTTATATCTTTAAGTCTGTAGCAGAACACTTGTTGAGTTAAGCTGGAGAAGCACCTGATCATAAATACTTGAAACTTCCTTATAATCTGCTTCAAATGACATCAAACTATTAAAAGTGACTGTAGACTGTGGGATTCCTCTCTCGGGCATCTGTGCGAATAGCTTACGCGCCTGGGTATAGTCACCAGCCTTCTTGTACATATAGATCATCATATGAAACATCTTCTGGTCTGGCTTAAAAAAAGCTCTTTTTTCATTAAGAAGGTCCTCAAATATAGCTTCAGCTTCCTTATATTTATCACCCTGTCAGCAACCGCCAAAATATTGGTTAGGGACTAAGGTAGAGTAGTTCAGGAACTGATATAACTATGCTAATTTTTTTGATAGATGCATAGGTGGAAACACAAAAGAGCTCGACAAGAGATGGGACTATATTACGAAAGAGATGCACAAGAGATGGGACCATCGGAACTTTGAAAAGCAGGCTGTGGAACAGTACTTGCAGAATGGCCAAAATATCAATGACTAATGAGTAACAAAGAGAAGAATTTGATAAGACTATGAGTTGACGTCTAGTATAAACAAGAGGATTAATATGCATAAATAAATAAAGATCTATCCTCTAATTGTGGTCTCTGCTTGCGTGGCTACTAATGCTTTTGTTAGACAAGTAACCATTTTGGATCAAGCTCCCATATGACGGAAGGATAGATATATTATCAAGTCAACTGTATTGCCAGTTTGAAACCAACAAATCTCAAGCCCAACCTGCACTAGTATGTGTGTTATCTCCTCTCTATCCCAAAGGCGTTAACAAGATTTTATGATCAGTCCCTAGGCAATAGGCAATAGGGTGTCACAGCTACGGCATTTAGCAGCCGAACAACTTGCCTACTTGGCCTTAGAAACTATTGCAAGTTTGAAACCAACAAATCCAAGCACAGCCTGCACTAGTATGTGTGTTCTCATCCCTAGCCCCAAAGCAAAGGTGTTAACAAAATTCTATTGGTCCTAAGCCCATTGGCAATAACAAGTCAGTTGAAGTGCAACAATGTCAGATGATGGCCATGCGTGACTTCTGGCCCAAATGTTATTTTTGATAAGACATGCTACAGCATGTCCAACATCTAACTGATTTCAAGGATGTACAAGTGGATTTCATACATCACTGAACACCATGATGTTGGTAATTTTGTACGTAGTGCTCTCAGTATTACATGGTGACCAAATTCTACAATTTTGTTATTAGTATGTGACGCTGAATCAAAGTAACAAACTGAATTATTACCACTAATTCAACAAAAGAGTAATAATTAATTTTGTGAGTACTTTCTCATATAGTACTTTGGCAGCTAAAACATTAGACTATATAAAATGTTAGAGGTTAATTAAATGCGCACCTCAACAAGCGATTTCAAAATTATTTGATATGAAATAGGCGATGGTTCAGGGCCTGATGTCTGCATCTTATGAAATACAGCCTCAGCCTTTTGGTACTGCTTGGCTCTTCCGTATGCTTCCATCAGAGCAGTCTGAGAAATCACAGTTGGACGGTAACCTTTCTTGTTCATGTACTTCAGGACCCTCTCCGCCTTGCTAAAATCTCCCAGCTTTCCATAAGCCGTGACAAGCATCAAAAAGTCCATCTCACTGAAGTCCCACCAATGTTGTGTTCTAAGCCATTCAAGAATCTGAAGTAAAAAAGGTGCAACACATTTAAATATTTCAGAATTCATCAAAGCATATTGCTCATGGATTGAAGAGTCTCCGGTAGATGCTTAGTCACCACAAAACTTTCAGATTTGCTAATATGCTGGAAGTGGATATACCTCGCTGACGAGATTCCATTTTTTGAGCTGTTTGAACCGCACAAGAGTCCCAAGAACCGCATCCCTTGGCATTGGCTCCTTTGTGCTTCGTTGAGTCTTCAGAATGGACACAGCCGATCCTGACTCCTCTATCTCGTTCATCATTCTTCTCCAGTTCTTTTGCTTGGTCTCATCAGCAGCATCCTTAAAGACCTCGTCTCTCTTCTTCCGCACAAACTTTCTGGGTGCCAACATTCCCTGGCAGACCACCTCTAGCCTTCGATTGCTCTTGATCTTTACATTGTAAACAAGCAAACCGCAGGATACCTTTGCATTGCTGACACCATGAAAGATGTTTCAAACAGATTAAAACGAGGCAACAACCATCAAGGCACGAAAAAGGGAATTGCAATACACCAGGTGCAAGCAGCCTTTTGTTCATAAAGAATCATACTAATATAACAGATGTGGACATAACATTAGGTTATCTAATGTCTGTAAAATGGCAACCTGGATGCACCCACATGGTTGTCAACCGCAGGTTGTAATGCCCTCCACACACTTTTTTCCAGGCAAAATACAAATGACATTATTATATATGCGATATCAGACTGAAGAATTGGAGCTTATCCACTTCCACGCATACTTTTAAGTGTTTTTTAAGAAGAAGCAGTACAAAAAGACCTGGCATTTTCACGAAATCAAAGGTCAATAGCTATTTTAACAATCAAACTCTGGAACTCCCCTTAACCATTAATGACCCAGAATGTACAACTTCTCGTCGCCACACTCTCTCATCAACGAATTACAGGGTAACAGAGTTCATTCTGTTAAAGTTTCACTTAAGACAACTTGTCTCTACATGCAATGCAACAAAATTACGGTGGAAAATTGCAGCATAAACTACTTTCTGTTCAACCAAAATGCTCGCGCCGCTCCGAAACCCATCCCCGGAGCCAAAATCCCCGCCGCGACCACATGTTAGGCGCGCATTATTTTAGGAACGAAATGTACAAGGCCGGTCTACATCGAGTTCGCGCAGAAGCACGAGAAACCCCTACAAACTAAACTAACCTAACCTAAACTAACAGCGAATTCTTCCGAGACTGCCCTCCCCGCACTCGACAGGCGCAACGCGCGGTTGTCGGAACCGGCGAGGCGAAGGGGAATTATTAGCAGAGGAGGGAGAGGGAGCGCGGTACCAGAGGCTGGAGGAGAAGGAGAGCGGGGACTGCGAGCCGAGCGTCCCCAACGCCGCCTCCATCGCCGGCGCGCCGGAATTGGAGCAGCAGCGGGAGCGGGAGCAGGAGGAGCCTTATCGGCAGAGGAGAACCTCTGCTTGCTTAAACCCCACTGTCCATCTCTGTCACCGCTCTGTGGATGAGGAGGAGCAGGAGGATCTTTTCAGGGGCGTAGTTCTGGGCTGTGCTCTCGTGGGTCGGATGAAGGTTTGGCCCATCTGGATGTACGGTCCAGCTCCGCGTCAAGCCCATATCGGAAGCCGAAATAAGGCCCTCTTTGATTTGTAGGAATGGGAAATCAAAGGAATATGAAAGATAAAGGAACCCAAAGGATGGCAGGTGCAATCCTAGCCTCGTTCCTTGTGCATAGGAATCAAAAAATGAGGTCTGAGTAGATTTTTGTTTCCTCTAAGTTTTGCCTTGAAACTGAGCTTAGAAGGAAAAGTTCCTTTGGTTTTCCTTTCTCCCGTTCCTGTGAATCAAACGAGTCAACAGTGACATCGGAAGGAAAACTTCCTATCCTTTACTATTCCTACATATTTCCTCCAAATCAAAGGAGGCCTAAAAGGGAACTAGACCCTTCCCCCTCTGTATGCTCGCGAGGCTTTGCCTTCCCCGGTTCGCCGCCGCCTCCTGGAAAGGTGATCGCGTGGGGAGCGCCGATCGAGCCCTAATTCTGGTGGAGTTTTCTGGTTGTTGGTTTTCGGAGAAGGCGCGCCGTGGGGGTTGGAGATGGCGAGGACTGGACACGATGGAATTGGAGTTGGGGGAGATAATTCGCGTCGGTGAGGCGTACGCGGGCGATTACCTCCGGCGGGCAAGTGAGTAACCCATTCTAGGCCTCCTTTGAATTTGAGTCGGAATTTTACTATGAAGCTGACTAACAAAATATAAACTACTCCCTCCGTGTCTTAAGTTTGCCCAAAAGTAGATGTATCTATACTTTTGGGCAAACTTGAGACAGTTATTTTGGGACGGAGGGAGTATCTGTTATAAAAATTATACTGTTAGGCGTCGCGTCGCTGGTAGGAGTTCGCGGGCGATTGCTTCCAGCGGCTGCAGGTGAAGCTCCACCCCGGTCGCATGCACATCGACATCGTCCAGGTAACGCAACTTCTTTGAGTCCGTCCTGGTTTCTGAATCTCCTTTAAATTTTGAGTTATACTTTGACTGTGAATATGATAACCAAAATGTAAATGTCACAACAATTATACAGTTGAAACCCTTTTTTTTCAAACACGGCCGAATGGTATACCTTTGGTGACATATAATTCGTATTTGATTTACAAACCAACGAAGGGAGTACTTTACAAGTTGGCTCACTTTGGGCATTGTTCTCATATTTATTGTCATAGAGATATTTTCACTCGCTTCAGTATACAGCTTGTGATAAATAATTGTGTTAGCGATCTAGTGATCTCGCATCCTCATCTCAGCAGAAAATAAAAATTCAATTTTACAACACTATTTTGCGTCGTGAGGACATACTGCGTGCTTGCTATCATGCACAATCACTATATCGAGACTTTTTGGGATTTAAATGTTATTGCATATAAAATTTATGCTAACTCTCCCCATATATCAGGTGGAGTGCAAATTGTATAAGGATAGGACATGAATATATACGTTGCACAAGTGTATGAAATGGCATGGAGATATATGATATGAGACATGGCAAACATATAAACATGAAATAAAACAAGTCCACAAGATATATTGTCAATCCGGTGGAAAAAATGTGTAAAAATAGGACATAATGTATACTTTGCACAAGTGTATGACATGGCAAACATATACATATGAAAAGAACAACTGCACAAGCTATATGCCAATAAATGAAAACTCAACACAGACCCATGATTAATATTATAGCAAATCTACATATCTATCGCACACATAGGAACCAACGACACAATAATTATTAAAGAGGTCCACAATCCCATAAGAACCAAATCAACAGTAAAGCTTTTGATCTTGCAACTCCCATAAAAAAAATACTCCCTCCATCTCAATATATAGGGATGAAAACGGAGCGGAAACTTTCCGACTTTTCCGCGGAAAACCGGAAACGGAACGAAAATACGGAAGTGGAAACGGAATTTTGCAAAACGGAAACGGAAACTTTTATGCGGAAACGGAAACGGACCAGCGTATTCCGGCGGAACGACCACGGAAACGGAAATTCCGTTTCCGGCAATACGGAACTTTCCGTTTTTTTGCTACGTGGTGCTATCTGCATGCAGCATGCATAACAATTTAGTGAGAACACCGAGGCAGAACCAAAGATCTAAACAAAAAAAAGTAAAATATGTGAAGTGACCATGTTTAGGCCCTATGTACTTGCATATTATCTCCCTCTCAAGGTATTCCCGGTTCGGCATTTCAGTGTTGCACTAGGTTTAGGGACGATAGTAGGGTTTTTTTTTTGCCAAAGTTGATAAGTTAGAAACACTATATTATACTTTAATTTATTTCATCTTATTAAATTGATAAGTTTGTTGGTTTACTTGAATTTTCCTGCATTATTCAAGTGGTCGCTTGGTTCCGGCAAATATCTGCTTTCTGTTCCATGTCCGCATCGTATTCGGTCTGTATCTGTTTCTGACAATATTTGTTTCTGTATTTATTTCTGGGGTTTCTGTATTCGTTTCCGCTTCCGCGCAAAAATATGAAAATAAATGCGGCACCACCCAGTTCCGTCCGTATCCGCTCCGTTTTCATCCCTATCAATATACAACGCGCCTAAGCACCTCTAATTTTTCCCAAAATATAAGGCGTGTAAGCCTTTTTTGTGCCGTTTCTTCCAACTCTGCCCCTGCCTTGTAGCCTGCGACTCATCTCTCTCCGCAAAATACTCTTCGGCGTTATTACTTTCCTTTTTCTATATTAAATAGTTTCCTTTCCTAGTGGATGCTACCAGATTCATCACCGAGGCTGCAAAAACTACCAAAAATCCCACGACACGTCTCATCTGCATGGCAACAGATTTATTACTGTGTTCGCATGGACGACAATAAATCCCTACAATTACGCTCGTTTCCTTGCAAGGCTATGTCGCTAATCAAAAGAGGCAGGGGTAGAAGGTCAAAATTAGCGTGCGCTAATTATCATGCCAAATAGCTTAGGCGCCTTGTATATTGAGACGGAGGGAGTACCTAGACAAAATCTAATCGAACTTCTTCCCCTCTAGCATTGGAGAACCAAAAAGGGAAAATAAGCATGCTAATGCGAAGCCCCCAGTACACCTTGGCATATAAATGTGTTGTCCTCATCTTCATTATCATCACCATCAACAGGAGGTGGAGTCAACATCTTCATCACCATCTCCAAAATGGAACTCAAACTCCTTGGTTCACCCCTTCTATCTCAGAGCTATAGTAAATATCTTCTCCTTGCCCCCTCCTGTTAGCGAGAATCATCTTGTGTTTTCTTGCTCCTCTCATGTTGCTTGTGGGTCCTCACATGGGTAGCCTTGCACATGCAAAGAGAGCCCTGAGGACCTTCACAAACTTGTTTCGTTTATTCTTTCTTGAGGAGCTAGCACTTGCTTAAGTGTCAACTTGATGAGATCGCATATATTTGTTTGTTAATGTTGTGGTGTCCATGAGGGATGCTTTTGATGAAACCTTTTATTAACAAGGAAGGAGACTTTGTTCAAAAAAAAAAAACAAGGAAGGAGACATGTCTCCTCCATGCGAGGTTGCATTTTAAATGCTTTCACTATACGTGCAAGAAAATCATACATAGCCATGCGAGTGGTAGTGTGATGAATGAATCCGTGGATCAAGAGACCAAATACGGGAGGATGATGCTCCATAAAAACATTCCTCATCTACTCAAAGATCCATTCCATGGCATCAAAATATCTATCATGATGAGTAGTGTGATACACATGATGCTAACATTGTGGATGGGTGGGCTGCTCGTGACAAAGACATTTATGATGTCAGTTACTACGAGTTAGTACGTGATTCATTTAGCATCGGTCATAGAGGCAACAATTTTCTTGGATTGAAAGCTACGCGATGCATTATGTTCGAAAGAATGAACAACAGTACATGCCATGATAATTGATTCACAGTTAAAATCACCCTAGACCGCGAATCTTCTTATTCTAATTTAAGACTTACTTCAGTTTTTTTCTATTGGAGTGCTTATGATTCAGCTCCATGCAGAGTTAAATGACCTAGCTTATTCTGTTGGGCTTATTATTTCTGTGCCCTGGTTCGCTCAACTTTCCTCGTCTGTGACCTACTTGCTTAGTTTTCCTCATCTGTGCCCTACCTGGCTCTTTCGATGCTCGAAGATGGCGAAGACGGACGTTTCCATCCGTCAAGCCCTTTGACCGTTAACGAAGTTGTGACATGTGGGCCCAGCGAAGTGCATGCACCCGTGCGCACCCATGTTGCTCGCCGTCCCCACTTAAAACTTACATGTGGGGCCAGCGGAGGAGGAGTGCTTGCATGCAACCGTACGAGTGCGTCCATGCCTGCTTGCCATCCCGAATTTGCGCCGCGCCTTTAATGGCGTGCCCCCTGGTCGGCAAAAAGCTGCCTCGCCGCCTATGCTGCCGGCACGGCCGCGCATCTGCTCTGCCGTCCTCGCGTCTCTCTTACCTAGTCTGTCCCGCCGCAAGCTGAGCAGTCTGGCAAACCGAATCAATGCCCGGTCGCCATTACTGCCAGTCCAGACATGACGCCATCCAGACTGTAGATGGCTAGAAAAGGAGCCATTTCCTTGCCCATTGCGCCCACGCCGCCCAGTGATCCCCTCTTCCTCTCCTTGACACCCTCGCCCAGTCCCTCATCTTTCCATGGCTCGTGGTGATGGCAGCTCCACTCCCAGCTCGAACCGCCGCCGCCACGTCCGCTATCCTTGGTTTCTTGAGTTGAGCGAGGGCAGCGGCAGGGGCCGTGGGCGTGGACGCACTCCTCCAAGGTCGAGCAGGATTCGTTCATCCTGGGAGATTAGTCAATCCGGGGAGTCTCCAAAGCGCAGGCGCAGGGGCAGGGCCATTGCTCCCGATCCCATTCCATTCATCGATCTGTCCGACGAGGAGAAGGAGGAGGTCATGGACCCGGGTATGGCCTAGGCCAGGGCGGACTATCAAGCCCCGGAGCAGGCCAGTCATTCCGCCGCCGAGCAGCAACGGCTCATGATGTATGCGGACGATCTGCAGAAGGCTCTGATCAACTCGGAGAGCAAGGGCAAGGCCAAAGGCATTCCGCCGCCGAGCAGGAACTACCCAATGGAGGTCGACGGCAAGGGCAAGGGCAAGGTCAAGGCCAAGTCGGTGGATGTTTCCGATGACGAGGACGAGTGGTAGTCCATTTTAGTTATTAGTTGTTTTAAGGGCAAGGCCAAGGGTACCAAGGAATTTTAGTTATTAGTTATTTTAAGGGCAAGGCCAAGGGTACCAAGGAATTTTAGTTGCTGATCTATTTCATAATTTTGTAGTACCATGAATCTACGCAATTGTAAAGAAAAAAGTCGCAAAGATTCACCCCTTAGCTATGAAATTTGGCCTTGTGCATTGATATTTTGAAGTTTCCAATTATGTGTGAGAATCCCCATTTGGTGTGCCAAAATCCCCATTTTGTGTGAGTGATTGATTCTGTTCGGGGTACGTCGTGGTCCACTCGTCAGCGGGTAACGCCCTAGTCCTACGCGCGCGGCCAATCACGTACGACCCATCTGACGGCCGCAGTTCGGCGCTAGGGTTAGATCGACGGTCATTGTTTAGGATGGGTTTCATCCAATCAGATCGCAGAATGAGCTTCTCGCGGATCGCCCAGAGTCTGCCCACAGATTCCTTCTAGAAGAAAGATCGGACGGCTGGAGTTCAGCGCTAGGGTTAGATCAACGGTCATTGTTCGGCGAGGTTTGGGACGGGGTTTGGAGGCAGTCAACGGGGTTTTGAAAAGTTTTGCATTTTCATGTTTTGACCTTGTTTAAATGTTGGTCAAAGTTCGGTTTGACCAGTATTTGAAATGAGCATAAACAATTCAAAAAAATAAAAATAAAAAACCCTGCGCACATAGTCTTTTTATGTCATATACTAACGATTCAAGTTGATAAACAAGGTCTATATACATTCAAACGTAAAATTCACGTATCTAATGTGATATCTCAAACTATGTCGTATGAAGTCAAGGGTGAAGAGAAGGGGGAGAAGGGGTTTTGGATTTGCCAAAACTCACCTTGGTGTTGTAGTATCAGGGAAAAAATAGAAACGTGCAATTTCAACATATTTCAACCTTTTGTGTCCGAGAGCGCGCATTGTGGGTGCCAGTTCGCGTCCAGTTCGTGTCTAGAACACGCTTGGTGTGTTGACATGGATGCACCTACGCAGATATGCACGTAAACAAAAAATTAATCGCGTCAGTTCTCGCACAAAATGCTTGCGATACGTCTAGATGTCTCACAACATTTCCAATTGCAGTCAATTTGACCAGAACGTCAATGCACATCAACTGTTCGACACTTGTACTACACGCGTCAAGGTGCACCAGATGACATGGTGAACATTTACAGGCATGTCATTTCAACTGGACGTCAAGTGCAGTCATAGGATGTTATCATTGCGAATATAATCTATAAAATATGCAGTCATTTCACACTGGTTTTGGCAAAAACGAAGCGTTCGATCCGTCTGTTCGGTTCCGCAGGCGGTTATCGATCTACGCGTCGTCGCACTGAATTCATCTCTATCCTCCTCAAAGATAAAAACTCCAATGCGTATGCGGCTCCAAAGCAGTTCTTCTCTCTTCTCTCCCAAAAAAACCCCATTCTATCCGATCTCTTCTTCTCTCCAAAAAACCGCAATCTACCTGCCATGGCGGACGAATGGTGGCAGAACGACGTCATCTCGAGCGACTCAGACGGCGAGGGTAACCCTGTCCCGTGGTGGGACGAGGGCCACGGGCACTGGCAAGAAAACCTCGACAGCGACGACGATGGCCAAGGTGAGGGCCACGACCATGGCTCCGACTCCAACCCCGACTCCGACGACGACGATGAGGAAGAGGAGGAGGAGGAGGAAGAGGAGGAGGACGAGGAGGAGGACGATGACGACGACGCACCGCCAGCGAAGAGACGGAGGATGTAGGAGCCGAGGCGGAGGAAGTTGGAGCCCGCCGCCGGCGTAGTAGCAGTGCAGTATTGCACTGCTACTGATTAGTAGTAGTATTTAGTAATTAGTATAATTTCAGTGATCTTTTGTAATCAGTTTTTCCCTGTGCAAATTCAGTTTCCTAATTATGAATCAGTTTCCCTGTGCAAATTCAGTTTCCTAATTTAAGTTTCAGTTTCAGTTTCCCTGTGCAAATTCTAATTATGAATCCTAATTCTAAAGTTTTGTTTCCCAATCATTTAATTTCAGTGTTAACGACGTACTAATCAATGAATTCTCTCTAAACAATGAATAAATAAATGTTGATTCAGAGAAAAAATTATTCATCGGAATATTTGTAATTAAGTTCAAAATTAAATGGTTAATCTTGGGGCCGAGATGTCCCAACCTGGGCGTCAGACTCGCCTCCTGGCAAGCCGTCCCCACCTACCTGTCCCACTTGAGCGGTCCCACCTGTCAACTCACGAGGTGCCCCAGGCCGACCCCACTAGTCAGGCCAAGTGACGGTCAAAGGAGGTTGACCAGACGGAAACGACCGTCTTGGCCATCCGCGGGTCTCAAAAGAGTCAGATATGGCACAAACGAGAAAAGTTAAGCAAGTAGGACACAGACGAGGAAAGTTGAGCGAACCAGGACACATAAGTAATAAGCCCTATTCTGTTACCCTTTATTGTATTTTTGGGCAACCATCTATTTTTCTGTTACCATTCAGTTTGATCATCGCAAAGCTAACTCAATATAACCCCATCCAAGTCTTTTTTTCACTCGACTAAGTTAGTAGGTGTACCTGAATGCTTGCATGTTGTGCTTAACACATTCTTCCCTTCGACATGTTGTAACATTTAGGTCTTCCCCTTATGGTATTTCAATTCGATGCATTACAACAGAAAGTTTATTAGTCTTTCTAGTCCTACCAATCGTTGTGCAAAGAAATAACAAAGTATTATCCTCACAAGCAGAATAAGACAAAATCTTCTTAACAAAAAATGACACTAGTACTAATTACGAACCTCCAAACCAAATTAATTGCAGCTAAAAAGAATGAATTTACACACTAAAGCACGTCAAGATACACTCATTTAAGCGACAACTAATTTGGGACGAAGGGAGTACTAGCAATAGATGTGAGGTCGCTGTGGTGAATTCCCTACTCGGTCAAAACATAGCCCATATGACATGTGGCTGCACTTGAAGCTATTAATCAAACAATTGTCTCCAATCTCTTTAATACCGGGTGACTTCAGGCCAATTGTGAACCTGCACCATGGGTAATTACCATAGACATTAACTATAGACATGGGCGTAATCATCCATTCCAACATTCTACTGACACCTAGTTAGTTCATAAAACTTAGTTGTTTTCCTCTGTTTAACTATCAAAACACTTTTCACTGCAAGATTAAGTTTAATAGGTATCAAGAAGATAAAAAGTTGATAGTTATTCTAAGCGTAATTTCATAACATAATACAATAATAATCTTATCATGCATAATATAAAACGACAAGTGCATAATATAATAATATTTAATTCATGGACAAAATGTCACTTGTCTTGC
Organism: Poa pratensis; assembly: GCA_947311845.1. Taxonomy (NCBI): domain Eukaryota; kingdom Viridiplantae; phylum Streptophyta; class Magnoliopsida; order Poales; family Poaceae; genus Poa; species Poa pratensis. The sequence goes on from CAMZMU010000078.1 coordinate 39,983,439, forward strand.
ATTTTTTTTGTAGTATGCATGATATGATTATTATTGTATTATGCTATAATATGAAATTCTAGTTAGAATAGATATCAGTTTTTTTACCTCCTTGATAGACACTAAACTCAGTTGAATGCTTTATCTTGATGTGAAAACTGTTTTGGTAGTTGAATAGGGAAACCAACTCAGTTTAATAAACTATCTAGGTGTTGGTGGAATTTTTGAGTGGTGACTACTCATGTGGTCCATGTCTATGGTTGCGCATGGTGGAAGTTCACAATTGTAGAAAGCCACCAAAGACTAAAGAGATTGGAGACATTCCTTGTGTTATTAGTTTCAAGTACAACCACATTTTTATGGTCTCTATCTTGATTGATTATCTTGTGTGAACTTGGATCCGACGTGACTAGCAGAGGTAGGTAGGCATTTGGGAATTACTTTTGAAAGGTATCATCTGGATCTTCTCTTTCTGTTTCACAATTTGTGTGTTATGGATATTTGGGTTGATTGGGTCCTTTCGTGTTTGGATGTACTTCTTGGTTATCCTCTTTAGGTCCTTTCATGTTTTGCTAGGGGTGCCTTTGGTGGATACTTTATCGGGATCACCAACTGCATCGTTGTGTCCTCCAAACACATATGTATCTTCGTTGTCGAATATACTGTGAGCATCCATTTCATTCTCGTTCGCATCTTTTTTCGATATTATCTCCTATCGATAATCCATCAACTAATTGAACACGGCTGAGTCATTGGCTGCCACACGGAATGTTTCTGACCCTAACAATGTCAGTTGGATATAGCTTTTATGTTGCCCTGACCTGACCAACCTCATCCAAACAGATAGCTCGCCTCGGAAGCAAGCCATATCTCGCCTTTTTGGATAAGCGTCTGAGAACTAAACACTTTTGCATTTCAGATGTTTTCAAATGATTTCATACATAGAAGATAATCTTGGAAGGAGCCCACACGATGAATCCTTTGACAGCTGCACTTTTATAGTTTATTCTGGGAATTTAGAAGTGTATTCCACAACAAACATATACTTACGGTTATTTTTTCATGTAACTATAAACCGTCGAGAGTCTGATCGTACCGTGTTCTCAAAAACCTCGAGGTCTGCAATCTTATTCAAATCTGGTTGCAAAAGGTAGAAATTTGTTGGATTGAAGTCACGATCTCCTTCGAATCAGTTATTGCCATTGGTTAAGACTATGAATCCATGATGTCATCATTCGCCTATCTTGTACGGATGCGAACAACATTCTCGTAGTGGAGTATCCACTCAACTAGTCTCATACCGAAGTCAAGGTGAAGGTGAATGCGGGAGTTCAAACTTTCAATACTCTGGTTGTTTCGCATACTAAGGAAAAACCATCAGAAATATAAGAGGCGGCTCACAGTACCTCTTGTTGTACATCCTTTTAGCCATTCTTTTGTAAAATATGTCTGTCATCTAAAGATAACATCCTTGCGTGGAGACCGGGCCTCCCCAGAGCTCAGCCACTCTCCACCGTCCGAAGTCGTCCAGATGCGTTCCTGGCCGTCCGTTCGCGCGGTGTTTTTTACTGTACCTGGTCCCACCTGTCATTGACCCGGTGGCTGGAAAACTCGGTGCAAATTGATTTCCTCGCAGCGGCTGCCCACCGCGAGCCGTCGGATCAGAGGGTGAAAACCCCGCGTCGATCTGAGCCGTCGATTTCTATGGGCAAAATAGTCATTTTGCCCTGCGGTATATAGGCTGTGTCCGCTGCGGTGTAAACCCTAGCCGCCGGCCACCAATCCCCGCACGGGCTCTCCTCTCCCAATCCTCTCCGCGTCTCTCCTCCAATCCCCGCGTCTCCTCCTGCCCTCCGTCCGCGCCCCTCCTCCTCTGCCGAGCCACCACGTCCTCCCCGCGTTCCTGGAAGCCACCACCGCCATCTGGCTCTCTGCAGCTGCCGTGGCCTTGAGCCACACCGAGGAGGAGGAGGAGGTGGCGGCGAGCAGAGAGGGAGAGACGCATGTGACGGAGGTGGTGGTGGTGGTGATGGAGAGGGAGGTGGAAGCGGGGGAGGTGGTGAGGCCGCCGTGGTGCCAGACGCCGGCGAGGTAGGAGAGTGAGCAGAGGATGGTGACGGCCGCGAGCTGGAGCGCCTCCTTGACCTGCAGCCTGCAGATTGGTTCTCCTCCGCCACCAAGTCGTTCTCTCCTCTCCACATAGCAGCGTGTGGCCACTGCCGCATCTGGCCGGTGACCGTCCGTGGCTGCGATTTGAAGATCCTCCGGCCGCCATCCACTTGCAGCAAACCTCCAACCAGTTTTTCCCGTCTTTTGGCAACTCAAGCAAGGTGATGTGCATACTCTCTCCTATCTCTCTCTTTTCTTTTTTTTGGTTCAGGTGTGTTACGAATGAAGAACATGGGTTAATTTATGTGTTAAAAATGAAGAACAGCGGCAAACCTCCAACCAATTCCTCCTGTCTTTGGGTTTAAATTTGGTGTAATCTGAATGAAGAACTTGGGTAAAATTGCTGTGAAATTTGGTGTGAAATCTAATTTTAACAGGGGTAAAATTACCTATGTTAGTACCTAATTTTCTGTGAAATTTGGTATGTTCTCATATCTTTTTTTTGGGTTCAGATCTGTTATGGAAGAAGATGAAGTTATATAGAAGATTCGCCCTACTTTTGATGTTCTACAGGTAATGGTTACAACTTTCTCAGCTCTGAAACGCGGTGGGAATATGTTTCTTTGCACACGCTAATTGCTGGACGAAGTTGTCCGGTGGGTTGTTGGGTCCATGTAGTTGTATTATATGGCTGTAAGTTGCATACTAGATTTGGATCTGGCGGTGTGAGAAATACGATTGCTGCCTGTTTTGTTTAATTCTTTCTTTAGGACTAACATTACTACTAGAGCTGCTCCTTTCTTGCTTATGATCATGTATATTACATTCATTTCCGGGAACTTGAGTTGAACACTTGCTTTTCAACATAAAAGAATGACCATAAGAAAATATTAAGTTACCTTGAATTCTCTTTTTCAAAAGAAACATCATGATTATAATTTATGCAGCGGCCATTTGCAGTATACTGATATTTCTTCAGGTAGAAGAGCATCTTACCAATTTCATTTTCCAAAGCTGCGTTATAGAGAGCTCCCCTTTAGTTTTTAGCCCTTCATTTCTTACTCATAACAGATATTTTCACTTTTATGTGTTATATGATTAAGTGGGCAGCTCTCGATTTTGGCCATCGTTGAGGTGTGATTAATTAATGTTCATCCGGCCATTTGTAGGATTACAATGTTATCTCATGTGCTTATTTGTTGTCCAGCGTTTTGAGAACAAGCATATTATGCTTCTTTTTGTATCTACTAAGATTTCTGCATTTTCTTATGTTGATGTTCAGGCTAAGCCTGTACTGGAGATGCGGATGAGGCGGTGCAGCGCTGTGTGAGGCAGCTCTTGCAGCTGTAGATCGAGATAATGAAGAATAGGAAGTTTCAGGTACACATCCGCTAGATTCCACATCCACTACGTGCATCAGTCCAATGGATCATGTTAATTTCTGATCTCCTTTCATCTGTTCACTTCAGTTTTGGATTCAAATATCACCACACATGCTTCTTGAAGAGATTTGGCACATGTGGACATGGCAGACCAACGTGGAAGGCAACTCAGCCCAGCCGTGGCTATGGTACACCTCTCTTCTCGATTCACAGTGGTGTTACATTTTGTTTAAGTGCATTTAGTTAATTTGCTCTCTTAGTGGATATTAATTTTGGTAAAAATATATATGATTAATTGTTTATATCAAAATATATACGAGCCCTGGGCTTTCTATGCATTAAACATTTTGCTTAACTTCGTTTGCATCTTAAAATTTAGATCATTGCGTCATAATTACTATGTGGATAATCTTGCTCAAATATCATGTCTTCTGATTACTCCCTGCCTTGGCTGTGGGAGCGCCCCCGAGAAGAACGGTGGTATACTTCGGTTCATCGGTAAGTACAACGGCCTGCTGTACAGCTACCTAGCCCCCTCCCTCTCTTCTTCCCTCCCGCCACAGGAAGTGACCATACATGACCAGCAGCATGAACACTCAATTTTGGGGATTTCAGGTTTCTATCTCTCTCCTTTTCAGGTTCCCACCGGTTTCTTTATGGTGTTGGAACATGAGGGCGTGAGATGGTGAGAGGGCGGTTGTGCCTGGATGTGGTAATGATGCTAATTTCTATACCGGATTGATTTCTTTTTGGTTGTGCCTCTGATTTACCTTTTGTTTTTGTTTTTTGTTCAGATGTGTTCAGGGGCAAGAGATGCAATTCTGTGGAAGATTGGACCTAAATCTTTTGCTATTCGAGCAGGTTATTGTTGATTTTTAAATCAGAATCATCATGCAAGTTTAATTATTCTTGCAACTATATCCTCCCATGTTTTATTTTCATGCACTAGAAATAACATTGTGATGCAGAAGCATGCTATATTATCTGTTCCTGATGAAATTTTTGGTGTGCAGGGCAAGTAATTTTCCTTCGGGCAGTTTAAGCAAGTTGTAAGGAGAGGCAGCTCAAAGGCACATGAGTTCCTGATGTTTTCAAAGTAGCCATATTTCAGATCTGGTATGACCCCTGCTAGATCTTGATTTCATTTTTTCCTTTGTGTATACTGTGTTGTTTAGGAGAAGATATAAACATAATTACCAGTTCTCACGGTAGAGAACTTTAGTTCAGGAAATGGCTACTTTGAATACATGTGATGCTTAAATGTGCGAGATTAGGTGAATACATACTCTTTTTTGATATCTTACTATGAATTATTATGGCAAGAGCTAGAAGTAGTTATGCCTTCTCGCAAAGTGAATAGTTATATATGGCAAACTGATGTGTGAGGACCGGAATTACACTTCCAGACCTCCTGTGTAATCATGTCAATCCCAAGATCAATGTTGACAACACAGCGAAATGATACCATTGCAGAACGTACAAAAAGAACAGTTACATAGTTTGAATAGCAATAGCGAAATGTCTTGTGACATTTGTTACAATCAGAAAGCTCAGCGGAAATATAAATGCGAAGTGACTCCATCTAGCCACAGGCAGTCGATGTAGTCCACGAGGCCTCACTCTTAAGCATCGTCGTAGTAGTCGTAGTCTTCTTCTTCTTCGTAGTGATCTGAATAATCAACAAAAGCAATGCGATGAGTACATAATAATGTACTCAGCGTGCCCCCTCATGCAAAACCTATAATAGCTACATGTGGCTTCAAAGAAAGGCTATATGGTTCTTTTGCATAAAAGCTAATTTTGTTTGCAATACCATATGTAGTAGTTTTGATAAAAACGATTTTAGATGAAAACATGTTTTGTATTCAGTGTAATGTTTCTCATCATTGTGAGTGTCCTCGACACCTCACGTTCTCCATAAGATTCCAGAATAGGGGTAGAGGGAAGTAGCAAAACAGGTTCCTGTATGTCAAGAAAGATTCATGTGTCGTCCATGACCGTGGACACGGCTATTCGAATAGTTTTACACTCTGCAGAGTTGGTACACATTCACCACACGTCACAAACTCGCCTAATTGCAACCAGCCGTCGCTAGCATAGCAATAGAGAATTTATGACAAGGTTTTAGCTAGATCCCCCAAAGATGTGACATGCCCACCGGGTATGGCGCCGGAACTGAGAGTACGTCCCCAAACCGGTCCCCCCATCTGTGCCGAAGGTTCTCCCGTAGGCAGACACCCCATCTGCGGTACGGCGACATCGACACCAAAGGCTGACTAACTTACTTGACCCAGCCAGAGCCCATTAGCATGTGGTTGTACGGTGGTCACAATCTTCAAATCCGAGACTTATTAGGCCCTTATGCGGCACGGACGACGGATTGCCCCCTTCAGCTTGTGAAGGGCAGCCAATCGCTCCTTCATTGTTGATCCAGCAGTCGCCCGCGCCATGTTTAGATGGTAAGTTTCACCCAGAGTAGAAGGTAGAGTAGAGGAAGCAACAACGGCTTATCAGCCAAGCTCAACGAGCTCATCAAGTTCAAAAGATGTTTGTGACCCAAGGGTCAACCAATTCCTCCAAAGAGGCAAGATAAAGATATCCTACTGGATATTAAGCATGGCTAAGCATTTCTAGTCTACAGGATTACTATATAATTTCTACTCAGGGTATCAAGTATATAAGGCGACAAGCGGATCAGGCTGGTGTGTCAATCGACACGCCAGTAAATAAAATAGCATGCATATTTGTAAAACAATAAAATAATTCCCCTTTTAAAAACATAGGATAAAACATGAGAGGGGGGGGGCATGCCTTTGTTGATGAATCATCTTCTTCTTTAGTAAGCTGATTATATCCACGTTCTTCAATAAGTTGATTATATCGACATTCTTCAGTAAGCTGATCATATCCACGTCCAACCACGTCACTCCCTATTCATCGTAACGATAGCAAATGACAACCAAACAAATACCAAAGCAATAATTACCAAATCCAAATGAAATACAAATGAGAATTAGGGGAGTAGTAGTTGAAGAAGAAAGACAACTTGATAGAATTGTGAAAGTGAGTTGTGGCAACTCAGATATGAATCAAATGGCATGGATAGGATGGTAGGATAGATTATCATAATAGAATGTCGTCTTAAGAGACATAGATAGATCTTACTATTTAACTGTCCACAAACCCGACAATAGGATTATAACATAGTTGGTTATACCCGTGTAACCCGATAAACTCAAATAACATAGAGTAGCATAACTAGATAACTAGCCAACATGTAAACAAGACATATCAACAAACCATGACATACTAGTTTGCAACCATCAAACAAGTACTTATCATACTAGTGATATAAACAATAGCTAAGATTATCTAGCATGATAACACAAGCATATAAGCAATACAAAAGCTAAGCTAAACATCATCATCATAAGACAACAACATCAATTGCAAACTAAAGCTGATACTTTGAAAACACATATTACACTAGCGAACCATCTAGCTCCACAACTAAACACATGAGAGTAACATAAACAATAAACAACTACAACCATGCTATAATTCAGCGATAATAAGCTAAGAACTAAACAAGGCGTAACAACATGTAAAACATATGAATCATGCCATAGCAAGATATCAAACTAACATATGCCATCAACAATAAACATATATAGATACATTTAATAACAAGAATACCATCACAAGCATATATGAACAAAGCATATTATATACTAAGCAAAGGTCATAACATATATAACACTATATGAGACTAATCACGAATGATATACAAGTCTTCTACATTTGGGAGATACAACAGCATAACAACCAAATAACAATTAAGCTTAACATTACTAGCATGAGATGGCAAAGCATACAAGTATATACTACAAGATCACACGCATGCTCACAAGCATATACACAACGATACGATATTATCATGCACAACTAAGTGGCATACAAACTACCATAAGCACGAGATGATATACTACAACAAGTAACACACAACTAGCAAGGTAACATACATGTATGAGACCTATGTACCTCTAGAACCAAACAACCACTCAAAGCATGTTATTATCTAGTAAACAAGTAAAGCTACAGTGTATAACATGCAAAGCTAATATGAAAAGAATCTAAACATTCATCAACATAACACAAAGAACTGAGCAGTCGAATGTGACATGAAGTTAGATCCTATGTAGCTATACATACATGCAAGGCATGAAAATACATCCTAGCATAAAGATATGCGGCTAGAATAAATAGAATTAAACATCATATGGAACACATGGTCTATAATATACAAAGATAGCTACGCATGAATATTAAACTAGACAAACAACACAATGTACACAATAAGTTATTTATAACATGAATAAAACAACTAATTCTATGCATGAGCTACTAAGAAACCAGTAGGAAACAAAGAATGACATCATCATATAAAGTACGAACTTACTTCACATAAGTACTAAACAAGTAATAGACTACTAAGAAAACTCATAGCTAAAGATGCACTAAGAAACTAATAGTAACAAGTCATGCATGAATAAAGGATTAAACATGGATCAACACATCACACAAATATATTACTACAAAACATCACCGTAATCATGCTAGAAATAATTACAAAGTAACACAAGCAATTCTAATTATAATAATAAACCACAAATTATTGAAATAGAAATGAAACAACCAACTACACATGTCACCAAACAATATACAGAAATTACATACAACTCCTACTCATGTGATTTAACTATGAAAAGTAAATCATACACAAAATTAAGCACATAAATAATACCATTTGATTTTGACCTGAATTTAAATATGTAAAACCCTAATTTAACTTGTACCCAATGGATTTGGAATCCAACACAACCATCTGGTTTCTAAGGTCAACTAGCAACTTTCACATGTTTAGATCCGAGTGTAAAGATGAAGAAAGAAGTATTTGCATGGCAATGTCGGGATTAGATGAATTGCCATCGATGAAGTATGTCTTCGATGGTCGGATTGACGATCTGTCTTCTCCTATGAACTCCTGGAGTTGAGAATCACGAAGTGACGGCGTGACGCGAAGGGATCTGACGAAATTGTGCTCAAAGGTATAGATGGCGTAACCATCTCGGTGTGGAATGGCATGGTCAAGAGTTGGCGCAGACAATGGAACATATTGGATGTAAAAGTTTGTCTAGGAGGTATTTCTACATGATATGAGATTAAGATGCAAAGGAATCGATCTGATTCTCACCATACGTGACGAACTCGTCCGACGAAGTTGATGAACAGAGCAGACGTGGTTGCAAGATTAGTCCGATGCAACCAACAAATCCAGATTCTGGTCGCCTGAATCGGTCTTCCTCCTTCTCGTGATTCTGGTGGCGCAGCAGTTCATCTTGCGGGAGCCGAAGTCGCCGGCAATGCGGTCGGCTAGACAGTCTGACCGGAGCTTCACAAGATTGGATCATGGTGAGAGCTAGGGCTTGTTCTAGCGGTTCGAGATGGAAAAGGAGAGCAAGAAGGTATCGGCTGCATGCTCTAGATAGGTAGGGGCGAAGCGGCAGAGCAACGCTTGTCTTACTGACGTTTCGTCCTGGGTGCGTGCATGAAGAGGAAGCAGTGCGACGTTCTTCGACCGACTGGCAAAATGAATGCCGGAGTAAATAGAATTGATGCGGTAATGGCGGCAGTTTCATGTCTGACCTGCCGTTTCTATTCATGCGTGGAGAGGAAGAGGAAGCAGCGACGCTTCTCTCGGCCGGCGTCCTGTGCTGGGACTCGTCCCGTGCGTACGAGTCGAGGGCTAACGCTCGCTCGGTTGAGCTGGTGCGGCTGGGCTCTGGTCGATCGAACTGCTGGCTCGGGGCCTCATGGGCTGGCTGCTTGCTTCGGTCGTTGTCAGAGAAAAGAATCAGAAGAAGAGAGATATCGATTGGGTGTAGCACGTACATGCCAAGGAAAGAAGAGAAAAGAAACGAGGAAAAGATCGATCTGTGCGGTCGTACATGAGAACGGAAAAGAACGAGCGAGATAAACTAGCTAGCGAATTGCTAGTGTACCAAGCAACGTAGGAAAAGAAACAGAAGAAAGACACCACGAAAGGAATGATCGGTGTATGCTGCTGGGTACTACTGATGTACACAAGCTAGCCAAAAGCATTGCTTGCACGTGCATGTGCATGGGTGAGATTTTGGATAGAAATAAAATAAGGAAGTAATTCGAGGAAATATGATTGGATATAAAGCTCAAAAAATACCGAATGAATTTGTGAAAACAAAATCAAATTCAGAGGAGGATATTTCAATATGCTAAAACCAAGAACAAACACGATCCAACTTGAAGGAAAAATAAAAGAAAGACTTATAAAGTCGATGCTAAATCATTTTCAAGCTTCATGTTTATGAAAAAATGAATTAAGATTTAATTAACTAAACGAAATTTTCTAGTCCTCATTTTTTAGATAAAAGTTTTTGAAAACTCCAAAAATCGGTCCGTTACAAGTCTACCCCTTTAAAGGAATCTCGTCCCCGAGATTCGGGCTCACTATAGATTGGGTTTTGGATGGGTCTTAATCTTGGCATTGATGGGTTGCTCGGTTGAAGTTTTTATACGATTGATCTTCCGTTGCTTCAGGTACATGTGCGCTACCCCCCTTAAAGGAACTCTCGTTGGGGTTTTTTCATACAACACATCATACTTCAGATAATCCTTAAGTGATGCATTATTCTCTTATTTAATTTTCTCCGACTTTGAGATCTTTTTGTATGGGCCATTGTCCGTAAAACGGACTAGACTGCCATGGCTGAAACAATGCTTATCTTCTATCTTGGCACCACGTCCGTCCCCTTCTGGGTCTTGAGATCTTTCATGTATATTCACAGTTTAATTCCAATTGAGATTGGTATTGCCTTCTTTTCATTGGACAAGTATTTTGCAAACAATCCGCCATCACCGTAGGAGTAGCACACATATCTTGTAGTAATGAAAACAGAGGATGTGTGATAAAGCGTCTTGTTTGGTCTTGGTTTCTTCCACATGTTGAGGCAAATATTGGTTGAATGCCACTCTTCACCACATCTCGTCCAATTCTTAACTGCAATGTTGACCGAGTCACTATTCTTGTGTTGGGCTTCATTGGCTAGAACTTACTTATTAAAACCGTCATGCGCCGCACAATCTCTAGTGAATGAAGTTACTACTGAGGATACGGCTCCCTCTTGTGCTGGCAAGTTTTTCTTACTCCCGTTGATAACTTGGATCTCCACGAGGTCTTCAACTAATAATACTATTGGAATTAGTTTGGATTCTTTATATGTCTTCTTAAGGTTGGCTAGGGTGTCTTCCTTGCATCTCAGTCGCACATTTCACCGCAGTGTTTGATGAACATAGAGGCAGAGTAATGTTCTTATCCTTTGCACCAGAGTGGGCCATCTTATATTCAGAACAATGTATGGCTAGATAGCTTGCATCATCGTTGAGTTAGCTTCATCATGTCCTCGAGACGGGTGTTTTTTCCCTTCATTTTCTGGGTCTTGACAGCTTCAAGGGCTCGTAGGTAAGAGGGAAAAGAACAGGATGGGTGACAGAACCTAGCTTGGGAGGGGTAACCAAGAAAACACGAGAATAACCGAAAGATTTTTTTTTAACACGAGAATAAAGAAATAGTTTCTCTGAAATTACATAGGGTTTTAGCATGACTGCACATAAAAAGGTGCCAAAGGCAAAATATGCAGACATTGCTCAAGCAAAACTTTTTAAATCTAAACGATATAAACTATATACCTAACAGGGTCTTTCCAATCTTATCCTATATTGTTTGGTCATAACTTATCTTGGTGTCGATCTTTGACAGTGAAGAACGCAACATGTGGTTGATGACTCTTGAATACTTGAGTTCTTGATCTGGCTTCTCTTGGATAGGGTATGGTATACTAAAGATGTAGTTAGAGAAGAATCAGTTAAACACAATGTTTAACAAGATAAGAGAAGGAATAGAAATGGTCGAGAATTAGACTACGAGGATTTTCACAAATAGCATTTTACTTTACAAATAACGCCTAAGGTTTTCCATTTCTAGCTAAGGCCACGTGACTAGGTCGACGTCGGCTCTGATACCACTTCTGTGAGGACCGGAATTACACTTCCAGACCTCCTGTGTAATCATGTCAATCCCAAGATCAATGTTGACAACACAGCGAAATGATACCATTGCAGAACGTACAAAAAGTACAGTTACATAGTTTGAATAGCAATAGCGAAATGTCTTGTGACATTTGTTACAATCAGAAAGCTCAGCGGAAATATAAATGCGAAGTGACTCCATCTAGCCACAGGCAGTCGATGTAGTCCACGAGGCCTCACTCTTAAGCATCGTCGTAGTAGTCGTAGTCTTCTTCTTCTTCGTAGTGATCTGAATAATCAACAAAAGCAATGCGATGAGTACATAATAATGTACTCAGCGTGCCCCCTCATGCAAAACCTATAATAGCTACATGTGGCTTCAAAGAAAGGCTATATGGTTCTTTTGCATAAAAGCTAATTTTGTTTGCAATAACATATGTAGTAGTTTTGATAAAAACGATTTTAGATGAAAACATGTTTTGTATTCAGTGTAATGTTTCTCATCATTGTGAGTGTCCTCGACACCTCACGTTCTCCATAAGATTCCAGAATAGGGGTAGAGGGAAGTAGCAAAACAGGTTCCTGTATGTCAAGAAAGATTCATGTGTCGTCCATGACCGTGGACACGGTTATTCGAATCGTTTTACACTCTGCAGAGTTGGTACACATTCACCACACGTCACAAACTCGCCTAATTGCAACCAGCCGTCGCTAGCATAGCAATAGAGAATTTATGACAAGGTCTTTTAGCTAGATCCCCCAAAGATGTGACATGCCCACCGGGTATGGCGCCGGAACTGAGAGTACGTCCCCAAACCGGTCCCCCCATCTGTGCCGAAGGTTCTCCCGTAGGCAGACACCCCATCTGCGGTACGGCGACATCGACACCAAAGGCTGACTAACTTACTTGACCCAGCCAGAGCCCATTAGCATGTGGTTGTACGGTGGTCACAATCTTCAAATCCGAGACTTATTAGGCCCTTATGCGGCACGGACGACGGATTGCCCCCTTCAGCTTGTGAAGGGCAGCCAATCGCTCCTTCATTGTTGATCCAGCAGTCGCCCGCGCCAGTGTTAGATGGTAAGTTTCACCCAGAGTAGAAGGTAGAGTAGAGGAAGCAACAACGGCTTATCAGCCAAGCTCAACGAGCTCATCAAGTTCAGAAAGATGTTTGTGACCCAAGGGTCAACCAATTCCTCCAAAGAGGCAAGATAAAGATATCCTACTGGATATTAAGCATGGCTAAGCATTTCTAGTCTACAGGATTACTATATAATTTCTACTCAGGGTATCAAGTATATAAGGCGACAAGCGGATCAGGCTGGTGTGTCAATCGACACGCCAGTAAATAAAATAGCATGCATATTTGTAAAACAATAAAATAATTCCCCTTTTAAAAACATAGGATAAAACATGAGAGGGGGGGGCATGCCTTTGTTGATGAATCATCTTCTTCTTTAGTAAGCTGATTATATCCACGTTCTTCAATAAGTTGATTATATCGACATTCTTCAGTAAGCTGATCATATCCACGTCCAACCACGTCACTCCCTATTCATCGTAACGATAGCAAATGACAACCAAACAAATACCAAAGCAATAATTACCAAATCCAAATGAAATACAAATGAGAATTAGGGGAGTAGTAGTTGAAGAAGAAGATAGGACAACTTGATAGAATTGTGAAAGTGAGTTGTGGCAACTCAGATATGAATCAAATGGCATGGATAGGATGGTAGGATAGATTATCATAATAGAATGTCGTCTTAAGAGACATAGATAGATCTTACTATTTAACTGTCCACAAACCCGACAATAGGATTATAACATAGTTGGTTATACCCGTGTAACCCGATAAACTCAAATAACATAGAGTAGCATAACTAGATAACTAGCCAACATGTAAACAAGACATATCAACAAACCATGACATACTAGTTTGCAACCATCAAACAAGTACTTATCATACTAGTGATATAAACAATAGCTAAGATTATCTAGCATGATAACACAAGCATATAAGCAATACAAAAGCTAAGCTAAACATCATCATCATAAGACAACAACATCAATTGCAAACTAAAGCTGATACTTTGAAAACACATATTACACTAGCGAACCATCTAGCTCCACAACTAAACACATGAGAGTAACATAAACAATAAACAACTACAACCATGCTATAATTCAGCGATAATAAGCTAAGAACTAAACAAGGCGTAACAACATGTAAAACATATGAATCATGCCATAGCAAGATATCAAACTAACATATGCCATCAACAATAAACATATATAGATACATTTAATAACAAGAATACCATCACAAGCATATATGAACAAAGCATATTATATACTAAGCAAAGGTCATAACATATATAACACTATATGAGACTAATCACGAATGATATACAAGTCTTCTACATTTGGGAGATACAACAGCATAACAACCAAATAACAATTAAGCTTAACATTACTAGCATGAGATGGCAAAGCATACAAGTATATACTACAAGATCACACGCATGCTCACAAGCATATACACAACGATACGATATTATCATGCACAACTAAGTGGCATACAAACTACCATAAGCATGAGATGATATACTACAACAAGTAACACACAACTAGCAAGGTAACATACATGTATGAGACCTATGTACCTCTAGAACCAAACAACCACTCAAAGCATGTTATTATCTAGTAAACAAGTAAAGCTACAGTGTATAACATGCAAAGCTAATATGAAAAGAATCTAAACATTCATCAACATAACACAAAGAACTGAGCAGTCGAATGTGACATGAAGTTAGATCCTATGTAGCTATACATACATGCAAGGCATGAAAATACATCCTAGCATAAAGATATGCGGCTAGAATAAATAGAATTAAACATCATATGGAACACATGGTCTATAATATACAAAGATAGCTACGCATGAATATTAAACTAGACAAACAACACAATGTACACAATAAGTTATTTATAACATGAATAAAACAACTAATTCTATGCATGAGCTACTAAGAAACCAGTAGGAAACAAAGAATGACATCATCATATAAAGTACGAACTTACTTCACATAAGTACTAAACAAGTAATAGACTACTAAGAAAACTCATAGCTAAAGATGCACTAAGAAACTAATAGTAACAAGTCATGCATGAATAAAGGATTAAACATGGATCAACACATCACACAAATATATTACTACAAAACATCACCGTAATCATGCTAGAAATAATTACAAAGTAACACAAGCAATTCTAATTATAATAATAAACCACAAATTATTGAAATAGAAATGAAACAACCAACTACACATGTCACCAAACAATATACAGAAATTACATACAACTCCTACTCATGTGATTTAACTATGAAAAGTAAATCATACACAAAATTAAGCACATAAATAATACCATTTGATTTTGACCTGAATTTAAATATGTAAAACCCTAATTTAACTTGTACCCAATGGATTTGGAATCCAACACAACCATCTGGTTTCTAAGGTCAACTAGCAACTTTCACATGTTTAGATCCGAGTGTAAAGATGAAGAAAGAAGTATTTGCATGGCAATGTCGGGATTAGATGAATTGCCATCGATGAAGTATGGTCTTCGATGGTCGGATTGACGATCTGTCTTCTCCTATGAACTCCTGGAGTTGAGAATCACGAAGTGACGGCGTGACGCGAAGGGATCTGACGAAATTGTGCTCAAAGGTATAGATGGCGTAACCATCTCGGTGTGGAATGGCATGGTCAAGAGTTGGCGCAGACAATGGAACATATTGGATGTAAAAGTTTGTCTAGGAGGTATTTCTACATGATATGAGATTAAGATGCAAAGGAATCGATCTGATTCTCACCATACGTGACGAACTCGTCCGACGAAGTTGATGAACAGAGCAGACGTGGTTGCAAGATTAGTCCGATGCAACCAACAAATCCAGATTCTGGTCGCCTGAATCGGTCTTCCTCCTTCTCGTGATTCTGGTGGCGCAGCAGTTCATCTTGCGGGAGCCGAAGTCGCCGGCAATGCGGTCGGCTAGACAGTCTGACCGGAGCTTCACAAGATTGGATCATGGTGAGAGCTAGGGCTTGTTCTAGCGGTTCGAGATGGAAAAGGAGAGCAAGAAGGTATCGGCTGCATGCTCTAGATAGGTAGGGGCGAAGCGGCAGAGCAACGCTTGTCTTACTGACGTTTCGTCCTGGGTGCGTGCATGAAGAGGAAGCAGTGCGACGTTCTTCGACCGACTGGCAAAATGAATGCCGGAGTAAATAGAATTGATGCGGTAATGGCGGCAGTTTCATGTCTGACCTGCCGTTTCTATTCATGCGTGGAGAGGAAGAGGAAGCAGCGACGCTTCTCTCGGCCGGCGTCCTGTGCTGGGACTCGTCCCGTGCGTACGAGTCGAGGGCTAACGCTCGCTCGGTTGAGCTGGTGCGGCTGGGCTCTGGTCGATCGAACTGCTGGCTCGGGGCCTCATGGGCTGGCTGCTTGCTTCGGTCGTTGTCAGAGAAAAGAATCAGAAGAAGAGAGATATCGATTGGGTGTAGCACGTACATGCCAAGGAAAGAAGAGAAAAGAAACGAGGAAAAGATCGATCTGTGCGGTCGTACATGAGAACGGAAAAGAACGAGCGAGATAAACTAGCTAGCGAATTGCTAGTGTACCAAGCAACGTAGGAAAAGAAACAGAAGAAAGACACCACGAAAGGAATGATCGGTGTATGCTGCTGGGTACTACTGATGTACACAAGCTAGCCAAAAGCATTGCTTGCACGTGCATGTGCATGGGTGAGATTTTGGATAGAAATAAAATAAGGAAGTAATTCGAGGAAATATGATTGGATATAAAGCTCAAAAAATACCGAATGAATTTGTGAAAACAAAATCAAATTCAGAGGAGGATATTTCAATATGCTAAAACCAAGAACAAACACGATCCAACTTGAAGGAAAAATAAAAGAAAGACTTATAAAGTCGATGCTAAATCATTTTCAAGCTTCATGTTTATGAAAAAAATGAATTAAGATTTAATTAACTAAACGAAATTTTCTAGTCCTCATTTTTTAGATAAAAGTTTTTGAAAACTCCAAAAATCGGTCCGTTACAAGTCTACCCCCTTTAAAGGAATCTCGTCCCCGAGATTCGGGCTCACTATAGATTGGGTTTTGGATGGGTCTTAATCTTGGCATTGATGGGTTGCTCGGTTGAAGTTTTTATACGATTGATCTTCCGTTGCTTCAGGTACATGTGCGCTACCCCCCTTAAAGGAACTCTCGTTGGGGTTTTTTCATACAACACATCATACTTCAGATAATCCTTAAGTGATGCATTATTCTCTTATTTAATTTTCTCCGACTTTGAGATCTTTTTGTATGGGCCATTGTCCGTAAAACGGACTAGACTGCCATGGCTGAAACAATGCTTATCTTCTATCTTGGCACCACGTTCGTCCCCTTCTGGGTCTTGAGATCTTTCATGTATATTCACAGTTTAATTCCAATTGAGATTGGTATTGCCTTCTTTTCATTGGACAAGTATTTTGCAAACAATCCGCCATCACCGTAGGAGTAGCACACATATCTTGTAGTAATGAAAACAGAAGATATAAACATAATTACCAGTTCTCACGGTAGAGAACTTTAGTTCAGGAAATGGCTACTTTGAATACATGTGATGCTTAAATGTGCGAGATTAGGTGAATACATACTCTTTTTTGATATCTTACTATGAATTATTATGGCAAGAGCTAGAAGTAGTTATGCCTTCTCGCAAAGTGAATAGTTATATATGGCAAACTGATGGAGCTTTGTTATCTTTAGAACTGGATATTCTTTTTTCAACGGTAACTGAAAATTAGGAAGCTGAACACAAAAACTCATATTTATTTTGATTAAAGCTGCGGTTAAAAATAATAGTTGTTGCAAATTATATACATTGCCAACAATTTTAAGTAACACTGTATTAGTTTCTCATTTGCTGCAATTTCCTGCTCTTTTTTCGTTAGGAGGACTTCTGGATAATTTGTCTTTGATGCTATGTTTTACAAATGCTCTTTGATTGATAATTGCAGGACGTGGTCTTATTATCACTGAGTGGTGCTTCCCTTGCTACTCCTCGGATTACCCTTTTTATGACTGCTAGCTGAATAGAAGGTGCAATCAGATTAGGCTCCATCGATGTTGATTACTGTGATATAGTTAAGCATGGAGCGGCTGGGTCTGCTTTCTATTCCCATGTTAAATGCTTAAATCCTTCAGTATTTTGTCCATGCTGCAGGTGGTCCAGCTCAGATGATTTCTTCTCATATTGTTTCTTCTTAAGTTGAATGTTGACTCACAACATACAGTTGTTATGCGAGTAGTGACATACTTCCTAACACATCAACATGTCCAGAGGGTCCTTATCTACATGTTCAGGCGCACCGTGAGAGTGTTGTCATCCAGAATCCAGGTGTTCCGGTCTGATGTCACACAGCCTCGAGTTGGGGTCCTTGCTTGAGGTTTTCGTTGTCTTCATCAGGTTTGATTCCTGTTGACAGATTGCTCGGTGATATTCATCTACTTTCTTTTTTGGTTCAACTTTGCTTATTTAGCTCTTTTTTCCTTTTCCGAGCGACCTGGTTGATCATGTTTTGTTGGAGGTCTTGCTGCTACCTCTCCTGCTATTGGTAGCGAACCAGACAACACATTGATAATACACATGTGCCATTTTGGGCCTGAAAAGTACTTGGATTTTCTGAAGATGTTAGCTTTTAATTTATATGGATTATATCATCATTTGTTAATTTATAGTGTCATAAATAATGTGTTTTTTATTTCTGCTTGTGTGATGCACAAGTTTGAATTAGCTCACATTTCTTCTGCATGCATCTCCATTTACATAAATTGATATGGGTCTGCTTGTGTGATGCACTGGCTTGGATTTGACATGAACTGAGGCAACTATATTTTTCGTGGCATCATGTCATTTGACCAAATGTATACATTCTTAAAATGTTGTAATGCATTACGGTTCAGGCATGGTGATCTAGATGTTTACTTTCAAAAGACATTCTTTGATTTTTGTTATATATATGCTAACCATAATTACATGTGTCCTTTATTGAAAAATTGCTTATGATAGTTTGGTCATCTTGGGTGCAGGTATAGAGTAGTGTTTTAAGCCATTATGATGTTTTCCTTTTATTAGTAATATTTCCTAATTGATGTTCAGAGAAATCTTTTCCTTCCACATGCTAATTACTTGGCGAAGTTGTTCGGTGGGTTATTTAGTTGGTGTGGTTCTATTATACGTTTGCAAGTTGCTAATAGGATTCAGTGGTGTGAGAAACGTGAGTGTTGCCATCTTTAGTCCATTATTATTTTAGTGCTTACATTACTGTTGTGCTTGCTCCATTCCTTATTATGACCTATTTTACATTCAGTTATCGGAACTTGAGTATGGAAGACGGCCTGCTTTTTGATATAGAAGAATACCATGAGAAAATGGTAAGCCACCTTTTCTTTAAGATATTCTCCTTTACAAAAGAAGCAAATTTTCTATGATCATTTGTTATGGAGGAGCCATTTTCACTATACTGATGGCACTTCTCATACAAATTCCTCTTATGATTCTTTTTTAGAGAGTACATCAGTCCAAGACAACAATTGTTGCAAAGTTCAGCTTTAAGTGGTTTCGAAATTCCTTTCAATCTCTGCTGGATAAAATACCATGTACATGGTGCAACATAATATATCTTTATATCCAGCAAAATTGTATGCTTTCCAGACTGTTTTTTATTTCATACCAAACTGCAGGACTAATCTAAAACATGATCGGTTATATATAGTTTCTGCACATCAAATTGATTCTATACCAAATGGCTACGACATGTTTGAGTGCTTTTTACCTCATCACATGGAACTACTATTAATTACAAATAGTGAATTTTTTCTTTGTGTGGCAGGTTTGACAGCCCTAGGAAGATTAGCCTTCTCAAGGTTTAGTGACTTGATGCAGGTAATAAACTTTTGAGAGCATGTTATCCCCTGTTTAAATTTCTTTGAAAGTGGTGCTTCCGCAAGCCCAGTTGTCTTTTCTTGGCATCCATCTATCTGTGTTCCTCTCTGACGAATTCATATTAATGCTTTATGTGATTTATAGTTGGTTTTTGGTTCCTGGCAGTGTGAGTTATACTAATGACGCTTCATTTATCATGCTAATGAACCTATTGGCTTATTACTCTTGATGTTGTTGTCCTAACCTTATATATGATAGCTGGTGCATTTCTGTTAGGACATCTATTTGCATCTGTGCAAGGATACATCTCCGAGCACCCGTCTTCTTCTTTACCTGTCATTTTTATTGTCAGAGAGACCCGCGTGAATAAGTTCATTAGGCATATGTAGGCATTAATATATATGCCAAGGCCAACATATGAAATACGAAACTGAACATTAGACAACCTCAATGAGTGCATTTGCAATTTCATGGAGTTAGGGACTGAATCTGGACACTTTGTTTGAGGGAAATGAGTTAAACTGAAATAATTCAGCTAGAAACTGTTATTATCTTCCTTTTGTTTCCCATGTTCTTTACTGTCTTATTTCCCAACTAATGTTTTTAGAAACTACATCCCACTTCACTATGCTCATATCTACAGCCTACCGGGAAAAGCCTGTGATCTTTAATTTCATTTACATTATTTGAAAGGGGTGCTTCTGAAAGCCCTACCATATGAGATTGAAATCCTCCTATTGGTATCTGCAGTCATTGTGAAGTTTTAGAGCTTTTTTACTTTATTTGATGTTTCTCTGACTATGCTCATGCTTGCTTGCCATTTTTTATCTTACCATTCAACCCATGCGTATGTTCTGTTAAATCGTCACTACCACAATATGTCGTGTTCTTTTTTGCGCTGCAGCTTGACTGTTGGATTAGATAATTTCATATGCTAGGATTTTTTCTAGAACACTTTGTTTGGTTTAGAAAAAGAAAGTTTTGTTAAAAGCCGTTTGCTCGAGTGCTATTAGTTATAGCCATTGCTTGCAGATTTTCTATATTTTTCGTTTGGTGAGTTCATGTAAAGATTTTCTCATAGTTTCTTGGTCCAAATTCACATGTTTCAGGGTCGCCTGTTCTCTGTATGTTGTTGGTCCAATATAGAACTAAGAGGTATACCCCTTCTTTTTCATTGATGTACTGCTAGATGTCCTCTGAAACTCTGTATCTCTTGGTACTGGCGAATCAACCACCTGTAGTAATCCTTAAAGATGATCTAAGACATTTGTGACCAATTATAAAAGACTGCGCTGCTCCCCTGTTAGTTTGTAGGGCGGTCGATTTAATTGAATTTGTGTTTCTCAAAATTTGCTTCAAAAAGAGAAATCTACAATATTCATTGTCAAAGAAAAAATGTCTACTCAGGTTGCTGCTGTGTAAATAATTATTCTTAGTATAGACAAGTCGACTTTGTAGTTCTGGATAGCAACAACAGATGATGCTATCTATTTTTCAGGTTTCTAATCAACTCGGTTTGCCTCAGAATTAAGCTAAGCTAGATTTCTGGACCCAATGCATTAGCCATAGCCCATAGGTATTTATTTTTTTACACTCGCATGTCTAATTGGTATCCTCATTCATATCGGACAGTGTCCACCATAAAAAAGGATGCCAACCGTATATGCACACATGATTGGATGGCCACAATGCCAAAATTGCCGGCCACCCTATTGGTTTGGCTACAATGCCCAAAAAAGGACGCTAGAAATATATACACTGGCATATAAGGTCACACCATGTCCTCTATTTAGTTTACTCTTGGAATAGGTGCAAGTTATTTTTAAGTTTCCAAATGGTGATATGGTGGGAACTCAGATTTGGAATAATGCATTTCTTCGTGTCTCTTGCTCTTTTTAGGCAGAGAAACAAAGAGCCAATTATTCTCATGGATCTTTAGAAAAATGAGTCATATGCTTCTTCTGCTATATCTAATGCTTGAATTTGGGAAATATGATTATTTTCTTCTCTGGTCGATGTAGGAGGTTGCACGTTTCATTGTATTGTTTCCTATGAATTTCAAAAACCTACTAGGATGGATATGACATACCAGAGGGAATCTCTGCACCTAATTAATGTTTGGAATGCTGGTATTTATGAAATCTGCTTTGTTTGACATTTGGAGCTTGAATAAATATATGTGCTGCTTCTAGAACGAAGGTAGCACGTCTTAGAACACAAAAAGTCTGGAGAACCAAATTCCTTTGCAATTGCTCTCACTGTGTTCTTAAGGCATCGCAGTATCTACAAATGGTATTGAGTATGCTCTTTCTCTTGGTTTTCTCTTCATTTACATGTGATATTATGTTGTGGTATGTCCATAATTTGTTCCCGACTCTCTTGGCATGAGAAACTTAGTGTTGTCTGCATCGCAGGTCATATATCCTGTTTTTTCATATGTTGGGCTAACCTTGCAATAAGCTTAAGCACTAAACAATTGGGTGACAACCATTCCTATATCTAGGTGTGCAAAAATGGTTTATATTTAAAATTTCAGACTGTATTTTCTTGTAAGTTGTATTCCTTTATCTTGAATTTTGATGATATGATTTGTGATGAGGTTATCTATGGTGAAAATCTTTCTTTATTTTGTTTACCTACAAATCTTGAATGCATGATTGATCTGATTTTGCTGGGTAGATTATTGATCTAAGTAACTTATTCTGAAACCCAGGCTGGTGTTGTTGGAACAAGATTTTATCTGTATTTTCACAAGGGATGATTCACTTTTATTGTTTCTTTTGATTTGATCAGCAACTGACAAACATATTGGGCTGCAGTGGTTTGCCAAATTTAATCGCTAGATCTTTTCATCTCTGTTTGTGCAGATTAATAATTTATGCAATTCAATTAATTCCCCCTTTTCTGAAGCTTTGCTCCAGTCAATGATAACAAGGTTGAGTACTCATTTTACATATTCATAATTTTGCAATTCATGTATTGAAGGTGGTGGTCACCGTCGTGCTCCGGCCCGTCGAGGACTTATGGTTTGCCGACAAGTAGCACGTCAACGACGCCATATTCCTGCCGCCCAGGAGTTTCCTCCACTTCTGGCGTTCCATGGCCAGATCAAAGGAAACATGAACTAGGTGAGCTTCTTTTGATTTCCAGCAGCATATTCTTGCATTGAATGAATTGGGATTTGGCTGTCACAGATGCAAGCTTGGGTGAAAGAATATGTGGAAAGATTTCAGTTATTTTAGCAGCGGGAAAGTCTGATTGCTTTGGCTTCTCTTTTTTTGTACAATACTTGCAGTTGTTGCCATTGGGAAAGATTTCAATTAATTATTTACTATATGTGTGCCGAGATACGCTTTTCTATCTGGGGATAGCCTGCCACTGCAGCGTGGAATCTTGGTTAAATAGATAGTATTGTGGGATTCTATAAGCCTAAAGAATTATTTTGTTTGGTAGTATACAGAGTAGGATCAATTATTCTTGCCCCCTCCAAAATGTATATATACTATCTGCTTTATCTAACATTGTTGGTCTTGGACGTTGTACATTTTTCGAGTAGTTTTGTGTGCATCTAGACTTTCTTTGCAAGTGTTGTGGGGTACAATTTGTTGGTAAATTTGATATTTTTTATCTACTTATACTGCCTTGCTGTAGATAGAAGGACTCTGATTTCTGTTGTTTTCTTCTGAATCGTCTCTATTATTGCAAAATTCAGGCTGTGCTTCCAGATCGAGCGCTGATGATTTAGATGCCGTCAATTTAGATTTAATTTTTCCTGTGCTAACTTTGAGGTTCAAGTAATAAATATGCTATGTTTGTTGTTCATGTTTCGCCTTTACATAGAAGTGAGTTGTCTCATCAACTGTCGAACAAGATAAAATCATATACCACTAAACCCCTGGATCAGTCATGCTTTCCTCGGGTTGAAATAACTAATTTCAATTCTGATATGTCGATGCAAACACTTCTGCTGATGCAGTAGAAAAATGGTTCTTCGTAGTATTTTATTGGTACATCCTAGACCACTAATCTTAGTCTCCAATTTATTAATTTTGTATGCCTTCCAATACCGGTGCGACCTAGCTTTGCATATATGTTTTTTTTGTGCATCATATCCAAGTCACCCCCATAAATAATGACGATTACCATCAAAATATAGTTGGTATTGTTTGTATGGATCTGTTATGTGCCTTCGTTATACTTAGACTTGATAGTTCGGAATCACGTTCTATCTAATTATAGGTTATTTAGTATATTTAACTTAGTTCCCAACCATTGATGACAAGTTTTAATACTTTATTTTTTGTCATGCCCCTGCTACTTAGAGGTGATTCCTATCTGTCACTCTTACCATACACAGCAAGCAGTAGAAAAGCTTGGTGTCAATTTGCATCAAATTTAAATTACCCACATGAATAATGATGATTTACTGGGTTATGTTTGTATGGATGTGCCACCACACCGTGGATATTCCCATACGAGTCTCCAAGAATTCTTCAGGATACATACATCATGGAAAGAAGAAACTATTGAGTTTGCTTCCTCTGCGGCTTTGGAATATCTTAGTGACATATCTTTGTTTTTGATGATGCCAGTAATGCTGACCTGAACTAAATGCCAAGCAATAAAGGAAGAACAATTCTGGGCAGAAGGATTCCGTGAACGCGCAACGCCGCTACAACCAGAACATATTGAACCAACCCCAGAAAATCACCACGTTGAATAAAATGTGAAAACGCGCAACGCCGCTACAACCAGAACATATTAATTTTGTTTAGCTTATACTTTAGGATATTAACAGTCTGTTTAATAATCTGTATAAAATGTGAAAACCACGGGCAAAAAATTCAAAGAAGGAACAAGCGCCGCGCGGCGAGCCGCGCCGTTCGAATCTAGTTTAGAAACAAACGCGTGCCACCTTTCCTCAAAAACGGCATGTGAAGTGATATAGTATACAAAGGACCAGAACTTATGCAATGCCGTGAAAATGAGATGTTGCTTATTTTTTTCTTTATGCCATGAACATAAACGGTGCCTCACGCATTTAAGGACACTCCAAATTGCTCTGATCATGGCAGTCTCCCATCAGTTATTGCAGACTTTGGCTTCTTCTGACTCTTTGCTTTCATTTGTAACACCCAAACATAGTTATTATGTATCCTCGGTCTCATTTGAAACAGTAGCGGAACCAAAGACCGTAGTCTTACGGTGATTATTCAGAACGACAAAAGGAATAAATGGCATACCATATCGATTCATCTTGTAGGTACTGTCAAAACCACCACGTCACCAAAGTCTTGATAGTCCCGACGTGACTGAGAGGCACACAAGAAAATTCTTTTCATATTTCCTTTTTCATCTACCTAGTACTCCAAAAAGATACAAGGGTCCTCCTTTCCGCTGAGCATGATGCCAATGGTTGTGTTAGCATCGCCCTTTTTGAGCAGCTTTCTCTTCACACTGAAACACATGTCGCACAATTCCTTGTGCACAAAGTCTACATCTTGATACCCACCAAACATGGTGGATATCAAGATGTAGACTTTGTTCAAAAGCCTTGCTCGCGGAGGGCGATGCTAATTCAACCACTGGCATTCTAGTCCGCAGAAAGGAGAGTGGCCCTTTTATTTTTTGAGTAGGAGGTAGATGAACAAGGAATTCTAAAAGGCATGTTCTGTGATTCTCAATCACGTTAGGAATATAAATTTTTTGGTGACGTGATGGTTTTTGACAGTATATACAACATGAATCGATATGGTATGTCATTCATTCCTTTTGTCGGTCTGAACAGTCACTGTAAGACTACGTGTTCGATTGCACCATCGTTTCAAACAAGACCGAGGATATCTATGCTTCGGTGGTTGAGTCATTCTTGGCGCAAAGATCAGAAGAAGCCAAATGTTGTAATAACTGATGGGGACGCTGCCATTATCAGAACAATTCGGAGTGTCACTAAATGCGTGAGTCACCGCTTATGTTCGTGTCATACAGAAAAAAATATGCAGCAACATCTCACTTTCAGGTCATTTCATGAGTTTCGCTCGCTTGTATACTACACCACTTCACATGTCGTCTTTGAGGAAAGGTGGCACTCGTTTACCTCTAAATGACAATCGGATTTAACAAAAGAAAGGTTAAAAAGGATGTTCAACAAGAAGTTACTGTGGGCCACCTCTTATCAGTCCGATAATTCTTCCTTGGTATGTGAAACAACTAGAGGAGTGAAAGTTTGAACTCCCGCCTTCGCCATTAACTTGACTTGGGTATGAGCCTACTTGAGTTGATTCTCCACTACTGAAATGTCATTGTTCGCATTCGTACATAATAGGCAAATGATGATTGCACGGCTTCATAGCCTAAACCGGTGGAAATGGAAATGATGATTGCACGGCTTCATAGCCTAAACCGGTGGCAATAATTGATTCGAAGGAGATTAAAAAGTCTGCTGCGCGAGCCTTCACTCAAGCAAACTTCTACCTTTTGCAACCAGATTTGAATAAGATTGGTGACCTCAAGCTTTTTGAGAACACGGTGGGGTCGGATTCTAGACAATTTATACTTAAATGGGAAAATAGTACATGTTCATTGTGGAAAACGCTCCTAAAGACCCATAATAAACTATATAATGCAGCCATCAAAGATGCATCGTGTGGGCCCTTCTAAACACATCCTCTATGTATAGAAGTAATTGAAAATATCTAAAATTCTAGAGTTTTTAGTTCCTAAATGACTATCCAAAAAGACAAGATATGATTGGCCTATGAGACCCAAGAGTGATCTATTTGGATAGGGTTGGTCAGGATTAGAGCAGCTGAAAGTGCATGGTGTCCCCATGTATGGTTTTGGTAATTAATGACAATCCTTATGGACTAATGTTTGTGTTGAGTTATTCTTATAGGTTTGTCCATTGGCATCGCTTAAACTCCATGTGTTGGATTCAAGGATGTATGCCATCAAGATCATTGATTATAATGGACATATTTGATATGATCAAGAAGATGAAAAGATACAAGTGAAAGTGCATGTGTTGCCCCATGCGTGGTTTTGGTAATTAATGACAATCCTTATGGACTAATGCTTGCATTGAGATATACTTGTAGATCTTGTCCATTGGAAAAGATTGGAGTTCATGTGTTGGACTCTAGAAGATTACATGTTGATCAATGCTCTATTCAAGGGTTTATATGAAGAATGGTCACGTGTAGAGTTGAGCATATTGCAAGTATGTCTTGAAGGATTCAAGACATCATCTTCATGAAGTCGGAGCTAAGCGAGGCTCTCCCATAATGGTGTATGGGGGAGTATTTGGAGAAGTCGTCATCAAGCATGTGCTAGCAAGCGCAATCAAGAAAGGTGGTCCACTTGAAGAGATCAAGATCGTCATCATCTAGCTCAAGTGGAATGCGCAAGGCAAAGGTATGATCTTGATAGGTTTCTGTTTTACCGGTCTCGTGGTGTAGTGAGAGACCGGGTTTAGGATAGACGGCGTACTATCAAGAGGGGCTCTCAAGTGAGTAACTTGATCGCATCTTTGTGGAGAGCTCAAACCTTTGCATACTTGGCATTATCATCTTTCTTGGTTCTTATTTGGCTTTTATCCATGTGAGAATTTAGAGCTTGTGTTCATCTCCATACCAAGCTCTAGTTCATCAAAAGCGGATTCCATTTGAATATCTTGTGATGTTTTTGATGTTGGAGGTTTTACCGGTTCGTCTTTTGTAGAGAGGTCAAACTCTCCTCTTGTGGTTTCCTCCTCACATGATGGACTATGATGTGTATATGCATAATCTTGTAGAGCTTGTGAGTATCTTCTAACAATCCCAAGTTCATAGAAAACGGAGTCCGGATGAGAAACGTATTGCGGTTTTGGTTTGGAGGTTCTATCGGTTATTCTTTTATCGAGAGGTCTAACCTTTCCCCATTTGGTTTTATCCTCCATTGTTGGACTATGATGTTTCTCTGCATGATCTTATTGTGCTCTTCGTTACGATTCCAACGAGCCCAAGATCATCGAAAACGGAGTCCGGATGAAAAAGATATTGCTGTTTTCGTATCTCAGTTTCTGTCAACCGGAGTATCCGGGGGGCGGAATATCCGGGGTTGGGGGCCGGATATTCCGGCCCTAAAATGTGTTTTTACCTCGTTTCGAGCCCCGATGTTCACCCCCTGGTGGGGGCCGGAATATCCGGGGTCGAGGCCGGATACTCCGGCCCTAAAAAGTATTTTTACCTCGTTTCGAGCCCCGGTTCAGCCCCTGGTGGGGGACGGAGTATCCGGTCCTTGGGGGCCGGAGTTTCCGGTGTAGGCCGGAGTTTCCGGTCACTTGGGCCGGAAACTCCGGTGCATAACTGGCTGCAACGGCTAGTTTTCCTGGGAGGGGTATAAATACTCCTCCATCTTCCTCCAGCCAGCAAGCCTGCCCTCTAAGATTTGATTTCTCTCTCCTCCATTGTTGCAAGCTCATTTCCTTGATATCTCCCAATCCCTCCACCCAAACTTGTTGATCTTTGGAGGATTGAAGGAGAAGACCTAGATCTACATTTCCACCAATCAATCTCTCCTCTAAGTGAGGGGAACATAGTGGATCTAGTTCTTGGAGTTCTTGTGTGGTTCTCTTCTTAGTTCTGCCTCTCTTCTCCCCCCATAAGCATTAGTTGCTTTTGGTGGGATTTGAGAGTGAAGGATTTGAGCACTTGTGCTCTTGCCTTTTGCATTTGGTGCATCGGTGTGCTCTCCACGAGGATTCGTGGAAGTTGAAAGCTTGAAGAACTTGTTACTCTTGGGTCCTTGGACCCTAGACGCCTTTGTGGTGGTTGGACCCTTGTGTGGTCACTTGTAGCCGTTCGGGAGCCCCCAATCGTTGTGGGTTGTGCCTCGGATTGTTGTTGAAAGGCTCCGGATTCCGCCTCGAAGGAATACCGATAGTGGAAGGTGAACCAAACCTTTGTGGTGCGGTTCATCGGAGAATAGGGTGAGCCTTTGTGGCGTTGAGATCGACCTTTGTGGTGCCTCACACCTCTCCAACGAGACGTACTCCCCTAAAAAGGAGGAACTCGGGAATACATCCTCGTCTCCGCGTGCCTCGGTTATTTCTATACCCGAGCTCTTTACTTATGCACCTTACATTGTGATAGCCTTCGTGCTTGAAGTATTCTTTGCTATCACCTTGTTGCTTGTCTTGCTTAGCATAAGTTGTTGGTGCACATAGGTGAGCCTAGTTTACTTAGGTTGTTGGCTTGTTAATTTAAACACCTAGTTTTATTCCGCAATTAGCAAGCCTTTAACCGGAAAAGTTTTATTCGCCTATTCACCCCCCCTCTAGGCGACATCCTTGTCCTTTCAATTGGTATCAGAGCCTGGGCTCTCTTTTTGGGCTTTACCGCCTAGAGAGTAAAGATGTCGTTTAGAGTATTAGTGCACGATCCCACTTTTAAATTCGATGGCACTAATTATGATGTTTGGAAAATTCGCATGCTTGATAATTTTAGGGCCATGGGTTCAAATTATATCAAGAGTCTTGTAGATGTGGGTTTTTCTCCTCCAAAGGATTCCCAAGAATTTTCTTTAGAGGATGAGGAAAACTCTCATCTCGATACTCAAGTATCTAATGGACTTATATGTGTTTTGAGCGATGTAGTTCTTGCTTCAATCATGCCTTTTCGGAATGCTCATGAGCTATGGACCAAGCTTCAAGATATATACGAAGTGTCCAACATTATTGAGGATGATTGTTCGCCTTCCACCTCCGGACGTGATGAGTTCACAACATCTTCCACTTCACCAACATGTGATTTGTCACAAGGTAATGATAAGGTGAGTGGTGATAGAAATTGCTTTGTTGATGGTGAACATTCTATTGAATATACTTCATCTCTATCTCATTGCAATGTTCTATCTTTGGACTTGAACTTTTCTAGCACGCCAAATGTCATACATGCTAGAGTTGATAGTCCTTGCATATTATCTAGTAGTTGCTTAACTAAATCTCATGATGATATGCTCTCTATGTCTTGTTGTCATGAAAATAATGCTTCCATATCCTCTAGTACTTGCTTGACTAACAATGTAGAGGAATCCCAACATGTGTTGGAACAAGACATGGATCTCAATGGTGCTTCAAGTATTTCTTCATCCTCTTCACCCATTAATCATGTTTGCCTTATGGCTAAGGATTCCGAGGTATCTCCCACCTCGAATCCAAATTGTGATGATGAGGATGAGAATTCTCTTGAAGAAGGTTTTGATTTTGAATCCTTAACCAAGATGGGTGAGTTGGTGCTTGGTGCTCTCCCCAAAGGTAGTAAAGCTATCCCTCCTCTTTGTGAAATCATTGATTATGTTAATAAGAGTAGGGAATTCATTGAGGACTTGGAAACTCAATTTCTCGAGAAATGTCAAATTGAGAGAGATGACTCTATCACTATAGCTTCCTTGAAAGCTACTCTTGAAGAAGAAGAAGAGCATAGAGTCTCTCTTGAGGAGAGACTTGAGTCCCTTGATGAGTCTAATGATCTTATTATTGCTAAAATCATTAAGGAAAAAGATCATGCTATTGCTAAATGTAAAGTGCTTAAAAAGGAAAAAGTTGAATTTGGTGTTGGCAATGCAAGACTAAGTGAGGACATAGAGAGACTTGACAAAGCTCACAAGGCTTTGGAAAGTGAACACTCTCTCCTTATAAAGTCTCATGATCAACTCCAAACTCAACTATCTAAAAATGATGAACTTGCCAAGTTGTCTCCTTCTATTGCTAATGATAATGATGCTTGTGCTACTAACTCCACTTCTTGTGAAGCATCTATTTTGAAGGAGAATGTTGAGCTAAGGGCTCAACTTGAGTTGCTAACTAGCAAGTATAGGATATTGGAAGAAAGTCATGAAAAGCTTTCTAGCTCTAATGATGATCTTCTAGCATCCTATGCTAGGCTAAAGTTAGCTCATGAGGCTATCGTTACAAAGGTAACATCTTGTGAGCCTCATGTGGACAATGGCACAACTTCTACTAGAAATGCTATATTGCCATGTGCTAGTCCTAGTGATTCATCCACTCACAATGTTGCTACATCTTGTGATGAATTACTTTCATTGCCTTGTTGCTCTAACAATGAAGCTTCTACTTCCTCTAGTGTTTTTGTTGATACTAACCATGTAGAGGAATTAAATGAGCTCAAGGCCCAAGTCACTTCTTTGAAGAAAGACTTGGAAAAACGTCATGTTGGGGATTCTACACTTGACAATATGTTAAGTGTTCAAAGAAGCCCCAATGACAAGAGTGGACTTGGATTCAACTCCAATAACAAGAACAAGTCCAAGTTTAACAAGAAGAAAAAGGGCCAAGAACAAGTTAAAGATTCGGCCAAGATTGTTTGCTTCAAGTGCAAAGTTGAAGGGCACCATGTTAGATCTTGCCCTTTGAAGAAGAAGCCTCTTAGTGAGAAGCAACAAGGGAAGAAGCCTCAAGTTCAATCTCAAGTTCCTCAAGTTGAAGAACGGCCTCTTCCCAAGAAGAATCAAGCTACCACTCCTCAAGTCAAGACTCCAACTAAGAAGAGAGGAGGAAGTAGATGTTGCTACCTATGTCGTGAGAAGGGTCATGTTGCTTCTTCATGCACAAATGGTACCTTATCCAACCCCATTATTATTAATGATGATTATTCTCTTCGGAAGGATAAGGTTGGCAATGTGTTTGCCAAATATGTTGGTACTCAAAGTGGTGTCAAGAAAAGTACCATTTGGGTTGCCAAACCTATTGTGACTAACCTCTTAGGACCCAACTTGGTTGGGGACCAACAAGCCAAAACTTGATCAATAGGTGTCGTTGGAGGGCATTGGAGACTTGGCTACATTATGAAGAATTAAGGGATCTTCATCAATCATATTTTCTCAAGTCAAGTCATTTGGATCATATTGTTCTATCTCATATCCAATGTTCCTCCTTGCGGTAACTTTTATTCAAATCATATATACATTGAAAGTTGCTTGCACCCTTGCATGTGTTAGGTTTTGTACCTTGCTAGTGTTGGTATGTGTTGTGCTCTCTACTTACTTATCTTGAGTATTCAAGATTGTGTATGTTGGTTTGCACACCATGTACTTGTGTTGAGCCTTATTGCTTTTATTTGATATATTATCTTGTCGGCTCTCTTTTTGAGAGATTAATGGACTATCCTATTTTTGGGGAGTGATATGCTTCGTGCACTTCACAATCCTAAAATTGTGTATACATGAGGAATACCACTTAGTGTTGATATATTAATATTATCTATTCTCTATGTGGTATGTCATGCTCATGAGAAATTCAAATTCTATAATGTCCATTATTTCTCGAGTTGGTTTTGTTTGCCTCTTGTTTTAAAAACGAATGGATTATCACATTATGGGGGAGTAATAAGCTTTGTGCATATTACAAACCTAGAAAATGTGAACATGTGAGGTATTGTCACCTAGGATTGATATTCTTCATTATCGTATCCCTATGTGACATGTTGCTCAAACAAGTTCCATATTTGCTAAAATGATTTTGTTTAAATCACTCTCTTGGATCTTGTTTGTGATGGATGTTCTTGATATGGCTTTCCCTAAATATGTTCTCATATATATTTTTGGGAAACCAATTGCTTCAAGCTACTCTTTGGAGTTGCTTTGCATGATCGCGTGAATATTTGAAGCTATCAAGAATATCTATCTATCTAAGCATGGCTTTTAATTTCTATTATTTGCCATATGCTTATGTTTTGTGAATATGATCTTGAATATATCTTTGCAATCCACCACCGAGAAATATCTCCATACATTACTTGTCTTGACAAGTGGTAATCATATTTGTGGTAAATATATTGATCATATTCACTTTGGCTCTTGTTTTGAATTGTCTTATTTTATTGCCAAGGTGTATGCTAGAAGTAACTCTAAAATTCTCTGCACAAAGTTCTTCGAACTAGATCGAGGTTTCCCCTCTCAGGGCCGGAGACTCCGGTCTTCCAGGCCGGATACTCCGGTCTGTGCCGGATACTCCGCCCCCCTGTGGCCGGAAACTCCGGTGTAGATCAAGAAATTTTGTGTCCAGAATTTTCTGGTTACTTCTCCTTTTGTTCCTGGACATGCAAGCTTATCCCCATGCTTTTCTCCTACTCTAATTCTCACTTGTCTTCCTTGTATCCTTTGGATCCTTTATTGCTCTACTTGAAAATTGTTTTGTGCTTTCTTAAGTTGGGAAAAGCAATGATCCAATTCTTGTGCATTGACATTCAAAAGTCATACTTCTTGATAATGCACTATTCTTTGGGAAGCTATCCTACCTTGTGTAAAACACCGTTCTTTAAATTGGTATTGCAATTTCTTGCCTTTCTTGAACATGACTAGTGTTTGAATAATTTATATATATATGGAGAGTGATGATCTCATGTGTGTGTGCATTTTGTATTCAAATGCAAGATCATAAATAATAGACACATCTTGGGGGAGCAATCCTATATACTTTTGAACATTAGTTGTCTTCGTTTGGTATTTGATCCCGATGACGTCTCTCCTTGGAAGACATACATTTTTCGTCTTGGTACTTTGTGCCATCATGAAAAGTGTAGAGGGTTTGGTTTATTCCTTGATGATATTTTCATCAATTGGTTTCTTGCTTTCTTTGGTATCTTTTCAAAGTGGTACCTTCAATCATGTGTTGATTTGGGTCCTTGATATAATTTGGGCAATTTGTTTTCTTGTCACACTTGTGTGTGTTTTGATTGGTTTACTTGGTGTTTTGTCCAAATTGTATCTCGTTTGGTTCTTGAAAGTCTTGTGCATGCATATTTATCATATGTATATCTTATGGCATGCTTACTTTCATTGATCCAATATATAGGATAAGCTCCATCAAATCCTAAATGGCTAAGATGTGCATGAAATTCAATTTCATATCAATATGCACATATTTATGTGGAGTTTGTCCTATGTTTGGTAGTTGCTCTAACTACTTTGGACCCAATTAGTTTGGGGACCATGTTGTACTTGAATTTGTTTTAGGTACATCGTAGATGCATTGGAAGCTTGTCTCACTTACAAGGAAGGTGTTATCACCATGTGCTTATTAGAGCCAAGCCCGGATGATTGTGAACTCTTATCTTCTACATCACCAATGCTATCTCGGTAACAAGTATCTACCTCATGCATACTTTTCTAGCTTTCAACCTTGTGTAGGTTGTTTCTTGGCTTGAATCTCTTTTGTTGCAATTCATTTGGTTCTTGCAAAACAACTTTGTTGCAAATGTGGGCAAGCCGGGATGATTACATATCAAGGGGAATATACATATAATCATTTTCATGATTCATCAATCCCATATATGTTAATCTAGCACTTTCTACTATATGTCTCACATATGCAATATTGATGCCTTTCAAAATCATTTGCCTTTTGCGATACTTGTTATCTTTCTCGGAGCATCCCTTTTTATCACCTTCTTCCATATGGATATTTTTGATGCTATGATTGGTTAGTGTCGGAAGTTCATCTATATCCTTCTAAGATAAAATTGAGCTTTGTGCTATGCTTTTAAGCAATAATCTTATTGGTATATATATGACTTCCATTTGGATATCATGATCTTTACCTTTGTATCTATTTTGTGTGTGCATATTTCTTTGTGGACTAATATCTTTGTGATTGGTGTCTACTTAGAAATTTATACACATGAGAATAGTTACATCTTTAATTGATATTCCAATTCTTTAGTGACCACCTCTTATTGCTTTTGATTTTTTGGTGGTTTCTAAAAGGCACAAGCTTTGTTTGTCATTTGGTATACTTTTGCATCTTAATAAGCTTGTGGAGCTATTGGCGATATCTTCTTGGTGTGTGGGTACGGGAAAGACACGATATGCACTATGTGCCACTCCTTTGAAAGACTATGTTGATGCTTTGGCTCATCCTTTTATTAGTCTCCTAAAATTGTCTTTCTATCTCACACCCATCATTTTATTTGCCGCTCCTTGCTCTTGTCGCAAAACTTTTTACTTGTTGCAAATTGTTTTGCTTCTTTTCTTATATACTTTCTTGCAAGGGTTTGTGTTCAAAATTTCTAGGAGGGAGTGAGGATTCCATGTTATGCACACCATATTGAAATGCAAATCTTCATTGTGCATGTACCTTGGGGAGTTCCCTCTTGATTTTGAGAACACTTGTCGGATCCTTTTGATTGCTTGCCTCTTTCGTTGAAGTATCTTTCTATTTGTTAATTCTTTTGCATTATTTGGATCCTCGATATAGTTTGATCTCCTTCCCAACTATTCGTTATTGGATATGTGCATTTGATTTCACTCATATTATGAGAAATGCACACATTATGGGGGAGCTCTTACTATATTGGCCTTCTAAAGTTTTCCTCCCATTTCGGCAATCGATGCCAATGGGGGAGAAGTTTAGAGGGTTTAAGGGTTTAAGGGAATTTGGTTTTATGCTTTAGTTTGTTCTTAAGCATTTGCCTTTCTTCTCTTGCATCCTTGCTCTTTGTGTTGCATGGTTGTTTAATTCATCATATAAACCCTCGTAAAAGGGATTGTCATCAATTACCAAAATGGGGGAGATTGAAAGTGCATGTGTTGCCCCATGCGTGGTTTTGGTAATTAATGACAATCCTTATGGACTAATGCTTGCATTGAGATATACTTGTAGATCTTGTCCATTGGAAAAGATTGGAGTTCATGTGTTGGACTCTAGAAGATTACATGTTGATCAATGCTCTATTCAAGGGTTTATATGAAGAATGGTCACGTGTAGAGTTGAGCATATTGCAAGTATGTCTTGAAGGATTCAAGACATCATCTTCATGAAGTCGGAGCTAAGCGAGGCTCTCCCATAATGGTGTATGGGGGAGTATTTGGAGAAGTCGTCATCAAGCATGTGCTAGCAAGCGCAATCAAGAAAGGTGGTCCACTTGAAGAGATCAAGATCGTCATCATCTAGCTCAAGTGGAATGCGCAAGGCAAAGGTATGATCTTGATAGGTTTCTGTTTTACCGGTCTCGTGGTGTAGTGAGAGACCGGGTTTAGGATAGACGGCGTACTATCAAGAGGGGCTCTCAAGTGAGTAACTTGATCGCATCTTTGTGGAGAGCTCAAACCTTTGCATACTTGGCATTATCATCTTTCTTGGTTCTTATTTGGCTTTTATCCATGTGAGAATTTAGAGCTTGTGTTCATCTCCATACCAAGCTCTAGTTCATCAAAAGCGGATTCCATTTGAATATCTTGTGATGTTTTTGATGTTGGAGGTTTTACCGGTTCGTCTTTTGTAGAGAGGTCAAACTCTCCTCTTGTGGTTTCCTCCTCACATGATGGACTATGATGTGTATATGCATAATCTTGTAGAGCTTGTGAGTATCTTCTAACAATCCCAAGTTCATAGAAAACGGAGTCCGGATGAGAAACGTATTGCGGTTTTGGTTTGGAGGTTCTATCGGTTATTCTTTTATCGAGAGGTCTAACCTTTCCCCATTTGGTTTTATCCTCCATTGTTGGACTATGATGTTTCTCTGCATGATCTTATTGTGCTCTTCGTTACGATTCCAACGAGCCCAAGATCATCGAAAACGGAGTCCGGATGAAAAAGATATTGCTGTTTTCGTATCTCAGTTTCTGTCAACCGGAGTATCCGGGGGGCGGAATATCCGGGGTTGGGGGCCGGATATTCCGGCCCTAAAATGTGTTTTTACCTCGTTTCGAGCCCCGATGTTCACCCCCTGGTGGGGGCCGGAATATCCGGGGTCGAGGCCGGATACTCCGGCCCTAAAAAGTATTTTTACCTCGTTTCGAGCCCCGGTTCAGCCCCTGGTGGGGGACGGAGTATCCGGTCCTTGGGGGCCGGAGTTTCCGGTGTAGGCCGGAGTTTCCGGTCACTTGGGCCGGAAACTCCGGTGCATAACTGGCTGCAACGGCTAGTTTTCCTGGGAGGGGTATAAATACTCCTCCATCTTCCTCCAGCCAGCAAGCCTGCCCTCTAAGATTTGATTTCTCTCTCCTCCATTGTTGCAAGCTCATTTCCTTGATATCTCCCAATCCCTCCACCCAAACTTGTTGATCTTTGGAGGATTGAAGGAGAAGACCTAGATCTACATTTCCACCAATCAATCTCTCCTCTAAGTGAGGGGAACATAGTGGATCTAGTTCTTGGAGTTCTTGTGTGGTTCTCTTCTTAGTTCTGCCTCTCTTCTCCCCCCATAAGCATTAGTTGCTTTTGGTGGGATTTGAGAGTGAAGGATTTGAGCACTTGTGCTCTTGCCTTTTGCATTTGGTGCATCGGTGTGCTCTCCACGAGGATTCGTGGAAGTTGAAAGCTTGAAGAACTTGTTACTCTTGGGTCCTTGGACCCTAGACGCCTTTGTGGTGGTTGGACCCTTGTGTGGTCACTTGTAGCCGTTCGGGAGCCCCCAATCGTTGTGGGTTGTGCCTCGGATTGTTGTTGAAAGGCTCCGGATTCCGCCTCGAAGGAATACCGATAGTGGAAGGTGAACCAAACCTTTGTGGTGCGGTTCATCGGAGAATAGGGTGAGCCTTTGTGGCGTTGAGATCGACCTTTGTGGTGCCTCACACCTCTCCAACGAGACGTACTCCCCTAAAAAGGAGGAACTCGGGAATACATCCTCGTCTCCGCGTGCCTCGGTTATTTCTATACCCGAGCTCTTTACTTATGCACCTTACATTGTGATAGCCTTCGTGCTTGAAGTATTCTTTGCTATCACCTTGTTGCTTGTCTTGCTTAGCATAAGTTGTTGGTGCACATAGGTGAGCCTAGTTTACTTAGGTTGTTGGCTTGTTAATTTAAACACCTAGTTTTATTCCGCAATTAGCAAGCCTTTAACCGGAAAAGTTTTATTCGCCTATTCACCCCCCCTCTAGGCGACATCCTTGTCCTTTCAACAAGGTTGATCAAGACTAAGTGCAAAGAATAGATTCAAGTTGATCAACACACAAAGCTAAATGATATACCATGTGGGATCATGTGATCCAATGGTATGGTAAGAATTTGTCCATATAGCTTTGTGAACTAACCCATTATGTGTGTGTGTGGCATTCCTTTGTTGGGGTTAGGTATCTCTCCATGGGCTTGCATCAAAAGGAAGATTTCTTATAGCTCATGGAGAATGACGTCAAGTGGTGATCGTCATTAAGATTGAGGTGTGCAAGTTCAAGATGGGCATCTAGAAGATTTCATGC
Organism: Poa pratensis; assembly: GCA_947311845.1. Taxonomy (NCBI): domain Eukaryota; kingdom Viridiplantae; phylum Streptophyta; class Magnoliopsida; order Poales; family Poaceae; genus Poa; species Poa pratensis. The sequence goes on from CAMZMU010000078.1 coordinate 40,021,253, forward strand.
TTGAAGCTTGCAGCCCATTTGGAGATAATGGTCAAGTGAAGATGTTCCTAAGAGAGGCACTCCCATCTTGGTGTATGGGGGAGCGATATGTGAGTCTTCACCAAGCAAAGCGCAATCAAGAAAGGTGGTCCACTTGAAGAGATCAAGATCGTTATCATCTAGCTCAAGTGGAATGCGTAAGACAAAGGTATGATCTTGATAGAGTTTCTATTTTACCGGTCTCATGGTGTTAGTGGGAGACCGGGTTATAGGATAGTTGTCGTACTATCAAGAGGGGCTCTCAAGTGAGTAACTTGATCGCATCTTTGTGGAGAGCTCAAACCTTTGCATACTTGGCATTTCATCTTTCTTGGCTCTTACTTGGTTTTCTCCTTGTTGGGTTTTGGTGCTTGTTGTGATCTTCATGACAAGCCCAAGTTCTCCGTAAACGGATTTCGTATGGAAAACTTGTTGCGTTTTCGGGTTGGAAATATTATCGGTTTATCCTTGAGGAAAGTTCCACACCTCTATGTGTGTCAACTTAACTCTATTTATGGTTCTTAATATTGCTACAAAATTGGTTTCACTTCATTTGGAATTCGTACGTGAAAGTTATTGGGTTTGCAGTTTTTGTTCTGGTGGTTGTCGGATAATCCGGTCCTGTTGACTCGGAATATCCGGCCCCCAAGGTTGCTCGTTTTCGGCTAAGTACTTAAAGCAACCAGTTTTGTGGCGCTCTGAAGGTTGTCGGAATATCCGATCCAGGTTGGCTCGGATTATCTGATTCTCAAGGTTGCTCGAAATCGGCTAAGGACTTCAAGCAACCAGTTTTGTGGCGCTCTGGAGGTTGTCGGAATATCCGATATAGGTTGACTCGGATTATCCGATCCGTCGGATTATCCGATCCTGACTTGTGTCGGAATATCCGACTCCCCTGTCTGCAACGGCTATTTTTCTGGGAGGGGTATAAAAATCCCTCCACCTAACTCCAGCCAGCCAGCTTTTCCACAACACGTTTTTCTCTCTCTCCCCTACCATTGTTGACCTTGGAAAGCTTGCCCCTCTCTCAATTTCTCCCATGATTCTTGCATATCTTTGAGGGAAAAGAAAGAGGAGAACTAGATCTACATTTCCACCAATCCATCTCTCCTCTAAGTGAATGGAACCCTTTCGATCTAGTTCTTGAAGTTCCATTTGTTGAGTTTTTCTTTGTTCTTCCTCTCTTCTCCCCCCATAAGCATTAGTTGCTTTTGGTGGGATTTGAGAGTGAAGGATTTGAGCACTTGTGCTCTTGCCATTGCTTTTGTGCATCGGTTTGCTCTCTCCACGAGGTTTCATGGAAGTGAAAGTTCATGAGCTTGTTACTCTTGGGTCGTTGGACCCTAGACGGTGATTGAGACCTTTTGTGGTCACTTGGGAGCTCCCAATCCTTTTGTGGGTTGTGCCTCAAGATTGTTGTAAGGGACTCTTTCCTCCCAAAAGGAAATCAATAGTGGAAGGTGAACCGAGCTTTTGTGCGAGGTTCATCGGAGAATAGGGTGAGGCCATTTGTGGCATCTTGAATTTGAAACTCACACCCCTCCAACGAGACGTACTCCCCTCAAAAGGAGGAACTCGGGAATATATCATCGTCTCCGCGTGCGTCGGTTATTTCTATACCCGAGCTCTTTACTTATGCAATTTACATTGTGATAGCCTTCATGCTTGAAGTCTATATCTTGCTATCACCTTGTTATTTGTCTTGCTTAGCATAAGTTGTTGGTGCACATAGGTGATCCTAGAATATTTAGGTTGTATGCTTGTTAAATTAAAACACCTAGTTTTATTCCGCATTTATCAAGCCTAAACCGGAAAAGTTTTAATCGCCTATTCACCCCCCCCCTCTAGGCGACATCCTTGTCCTTTCAGCAGCGTAAAAGATATAGCCAAATGTCATTGTTAGGGTCAGAAGCATTCCATGTGGTATCCACTGACTCAGCCGTGTTCGATCAGTTGATGGATTATCTACATGGCATAATTTTGAAAAAAGATGAGAACAAGGATGAAGCGGATGCTTACAGAAGATTCGACAAGGTAGAGGCACATGTGTTTAGAGGAGATAATGTTGCGCTTGGTGATCCTGATAAAGTGTTCACCAAAGGCGCCCATAAGCAAAACACGAAAGGACATAAGCAGGACAACCTTTCGAGAGTGTAAAACTAAATACTTAGCCATGTCCCTGGTTACGGACAATTCTGAGCAACTGTAGAGCGAAGTTGTTTGGAGATCTCATCTCAAATTTTTAATTAAAACTTTATGGGTGAACAAAGTTAGGGTTCACTAATGTCCATTAGTGGTACCGCGATGAAAAATATCTTTGAAATGTTAGGATAAAATCTGCTTTCAGTAGAGATCAGCCAACTCTATTTAGCAAAATATTCATGTAGTTGAGATGTTATGTTATATACTTTTTACTGTCACTTGCCAATACATTCAATGTATCGACCATTTGGCTGTAGTGTCTCATGTTATAGATTAGTCACAGATGTTTTATGAGTCTCCACTCGACATGTTTGCCTGTGACACATGAAGTGCAATTTCTCATGTTATAGATTAGTCACATATTTTCTATGTGTCTCCACTCGACATGTTCACCTGTGACACATGAAGATGAAGGGACTCCATGTTATGCTTTGGTTTCTCTTTGATATTTACTTTGATTTGAGCCAAGGACTAACACTGTAAACACATGGATCTTTACCTTTAAAATGTGAGTTCACTATAATAAGAAGAAAATTACTTAATGCTTTCATGATAAAGCTCAAAACTGACAGAGATGCAAGTACTTATCTCATATATGACAGTACCACTAATTTATAAGACGTAAAATCTGACATGCAAAAATCACCAAAATTAAAACAAACAAACGACCTTGAAGAACATCCACCAAACTTTATAAAAGGCACCACAGGAGGGTCTACTTAAAATCTACACCAAACTATACGACCTTCCCTTCAAATGGCAAAGCACGTTGCGTTAGCAAGTTTGTCCCAAATTATCATAATGCCCTACGGACCAGCTTTGCAGTATCCACTCCGCTTGGCAAAATTTTACATGCTGGTGTACATGAGCCTAATTGGAATTTTGAAAGTGGAGTGGGCAGTGTTTCTACCGGGCATTATTGAGGATGTTATACCAGAAGTGGTGTCTTGTACATGTACTATTTCGCGTGCCACCTTCTCTATCGACAAACAAAATATGGCTCGTGTTGTTGATCAGGTGATCACAGGTTTCATCAAACCTAGCCCACTACTTAGTCTTCACGGATGGAAAGAGATCTAGACGCTCTTGGTCCACACCGATCGATAACTCATGCAGAACAATCACCGCCTGGTTCAACGTACTCTGGGAGGCCATAGGTTTTAATATTCATGCCCACCGAATACACCAGACCGTTGATGTCCGTAACGACCATCTGGTCTGACTGTGACAATAATCTTCGGATAATCACTCTAGATACTTTTCCCATATATGTTTGGATGTTCGTCGTCTTGTAGAACGCAAGAAAAGTCATGAAAAGCCTTCCTATAGCACATGGCATTTGGGAAGTAGTAGCTTCAGCCAAGTGTTTATCAAAGGATTTGTGCATCTCCATGAGGCCTCTTTGTTGACATGCATCTCCAAAGGTCAAGCATGCCTTGTCGCACCCACTTTTCAAATCCTCATATAAGTTTCACCTCTAACATGAAATTCAAGCGCCCTCTTAGGAAGTACCTCTCACCTTTAGCAGAATGCAGGTACAAAATTCTTCCAACCTGACCGGCCGCCACCACGTTAGCCTTCTTCTCTGCCACTTCTTACCCTTAATTCACACTAAGAACTAGATGACGCCCCGCGCGTTGCTGCGGAGGCTTGTAATTTTTTTTTGTTATAATTAGGTCTAAGATTTCTGTGGTAAAATTAAGATCATAATTAAATTACATACATGTGGACAATAAAATGTATGAAAACAACACTAACAAAAATACAGTACTTGAGGTCATGATAATGCAGCCAATAAAATCTGTTGAATGTCAAATGGAGCATACAATAGGAAAGAAAATCAACCTGATTTTTTTTTACTTTGCTTGCCACAATGTGCAATGCCTGACTGAACCGAGAATGATAATAGCACATATCTGAATCCATCGGTTGTCCATTCCAAAAATGGTGCAAGCTCAACCTTTTAAATTTCTGCATATCCGTAATTTGCTAGAATCAAGTGGTAATGATTATCTTGGATATTACATCAAGGAGAATTGTCCAGCAGAAACTAAATATGTATCAATCAAACCATTTGTACCCCTTTGGAGGCAAAAAATAAACTTGATGGCCTAAAGTTGTAAAAAAAGAGACATGCCTCTTGTAATCATGATTGTGACCCGTGTTGAGAAGGTAATATATATATATATATATATATATATATATATATATATTTATATATAAACTTTGTCAGTACAACACACAATCGTCGATTACTTTGCCCAAACAAATAAATGAAATGTTAAATCTGATTGAGCAATCTGATTGTACAAACCCAAATAATAGCACTATAGCTGCTCCTTTCTAGCTTTGCTAATTTAGACCAAAGCATCAACTTAGGTAAAGCCCCTGGCCAAGTTCGGACCAAAGAGAACCGATCTGCACGTCAAAAAAGAAAAAGGAGAACCGATCTACATCAGCAACAGAACACATTCACACATTATAATCAGGGGCGGAGCTGGACCGACGGCGACCCTGATTCACCTGCGTGTATGGGGTTCTTTAAATGTGAAATTTTTCGTCACCCAAGTACATTTTTCATGGTATATGGTGATGCACAAGCTGATTTTTTGGCACAAGTATAAAGAAAATATTTCCTACCCTGATGCATGTGCACCAGGGTGAGCACATGTAGCTCCGCCCCTGATTATAATTGTGGTACTACAACGTGAATCTGGGATTAACATGAATGCATAAAATAGAACGGTGTAGCTGAGGTTCAGATCACCAGATCGGATCATGTTGGAGCCTCTGACGGTGATTTGGTCACCTGCAAGTGCTCGCTGAGCTTCAGCAGCCGGGCTCCTCCATTTTCCAAGATCTTGTTGGGGGTTGTGGGTAGTGGGTTCGCTGGTCTCGGCAGGGCTATGCTGTTCATGTGCGGCTGCTTGGGACCAAGCTCTGCTGATACGGTCGGATGAGACCAGGAGAGAAGGAGAAGGGTGAAGAGAAATACCTGAACCCCCGTGTGTTGAGTGCTATAGCCATATATATATATATATATTCTGTGAAGAGGATAGTGGAGGAGATGAAGAGGAGGAGATTCGGTGGAGAAGATGGAAAGGATCCATTAATCACTCATGCCTTTGTTGCGTGAACTTAGTGGAGGACAATTAGCTCATCAGTTATTTTGACGTGATATTTTGTACTGACTTTCGGCTGCAAAATGTTAAATAAATAAAAACGATGACATGGCAGACTGCTGAGGAGTGAGGTGGATAGGCTGCATGTTGAGAGAAATAGTTAGTGGGGATGATCTATTTAGTTATATAGGATTTAGAGAGCTCTTTGTACAAGTTTTGTTCATAAAAGGATCCACCTCATCCATCTTGAAATATTAAATGAGCATGGTACTGGAAGAAGACGATGAATTGACAACGTCCTCTAGATTATCACCCTCTCTAAATGCGACAATATGCATATTGGGAAAATGAAGCTAGAGTTGGAGAAAAGCACAGAAGACACCAAAACATATTTAAATCACAAATCCTATAGATAGCCTCTAGTGGCGATAGGTACCTAGCATCCATTTATTGTCGAATCTTGTTGATTAATCTCTGCTGGTAATAATACCCACTATGTATCAAAATAAACATGGCACACGTTAGATAGAGCAAGAGAGAGTGAGAGATAGATAGATATTAGAAATTCAACAAGTTGATGCTTGGGTTGCTGATCATACTCCCTTTAATGCTGAGGATCACCCTGATAATACCCCTCTGTCGGGGATGTGACCCTGGGTACCCCAAAGTTGTTGGCTCGGTTGAGTTTATAAAGGTGGCAGCAAATAGATTAAATGTGCTAAAGGAGGAGACAGGAAAAAACATCCTGGGCCGACATTGATATTGCCCAAACCGGCGTGTACAAGAATGGGCCGAGGATATTTTAACTCGAAGCGGGCCACATCCCCACCTCGGTGGGCCGAGCTCTCCTTTACCTCGGATTGGGCCGACATCGTCCTTACCCGGCTGGGCCGAGTCTCACAGCATACTCGGGCGGGGCCGAAGCCTCATCTCCCCATCGTTCATCGCACCCTCGACCTCCTCCTCGCGTCAACGCCGCCGTCCTCGCCCTAGAGATCAAGACCGGATCGGCAGCCTTGCCGTGCTGGATCACGGCCGCGTCCCGCGCCCGGATCGGCAGCCTCGCCCGCATCCCCACCTCGGCCGCGTCCGGCCGCCATCGACAAGGCCGTCTCCGGCCTCGCCGTCTTCCCCCGGGTAGGGTAAAGATGAGGTAAAGACATGTAAGGTTAAGGCAGTAAGCTGTCCGAGGTAACGATTGAGCAAGGACGCAGGAGGCGTCAACCGACGTAAGGCGTACGTCTGAGGTATATTCTCCGAGGTATATCCTCCGAGATATCAACCTCGGGGTAGTCAGCTAGCTACCACAGGAATAAGGTATTCTCTACCGAGGTATAGGATCAGGAGTGTTATCCGAGGTTGGCAGCAAGGATCGAGGCATGTCAGAGAGGTCACGGGCGCCGCAGAGCTCGTGGCCCGAAGCTTCAGAGGACGGCGAGGTCCGTCCACGGGTTTCCCGGAAGCTCGGGGGCCTAGAAGCTGACTTGGCTATTTCGGGAAAGGTCTACAGGCTAGACCTCGGCAGGCTACTGAAGTATGACCGGAAGAGGAAAGCTAGGCCTGTCTAGCCTGAAAGTCCGGCCGTTGAGCTGGCAGGAGGCAGAGGCTTGTCTTCTACATTTTGGCCATGCCATTGTTAGTTGTAGGCAGGGGTAAAACTGTACTTCGGCCCATGTATATATGCGGCATCTCTACCTCCAGGGAGGAGGACGGCAAAAACCCTAGCTCATTTCCTCCTTCATAGTTTCATCTTCTATCTAGAGCTCTCACTTGAGCAGCATCATACAGCTCGAGGAGCACCTTGTACCTGAGAACGACACTGATATATTGAGAGAGGAAAGGCAGGAGTAGGGGTTTTACTTCCTCACGAAGGCCCCGAACCTGGGTACATCGTGGTGTCTTTGTGGTTGCTTGTGTTCTTGTGGTTCCTGGCTCTTGTTCTTCGTGTTCTTCGTGTTCTCCGTGTGCGGTTCCACCGCACCAACCCTCTCCCGAATCCTCAAGCGTCCATTCGGCCCCAGAATAAGCCACCCCGTGGCATCTGCGTGATTCCCACCACGACAGTTGGCGCCCACCGTGGGGCTGATAGTGCCGTTTGCTGGATCAATTCAGATGGGACCTTCGTCATCAACGCGGGGACTCGACTTCGGCCTCGTCCCCGTTAGTTGACTCATTTTCGAGTTGGCTGCAGTGCGAATCCGAGCTGTTCTGGAATCTGAGCTGTTCTGGAATCCGAGCTGTTCTGGAATCTGAGCTGTTCTGTGATCCGAGGTGTTCTGTCCGAGGTGTTTTGTCCGGGCTGTTCTGTAATCCGAGGCGTTCTGTCCGAGGTGTTTTGTCCGGGCTGTTCTGTGATCCGAGGTGTTCTGTCCGAGGTGTTTTGTCCGAGGTGTTCTGTGATCTGAGGTGTTCTGTCCGAGGTGTTTTGTCCGGGCTGTTCTGTAATCCGAGGTGTTTTGTCCGAGGTGTTCTGCCCGAGCTGTTCTGTAATCCGAGGTGTTCTGTCCGAGCTGTTCTAGAATCCAGGGTGTTCTGGAATCCGAAGTGTTTTGGAATCCGAGGTGTTCTGAAGTCTGAGGTGTTCTGAAGTCCGAGGTATCCTGGGAGAATCCGAGTTAAGACTTGGAAATCCGAATTAAGACTTCTCCAACAACCTGGCCTTGTAAGTATCATTTATGTGTCTTCACATGCTTCTAGATAGTCTAAAATAGTACTCGGGGACTGCCCCCTCGTTCCTACCTTGCTATGATTAGTTGTTTTCCCCGGGGTAGAGTGTTTTGACCCGGGGACTGGATCGCCAGTCCAGTTCTGTTTTGTCCCAAAAGTTACTCGGGGACTCCCCCCTCGCTTTTTGGTATAAGTGTTCTCCCCGGGACAAGATGTCTTAACCCGGGGACTGGGTAGCCAGTTTGTTTTACACCTTCTCCTAGATAAGAAAAGTAACTCGGGGACTCGGTCGAAACCGAGTCTGGATCTTTGTGCTTAGTAACTGCTGTTAGATTCGTTTTCTATCAAGTGCTATAGCTAGTTTGCCTCGGTTAGTATAATTGTTGTTCCCGTCAAATATTCTTCATGATTTATATGCTGGACTAACGTTGAAAGGGGAATTCGGTTTTGCTGAAAATGTTTGCTACCGAGGTATAATAAAAATACGAGGTATTCAAGAAATCCGGGTCATATTGGAAATCCGGGTCATATTGGAGATCCGGATCATATTGGAAATCCGGGTCATATTGGTAATCCGGGTCATTTTGGTAATCCGAGGTATAATGGAAATCCGACGTATCATGGTTATGTTAGTTATCTCAAGTTACCCAAGGTATCATGGCATTATCAGTATTCTCTAGATCGCCGATTATTTCGGTTTGCCACAATATCACGGCATCACTCCACCTCCGGGATCGCCGTTTATTTCGGTTTGCCATAGTATCACGGCATCTTTCTGCATCACATATCGCCGTTTACTTCGGTTTGTCACAATATCCTGACATCATTCCTTGTCCCAAATCATTGTTTATTCTGTTTGCCAATGTATCATGGCATTACCTGTATACCAGATCAGTGTCTATGTTGGTTAGTCAAAGGCAACCTTTGAGATATGTTTATGCAAGTTATATGTCAGCCCAGCAGTGGCTGGAGACATCTATGTCGGTATACGCCCGAAGTGGCTAAAACAGGCATTTGAGATATGCTTAGGTGAGTCTGGCAGTGGCTGGAGACATCTATGTCGGTATACGCCCGAAGTGGCTAAGAACCAACATATGAGTTATGCCCAAAGAGGCCGAAATACCGAGACATATGAGTTATGCCCAAAGAGGCCGAAATACCGAGATATGTGTGTTATGCCCAAAGAGGCCGAGGTATCGAGACATGTGTGATATGCCCAAAGAGGCCGAGGTATCGAGACATGTGTGATATGCCCAGAGTGGCCGAGGTACCGAGACTTTTCAGATACATACTTGCAGGTTTATGTCGGTCCAGCTTACGCTGGCGGCATCCGAGTTCGGTAAAAGCCAGGAGGGCTAACCGACGCTGGCGGCATCCGAGTTCGGTAAAAGCCAGGAGGGCTAACCGACGCTGGCGGCATCTGAGTTCGGTAAAAGCCAGGAGGGCTAACCGACGCTGGCGACATCCGAGTTCGGTAAAAGCCAGGAGGGCTAACCGACGCTGGCGGCATCCGAGTTCGGTAAAAGCCAGGAGGGCTAACCGACGCTGGCGGCATCCGAGTTCGGTAAAAGCCAGGAGGGCTAACCGACGCTGGTGGCATCCGAGTTCGCTAAAAGTCAGGAGGGCTAACCGATGCTGACGACATCCGAGTCTGGTAAAGGCTAGGAGGGCTGAGAACCGACATAAAATGGTGCCCATGCAGACAACATATTTCCGGTGCAAATTGTCCATCTCGTTGTTGATTCGGGTGAGCTCGATCAACCGGATGTCGCATTCGGCCTGGAGGGCATGGCGAAGACGACCAAATTACAAAGGCGCCCGTGCAGGCAGGAGGCTATGCATATGGAGATGTTTTGGTATGCTTATTTATTTTTGTAAGTCTGTGCACGACTCTGCGAGTCCCCCACAGCCTCGGGGACTACTGTCGGGGATGTGACCCCGGGTACCCCAAAGTTGTTGGCTCGGTTGAGTTTATAAAGGTGGCAGCAAATAGATTAAATGTGCTAAAGGAGGAGACAGGAAAAAACATCCTGGGCCGACATTGATATTGCCCAAACCGGCGTGTACAAGAATGGGCCGAGGATATTTTAACTCGAAGCGGGCCACATCCCCACCTTGGTGGGCCGAGCTCTCCTTTACCTCGGATTGGGCCGACATCGTCCTTACCCGGCTGGGCCGAGTCTCACAGCATACTCGGGCGGGGCCGAAGCCTCATCTCCCCATCGTTCATCGCACCCTCGACCTCCTCCTCGCGTCAACGCCGCCGTCCTCGCCCTGGAGATCAAGACCGGATCGGCTGCCTTGCCGTGCTGGATCCCGGCCGCGTCCCGCGCCCGGATCGGCAGCCTTGCCCGCATCCCCACCTCGGCCGCGTCCGGCCGCCATCGACATGGCCGTCTCCGGCCTCGCCGTCTTCCCCCGGGTAGGGTAAAGATGAGGTAAAGACATGTAAGGTTAAGCCAGTAAGCTGTCAGAGGTAACGATTGAGCAAGGACGCAGGAGGCGTCAACCGACGTAAGGCGTACGTCTGAGGTATATTCTCCGAGGTATATCCTCCGAGATATCAACCTCAGGGTAGTCAGCTAGCTACCATAGGAATAAGGTATTCTCTACCGAGGTATAGGATCAGGAGTGTTATCCGAGGTTGGTAGCAAGGATCGAGGCATGTCAGAGAGGTCACGGGCGCCGCAGAGCTCGTGGCCCGAAGCTTCAGAGGACGGCGAGGTCCGTCCACGGGTTTCCCGGAAGCTCGGGGGCCTAGGAGCTGACTTGGCTATTTCGGGAAAGGTCTACAGGCTAGACCTCGGCAGGCTACTGAAGTATGACCGGAAGAGGAAAGCTAGGCCTGTCTGGCCTGACAGTCCGGCCGTTGAGCTGGCAGGAGGCAGAGGCTTGTCTTCTACCTTTTGGCCATGCCATTGTTAGTTGTAGGCAGGGGTAAAACTGTACTTCGGCCCATGTATATATGCGGCATCTCTACCTCCAGGGAGGAGGACGGCAAAAACCCTAGCTCATTTCCCCCTTCATAGTTTCATCTTCTATCTAGAGCTCTCACTTGAGCAGTATCATACAGCTCGAGGAGCACCTTGTACCTGAGAACGACACTGATATATTGAGAGAGGAAAGGCAGGAGTAGGGGTTTTACTTCCTCACGAAGGCCCCGAATCTGGGTACATCGTGGTCTCTTTGTGGTTGCTTGTGTTCTTGCGGTTCTTGCTCTTGTTCTTCGTGTTCTTCGTGTTCTTCGTGTGCGGTTCCACCGCACCAACCCTCTCCCGAATCGTCAAGCGTCCATTTGGCCCCAGAATAAGCCACCCCGTGGCATCTGCGTGATTCCCACCACGACACCCTCGTTACCAGACGACCAATAAGATGCGATAAAAAAATATTCGAAATTACAAATTTAAAAGCTGCATTACAAGTTTTGGAACTTAAACCATAGATTTCTCTTTTTTTTCACGAAGGTCAACAAACTCAAAAGTTTGATAACTTTTAATGAAAATCAACATTGTAAGTTTCTACAAATACCTACATGTTTAATTTTCTATAATTTATAAACTTAGATATGATTTTCGCTAAGATTTGAAAAGTGGGCTCACATGGACCTGGATTCCATTGGGCATTTTTTCCGCACCTTTCCTAATCCACGTAATTAGAGTGTTGTTGATTTGTCTGATCCACATAGTGATGATGACGACACAAAGAAAAGCGCCGGTCGACAAGCACACTGTTTTGGCCCCTATTTCCTTGCAAATTAGCATGGCAACGCAGGGCCATCTAGAATTAGACATGGCACAATGCTTTGCACATTTTTGAAGAATATACAAGGTGATTTAGACATGGTCTCAGTTTTGCTATGTTCACTTTGATTACCAATGGGAAATGAAGGTAGGCTCTTTTACCGTGCTGCCTCCAATAGTCCTCTGACATGTCCTTGAATAGAGCAGAATTCATCGAGTATATATCGATTTTTCTTGGTGACCCTTGTCTCACTACAGCACTATGCTCTACTTTTGTTTCACTTAGCAAAGTGGTTTCTACAGATTTGTCTACATACATGCACTAGTTCAATTCCTGGATCACCTTGCACCGGTAGGTACTCCCTCCGTTCCAAAATACTTGACTTGGATTTGTCTAAATACGGATGTATCTAGACACTAAATAAGTATAGATACATCCGTATTTGGACAAAACCAAGTCAAGTAATTTGGAACGGAGGAGTATATGTTTAGTAAATTTGAGTTGGACTATATCGCTTCTCGTCGCTGTCCAAACTTCATTGTAAAAACAGAGGGGCGGAGTACTGTTTAAGTTATTCTGCAATTTTGTTCTGCCATAGCGGCTGTTCGTATTGTTCAGTACTGTTCATTTGTGAACTGAATCTTGATCTCTCCTTGCAGGGGGGCTACAGCAAAGTGAAAGAGATGACCACGCGAGTCTAAGGAAGATGCTTCAGTATTATTTGGGTGAATTGCTCCCTGTCATCGCAGAGATGGCTGAAATGCCCCTCAAATGTCAATGATGCTATGGCCTCGGAGCTCGGAGCCCGCTGCATACTGAGGAATCTTTTATGGAGTAATGTGTATGTGTGAGTTTCATGGGTGACCTTTTGAGAACCTGTAACTTTCAGAAAGTAAGAGTAGTCTGTAGTGGAAACTTCTCTGCCAGGTTTCTCGTATATGTGGCACTCCGTTGTCCATTATAGTTTTGTGGCTGTTTCTGGTGTCCGGAAAGCTATCCAGGCCCTTGGCCGATCGAGAAGTGACACCTACTCCGTACTTAGCAATAGCAGGCTGGTGACTGTCGATGCTAAGCAGGCAGGTGAGGTTTGTGATTAGCATGTTGCTACATGTCGGAAGAGCTGAACATCAGTGCTTGATGCTGGGCAAATTCACTGCACCTGGACGCCTCTTTCATTCGCATGAACTTTCTCGCTAAATTAAATGTTTGCTCGTGATACCTCACCGTTGAAGTTGGAGCGCAATGAATGTCAAATCCGCATTCCGAGTAGAGATCTGGATCGACCTGAGATTCGATCGTCGATATTTGTTCCACCGCGGGTCCAGCACTAAATACGGCGGACCGACCGTTGGAGTTGGAGCGCAATGAATGTCAAATGTTTATGGGCCAACGCACTGATTCCACGCGTGTGTATGTTGCTGTCTGCGCTAGCGAAAAACTAGGTCCAACATGGTGAGCAAAAAACTAAGTCCAACATGGTGATACAGACATATCGTTATCCGTTTGTCTGTCCGTCACAACTCATTCTCGATCCAAATTTGGACCACGTTAACGTTGGCTGCGGACGCGCGAGGATAGCACTTGTGTCTTCCCAAGTCCGCCGCTGCGCCACCCAACAGACTCTTCCTCACCTCCCTCGCCCCTCCCGCCGCCACCCCGCTGTCGACACCTCGATTTAGTACTGTAGGCCATTCCGGGGCGGCCGATGCCTACTCCTCTTCCCTGCCGTCACCGTGGCCGGTGCATCTCGCGGCCTTGCGGCTCGTAGCGCCCGCGAGCCGACTCCGCCCACAAGGTGTTTGGCCTTTTGCCCCGGCAACAACTGAGATACGAAATCGGCCATGGATAGCTTTGATGAGTACTACATCATGTACTAGTCCTCGTCTGACGATTCGTCCGATGATGAGAGCGATGACCTTGTTGCCACCCTCGTCGTCAATGAGTACATAGAGAGGATGCAGCCAGTATTTAGAGGGTCGTTGCCGGGCCATTCTCCTGCCTTGTACCGGAACAGATCAGCTGGCCACGTCCAGCTCTACGGGGACTACTTTCGTCCGGTCAAACCCACATATCCTCCCAAGATGTGTGGATTTGGCACGCTTTTTTTGCATGGCCGACTCGCACAGTGACATCAATGTGACATATTCCCCCGAGATGAACTATGAGATCAATGGTCACACATATAACAAGCCATACTATCTTGTTGATGGCATCTATCCTACATGGACTATATTTGTGAAGACCATATCCAATCCAAATGATGAGAAGAGGAAGAGGTTTGCCAAGGAACAAGAAAGTGTTAGAATGGATGTGGAGCGTGCATTCGGTGCCCTCCAATCACGATGGACTATTGTTCGCCAACCTGCTAGAACATGGAGCAAAGAAACTAAGTGGGAGGTGATGACAAATTATGTGATCATACACAACATGATCGTGGAGTATGAGCGTGATGACAGTCTTTATGATCAGGCATGGCAGTTTCAGTGTGAGTTGGTTGAGCCCCAGAGCGCTCAGTTTCTCGACTTCCACCATGACATTCGTGAGAAAGCCAGCCATGTTGAGCTCCAAAATGATTTTGGTGGAGCATGTATAGCAGCACTACGGAACGGTAGTTCCATTTGTTACAATTTATTATTTGTTTGGTTTGTAAAATTATTTGTGGACATTTTGTGTTATTGTTGAACTATTTGGATTGAAATAACTATTTGCTGAACTATTTGAATTATATTATTTGTATTGTGTGCTTGAATTTATGTTATATTAAACTACCGGGTCAAGAAATAATCAAACCCCCGGCTGTGCGGACACAATGCATCACCCCGTTGGGTGCAGTGGCCAGCGAGGAACGGACATGGGCCACACGCCTATCCGTTTGAAGACCCTAATAGAGAAAATGCGGACAAAACGCACGTCCGTTTGGGTCCGCCCGTTGGAGACATCCTTAGTACAAAGTAGAGATGCTGACTTGCAGGAAATCAGATTCAACGTTTAACATCGAGGTGGTTTGTTTTTTAAGTAAGAGAAGTAGTTTACTTCGATGGCAAAACCCTATTAATCTCCTTTTCTCAGAATGAAATTCAAATTTAGAGTTTAACTTTTTGACTTTGGACGCAAAATCAGCATACTTGCTTGATGCGTTTTTGCAGGTGCATACATGCTCACTCCACCACTACGATTTCTCAAGATCTCTACTTAAACTCATAGGTTAAGTAACCCTAGGCGACCCGCATGAGTATTGGTGTACCACTCGGCACTACGTCTCATTTGGATGAAGAAATTTCATAAGAATTTATAGGATTTAATTCATTATTTTTATAATATCACTTTTATTAAAGGAATGGTGCTATCCAAATGATGTTGATCTTTCTTTGTTCACATACACTCATCTTTAAAAATAAAAACGAAAATCTATTATATTTTCAGTAACAGTAAATTCCACTTAGTAACTCCAGTTTACACCCGTTTGAAAAAATAATATCAAAGAACATAACACACATTTTTCAAAATGTCGACATGCCATTTGTACACCACTTTTCAACACCTACTAGGTACACTGCCTAGATTTCTACTAGTGTACGTGAAAAAGATTCTTTTATGAACTATATTTCACAAACTTGAAGTACAATTTTGACAAATTCCGGTAAAATGTGCATTAATTTATTTTATCAATAGAATATAGCAAAAAAACTCATAGTTTAAGTAACCCTAGGCGACGCGCACGAGTACTGGTGCACCACTCGGCACTATGTCTCTTTTGGATGAAGAAATTTTATAGGAATTTATACGATTTAATTCATCATTTTTATAATATCACTTTTTTTTAAAGAATGGTGCTATCCAAATGATGCAATTGATCTTTCTTTGATCACATACACTCATCTTTCAAACCAAAATTGAAAATCTATTATATTTCTGGTAACAGTAAATTCAAATTAGTAACTCCAATTGGCACCCGTTTGGAAAAAAAAATAAAAGAATGTAACACATCACATTTTTCAAATTTTCGAAATGCCATTTCATATAAAAGTCTTGTTTCAACACCTACTAGGTACACTGCCTAGATTTCTACTAGTGTACTGAAAAGGATTTTTTTATGAACAATATTTCACAAACTTGAAGTAGAATTTTGACAATTTTTGGTAAAATGTTCATTAATTTATTTAATCAATGGAATATAGCAAAAAAAACTCATATGTTAAGTAACCCTAGGTGGCCCGCACGAGTATTGATGCACCACTCGGCACCATGTCTCCTTTGGCTGAAGAATTTTTATAGGTATTTATAGGATTTAATTCATTATTTTATAATATCACTTCTATTAAAGGAATGGTGCTATCCAAATGATGTGGTTGATCTTTCTTTGTTCACATACACTCATCTTGCAAACTAAAATTGAAAATCAGTTATATTTCCGGTAACAGTAAATTCCACTTAGTAACTCCAATTTACACCCGTTTGAAAAAAATCAAAGAATATAACATAGGCACATTTTTAAAACTATAGACATGCCATTTCATACAAAAGTCTTGTATAATAATTTTCAACACTTACTAGGTACACTGCCTAGATATCTACAAGTGTACGTGACTTTATTTTTATTTTTATGAACAATCTTTCACAAACTTGTAGTTCAATTTAATTTTTTATGAAATTTAATTAATCAGTGGAATATAGCAAAAAAACTCATAGGCTAAGTAACCGGCGACCCGCTCGAGTATTGGTGCACCACTCGCACTACGTCTCTTCTGGATGAAGTATTTCATAGGAATTTATAGTATTTAATTTTTTATTTTTTATATCACTTTTATTAAAAGGGAATAGTGCTATCCAAATGATGCAAGTGATCTTTCTTTATACACGTACACTCATCTTGCAAAACTAAAATTGAAAATCCATTATATTTCCGGTAATAGTAAATTCCACTTAGTAACTCCAATTTGCAACCCGTTTGAAGGAAAAAGCAAAGAATATAACATAGGCACATTTTTGGAATCATCGACATGACATTTCATACAAAAGTGTTTTATTCTAATTCGAATTTACCCCTTTCTATTCGAATTCACAACTCGATATATCCACATTCGAATCCACAACCAATTATTACGTGGTCGGTTCTAAATCCGAGAAAAATATGGTAATCTATATTGTACAAACAAAATTCGATTCAACCCAACGTTCTATGAATTACTTTGAACCAAAATCTGTACGTGGATACAAAGTGGCTTTCATTTAGGAAAAATCTAGGTGCTCAACAGAGTACTCTTCGGCATCTTCCGGAGAACATGTACGTGCACGAAATCCACTGGCCTACCTACTACCGCTACAGAAACGTGCCACGTGAGTAGTTGTACCATATACATAGGTGTCCTCCTCCTCTCTTCCCCTTGGAAAACTGAAGTGGAAGATAGAAACCTCGAGAGTGTGAGCTCCGCAGCGTGGAACCAACCCGAATCGAGTCACCTAGGTCCGATCGACTCTCCAAGGTAAGCATCCCCAAATCAATCTCCTCCTTTACCCCCTCCGCTTGCTTCCGATTACTCGCCGGTTTAGACCAGGTGGCCGCGTGGTTTCAGTTTAGATTTCTTCAGTTCCTGATAAAATTTAGATCCCCCCCTTCCCTTTCCTCTTCTTGGGATTCTTATCTGTGTAGTTCGATTTGTTTCAAGCACTGCGGCTGGGCAGGATTTTCGCAAATACAGTAGAAATCATGGCATAAAATCCCACAATCCACCCTTTTTGGAACCACATAATAATCCTACTACTTGTACACTTAGTTTGCTGGCGTATCTTTAATTTTGATTCAGCCGAGGTTCTTGCTGCCTACCGAGAGAGAAATATCGTGTACACTTAGTTTGGAATCTAAATCAGGGTAAGAAGATGAGATGCTTTCAGATCTTGAGCTCCGTTAGGAAACGCTGATGTGTGACTGTTTTGACATTATTCTGTCGTCGGAACAGTTACTTCTTTTTATGGTGGACAGAGGCATGCTCTCTCGACCGATATTATGCCTTTGAAGCATTTTGATTTTGTACCATAATTCTGACGAGTAATTCACACAATCACTCTCGTGTCGGGGACTCCTGGTTCATGCTTTGTTGGTTCATAGTTTTTCTCATGATTATTCTGTCACCTCTTTCCTCTAATCATCAAATGTATAACTCTTATAACAGGGATGGCAACCGGTAGCGAAGCTGGAAAGTCCGCCGAGGCCGTGCTTGAGTGGCCTAAGCAGGACAAGAAGAGGATGCTGCATGCTGTTTACCGTGTGGGTGATCTGGACAAAACCATTAAGTATGTTAGCCTAGCTATACTTTTGGTAAATGGTGATATTTGCAATATCGTTACTAGTATGTTTGTGCTAATGCAAGTGATTTAATTCTCGCAGGTGTTACACCGAATGCTTTGGCATGAAGCTGTTGAGAAAAAGAGATGTTCCTGAAGAGAAGTACACCAATGCGTTTCTTGGGTTTGGACCCGAGGACACTAATTTTGCACTAGCTGACTTACAGTATGTTCATTGATCCACTTACAATCTTTTCTCCGGAACCGTTTTGATATTCTAGTTAAGGTTTGGGTAACATGTCTGTCAGCCTCAGTAATAAAACTGCCGGGTTGTTATTCTTCTCTCTATACATATGAACCGTCAAATTCTTTTCTGGGGCTGTACTGTCATTCTTCTTCACTTCCTACTGTGCTAATATCTCTGTTCTTATTTAATAGATTATGGCGTTGACAAGTATGACATTGGAGAGGGCTTTGGACATTTTGCCATCGCAAATGAGGATGTATGTATTGTTTGTGTGCAACATCTTACCGTCCATGTTAAAGACTCGTGCTCATATGTGCCGTGGATGCAATGCAGGTGTACAAGTTGGCTGAGACGATTAAATCATCTTCATGTTGTAAGATCACTCGTGAACCTGGTCCTGTCAAGGGAGGATCCACTGTGATTGCCTTTGCACAAGACCCAGATGGTTACATGTTCGAGCTTATCCAGAGAGGTCCAACGCCTGAGCCTCTTTGTCAAGTTATGCTTCGTGTTGGTGACCTTGATCGGTCTATATCGTTCTATGAGAAGGTATTTTCTTGTATAATGGAAGATTCTTTGAAATGTTAGAAACACTCAAGTACCTTTTCCGCATATTCTGCAGTCTATATGTGTGATATTCTGATGTTTTTCTTTTATGCAGGCCCTTGGGATGAAAGTTCTAAGGAAGAAGGATGTGCCTCAATATAAGGTACCTATGCTTAATTGGAGCTAGACACATTTTTTATGTCAGAAGAAATGAGAGACATGACCATGGTTGTTTTGATGCTATGTGTCCTTGGAATTTTAGTAATGAGCATGTTTATGATTTGTGCAGTACACTATTGCCATGTTGGGCTATGAAGAGGAGGATAAGACCACTGTTCTGGAGTTAACATACAACTATGGCGTCACAGAATATAACAAGGGCAATGCATATGCTCAGGTTTTGACAAGCTTTTCTCTGTGCCTCTTTCCTTGTTAAGTTTTGGCATTTCTTAATGAATGTGTTAACTAAGTGCAGGTTGCTATTGGCACTGATGATGTGTACAAGAGTGCTGAGGCTGTTGAGCTGGTTACCAAAGAACTAGGGGGGAAGATTCTAAGGCAGCCAGGGCCACTACCTGGGCTGAACACGAAAATCACTTCTTTCCTTGACCCAGATGGCTGGAAAGTGGTATGTCTTCTGCTATCTTGGGCATTATGTGAATCTAGGGGACTACTGACAGTTAATGTAGGCAATGCTTTGTTTAAATTTTGAAGAGCTGTTGGCTGTTAAATGAATTTGATTCCAAACGAAAGGAAAAATAATTTAATTGGATTCACAAAATCACAATATTGCTAGTTCATTTGTAGAAACTAGTTATTGCAGGTTAGTACATAGTTTCGAAGTCTACTCTTGGATTGGTACCACAAAAACAAGCTGTTACTTGTAAATCTGAATCTTGGAGAAAAAATATTCATCTTAAGGAAGTTTATGTTGATAGTCTAAACAATAGTTCCTCCATTTGTGTCTCTTTCTCACCATCCATTGTGAGGAAATGACGAATAACCACCACAATTGAGGCTAAGTTGTCTGAGACCACCGAAATTGAGGCTAGGGACACAAACCACCTATCTTTGGGGTAGGAGTGTGACAAGGAGCACTGATTCTTGTGATTAGTCAAGTTAAGAGCAATTCTGACCGAGCTGGCCCACTGTCAGCTCTACGTGGCAAAAACAAATAAAAAATAAAAAAAAGGTCAACTCTGCCAGCCTCCAACCTCCACCTTGATGCCGCCCATGGAGGACGGCGGCCGCACGGCTGAGTTCGTCGGCCTCCTTTCGCGCCTCCACGCTATGACCGCCCCTAGCTGGCTTTGAGGGCAAGCACCCACGGCCGCGCCTAGCAGGACAGGAACGCGTCCCCCGGCCGCGCGCGTGGCGCTGGCGCTGGCGCCAGGAAGTTTATTCATCTTAAGGAAGTTTATGTTGATAGTCTAAACAATAGCTCCTCCATTTGTGTCTCTTTCTCACCATCCATTGTCTAGACAACAGCGTATGAACTTTAGTAGTTTTGAGGCAGAGCACAGTGGAAGAAATTTGGCATCCTAGGTGTATCAAAGCAATAAAATGAGATAGAAGTAGAACTGTATCTCCGATTTTGTGTGCAGCATCGATATCATACTGAGAATGCTTTCCTAAAGGTTGTGAATTATTATTTTTTTTTCCAGCCCCATCAGCATGTGACCGATGTTATTCTCGGTGTTGTAGGTTCTGGTGGACCATGCGGACTTCCTCAAGGAACTCCACTGAAGAAGATCGACGTGAGGAGGCAAACCTTATGTGGCAATGCAGGTCTGTGATGTAATAAAACGGTGGTCTCTTCCGCTCGACAGATAAAATAAAAGTTGTGCTAGCGATGTCGTGGTTGTCCTAGTTAGGAGGACTCGTATGGTATGTACTATGTTGGCCAAACATGAGTGTTAAGATGTTCAGTTTGCGCAGTCTGGAGTGGTTTCCTCTGTTATCTTCTCGCTTATTGGGATGAGTTGGCCTTGCTGATTTTGCAGTCTGGTATGTTTGCTCAAATGGTCCATGTCATGTCTACAGTAGTTGTCTGGTTATAATTTGGACGAGTTTAGCCATGAAACAAACATGTCCTTATCGCCTATTCGAGACGGCGCACGCTACAAATCAAGCTGATGCTATGATCTTTGAGTTTGAGAAAAAGATAAAACTGATGCTATGACTGGAAACTTAGATGCTGCTGCCGTGTTCCCATGTTCCCGTCAGACGTCTGCAAGTCTTGTAATAACCTTATAATAATAATATGGCATATGGCATCTTCACATTTTAGCCGAGTCAGATTCGAATCTATAAACCTGTGTCGTCATGGATTAACAGACTAGTCGATTGATGTAAATTGTGATCTGTATACCAGACCAGTACACTGGGCACCTAGGAGACCGGCGATATGTAGCTTGGACTACGTGTAGCTTTTTATTTTGCAAAATTTGAAAATCAATTTGATGCTCAGCTGAGATTTTGCAGGTTATGCACTATTGTCTACCTTTGAGATTTTTTTCAGAGTTTTTTGAAACTTGGAAATATGATTTTCAAATTTGGCAAAACAAAGACCTAGCTCGGCCTCCGTTTTGACTTTCGAGCCTACTATGTAGTTATGAAAAAGAATGATTTTATTTGAAGGTTCATTGGTAGTAAAAAAACAAAATCTGCACGTCACTTCTGCGTACACAGTAGATTAACATGTTCGCTGATTATGAACATTGTATGATGATGTAGTAACAACTAGTAGCATGGAGGGTTGCTGATCTCAGGAAAAAAAAACGTTGAGTAATAAACTTCAAAGCAAAGGAACAAGAAAACTAGAAAAGCGATGTGTTTAACTGACAATCATATAGTTTTTGTTTTTCTGAACTGGGATGTATTGTATTTTCACACTCATCTAGCTATTACAGTTTACACATCACAAGAAGTTGTGCAAAGACTTGAGACAAAACAGAATTACGACACACGCATGTATACTGCAGCGAGCCGTAGTGGCCGCCGACGTTTCGGATCATGCGCCGCCGTGCCGAGCCGAGAGGCCGGCGGGCTCCTGACGACGACGACGCGCGCGCGCCTCATTCCTCATCGTGTCCGCTCTCGGCGCGGTGGCCGCTCTCGTGGCGATCCTCCTCCTCCTCACCGCCGGCGTGCTCCTTGTCCTTGGCGGCGGCGTTCTCGCGCATGGCGCGCTGCTTCTCCTCCTCCGCGGCGCGCACCCTCTGGTGCATCTTCACCTCGGCCGCCTCCTTGTTCACTTTCGCCCCCTCCCGGGGCCCCGTCGTGTACGCCGCCGCCTTGTCCACCTGCCCCTGCACGGCGGCCGTCGTCTTCTTCATGCCGGCGCGCGCCGACGCGCCGACGTTCGCCGCGGCCTCCTTGCCGGAATCCATATGCAGGTCGACCTTTTGCTTTCTTCTGCGCTTCTAAACTAGCTTAGCTGATGATGCCGCTGGAATCTCTGACGGGTTGTTGTGTGCTTTCACAAGCAGGATGGAGACGCCATTTATAGAGCGGCGCCGTGCAGCTGCAGCTACGGGCGGACATGGGCGATGACGCGTGTGGATGTGCAGGTGGGAGACGCGTAGAGGTCGGCGTGGTGAGGTGTCCGGACACGAGGCACACCACCTCCACTTGATTGTCTCAAGTTTGCGTCACCGTCACCACAATATCATTGGCCGAAGGAAGATGAGTCACTACTTCCAAATGTCTGTGTGATTAATGGAACACGTAAGTGTGATCGAGCTTAAGATGCTGCGAGTAACCTGAGTTCAGCACCTGAGTGATCCTGCCTGAATACGAAATCGAATAATAGAAAACGATTCTAAACCTTTTTATTTTTTTTGAAAACAAACATATTCAAGTGTTCTACGTATGTTCAAAGTGTCGTGAAGGAACCTCGCAAAGAAAATGGGTCGTGAAGGAATGACATTTGTGATGTTTTGTGGAAAAAAACACCGGTATCCAACATGAGATTTGGAAATGTCATTTTAGCGCACTAATTTTGTTTATTTGCACGGAGCATTCCAAATGCCATTATTTTCATTATGTGTGTGGAACATTTCAATATATTTGTTTCCATATATTTTAAAGTCATTTCAATAAATTTTTAGCCAGGAGCCTATTAGCCCGGGAGGCAAAACCGCACTCCCTATCCTACTATATATAAAAGTTCGACGAAACCACCCCCGTTCCGCGCGTCCACGTCGCCCTTTTAACACGGACCATCCGATCGACGCAGCCAACGATCCAGATCACTTTAAAAATCGTGCGAGCTAGTGTTACTGTAGCTCGGGATTTCTTCCAACCGCGCAGCGACACGTCGTGGCGCACGATTTTTGGCGCAGAGAACCTTACAAAAAAGAACCCGAAACTTCCGCAAAGAAACCCGCGGTCCAACTTATTACACTGCGAGGGACCTGTTTGTAATTACACAGAAAGACAAGGACTTTTATGCAAAACTGTCCGCAGAAATTCCCCTCCTCTTTCTCTCTCGCGGACGGCGCGGACCTCGCCGGCGCCGCCGACGCCTCTCCCCGCCGTTCCACGCTTCCCCGTTCAAATCGCAGTACACAGCGAGGTGCGCCGTCGCGCCTTCACCATCCTCGCCCACAGACGCGCGGCGGGACGGCCGGAATCGCTCGGAATCGCCGCTGCAACGCCACGGCCCAACTCGACATCCGCCGCCGCGGAATTGGTTGCTGCCGGCGACTCCGGCAACCAAAAGGCTCGCCGCGCCGCCCATTCGACTCGCCTCCACGTTGCCTTGCAGATCCGCCCGCTCCCAGCCTCCCGCGCGCTCGCCGTTGCCCAGTCGCGAGCTCGGCAGCTCCGGCGGCTCCGCCGCGCCGGCTGATGTCACCAACGACGTCAGCGCTGGCCCACCCGTTTCAAAATTAATAAAAAGACTGACATGCGGGACCCACTGATAGTTTTAAAAAAAAGAAAATTGTTGCAAATTGTAAAATACATAACTTTCAAACCATAATTCAGAAAAAAATTAATATACCAAAATTTTCAGAAAATTACAAACTTTACAACTAACACATTTACATGCATGCAAATTTTCAAATTAATATCTTCCAAACCAAAATTTAAAACATATGCAAATTGTAAAATTCATAACTTTCAATTTCAAACCATAATTATATATATATAAAAAAAATCTTTACATCTAACACATTTTCATGCATCATTAATTGAAACAACTACAATATCAAATATAAAATTGTGGAAATGACATTCCACCTCCATTTAGCTCCATTTTTCTATTTCTTTTCTTTTCTTATTTGCTTTCCTTTTGTTTTACAGTAAAACAACATTGGAAATACTTTCTATTTCTTTTCTTTTCTTATTTGCTTTCCTTTTGTTTTACAATAAAACAACATTGGAAATAATAATCAAAGAGAAGAAAAATGCTTTCCCAATTTTAATTTGTTCAAATAAAATTGTAAAAACATTGAAATTCAACCTTCATATTTTTTTTCTCTTTTTATTTCATTTGCAATAAAACAACATTGCAATAATGATAAAAAAGAAGAAAAAAATGCAGAGCATTTTATTTTGCAGAATAATTGTAATTCCCTTTTTTCCAATTTCAATCTACTGTAATAGATTTGTAAATAACACTGAAAATTTTGTTCAACCAGCAAAACGATTGATCTATCTTCATAAAAACTCTACAAGTTGTAACCACCATATTTGCATATCGATATTTCTAAATTTAAATTTCACCAAACAGGAGCATGGCACATACATTTGAATAATTCAAAAAAAAGTGCCTTCCAAATCTACCCACTTTACAAATGCAAAAAGAATTCAAATCTGAATAACTCCCTAATTTGATTAAATTTCGAAAACTTCACAATTTTTACCCCTAAACTTTCTTCACGATTCAAAAAATTTCAAATCTTCACACCTATTAAATATCAACATTTCCAAATTTAGATTTAACAAAAAACGCGCGGCATAGGCCGCGCTAATATACCTAGTTCACACTTACGGAAGGACTTGGCAACGTTCTGTTGTAGGGGGTGAAGGGCCCACGAATGAAATTCAGGGAGGAGAATAATAATGTAGCGTGTGGAGTTTGACCAAAATTCTGAGAGGGTGAAAGACAAAATATGAATGTTTGAGGGGGCAAGAGATCAACCTTTTCTCCCTCCCAAACAAAATTATTCACAAACTAGTCCAAATTTGTGGGGCGATGGCCCCAGACTTGTACTAAGCTCCGTCACTTGACATGTGCTCTAACTACTAATGGGTGTAGCCTGTTTAGCTTCCTAAGGCCTACTCCGCCAGGCCACCAGGATCTTGTCTGTAAAAACCAAGCTCTGAATCATGTTGGGCATCGGCATGTCGTGTGGTTGCCCACATTCATTCTCTAGCATGAGGACGAAAACGAGAGCTCGATTTTTGGTTGGCTCCATCCCTGATTCTGGGCAAGACTAATGCAAAAGTTGGGTGTTTGGTTGCATGTAACATACCTGATGGTAACTTCTTATCATAAGTGGTGACGTTAGCTAGCACTCACCTATCAATAGCATAGACAGATATAATAAGCTGTTTCGAATCAGGACATATTACTAGACAGTACCACACAAATTAACAATTAATGATGGACCACGACGGTACCAACAGCTCGTGATGCATCTCAAGTTTATCATTGGATGGGTTAATATATACCATCTCCCAAAATACCGATAATCAAGTCCTAGCTCTATCTCAATATCTTCCACCTCCTAAATATACATGGCCTTCATCAGTTCATGACCATAAGACAACTATGTTATGTAGTGCTTGCGCAAATAGGCCCTAAGCCAGGTCCTTCTGCGTGCGTCTGTCATCTATGCACAACTTTGTTGTCCACATGTTAGTTCAAGTCCAGATTTTCAACGTCCTACGGACACATCTAAGATTGGGAAGGCACAATGTTAGTTGTGTTTGATATGTAGGCTATGAACAAGTGAAAAATAAAGAGTAGTATGTTATCTAATCATGAGGTGACAAATCAACTTGTCCTCCCATGATGAATTGATGATGGTTGTGGTATCCTCACACCACCTTGTTTCTTCAAGTTGTCTAAGTTTGCGTGCCTTTACCCAATTTGGTCTCCACTTTAAGTCAAGAACATCGTTACTAACCCTAATAACGCGATGTTCTCATAAGCCTCTTTCACCCCTAATGTGTGATGTTCTCATAAGCCTCTTTCAAACCGGATCCCTTTTTCGAGCTTACAAACCCTATTCTAGATGAAGTGACATAGAAGGTTCAAACTGGATCCCTTTTTCGAGCCCACAAACCCTATTCTGGATGAAGTGACATAGAATGTGACAATGTCATGTAAGGCTCCGCTTAAAACGGTACTTCATTCTCAGTCACCATGCCATGCAACACCAAGTGGGGACAGATGTTGGGAGGGCCGTCATGATGTTCTACAAATTGGTTAGCACCGTAATCATGAATAAACAATCAACCATGTTCTTGACAGCAGATCATTCACAAAATACTAAAACAATGCTAAGCACGATATCACAATGTCATGACAATAGATCACCTAACCACATCCAAAACCACGCACTACACAAAACGCTGAGAGCAGCATGGGTGGTGTGGCGTGCGACTGAAGTTGTCCAGAACACATAGATCGCACATCGGAGATCAGATGGCACAGCACATCAGGATAACTGCACAAAAATTGGTAGTTTTCTGCCTATTTCCATTGAGAACAAAAAGGAAAGAAGCACAAAGCTGCAAGCAATAACATAGCGCAAAAAGAAATAGAGAATAGAAACACAGCAATGGAGAATGAAACCACTTGAGTCTGGATTTCATTTTTTGTTAGAACAGTAACTTAAGACCACATAGAAGCATTGGAACTACGGTGGCAGATGGATCAGACAGTACTACTTAAAACATATCAAGCATCATATGCTTCGAATGTCAAACAGGTTTTCAACAATTAAATGCGAGGACTTGCAACAACAGTAAGAACCATTATATATACAGAGGCATTTCCTTCTTCAGATGCCTATTTACAGGAGGAATTGTTCAGCGGCATTCTTGTTCTTGCCCAATTAGAACAGCCCAAAGGTGTTCTCGCCACTGTATGTCATGTAGAGGAAGCCGTCCTCATCCTTGTTCTCCTCGTAGATTGCAGACATCAGAGCAGCTGCAGGACCAACGTGCCACATGTTTAGGGATAACAAAATGAAAGGTTTCCAAGATACTGCCGTAGGGATAGGTTAGTACTGCGTTAATATCTTCCGTACCTGTTGGTGGGAGAGTGTTCTTTACGAAGATGAAGATTGCTTTCTCAGCACTGAGCTTGATCCGCTTCCGTACGACATACACAAACTGTCCAACAGTCAGGTCAGCAGGAACAAGGTACCTGTATGGAGTTCCATTTATTAGAAACCAAAACTTGAACCAGGACTATGGTTAGTAGGTAACATAAAGATGCAAGAATGAAGAAAGCAATTGACAGGTAACAGCAATGTACTCGTTGCAATGAGGTACAAGCAAACAAAT
The DNA here is from genome assembly GCA_947311845.1 of Poa pratensis. Taxonomy (NCBI): domain Eukaryota; kingdom Viridiplantae; phylum Streptophyta; class Magnoliopsida; order Poales; family Poaceae; genus Poa; species Poa pratensis. Next base: position 40,048,607 of record CAMZMU010000078.1, read on the forward strand.
ATTCTAAGGTGGAATAATTTCCAATGGCAACTTGCCAAAAAACAAACACTTGATTAAGAAGACATCTAAGACCATGGACCAATAAGAATAAAGTAAATGATTGGCAGAAGGATAATGCTCAAAGCAATACCACCAATGAACAGTTCTACATTGTTAGTCTGACAAACTCAACAACATAGTTGCTTGAATGTCAGAAGCACAAAATGGCTAATTTCAAATATAACTTATTAAGCAATTGAACTATGAACAAAATGATCAAAACTTACTTTTTCTTGTCGATGTCTGGGATGTCACTCTTCTCAGCCTTCTCAACAATGACCTTTTCACACGGAAGTTACTTTGAATTAGAACAAACATCATAAAAGGGAAACAAACTATACATATAAAGAGGAAAAATGATCTTACAGGAATTCTATCAGGATACTTCTCCCTGATGCGGTTGGCCTCAGCCTGCCTCCTCTCTGTAGCACAGAGCATAAATAGAATGAGACTAAGATTATCTACACTGAGAACATTTAGTACTGTACAGAAAACTGAACAAAATTTCCATTAGAAAAGTGCAATCAGTAAAAGAAAGAATCATGGTAGAACAGTTGCCCAAAGAAAGAAAAATCATCTACAGATGGCACCTCAACTAGGAAGACATGTGAAACAAAAGTTAACACCAAAATCAAAAGTAGGTAGATTATAAATGACTTGAAACTGGAGAAGTAGAACAATCATGACACACTAACAGTAGGATAAAGAGCTTAGATTCCACAAAAGGGCATCCTAAATTACATAAGCTGCAGCTTAAGACCCTCACTGAAGGCAACAACAGATTGTGCAGAATACAAATCATTATGTAAATTATTTAACCCACTATAATCATGAGATAACCAATCGTGCTCATGGAGAAATTACAATTATATCAAACATTTCAATTCTCTTATGCAAAGAAAGAGCAACCTCCTAGAGAATTTACACCAGATTATGATTAGAGTATAATTTGCTATCTTACACGTGAGGGTACAGACATTCACTCACCTCATCAATTCAATCATATTACGAAACATGTAAGTATGTAGAGCAAGAAGTTGTAAGTTTGCATGAACACAATAAAACAGCTACATGTTCTAATAGTCAAACGCTACCCGCCACGCAACTAGGGCACGGTGTACATTGAACAAAGTTACCTTAACAGGCAACTAATTATACTACTGTTAACCAAAGCAACAGATTACCCCAAAACTTACAAGTGTCTAAACCAATAATCCACAAAAAGCAGATCAGCAGATCACAGCTCCCACATCAATCACCACGAAACAACTCAGAGAAATGATAAGGGGGCAAAAGGCGGGGAGACACGAACCGAGCGGGTGCTCCAGCTTGAACGAACTCCTCGCCATCACGCGCTCCGCGGTCGTCCTACGAGCAAACAACAAATCACCACGAAATCAGCCAAAAACTCGCCGATCGAAACCCCAACCCGGGCAAACAGCCACCGACAAGTCTCGGAACGAATCCTCACGGACTGGATCGAAGCGCCTGCGTTTTAGGTCCTGGAAAACCGAACACACAGACAGATAATCGCCAAAAGTCAGGCCAGAAATCGGAATGATCGGCGAAGAGATCGATCGAGAGTGGGGAGGCCGGAGACGCTTACGAGATCGGACTGGACGGGATTCGGCGGAGGAAGAGATGAGCAGCGAGGCCGGCTTCGTGGGAAGGAGGGGAAAGGACGAAGAGATAGGGACGAGGAGGAGGAGTGGGGGATTGGGGTTGGTTAAATTGCTACGCGCACGAAACGCATTTGCACGGGGAGACTTGAGGAACCCGCCTCTTCGTTGAGAGTAGGTAACCTTTAACTTGTCGTCTCTCCAACTGATTTGGCGATGATTAGTTCGATTGGATGTCTAAACTAGTGAGAGAAAAGAAATGGCAAATTCGATTCAATATTGTATAGATGTGTTTGTATGCTTCACCCTTCAAAGTTTGACCTATGTGTTAAAATTATAAAAATAAAATAATTAAATGCATCTACGTTGCCTGGAAAATATCAGGTGAAAACCAAGTGGAATGCGGCAAAAAAAATCATGATCAAACTTAAAAAAAATTATCACCAAAAATTTATTACGTTGGGAAGATAGAGTGCATTTTTGTTGAGAATTTTTTATAACTTTTAAACTTGACCTTTTTCATGGTTTTAACCGATTTCAACTAAAAGTTAGTTATGCTTCCACTAAAAGTAAGTTTCCGCCTGATGTGTTGCCACGGTCCATTGAGTTTTTTTCCTGCACCACATTCGACTATAAATGTGTAATACACGTGAAAAGTTATGCGTATAAAAAAGTAATGACGTAGTGTACATTAAGATTCCACTTCCTTAATTCCTTTGACACCAAGGGAACATCTCCAAAAGATCCAATTAGTAAATGGGGGCATACATATTTCTCACATTCATTCCACAAACTCAATTCCTTGCGTAAATACATCAAGGACAACTTTTTTGGACAAAGAATTCAATAGGATAAGCTTTTCCACACTATGGTTCAACTCTAATCATCTGTAGTAATGAACAATTATTTACTATAAATAGAATTTGTCCATGCCATGGTTCAAATTTAATCATCCCTATACCCAAAGAATTCAAGAGTCATGGCATAAGGCTAGCGACATCTTCCTTACCGTAGACTAGACATGGCCATATCTCGGGCCCGGCAGGGCCAAAAAAGTCCGATGCTGAAAATCCAGGCACGAGCCTGACCAAACAGTTGGGCTAAAAATTTGGGCCTGAGCCCGGCCTAAACAGGGTAGAAAACATCGGCCCGTAGGGCCTTAGGCTGGGCCTTTGTTATAATCTATAAATTTGTCAAGCCCGACCTAATCTGGCATTCGTGCTAAAAAACAGGCCCACCCGAGATTTTCGAGATGGTTCAGGTTGGGCAGGCCATGGTCTATCTATGTTAGATCAAATTTTGAGTGAATAACTAAGTAGTATGAAATTTACTACACTTGTAACCAAACCAAACTACAGTAACCATTTACTACTGCATAGTTGTTGGTCCATAGCTTCGTTACCAGCAACCAAACATTATTTCCTTACACAAGACATCAACAGACAAATATTAGTCTGTTTAGCAAAACCGAAAAGAAATATATTGTATGTATTGGGTTGGCCCTGTTTCAATTTTCGTATCAAGTTGATGAATGACATCATAAAGCCCACAAAAAATATTTTTTACAATATTTTTCCTTAGATGGTATAGAAGAAAAGAGAGGAAAGGATCAATATAAACCTACTCCTACTAAGAATGAACTAATTAACTCCTTAATACCTAAAAATGTTTACTTCTAGCTAACCGATTTATATCTACGAAGGTACTCAACCAATATTATTGACCAAGTAGTCACATTTCTTGCACAACTCTATCAATTAAAATCGACACTGAAACTCAGTCCATTAGACACTACTCCTCCGTTCCAAATTAGATGACTTCCATTTGTCTACGTGCGGATGTATCTAGATGTGTAACAAGTCTAGATACATCTATATCTAGACAAATGGAAGTCATCTATTTTGGAACGGAGGGAGTACATCTTATTAAGTCGTACAAGGTGGAGGAACATTCCTCAGATTAGATGTTCCCCAGTAAAGTTTTAACACGAAAACAAGGGAAAGTTAATCCCCATTATGAGAAAGTTTCAATAAAAATATATGCAAGCTAGAAAACGAGACAAAGCTCTAAGTAAACTTATTATGGAATAAACACAGGGAGTGTACACCTAATCAAATTACTTGTGCGCTGCAACAAGGAACAACCTAGTATATGTGCGTTGCAACCGGGAACAACCTAGTGCACTAAACCCCACCTTTCTCACTCACACACTTCATCCGTCCTAGAAACAGTTAAACTATATTGTTGATGCAACCTATGATTACAATGCCTACCGTAGAGTCTCCCTCCGACCATGTCTTATTAGGTTCATTGTCCCTCTGCTTTTGATGTAAAGAAAATAATTTTATATAAACTTTACACTACAAAACAAATGAGTGATAATACGAATAGCTATTTGTAAGTTAATATCTTAATTGATCCATTAATGAGCTAAAAAAACAACCATAATTTAAGTTACAATGTTTACCTGTCAACAAAACTCATCCTCAACCATGTTGGTTATAATGTAGCTTGAGTTGAGCACATAGGTTAACTCATCTACCAACTTGGATTTTCATTGTCTCAAAGCAATTAAGTACAATAATCAATTCTTCTTAGTCATATTAAATTCATATTTTCATGTCAAAACATGGAAAAGGGATGTCATAACAACCTAATTAAAGTCTTAAAGTTGCTCCCATACTAAACACTCCAGAAACTCCACCCATGGAACAGTAGCACGGACAAAATATAATATATTTGCATCACTAAAATAGATCACATCATTTTGATAGGATGCTAAACCACCACCGTTAGACCATCCACTATGTTCACTAAAAGCGGTCCAAAGGGACCAATGAACCGATTCCATACATAGCAGGGCACTGGTTCATCAAGCAGGGCCGGCTCTGAGATTTCAGAGGCCCGGTGCGAATACAACCAATGGGCCCAAATTATACGAGCCTCTTTTTTCTTCACTCTGTCTTATATGTGCATTTTTACCAGTTATGGGCCCTAAATTTGTTCGGGCCCCGGGCCGTCGACCCTGTCATCAAGTCTAACAAAAAAAGTGAATTAACTACTTGTGCAGTGACCCAGCGCACCACTGCATGTTGTAGTGCGCAAGTCGTTGATATAACACTCACGGAAGCACCGTTCCGCAAATATTATATCTCTCAGATTAGTACAATAGAAACATAGTCGGTCAAAGTAACACTATAGGATACATCTCTTTACATTACAAAGATCTCGATAACCTCCTTGATACATAGAGGTGGTATCGTGCAAATAAAATCCAAGAAGAACCAATTCGAAGCTCGGAGCTAAGTACAACTTTAGCTCTATGACCTATTCAACTACTGTTGTTGTCACAACCCTAATCTATTCCTCCGGGAATATCTTGGTCTAGGGTTGGACTTGCTCTTCCAATACTAGTCATTTGCACCTTGTGCATGTTGTCGTCATTCCTCCCTTGGAAGGTTGTGTCGTCAAGCCCATCAGTAGCAAGGTTGTCGTCATGCACCACTAGCGAAGTAATTGTTGCCTCCTTCAAACTTCATTGGATAGATCTAGCTCCTCGATGATGACTCCTTGTTGAAGATCTTCTTGGCATCTTGTTGGGCAACTGACAACTCCATTTCTAGCTCCAAAAGGATCTAAGCAGGGGGTCAACGGGGAAAGGGTGAGCAACTCTAGCGTTACTCAGCAAGTTCAAATATATAGATGGTATTTTATTTTCATGCACTGGCTACCGTCATTACCCCCAAAAAGGGACATAGACATAGATGCAAGTTTTTGAAAACGGTTTTAGAAAAGGTTGTTTTTGTTTCTGAAAACTATGTTCCTCAGCCCTCACGGGTATGAGAGTCAGTTAAGACCCCTTTCCCGCCGCGACCCTTCCGGGATCACGGGCATAGCTGCTATGAATCTTTTTACACTCTGCAGAGGTGCGTCACTTTTCCCAAGAGCAGGCCCATCCATGCATCTCTCTACACACTTCCTTGGTGTGTCTGGTCTGGTATGGGGTTCTGAAGACATTTCGAGTTCTTCTCCGCGACCCCGCACATCCGCCCAAGTCATAAATAGCATGTCATCCTTGACCACTTTCTGGCCCCGGGATCCATCTATTCACCCCACCCAAGACAACACTACCGAACACCTCCGCGAGGGGTTGGCTTTAATCTGGTACCAACAAACCTGTCACCATCAAGAGTAGCACGACGGCCACCTCCGATGATCGACCCGGTAGGCTATCCGAGGACATGCGAAAGGAAGAAGATACTTATGCCCTCTCCAGCCCATACTAGAACTCTTGGCGGACACGTAATTACGGCGCTGAACAAGCTATGGAACATTTGTTCTTAAGTCCTAAAGAAATTGCTCCCCAGTACGATGGAACCTCCACCACAACATCAAACCGTGGTTCCACCGCCAACCATGAGCAATCCCATTCATTCAAGAAAACTTTTCTTTTTATGCATAATAATGATAGAGAAGAAAATATATAGTTTTTGAAAATAGTTTTTAGTAAAAGTAATTCAACGGATATTCAAGAATGAACTTGCCTGTGATAGAAGTGGCAATTCAATCCTTCGGGGCTCTAGGGTGTTCGATAAAACCCCGAGAACTAAAAATAGCAAAGTAATTCCGATAAGGACTACAGAAAACTTCGGCAAGATGCTATTATGCATAGTAATGAAATGCATCCACCATGTTGTTAACGATTCACAACTATAGAGAGACCTAGAGCTACTAAGGCTGATGGGGGAATAATAACCCGGTAGGCCCATGAAGAAGGAAGCGTGACCCGCCAGGCAGAAGGCCCGGCCAGGACAGCTAACCATCAGCATGGGCCGGATTACGTCGATGGGCCAACAAGCTTGTCGGTGACCCGGCTTGTGCAGGGAAGATTCTAGAAGACCCGGAGGCGGTACGCGCTATGGAATACAAGACTTGGAGTACACGAAGATTAGAGGATGTAGAATAGGACTCCGAGTACGGGAGGAACCCGGCTTTGCTTTGTATCGAGCCAGGAGACCCGACCATCTATATAAACGGGCTCCTAGGTCAAAGTTGAGGGAGATTCACGAGAGGACCTTTACGAGACAAGTTTGTACTAGCCAGATAGATCATCGCTACCAAGTGCCCCCTGTAACCTAGATCGAGATCCGGCTCTGTTGTCGTAGCCGGGTTATCGAGATCGAGATCAATAATAGCATAGCAGGAAGTAGGTCTTTATCTCCAATGGAGAGGCTGAACCTGGGTAAATCTTTTGTCCTCGCAGAGCTAAACAAACTCCCAGACACTAGTTTCGCCTGGCCCAACAACTCAAGTTACCCTATGGTAACATCTGCCGTGACAACCCCACGACAGTTGGCGCCCACCGTGGGGCCTGCGTCCAAAGGTGTCATCATCATGGGAGAAGCTACGCAAGGAATCAAGAACTTCATTTTTGGCGAGGTTACCATCAACTCGCACGGAGAACCCATCGTCGACGATTCTGGTTGGGGGCCGGAATCGGATCTGCTAGAATCAGGTGATATTATTCCAATTGGCAAGATTAATGTTTTCGTTGGTATGGTACATGCAATTAGATCTGCTAGTGATGAGGATTGTGAATCTGTGTCAGGAGCCGCCACGCTCGTTCAATCTGACGGGGAGGAGTCAGTAGGCACGGCAGAGGCCGGGTCACCATTGATCATGCACGAGGAACGGTCGGGAAAGCCGGCATGGATCCCGGGTGATGCAGTGGAATATGAGGAGGATGCTGAATCAATTTTGCCCTTGTTTGAGACCCGGTATGGATACGAGGCTGAACAGGAAGACGAGGAGGAACTGGAGTCCTTCCCAAATCCAATCTGGGGGTGGCTGTTTACACAGCTCCCTCGATCAATGCTGGAGCGTCACCGCCAACCGTTGTTCCACCAGTCCCAAACCCGGATCAGCAGCCACAATTACCACATATATAGGAGCAGATGGATAAGAGGATGGATGGGGACCCGGCTTCGGTGACGGATGATGACCCACAAGTATAGGGATCACAACAGTCTTCGAGGGAAGTAAAACCCAAATTTATTGATTCGACACAAGTGGAGCCAAAGAATATTTATAAACCTTAACAGATGAATTGTCAGTTCAGATGCACATGGAAATAGACTTGCTCGACACAGCTTATCAGTAGCAACAGTTTTATAGCAGTAGCAGTAGTGAAATAATAGCAGCAGTAAAATAAAAGCAGCAGTAATAATTGAAGTAGACAGCAGGATTAAAATACTGTAGGCATAGGGATGGATGAACGGCGTTGCATGGATAAGATAATTCATATAATAGTCAAGCGTAGGGCAATTGCAGATAGATAATAATAAAGCATCCAGGTAATAATCAATCATAGGCATGTGTTCCGTATTTAGTCGTACGTGCTCGCAATGAGAAACTTGCACGACATCTTCTGTCCTACCAGCCCGTTTGCAGTGGGGCCTCAAGGGAAACTACTGGTAATTAAGGTGCTCCTTTTAATAAAGCACCGGAGCAAAGCATTAACACTCCGTGAACACATGTGATCCTCACATTACAGCCATCCCCTCCGGTTATCCCAATTGTTGTCACTTTGGGGCCTCGGGTTCCGAACAATTATATGTGTAAACAACTCGCAGATATGATCTAAAACAATAATTATCCTCATGATTCAATAACATGTTCAGATATGAAATCATGGCACTCGGGCCCTAGTGTCAAGCATTAAGCATAATAAGTTGCAACAATGACATAAAGTACTAACAACGGATACTAGGCACCATGCCCTAACAATCTGATATCTATTACATGAATGATCTCATCCAATCCCTACCATCCCCTTCAGCCTACAGCGGGGATTACTCACACATGGATGGGGGAATCATGGATGGTTGATGGAGAGACGTCGATGATGATGATGGCGATGATCTCCTCCAATTCCCCGTCCCGGCAGGGTGCCAGAACGGAGTTTCTGGTCCCCGAAATAGGGTTTTCGGTGGCGGCGGAGCTCCGGAGTGTTTCTGGAAAAAGCATCGATCCTCCTCGGGTTTTTAGGTCAAGGGGACTAAGTAGTCGAAAAGGGGGACACGAGGTGGTGCCCGAGGCGGCCACACCACCCCCCGGCGCGGTTCAGGCCTGGCCGCGTGGGCCCATGGTGTGGGGCCCTCGTGGCCCACCTCCGTCTCGTCTTCTGGCTCCGTGTGTCTTCTGGAAAAATAGGAACTCCAGGATATTTTTCGGGAATTTTCCTGAAACTTGACTTTCTACACAAAAATAAGACACCAGGGTAATTCTGCTGAAAACAGCGTTAGTCTGTGTTAGTTGCATTCAAAACACACAAATTAGAGGTAAAACAACAGCAAAAGTGTTCGGGAAAGTAGATACGTTTTGGACGTATCAACTCCCCCCAAGCTTAGCTTATTGCTTATCCTCTAGCAATTCAGTTAACAACTGAGTGCGATAAAAGAAACTTTTACGAACACATTTGCTTCATATGATGTAAATATTCTCACTATATGATCAAGTACTTAGGCAATTCATAATAAAGGAATGTAGATAATGCCACCTAGTAGCTATGTGAACTATGAAAAGATACCAACACACTAAGAATAAATAACATGAAATAAATCTATCTGCAGGATTGCAATGTTCATAATAAGGTATGATAAAGTGGTATCTCGCTTGCCTTTATTTGTAGAGCAAAACATAAATGCCAAGGCACCTCTGAAGTTCAAGTGAGGACTAGAAGTAAAAATATCAGAGATAAGAGCATCAAAGTTATACCACAGTTAACCGTATTCTGGGACAAACACATTACACTAAGTATGACAGTTATGCTCTCGAGAAGGTGCTCAAAGAAAGTATGGTGACTCAACATAAAAATAAAAGATTGGCCCTTCGCAGAGGGAAGCAGGGATTTAACATGTGCTAGAGCTTTTTATTTATAAAACAGAGGTAAAAATTGTTTTGGGAGATGGTTGTTCCTGTCAACGAATCAGAAAATGGAAAGTACAATATGACCCCTGCCAACCAGACTTTTAAGAGCGGCTCCCATGAAGGACATTATTTCTACCAGCAAGGCAGATCATCCCTCTTTTCTCTTTTGTTTACACATGCAGATATTTCACTGGTATCATTGCTTGTCTGATAAATCAGGGCAAAAATGTGAAGAGAATTAAGCGGTTAAAGTTGTAATTAATCGGGACTGGGCACCCCATTTGCCAGCTCTTTTTGCAAAATTAATGGATAAGCAGATGTATATGCCGCTAGTCCGGTGGTAAAGTCTGTTTGACAAGTGACATAAAGACATCCACCCCGTCCTCATGAGCTAAAAACAGTGTCACACAATAAGAAGTATTTTGAAGGTTTAAAGGTAGCACATGAAAATTTACTTGGAATGGTTTGAAATACCATGCATAGGAATTTTTGGTGGACTCTTTGGGATAACTTGGTTTTTAAGGATTTGGAAGCACGAGCAGCATTCCCGCTCAGTACAAGTGAATGCTAGCAATAGACTAGGAAGCGACAATCAAGAGAGCAATAACCGTCATAATCATGCTAGAACTCTGAGGCAAGATAAATCATCAAGGTTTAAATGACTTTTTGTTTTTCAGTCATGAGCATGCGTGAGCATGTGCCAAGTCAATTCAAGTGAATCATTCAGAGGAGGATACCACCATGTCATACCCTTTTATGAATAGAACAATGCAAGAAAATATCTATATGACATGTTATATACTATTAGTGAATTGGAACTGATCATATGAAAAACATGAACTACTAAGCATCCATTAAATAACATTGCCCCTCATAGGAATCAGCTAAGCATGTCCACATGAGCGAGTATATGTACAAAAATGAAAAACAAATAGAGTTCATACCAGCCTCTCACCACAACTCGAGTTGTCATAAATCATCATTATTGCTTTTCACTTGTGTGGCTTGAATGATATGAAATGATAACCAAGCTCCAATGGAGTCACGGAAGACTGTTGAACTCTGCAACAACTATACAAAACCGAAGAAGAACAACAAATATTTTTGGGGTTTTCGATTTGAAACGAACAAAGAAAGAAATGAACAAATAAAGAAAAATCTTTTGGATTTTTGAATACTAAACCGAAGCTAAAAGATAAAGCAAACCAGCACTAAAAGTACACAAGAGGTAAACAAAGAGAAATAACAGAAATATTTTTGGTCTTTTTGGGTTTTGGAAAATAAAATCAACACAAGAAACAACAATGAAAAAGAAAGAAAACGAACATGGATATACAAAGTACCGACCGAATATGATATAAAGGTGTGTGAGATGTCGGCATACCTCCCCCCAAGCTTAGGCTTTTGGCCTAAGTGGAGATCAATCATCCCATATGGGCATGGTGCTTCATAGCAGCGAGGTCAAGCCTTTGAGGGGTAACAACTCATCAGTGGGATCAACAGGAAGGCCTAGATAAGCTAAAACACGCGCAGCAATAATTCCTCCAAAAATTGGTCCTTTTGCAGCAAGGCGACGAGCAATCAAAAGCACCAAGGTTATAAGTTTTATTATTTTTAAGTGCAGCAGCCAGAAAAGCTAAATGGTAATTTGAAATGTTACTAGTGTTTTCTCTAGCAAGAACACTCGTGGCAAGATAATAAGTAAAATATCTAATGGCTGGGAGCTGAATGTTCCTTATCTTGCCACGCTGCGCTGTACGGTCATCATCATAAGTCACCTCCCGGTAAAGTTCCAGTAGCTCGGGAGGTTGCCCCTGAATTCTTCTTGATGTCCCAGATAGAGCAATACCTACGACTCTGCAAAATCTTTTCAGATCCATGGTGTAAGGTTTATCATAAATTTTAAATGCAACAGAGGGACTGAAATGAGTGTTATTGAAGGTAAAGCTCTCAACAAAAATCTTGGTGAGCCTTGCATATTTCTCACTCTCATCCTGCATAAACTCCATCAAACCAACTTTGTAGATAGATGCATGTGCAACACCATCATCCCCTTCATCACCAATCCTTGGTGTCATAAGGTCCTCATTGTAGGATGGCCTACATCGAGCAGCAGACCTTGAAGGCCTCGTTGCTCTTGGTGCTTCCCTCTAAAAAATCTCTCCATAAGTGTGATTATGCATCTTCCTTTTCTGATTTTTTTAACAAAACCTCATAAAAAATGATTTTGGGGCAACTAAATCAAAGAAACTACTATAGAGACTTGCAAGAGGGCTACACATGCATCAAAACTAATTAATCTAAGCATAGAACAAGCATGCAAACACATCTAACATGTCACCTATAGTACTAAAATGCTCAAGAAATACACAACTAAACAAAATTCTACTTGGATAAACGGAGGAGTCACATACCGGAGAGCAAATGGTCCAAATCTCAGCAACAAAGATGGGCTGAGCAAGGAGATCGAAAAATCTCGAGCAAGAGCAGCAAGAACACGGGTTTGAACAATGGTGGTGTGTTTGGTCGGGAGAGAGAAAGAAATGAGAGGAAGATGGGTGAGTGGAGGGCCAGGTGGGGCCCACACCATGCCACGGCGCGGCCCACACCCCTGCCGCGGTGGTGGTGTGGTGGCATGGTGGGTCCCCCTGGTCAGCTCCAGGCACTCCCACATTCCTCTTTAAAAACTAAGATTTATGGTATAATTTTCAGAAATTTTTGAAAACTTTCATTTTGCACATTTTCTGGTATTTAAATAATAAACTTAGAGCAGAAATAGAATTTTATAAAGACCAATTTCAACTAAAACTTTGCAAGTTCAGTAACACAACAGTAGGTAAAACAAGGTTGAGAAATAAAATGTTGTTTAGTGCTTCTATGCATTTAAAACATATTTGTTAACAAGGTTGATCAAGTCTTGTCACCAAATAAATTTTATATGACATAAAAGAATTAAACCACATGAGACAATCATGTTACCTTGAATTGTATAGCAATAGATCCAATCATAATACTTTGAAATCCTTCTTGAGGTTCATAAATAGGGCAATCAATACTTCCCACTTTGATAGTTCTAAGATTGGCTATTGTATTTACTCCATATATCTTGTCCGGCTTTTTGGGAAAATAAACAGTATGCTCTTTGTCATTAACATTGAAGGTTACTTTTCCTTTGTTGCAATCAATAACAGCCCCTGCAGTGTTAAGAAAAGGTCTCCCAAGAATAATAGACATATTATCATCTTCAGGCATTTCCAACACAACAAAGTCAGTTAATATTAAACAATTATTAGCCACTTGAACAGGAACATCCTCACATATGCCAACAGGAACAGCAGTAGATTTATCAGCCATTTGCAAAGATATATCAGTTGGTATCAATTTTTCTAAATAGAGTCTCTTATAAAGAGAAAAGGCATAACACTAACTCCTGCTCCTAAATCACATAGAGCAGTTCTAACATAATTATTCTTAATAGAGCATGGGATAGTTGGTATACCTGGATCTCCAAGTTTCTTTGGAACCTTACCATTGAAAGAGTAATTAGCAAGCATAGTAGAAATTTCCTCATTAGGAATTTTCCTTTTGTTAGAGACAATATCTTTCATATATTTTGAATAAGGAGGCAATTTAATAGCATCAGTCAAAGGAATTTGCAAAAACAAGGGTTTCATCCATTCACAAAATTTATTATAGTGTTCCTCTTCCTTTGATTTATGTTTCTTATTAGGAAAAGGCATTTGCTTTTGCACCCAAGGTTCTCTCTCATTACCATGCTTTTAGCAATGAAATCTTCTTTAGTATACTTTTTATTCTTAGTATGCTTTTCAGGTTCATCTTCACTCTCCTCTTTATCAGAAGCATCATTTTTATCCTTATCATTGTTATGTTCATTACCACTTTCAGTTTCAGCATCAGAGATAGATATACTATTTGGATCATTAACATGCTCATTTTCTTTAATTGATTCAGGAGATTCTTCAACATGTTTATGTTTCTTCTTCTTCTTTTTCTTAGAAGGGTACTAGTTTCATTAGCTAGTTGAGAATCTTGCTCAATTCTTTTAGGATGTCCTTCAGGATACAAGGGATCCTGAGTAGAAGCACCTCCTCTAGTTCCTACTCCATAAGCATGTTTTTCATTTTCTCTAGAAGCATTAACTAGCAGATCTTTTTGTACCTTAGTGAGTTGATCTATTTGAGTTTGAACCATATGGAAATGTTTAATAAGCATTTTAACATCATTAGAAGTTCTTTCCACAATATCATGCAATTTACTCATAGCTCTAGAATTTTCCATCAGATGATTCTGCACTCTCATATTAAAGTTATCCTGCTTAACAATATAATTATCAAATTCATCTAAGCATTGATCAGGAGTTTTAGAATAAGGAATATCCCTATCATCAAAATGTTGGAGAGAGTGTACCTCAACTACTGATGGGTGAGGAATTGGCTTACATAATTCTTCTATTGGTGGTAGATTCTTCACATCTTCAGATTTAATACCCTTCTCTTTAAGAGATTTCTTGGCTTCTCTCATTTCTTCATCACTTAGTTCAAGAATTCCTCTCTTCTTTGGTGTGGGTATCGGGGTCGGCTCAGGTATAGTCCAATCATCATGATTTTGGCTTATTTTATCCATTAATTCCTCAGCTTCATCTGGAGTTCTTTTCCTGAAAACACAACCAGCACAACTATCTAGGTATGTCCTAGATTCAACAGTTAGTCCATTATAGAATATATCAAGAAGTTCATTTTTAGCTAATTGATGTCCAGGCCGAGCTCTGAGTAAAGAACAAAACCTTGCCCAAGATTTAGGCAATTTCTCGGCTTCCAATTGTTTGAAATTAAAGATTCTCTGTAAAGCAGCATGTTGAGCACTAGCAGGAAAATATTTCTGGAAGAAAGCATTAACCAAATCCATAGGACTTTTAATGGATCCAGGAGATAAACTATTAAACCAAGTTTTAGCTTCATCTTTTAATGAGAAAGGAAATATTTTAGTAACGAAGTAACTGCGTTTCTTAATGTCATCAGAAAACACACTACTTAAAGTAGAAAGAGTGTTCATATGTTCTACAACACTTTCATTTTCAGTTCCTCGAAAAGGTTCTTTCTCAACAATAGATATATGTGACAAGTCCATAGAGAAATCATAATCTTTATCTTTTATATCAATGGGAGATGTAGCAAACTTAGCATCAGGAGACAGTTTGTAATTAACAGCACGTCTTGCAAGAAGATTTTTAATAGCACTAGCATCTTTAGAAGCATTGCATTCTTCAATAAATTCATCATCAAGTTCAACATAAGATTCCTCGAAATCATCACTAGTATGATCTCTTAATTCAGGTGAACTAACAGGTGTAATGGGACTTTCATTAGGTGTTTCAGCATTTTCAGTTTGTTTTGACTTAGCAATTGTAGCATCTAGAAAAGGACCTAATGAACCACTCTCATCAAGCACAGTAGAAGCATCATCAAAATTTCAGAAGTATTTTCAGATTCAGCAGAAGTAGCAGCACGTGAAGCATGTGTATGTGGTGGTGTGACAAGTTGACTTATAACAGACGGTGAATCAAGAGCAGCAGAAGTAGTCAGAGTTGTACCTCTCCTTGTAGTGGATGGCAGTATGCGAACCTTCTTATCATGAGGTTTACCCATGATGAATGAATTGCAGCGAACAATATCACTCTCAGGTGAGCTTATAAATAGAGCTATGCTCCCCGGCAACGGCGCCAGAAAATAGTCTTGATGACCCACAAGTATAGGGGATCGCAACAGTCTTCGAGGGAAGTAAAACCCAAATTTATTGATTCGACACAAGGGGAGCCAAAGAATATTTATAAGCCTTAACAGATGAATTGTCAGTTCAGCTGCACCTGGAAATAGACTTGCTCGACACAGTTTATCAGTAGCAACAGTTTTATAGCAGTAGCAGTAGTGAAATAATAGCAGCAGTAAAATAAAAGCAGCAGTAATAATTGAAGTAGACAGCAGGATTAAAATACTGTAGGCATAGGGATGGATGAACGGGCGTTGCATGGATAAGATAATTCATATAATAGTCAAGCGTAGGGCATTTGCAGATAGATAATAATAAAGTATCCAGGTAATAATCAATCATAGGCATGTGTTCCGTATTTAGTCGTACGTGCTCGCAATGAGAAACTTGCACAACATCTTCTGTCCTACCAGCCCGTTTGCAGCGGGGCCTCAAGGGAAACTACTGGTAATTAAGGTGCTCCTTTTAATAAAGCACCGGAGCAAAGCATTAACACTCCGTGAACACATGTGATCCTCACATTACAGCCATCCCCTCCGTTATCCCAATTGTTGTCACTTTGGGGCCTCGGGTTCCGGACAATTATATGTGTAAACAACTTGCAGATATGATCTAAAACAATAATTATCCTCATGATTCAATAACATGTTCAGATCTGAAATCATGGCACTCGGGCCCTAGTGTCAAGCATTAAGCATAACAAGTTGCAACAATGACATAAAGTACTAACAACGGATACTAGGCACCATGCCCTAACAATCTGATATCTATTACATGAATGATCTCATCCAATCCCTACCATCCCCTTCAGCCTACAGCGGGGATTACTCACACATGGATGGGGGAATCATGGATGGTTGATGGAGAGGCGTCGGTGATGATGATGGCGATGATCTCCTCCAATTCCCCGTCCCGGCAGGGTGCCAGAACGGAGTTTCTAGTCCCCGAAATAGGGTTTTCGGTGGCGGCGGAGCTTTGGAGTGTTTCTGGAAAAAGCGTCGATCCTCCTCGGGTTTTTAGGTCAAGGGGACTAAGTAGTCGAAAGGGGGACACGAGGTGGTGCCCGAGGCGGCCACACCACCCCCCGGCGCGGTTCAGGCCTGGCCGCGCGGGCCCATGGTGTGGGGCCCTCGTGGCCCACCTCCGTCTCGTCTTCTGGCTCCGTGTGTCTTCTGGAAAAATAGGAACTCCAGTATATTTTTTGGGAATTTTCCTGAAACTTGACTTTATGCACAAAAATAAGACACCAGGGTAATTCTGCTGAAAACAGCGTTAATCCGTGTTAGTTGCATTCAAAACACACAAATTAGAGGTAAAACAACAACAAAAGTGTTTGGGAAAGTAGATACGTTTTGGACGTATCAGCGAGTGAGAGTGAAGACCTGGCTCGTTACAGAAACAGCTTTGGTTTCCTCAATAATCGGGTTCAGGTCGAAGAAAGAGATAACACGGCTAGTGCTCCTGCTCTGTTCAACAATGGCTTGATCCTAGACCCAACAACGCTTACGAGATCGGTTACCCTGGAGAACGTAGCAGTGCGGGCTACGGAGTTAGACACAACACGTCGGGCTTTGGAACAAATGCATAGGGACACAATGGCAGAAAAGCTGCAGATAGCAGCCAAGCAGAAGAAAATTGAAGAGCAACAGAATCGCCTCAATGAAATGACTCGGGTTCATCAGAGAAGGCACCGGAGCCGGTTGGCTCCAGGAGAGAATACCATAAACCCGGCAGTGTTATTTAGGACCCCAGTGGATCAAACCATTGGTGTAACTCAAGCAGCTCCGATTATCAGAACAAGTGTAGAACCAAATAGAGGGACCGTAGGAGCCGGTGCAGCGTTGGTTGGGACACCGGGTTTGCTCGCCGGGGAGCCGGGGGAAATCCGGGTCTGCCACCGCGAGCACCGAGATTCCACACGCCGGCGGGTCATTATTCCAACCCAGCGGATAACGTGTACGCCGCAACTTTAGCGCTCGATCGTATTCCCCTTGGAGACTCGCCAGCAGAGATTGAAGCCTGGCGGGCCATCGACATGTTACGTACCGCTGTAGTTCAGCAAGTTCAATATTCAAAGGACAAAAGTGCACTTCATTCAACAACGTATCGTACTAAGCGTACCAAGAGCCGCCACGGTGAAACCCCGCCGCAAGCCGGGTTAGCCGCGGTGCCGCAGCAGCAAAACCAGAACAAACAGCAACCTCAGCCCGCCCCAGCAGTATCGGTGGCCCAGCAAATAGTTAACGAATCGCGAGCAAGAAGAGCGGCCAGCGCGAACCCGGCGGGACCCGTCGTAGCGGTGCCGCAAGGAGGACCCGGCGTCGCAGCAGGAGTATCCGTAGGCTCACCAGGTAACAACAATTTTTTAGCAAGTTCTTCTAAGCTAGCCGGGCCAAAGTGTCTTTCAGATGCCATTAGAGCGGAGCCTTTCCCTAAGAAGTTCAAGGAGCCCAACAAGATATCCAATTACGAGCCTAGCGTGGACCCAGCAAGTTGGTTGAACAGTTATGAGATGGCTATGTGTATTCGCAATGCCACGGAGAACGTTTGCGCAAAGTACATGTATTTGATGATGAGTGATGGAGCGGCAAAATTGTGGTTCAAGAACTTACCAGAGAAATCAATCAATTCCTGGGACGAGCTAAAGGCAATCTTCATCAAGCACTTTCAAGGTACCTGCAAGTTTTTGTTTTCTATTGAAGACCTTGATCGTTGTGTACAGAGGAAGGGCGAGTCAGCGCGGCATTGGATGAGACGGGTCACGGAGATCCTTCATTCTTCATCTGGTATTGAGCCCAAGGATGCGATTTCATCAATGGAAAAGACGTGCAAATTTGTTCCCCTGGTTCAGAAGCTTGGCCGTATGAAGGAGGGTCACCGGGTCAAGCCAGTCACCATGGCTGAGTTGATGGATGCTTGCAACAGACACGCAGCCATGGACAAGACCCAGGATGATAATGAAGAAGAGAAGGGAAAGGTCCAGCAAATAATGGAGGAAAGAATAACAATGGCAACGGAGGCAATAACAACAACAACCAGAATCAACACAAGCGTGGGCACAATGAGGGAAGTTCAGAGCTGGTGGCAAACACCAATGCCGGGTTTCAGAGGCAAAGGATGGAAGGGAATTTTCAGGATAATAGAGGGTATCAAGGAAATAATGGGAACTACAATGGTGGAAATAACTATCAAGTGTCACGCCCAAGCCCAACCAGCCTTGAAGAGGCTTTTAGGATGCCGTGTCCTCGCCATAGCAGGAACGGTAGACCCGCCAATCACTCGTTGGCTCAGTGCGTGGACTTGAACAGATGGAAAAACAATGAGATACAAAGGGCGCTGCAAGGGGCAGGCAGAGGTGGAGGACCCGGCCCGGGTGGTAACCCGGCTGCAGGTCCTTTGACTGGAGCAAATGCTGTGCCTACCAACAACGCAGGACCGGGTCAGAATACAGGAAATCAAGGCGGGTTTTCAGCAGCCAAAGCAACTTGGCCAGTACCACATATATACCAGTGGTGCGACCAAGAGGGAGCGAAAGGTAGTTAAAAGGGCGGTTAATGCAGTTGCTGCAGGAGTTCCAAGATATTTGAGGTGGTCAGAGCACACGATCACGTGGAGTAGAGCGGATCACCGGATGTTGTTGAGCACCCGGGTCTGCTAGCTTTAGTTGTGGCTCCCCAAGTGGATGGCTTTGAGTTAAAGAAAGTTCTAATGGATGGTGGAAGTAGTATCAACATCTTGTATTGGGAGACATTTTTGCGTATGGGTCTCAAAGTGTCACAGTTACAGAAGACGTCGATAGTTTTTCATGGCATAGTTCCGGGGAAATCAGCCACACCAGAGGGAAAAATTTCATTAGAGGTTGCTTTTGGCGAGTCCATTGACAACTTTAGATCGGAGTGGCTCACGTTCGAAGTGGTGAAGTTCCAGAGCCCGTATCATGCGTTATTTGGAAGGCCGGCTTATGCTAAGTTCATGGCAAGGCCGTGTTACGTGTACCTACAGTTGAAAATACCGGGTCCTAAGGGGATCATCACAGTTCATGGCAACAAAGAGATAGCAGCGCAGTGTGATGAAGGAGATGCGGCCTTGGCAGAGCAAGTTTGTGCGAAAGAGGAGTTGAAAGCTTACAGGTCTAATCTTGACCCGGCAGATAACACGCACTAAAGAAGCCAACAACTGAAGATGACAGGGCAAAGTTCAAGGCCGCCCAAGATACAAAGATGGTGGATTTTGTGCCTGGAGATTCCTCCAAGCAGTTCGCCATAGGGTCCAATCTTACTGATAAATAGGAAAGCGCGCTCATCGAGTTCATCCGTGAGAATCGGGATGTTTTTGCATGGACACCTAGTGACATGCCTGGCATTCCGACTGAACTCGCTGAGCACCGCTTACATGTTGATCCCAAGGCAAGGCCGGTAAAACAAGGTTTGAGGAAAATGAATGCAGAGAGAAGAAAGGCTATAGGAAGGAGATAGCCAGGCTTGTAGCAGCTGGCTTTATCATGGAAGTTTTTCACCCGAGTGGTTGGCTAACCCGGTTCTAGTTCTGAAGAAGAATAACGAGTGGAGGATGTGCATAGATTTCACAAGTTTGAATAAGCATTGTCCCAAGGACCCGTTTGCACTGCCGCGCATTGATCAAATCATTGACGCAGTTGCGGGCAGCGAGCTCTTGTGTTTTTTGGATGCGTACTCAGGATATCATCAGATCAAGCTTAATAGACATGATTGGGAAAAGACAACTTTCATAACCCCGTTTGGTGCTTTTTGTTACAAGACCATGACGTTTGGGTTGAAAAACGCAGGTGCCACATATCAAAGGTGTATTCAGAAGTGTTTTCATGATCATATTGGACGCAATGTGCATGCTTATGTGGATGATGTGGTGATCAAGACAGAGAAAGCCAGGTCATTCATTAATGACCTAAGAGAGACGTTTGTGAACTTGCGAAAGTACAAGATGAAGCTCAATCCTACAAAGTGTGTATTTGGTGTTCCAGCAGGGAAGCTCCTGGGTTTCATCGTATCAGAGAGAGGAATTGAGGAAATTCCGGAAAAGATCAAGGCTATTCAAAGTTTGAAGAAACCTGAAGAATTAGCAGATGTTCAGAAATTAACGGGGTGCGTAGCTGCGCTAAGCCAGTTTATATCCCTTTGTACAAATTGCTGAAGAAAACGGACAACTTCGTGTGGAATCAAGAGGCAGATGAGGCATTTGAAGCTCTCAAGAAGTAGTTGTCAGAGGCGCCAATACTTGCGGCGCCGGGTCCCAAAGAGCCCATGTTATTATACGTCGCCGACGGGCCTCAGGCTGTTAGCGCTGTGGTGGTGGTCGAGCGTAAGGAGGTAGACAAAGAAAACCCGGTCTAGAGGCTGGTCTATTACGTCAGTGAGGTATTATCAGAGGCAAATCAGTGCTACCCACATTGGCAGAAATTGGTGTTTGGTGTTTTCATGGTGAGTAGAAAGTTGAAGCCGCATTTTTAGGATCATCCAATCATAGTGGTTAGTTCAATTCCATTGGCAGATATTATTAGAAATTCAGAAGCTACAGGAAGAGTTGCCAAGTGGGCAATAGAGATGGGGCCGTATCATATCAACTATGAGCCTCGTACAGCCATCAAGTCTCAAGCGTTGGCTGATTTTCTTAATGATTGGATGCAGTTAAGTGCGCCACCCCTTACACCAAGTATCAAATCCTGGGTTATGCATTTTGACGGGTCTAAGCAAGAGCAAGGTTCAGGAGCCGGAGTTGTGTTAACCTCTCCAAAAGGTGACAAGTTGAGTTATGTGTTGCAAATTCATTTTGATTGTTCCAATAATGTGGCAGAGTATGAGGCGTTGCTGCATGGTTTGCGTATGGCAAAGGAGATGAACATCAAGCGTATCAAGTGCTATGGAGATTCAGATCTTGTGGCACAGCAAGTTTCAGGAACATGGGATAGGAAGGATGCAACAATGGCGGCTTACAGAAGAGAGGTGGATAGGGTAGCCGGGTTCTTCTCAGGCTATCAGGTGGATCACATTGATTGCAGGAAAAATGATGCTGCAGATGCTTTATCAAGACTCGGCTCACGCAGAGAGTCGGTTCCACCTAATGTTTTCTTAGATGAATTGTGGACTCCGTCAGTCAAGCTTCAAGATGAGGAAGAACTTGCATGTCAAGATGACCCGGATTCACAGTTGGTAGCAGCAACCCGTGAAATTCCAGAGTGGACAGAGCCTTACTTAGCGTATCTTCTGCGAGGGGAGTTGCCAACACAGGAAGTTGTGTCCCGGCAAATCCAACGCCGGGCTAAGGCTTACGTGGTCATTGATGGTGAATTGTACAAAAGGAGTGTGTCAGGTGTATTTCAGCGATGCGTATCTGGAAAGGAAGGCCGGCAAATTTTGAAAGAAATCCATGAGGGAGATTGTGGTCATCATGCATCAACAAGATCTCTAGTGGCGAAAGCATTTAGACACGGGTTTTTCTGGCTCACAGCCCAGGCAGATGCAGAACGCTTGGTGAGCAGATGTGATGGGTGTCAAAGATATGCAAGGCAAGTTCATGTGCCGGCTCAGGAATTGCGAACAATACCTTTGACCTGGCCTTTTGCAGTCTGGGGGCTTGATATGGTGGGTCCCTTTCATATGTCCCCTTGCAAGAAAGCCACCTCTTAGTTGCCATTGATAAGTTTACAAAGTGGGTTGAGGTGATGCCAGTTACAAACTGTGAAGTAGCTACAACAGTTAAGTTTGTGAAGAAAATCATACACAGGTTTGGGTATCCTCATAGCATCATCACAGATAATGGAACCAACATGTCACTTGGAGAGATGGCAAAGTTCTGCGGAAACAATGGTATACGTTTGGATGTGGCCTCAGCTGCTCATCCACAGGCCAATGGGCAAGTAGAAAGAGCAAATCAAGAGTTACTGCGAGGTTTAAAACCACGCCTCCGGGTCCCATGCATCAGAGCCGCCGGAGCGTGGGTTGAGGAGTTACCATCTGTGGTTTGGGGAATCAATACAATGCCAAATAGGTCCACAAAGATGACACCCTTCTTCATGGTGTATGGGGCAGAGGCAGTACTCCCAAGTGTCGAGGTGGTATCACGGCAGATGCCATAGGATGGCTTAAGTTGGGGCCGATGGACGCTGGTGGAACCGGGGAGGGCTAGCGCGCTGAGGAGCGCACACGGAAAACACAAGCACACACACAATATACCCAGGTTCGGGGCCCTCGTGAGGAGGTAAAACCCCTACTCCTGCCTGCCTCTCTCTATATGTTGGTATCTCACAAGTACAAGGGTGCTCCTTGAGCTGTATCTTTGCAGCTAAGGCAATGAGCTCTAAGAAAGAAGATGAAGCTAAGGGGGGAAATGTTTCTCTCTCTGGGCGTCGTCCCTGGCCGTCCCTCACGCAGGAGGGGTGAGGGTCTATTTATACCCCAGCACTAGCAACGGTCAGCTCCGTACCGGCACTGTGGCCACGCATGCCCGCGTCAGCCATCGTACCGACACTGTAGCCACGCACTCTGCACCGTCATGATTGTACCCTCTGCAGGAGACACGACGTGGCTTGCCCATACCCTGTCCCATGTCTCTGCTCCCACGTACAGCCTTGGTCAGCAGAGGTGAGCCCGGTCACCTCAAACATGCGCCATACCGCACGCCACGCTCCCGTGTCAGACAGGATGTGACATGCATTGACTTCTAACCCGACACAATGTGCCTCCTCTCTTTAACCGGGCATGGATATGCCAGATTCCCTTTCCTGAATATTCTCCCCTGCACATAAGGAAAAACAGAAGACACTGACATACGTATGTCGGTCATTATACCTCGGTCAGAATATGCTGGCTAGGAATGTCGGCCACCGTATCTCGACCACCGTATCTCGGTAACCACATGTCGGTTTTTACAAACATCATAACCCGGCCCCTCCTTGGCCCAGGTAAGTCGGTTTTACCGTACCTCGGTCCAATCTTGGACACAGGTTATACCATATCATGACCCTACCCGGGGTAGCCCCCCGACACCAAGTGATATTATACATGACTCGCCTAGAGTGGCGGCTTCTGTTGAAGCTGAGAATGAGCAAACCCGGCAAGATTCTTTGGACTTGCTCGAGGAGAATAGAGAACAAGCATTGGCAAGATCTGCAATTTATCAGCAAGATTTGAGGCGGTATCACAGTCGCCGGGTTAGAACTCGTACTTTCCAGGAGTGTGACTTAGTGCTGCAGTGGATGCAATCCAAGGAAGGGATGCACAAGTTATCTCCTCCATGGGAGGGGTCCTTTATCATAAGCAAGAATCTGCACAATGGTTCATATTATTTGGTGGATGCTAGAGAGAAATCTGAATATGTGAACAACACAACGCATTCCACTTCTTCATTAGAGGAGCGTGAGCGGCCGTGGAACATTGCCCAGCTGCACCCATATTATACTTAGCATGAGATTGAGATATCAGATGTAACACACGATGTAACAGGCAGCAGGTTTCAGACGCGCTCTTTTCCTTACCAGGGTACCTAAGGGGACTGTAAGGTTTTTAATGAGGCGGCTTGCTGACCTAACCTTTTCTATCAATAAAGTGAAGGTTGAACAGAAATTTGTGCTCAGTTTTACTTTTCAGTTTTTGTTTTGAAAGCCGGTAATTCTCTGAAAAATTTGAGTTGGGACGGTGCGCGGTTGATGATGTGCCAGGTCTTGGGGGCTTGTCATTGCGGTGACAGAGTTCTGTTCATCCAAGACCCGGCTTTGAGATTGCCCGGGTCACCTAATCTTTTGTGACCCGGTAGAGAACGTTTCAGCTGTTACTTTAGTATTTTTCTTTTTTATTATGCATGTTTAGTTTTACAGCTTTTATCTATCTTTTTGTTATAGTTCAGTTGTATTATAGTTGTTAAGTTATTTTTTATCATGATAGATGCCCATTTGAGTGCGTCACACTAGTATATGGATCAATGGGGGTAATGTGCATAGTTGAAGCCTTTACTTTATAAACATTGATCCGGGTCTTGGGGGCTCTCACTTGAATAGTTTGTAGCTGCAATCCCAAGACCCGGCTTTTATGCCACCCGTTTATTCTTGGTTATCTTGCTGTTGAGTTTGATGTAACTCGCAAGTATATATGGCTTGATTGCTCACCTGAAAATTCAATCAACCATGATGCCCAATAGGACTTGGTTTGACCCTGTTTTTATCAGAGAAGTTGCGACAGAGAATCCATGCGAAAGCCAACTCACATCTCAAGAAATCAAAAGGGTCATCAAAACCAAAGAGAGATATCATAAAGCAAAAGTTTCAAGTGATTCAAGCAAGGTTTCAAAGGTGTACTACTACACCACTGCAAGCAAGGGATAAAAGTGCTAAGTTATTACAATAAACTGCCCAAAGGGCCGAATAAGTGTTTTTTGCAGAGATAAAGCATTTGCATAAGTTTGTCAAGCCTCGGCTTCAGGAGCCGGGTCACGGGGTGGCGAGCTGGCTGGGTGCTCCTTAGTGGTTTTCGCCGGGTCATCTTCCTTGGCAGCCGCTGGGTGAGCTTCTGTCTCCTTTGTTGCCTTGGCCTGGGTCTTACGCCGGGTGGCTTGTTGAAGTGATTGGAAGTAGCTTTCATCATCGTCTTCAACGGCAGCTCGTGATGGTGGGGGACACTTGGGGTAGAAGAGCTTGGCGCAGTGGAGGTACTGGGAACAACCTTTGCTGGATCAATGGAATCCTTGTAGCTTTGAAGGAGGTCGATGCGTTGTGGTTCATCGTCCATGATCTCCTCGTCGGCTTTGTTATATCCATATTGCAGCGTGGTGAGCTTCATCTTACTTGCAATGACAGTGGGAACATGCCGGGTTTGCTTCACAACCCGAGAGTAGCACTTCTTGTCAAACTCCGTGCCATCTGTGTTGTACTGAGGAAAGCCATTCTTCAGAGGAGCCGGGTTTAGCTGGGGATGGTAGGCCTTTGCCAAAGCAAGACCTCGCATCACCCCTGCCCTGCAAGCAGATTTCTTCAAGAGATGGATCCATTGGGGCATCGTTGATAGATGCCCAAGCACCTCAGTGTATGCGCTTGGCGGGTTCTCCCAGTTCCTTGCTACTTTGATGACTTCGCAGCTGCCGAAGTACAATTGGCGTGTCAGCGTGTACATGCACTTGATCTTCTCCGCAGCAGTCTTGCGAAGGTTTCCATCGCGAGGGCCTGGGTAAGATAAGTGTAACAGTGAGAATTGAAACCCGGGTCTACTTGCTCAATACAGTTGGAATTCAAAGAAGTGATGCTTACCCACTAAGGAGGCAACCATGGAGGTGACCATTTTCTTTAGCCGTGTTAGCTCATTGGTAACTGAATCTAGCTGCTTCTGGAGATTGGCGCGTTGTTCTTTCCAGTGCTCTTCATGATCCTCCAGCTCTTTCTTGAGGACAGAATTCTCCTGGGTCAGCTCCGTGACATTTTTCTCCTAAGCTTGCAGCTGTTCAGCATGGGTGAGCCGGGCTTCAGATTCAGTTTTAGCAACGTCTTTGAGCCGAGTAATTTCTGCCTCGGCTTTGGCGTGGTCTTCCTGTTGCAATACAAAGTTTATGTTAGTCCCAGGTTACCGCAGGCAAGTTCACCCGGAACTTGGGGGCTACAAGTTTGAAGTTTTTAAGCAGTACATAAGAAGTAATATAGACATATGGTAGTCCCAGGTTACTGAAGGAAAGATAACCCGGAACTTGGGGGCTACAGTGTTCAAATTTCGTTACAGAGATTACAGTGGAGTCCTAGGCTGCTGCAGGCAGGAAACCCGGCACTTGGGGGCTACAGTGTTAAAATTTTGCTGAGAAGGGTGACAAGTTTTAAAAAGATGGAAGTTTTTAGTCCCAGGTTGCTGTGAACAGACAACCCGACACTTGGGGGCTACAGGATTAAAGTTTTCTATCAGATGTATTCGTATTATAAGCACCAAGCTCATCAACAAGTGATGAACTTAGAGCTTGGGGGCTACTAAGGGTATAGTTATGCAAGAAAACGTAAAGGCAAGAAGCAAAATGTGTACCTGGTATCGTTTCTGAATCAGGGCAACCAGTTCAGTCTCCAGATTCTTGTGCTGAGCAAGGCGAGAGAAGTACTCATCGCAAAGGGCTGGGATGGACATGGAGTCCAGAGCCGGCAAATCTGACGAAGGAGGCGGGTCCTTTCCTTTGGCAGGAGACGCCGACTTAGCATTGGGAGTTGGCACCTTAGCCAGAGCTTCAGGAGCACTTTGTACAGGAACGTGCCGGGTTCCAGTAACTTGCACTTCGTCCTCTTTGGTGCCAGATCCTAACTCGGGCGAGTGAGCAGCTGGGGATGGCTCTGGCACAGGAGCAACTGGGCTTTTTAGAGAAGCCACGGGGGTTACATTCTCCATCGGCTCATCTCTGTCCGCCGACTCTTCAATATGTGCCTCCATAGGAGAAGGCTCTGTTGTTGCTGGAGGAGGAGACGCCGTTGGAGGAGAGTCCGGGTCTTCATCTGCAAAGGCCCTGGCACTGAAACAAAAGAATAATGGTTTAGTCAAAAAGGGCAGAAAAATATAGAGGTGTGGAAAAGGTATGTAAAGTATTTCTAACCCGGTGTTGATCTGGAAATCCTCGGGAGTGCTAACGCTGTCCGAGGATGAAGCTGACAAAGAATAGGATTTAGCGGCCCGGATTTTGCCAGCTAAAGGGTGTGTCTTCTGGATGGATTTGGCCCAACTGGCTAAGGAGCATGGAGGGATACCTGTGTTCAGGGAACCCGGGTTTGTAGCAGACCGGGTTTGGGGTTTCTTCTTGGCTGCAGTTTCCTTCTCAAGCTCCTTTGCCTGTGTGTGTGCTTGGGGTTGAGATGTGTTCATTGCATAATTTGAAAGACGAGAATAAGGCACCTTTGCAACGGTAGCTCGAGTCCTCTTGAGAGTGGGAGGTTCAGCAGTTTGAGGACCCGGCATTTCATCAACAGCCGGGTCAGAGGGTCCTGGAACAACAAATGCCGGGTTATCAGTTGATTGGTCCTTGGTGGTGGCTTCGCTATTAATCAGGTCGAGGAAGAGCCGGCCAACTGAGTCTAGCTCACCTTCATCTTCTTCTTCATCACTTGCGTCTGTGTCTTCATCGACAGGAGGAGACACAGGGGCATAGTCAGCTTTCCACCACTCTGGGTCCTGAAACGAAGAAAGATGAACATATACCTGTGTTATGCGAGAAAAGCCGGGTTAGCAAGATGGAAAGCAAAAGAGAGTATCATACAATGGGTGGTTTGTTCTTGGCACTGAATGGGGTAAGCCCGGTCAGTGCGATGTCATGTTTGGTCTCGCCAAGCAGTCTCTTGGCATTCTTCACAATCTGATCATCAGTGAGCGTTATCTCGGAGTAACGCATGCTGTCAGTTGTTTCTTCGGTGTACTCGTGGAACAACCGGGTCCTGATGCTGAGGGGCTGGATGAACCAACCGATCTAGCACTTGACTAGATCTGTGCCGCGGAGGCCGTGAGCGAGCAGTGCTCTGGCCCGGACGCGGACCGCTTCAACTAAGACCCGGTTCTCGTCACTGGCATAGCTGTTCATCTTTGGGTCATAAACCAATGGAGAGTTTCTGAAGGCCGGGAAGCGGGCCTCGTCTGACGCAGGGGAGGTGTCCTTGCAGTAGAAGTAAGAGTTTTGCCACCCCTTAGGGTGGCTGGCAAGAATGAGAGCCGGGAAATCGCATTCCCTCCGGCGTTGGATGGAAAGACGTCCGTAAGGGCCAAGAGGCTAGTTCTTGTGAGAGGGCTTGCAGTAGAATATTTCTAAAAATAGTTCGAGGCTGGGAGCCATCTGGAGATAATCCTCACAGAAAACTACAAAATTACTGATGTTGAGAATAGAATCGGGAGCAACATCCATGGTGGTAAGGCCGTAGTACTTGAAAACTTGGCGGAAAAACAGAGAGCCCGGAGGGCGAAGCCATGGGAAACATGGTCGAGCAGAACAACTATTTCACCTTCTTTGGGGTTGGGGCGCGTTTCTTCCCCAGGAGCGCGCCAGTGGATCTCGTCCTTGGTCGAAGCTCGCCCCGGTTCACGTATGTTTGCAGCGTTGTGTCCGTGGCGCTGGATCTGGTCCAGTTCACTGGAGCGGCTGCCGCGGCGGCGCTAGAGCCCGCTCCCTTCTTCGCGCCCGTCTTGGTGGCCTTGGGACCTCCAGATTTCACCTTCTCCTTCCCCATTGACGCAGAGCTATGATGGTGCCCAATCTCGGTGTGTGAGATGAACTAACCCTAGCCGTGGAGGTGGATGTGAGGAGAGGAAGATTTGGAGCGGTTGCGGATGCGATTGAGCGGGGAATCGAGGGCGCAGCACGGCTGGATGAATTGGTGATAGTTGCGAAGCTTTTTATCGAGATTTGGGAGCTTGATTTGAGATGAGTTGCGACGGCTGCGCGAGGAAGGAGATGAACTGGCCAAAGAGAAGAATGGGGAAAAGTAACAGTGTGTTTTACCCTAACCCTATACTTATAGGCGCAGTAAAAAGCCATAGGGGTGTCGTGGTAAAAAGGCAAAGAGATAATGATCTTTGACCAAAAGTCAACGACAAACAAAATGAGACAATTACGGGATATTAATTGATAAGATCGCGGTTGAGATAGACTAGGGATTGATTTACAGTTGGGTGACAGTTTTCGCTAAGTGTTGAGCGTGAAATCCGGAGGCGTATGAACCCGGTATGACCAAGCCGGGTTACAATATGGACCGCCAAAGAGAGCTGTCCTAAGTGACCCGGCAATTAAGTTATTACATGTTATTCTTATTTTTCAAGGGGTTAACTTGAACATCGAGAATGGCAGCTTCACCTGAGAACTAAAAGATCGAAGCTAAAGAGAAGCACGCCAAACCCGGCGTCCAAGTTAACCTGGGGCTACTGATGGGGGAATAATAACCCGGTAGGCCCATGAAGAGGGAAGCGTGACCCGCCAGGCAGAAGGCCCGGCCAGGACAACTAACCATCAGCATGGGCCGGATTACGTCGATGGGCCAGCAAGCTTGTCGGTGACCCGGCTTGTGCAGGGAAGATTCTAGAAGACCCGGAGGCGGTACGCGCTATGGAATACAAGACTTGGAGTACACGAATATTAGAGGATGTAGAATAGGACTCCGAGTATGGGAGGAACCCGGCTTTGCTTTATATCGAACCAGGAGACCCGGCCATCTATATAAACGGGCTTCTAGGTCATAGTTGAGGGAGATTCACGAGAGGACCTTTACGAGACAAGTTTGTACTAGCCAGAGAGATCATCGCTACCAAGCGCCCCCTATAACCTAGATCGAGATCCGGCTCTGTTGTCGTAGCCGGGTTATCGAGATCGAGATCAATAATAGCATAGCAGGAAGTAGGTCTTTATCTCCAATGGAGAGGCCGAACCTGGGTAAATCTTTTGTCCTCGTAGAGCTAAACAAACTCCCAGACACTAGTTTCGCCTGGCCCAACAACTCAAGTTACCCTATGGTAACATCTGCCGTGACAACCCCACGACAGAGGCACTTCTTCGGACAAAACGAGATATGCTAAGGGCAACTCGAGAGTCCTCGGATTGCCAGAAGTCTCTAAAGATCTCACTATGCCATTGAAAAAAAACAAAACAACACAACGTATTCGAATACTCCAAAGATACCCCAAGCTCAACTAAGTAAGCTTCGTCTTACGCGATACTACGATAACATTGTATTAACTTGGCTTAGATTGTTTCATCACCTTTAGGTGAAGTTATTAGTAGTTAAGTTGATCTGAGTTGGGATTAGTGATTACTTAGGATTTTAGGGTTTTGATAAGATTTACTTGATTATCTTAAAATGTTATTTCTTCATGTCTTAAGTGTGTTACACTTTTATTTAATTAATAAAGTTTTATCATTTAAGATTAATCCTTATGTGATTATCTTTTGTTTAAGTAATAAGATAATATTGTTTAAAGTTTAACACTTAAAAGAAAACAAACAAAGTAACATCATTTTTAAATTTCAATTCTTAATTTTAGAATAGTGACTTAAATTAATATGATTATAACACACTATTAAACCGATTTATTAAAGGTAATAGTGATCATATTTTATTATGTATAGAAGTCATTTTTATGACTAAATAATTACTTGTAATATTCATTTAAAAGTATGAAATAGTAGTTTAATGATTTGTAAGTTTTTAGTTCATTTTTGATGATTTAATCATTCTTTAATACTTATTCTCCATATGGAAAATATCTTTTTAATTAACTACTTAATGAAATATTAATTATACATGTCCACACATGGCATTTCCAAAACGCACACAATGTATTACATGCCATGATTAAAACACATTTTCTTATTTGAAGTTTAAGCATGTGGAACAATTTAAATGAAGTTGAAATGCATCCAAAATAGCATTTCTAATAAACTCCATATTTAAAAGAATAGGCAATTTGTTTGTTCCATTTTTAGAATGATTCAATTTTAACCAAGCAAGCATTGTATTTGATACAAAAAGATAGATGTTATTTTTCTAAACATTCTGATATATTGTTTGTATTTGTGTGATTTAAGATGAATTGGTTATGAATTCCAACGTTTAATTCAACTAGAACGACACACCGCGCGTTGCAGCGGGTATCTCTTTTTTTAATAAAATGGCTAAAATATCAAGACATCGAATGTATGTGTGGTTTATAATTTAAAGATCATTATAATTTAGGGGTGTATCTAAGATTATATTAACGGTTTGAAGAAACATATATTGTGGATAACTTGCATGAAAATGACACGCATATTTTCGCACAATATTTCTGGATTTTTTTGAGTGAATACATATAGAAGAGCCCATAATTTTATATAACATTTATATGATTTTCATTATTGAAATTATTTGGCATAAAGTTCACGGGTGAAACTAATTCTGATGTTCTACTTGCACATGATTTACTTGTGTAACTACATAGTGACATGGGGTGTCATCTTATCGTTCAAACATTAAAAAAAGATGTGGACAATTTGATGGGCTAAAAAAGATGACGTGGATACTTGCATGTAGAGATGGAAAATAATTAGTGAATGTTAGTGGGATGATATGGAAAATTGATTGGCTAAAAGAGCATGTGATGTGGATAGCTTGCATGTGGAGATAGAAAAATATTAATTACACTTAGTGGGGTTTTGTTTTATAAGAAGTATAGATTTAAACCACTTCTTGAATTATTAAATTGAGTTGGTTCCACTTGTCATGATTTTAATTATTACCAGAACTATTTTCCTAGATGAATAAGAATCTGACACTAGGGTCCACCTGACAGGATTTCATTATTTTCTAAAGGAATTAATTGAAAATTTCTGATTGGCTCACTGACGTCAGCATGTCGTCAGCAATGGAGCTGAGCTCCTGCCAAGCTCAAATTCGACGAATTCGAATGAATTAGGACGAATTCGTGCACGCACTAGCTAGAGCACGACACAACGAACCTATTGCGGGCGGCGCCGCTCTGAAATGGTCGCCGGAGCAAGCACAACGGCGAGCTCCCGCGGCGGCCGGAGACGGCACATGGCGCGGCGGCTACCCAGAGCAAATTGAATCAGCTTAAGGGCCTGGGAAGGAAGCTATGCTAACCTAGAGCATGCAGGATGGATCGGAGAAGCACGGGGATGCTCTACGGCGGCGAACTCGTGCACGACATCCGGCGGCCGGAGTTGAGGAAGATGGAGTAATTCGTCTGCTCCCGAGCTCCACAGCACGAACCACTCGTCCAGGAGAACCCAAGCGGCATGGAGAACCTCCACGGCATGTCAGGGAAGCACGGTGAGGCTGGAATCGGCGGCGCACGGCGGCGGCCCGATGAGCTAGGGTTAGGGTTTGGGTCCTCAAATGGCGGCTAGGGTTACCGGAGGTGGCGGACGGAAATTTATATTCAACGACGTCGGCCAGGGAACGTCGGTTGTGGCTATGGGGGTCGAGTGGGACGGCGAAGCACGGCACAACGGCGGCGCCATCGGAAGCTAGAAGATGATAACCAATTTGCATAAAACCCCCTGGGTTTCCAGGCAATTGCAAGAATAGCTAAAACAGACCCTTAGTGGAAGAGTTTTAATTCTAGAAGGGTCCTAGAATGTGTAGAATTTCAAAAGGGTGTTTATTTCAACTTCGAAATTTGAATGGTTTGAATATTTTGAATTCATTCACTATTTAAAGTGAATTTAGGCAGATTTAGATTTATTTCCTATTATAAAATGTATAGTTTGTGACTTCTATTTTTATTGTGCATTATAGCAACATGAACAAATATTGCTATTTATTTATTTGTGATTAGTTTCTGTTTTCAAATGCTAAAGATATTTTCTTGCTTGAGTTAAGGCTATAGATTCAAACTTGTATTTTGGGTGCTTTTTAAGAATTCCTGGGCAACACCAAATTGTTGTCCAGCAATATAAGCATGATTTGCTCACTGTGGTGCCTTCAAAGAGTATGCACAGTGTTTCAATATAAATTCATGCCAAGCACGATATATTGCCTCAGTGGATTTAACTTGTGATACCTGACAACTAAATCATGTGAAACCTATTGGGTTGCGGGTAAAACTTTAAAAAATTCCGTAACCTTGCCGCCAAGATCTATCTATGAAGATATGCTGCACCCCATAATGCTAGATCTAGAATACTTACAAACACCGTTGCGGAAGATCTTGTGTTTGTCGAAATAGATGTCGGTGAAGGCCGGGAAGCGGGCCTCGTCTGATGCAGGGGAGGTGTCCTTGCAGTAGAAGTAAGAGTTTTGCCACCCCTTAGGGTGGCTGGCAAGAATGAGAGCCGGGAAATCGCATTCCCTCCGGCGTTGGATGGAAACACGTCCGTAAGGGCCAAGAGGCTAGTTCTTGTGAGAGGGCTTGCAGTAGAATATTTCTAAAAATAGTTCGAGGCTGGGAGCCATCTGGAGATAATCCTCACAGAAAACTACAAAATTACCGATGTTGAGAATAGAATTGGGAGCAACATCCATGGTGGTAAGGCCGTAGTACTTGAAAACTTGGCGGAAAAACAGAGAGCCCGGAGGGCGAAGGCCACGGGAAACATGGTCGAGCAGAACAACTATTTCACCTTCTTTGGGGTTGGGGCGCGTTTCTTCCCCAGGAGCGCGCCAGTGGATCTCGTCCTTGGGTGGAAGCTCGCCCCGGTTCACGTATGTTTGCAGCGTTGTGTCCGTGGCGCTGGATCTGGTCCAGTTCACTGGAGCGGCAGCCGCGGCGGCGCTAGAGCCCGCTCCCTTCTTCACGCCCGTCTTGGTGGCCTTGGGACCTCCAGATTTCACCTTCTCCTTTCCCATTGACACAGAGCTATGGTGGTGCCCAATCTCGGTGTGTGGGATGAACTAACCCTAGCCGTGGAGGTGGATGTGAGGAGAGGAAGATTTGGAGCGGTTGCGGATGCGATTGAGCGGGGAATCGAGGGCGCAGCACGGCTGGATGAATTGGTGATAGTTGCGAAGCTTTTTATCGAGATTTGGGAGCTTGATTTGAGATGAGTTGCGACGACTGCGCGAGGAAGGAGATGAACTGGCCAAAGAGAAGAATGGGGAAAAGTAACAGTGTGTTTTACCCTAACCCTATACTTATAGGCGCAGTAAAAAGCCCTAGGGGTGTCGTGGTAAAAAGGCGAAGAGATAAGGATCTTTGACCAAAAGTCAACGACAAACAAAATGAGACAATTACGGGATATTAATTGATAAGATCGCGGTTGAGATAGACTAGGGATTGATTTACAGTTGGGTGACAGTTTTCGCTAAGTGTTGAGCGTGAAATCCGGAGGCGTATGAACCCGGTATGACCAAGCCGGGTTACAATATGGACCGCCAAAGAGAGCTGTCCTAAGTGACCCGGCAATTAAGTTATTACATGTTATTCTTATTTTTCAAGGGGTTAACTTGAACATCGAGAATGGCGGCTTCACCTGAGAACTAAAAGATCGAAGCTAAAGAGAAGCACGCCAAACCCGGCGTCCAAGTTAACCTGGGGCTACTGATGGGGGAATAATAACCCGGTAGGCCCATGAAGAGGGAAGCGTGACCCGCCAGGCAGAAGGCCCGGCCAGGACAACTAACCATCAGCATGGGCCGGATTACGTCGATGGGCCAGCAAGCTTGTCGGTGACCCAGCTTGTGCAGGGAAGATTCTAGAAGACCCGGAGGCGGTACGCGCTATGGAATACAAGACTTGGAGTACACGAAGATTAGAGGATGTAGAATAGGACTCCGAGTACGGGAGGAACCCAGCTTTGCTTTATATCGAGCCAGGAGACCCGGCCATCTATATAAATGGGCTTCTAGGTCATAGTTGAGGGAGATTCACGAGAGGACCTTTACGAGACAAGTTTGTACTAGCCAGAGAGATCATCGCTACCAAGCGCCCCCTATAACCTAGATCGAGATCCGGCTCTGTTGTCGTAGCCGGGTTATCGAGATCAAGATCAATAATAGCATAGCAGGAAGTAGGTCTTTATCTCCAATGGAGAGGCCGAACCTAGGTAAATCTTTTGTCCTCGTAGAGCTAAACAAACTCCCAGACACTAGTTTCGCCTGGCCCAACAACTCAAGTTACCCTATGGTAACATCTGCCGTGACAACCCCACGACAGAGGCACTTCTTCGGACGAAACGAGATATGCTAAGGGCAACTCGAGAGTCCTCGGATTGCCAGAAGTCTCTAAAGATCTCACTATGCCATTGAAAAAAAACAAAACAACACAACGTATTCGAATACTCCAAAGATACCCCAAGCTCAACTAAGTACGCTTCGTCTTACGCGATACTACGATAACATTGTATTAACTTGGCTTAGATTGTTTCATCACCTTTAGGTGAAGTTATTAGTAGTTAAGTTGATCTGAGTTGGGATTAGTGATTACTTAGGATTTTAGGGTTTTGATAAGATTTACTTGATTATCTTAAAATGTTATTTCTTCATGTCTTAAGTGTGTTACACTTTTATTTAATTAATAAAGTTTTATCATTTAAGATTAATCCTTATGTGATTATCTTTTGTTTAAGTAATAAGATAATATTGTTTAAAGTTTAACACTTAAAAGAAAACAAACAAAGTAACATCATTTTTAAATTTCAATTCTTAATTTTAGAATAGTGACTTAAATTAATATGATTATAACACACTATTAAACCGATTTATTAAAGGTAATAGTGATCATATTTTATTATGTAGAGAAGTCATTTTTATGACTAAATAATTACTTGTAATATTCATTTAAAAGTATGAAATAGTAGTTTAATGATTTGTAAGTTTTTAGTTCATTTTTGATGATTTAATCATTCTTTAATACTTATTCTCCATATGGAAAATATCATTTTAATTAACTACTTAATGAAATATTAATTATACATGTCCACACATGGCATTTCCAAAACGCACACAATGTATTACATGCCATGATTAAAACACATTTTCTTATTTGAAGTTTAAGCATGTGGAACAATTTAAATGAAGTTGAAATGCATCCAAAATAGCATTTCTAATAAACTCCATATTTAAAAGAATAGGCAATTTGTTTGTTCCATTTTTAGAATGATTCAATTTTAACCAAGCAAGCATTGTATTTGATACAAAAAGATAGATGTTATTTTTCTAAACATTCTGATATATTGTTTGTATTTGTGTGATTTAAGATGAATTGGTTATGAATTCCAACGTTTAATTCAACTAGAACGACACACCGCGCGTTGCAGCGGGTATCTTTTTTTTAATAAAATGGCTAAAATATCAAGACATCGAATGTATGTGTGGTTTATAATTTAAAGATCGTTATAATTTAGGGGTGTATCTAAGATTATATTAACGGTTTGAAGAAACATATATTGTGGATAACTTGCATGAAAATGACATGCACATTTTCGCACAATATTTCTGGATTTTTTTGAGTGAATACATATAGAAGAGCCCATAATTTTATATAACAGTTATATGATTTTCATTATTGAAATTATTTGGCAGAAAGTTCACGGGTGAAACTAATTCTGGTGTTCTACTTGCACATGATTTACTTGTGTAACTACATAGTGACATGGGGTGTCATCTTATCGTTCAAACATTAAAAAAAGATGTGGACAATTTGATGGGCTAAAAAAGATGACGTGGATACTTGCATGTAGAGATGGAAAATAATTAGTGAATGTTAGTGGGATGATATGGAAAATTGATTGGCTAAAAGAGCATGTGATGTGGATAGCTTGCATGTGGAGATAGAAAAATATTAATTACACTTAGTGGGGTTTTGTTTTATAAGAAGTATAGATTTAAACCACTTCTTGAATTATTAAATTGAGTTGGTCCCACTTGTCATGATTTTAATTATTACCAGAACTATTTTCCTAGATGAATAAGAATCTGACACTAGGGTCCACCTGACAGGATTTCATTATTTTCTAAAGGAATTAATTGAAAATTTCTGATTGGCTCACTGACGTCAGCATGTCGTCAGCAATGGAGCTGACCTCCTGCCAAGCTCAAATTCGACGAATTCGAATGAATTAGGACGAATTCGTGCATGCACTAGCTAGAGCACGACACAACGAACCTATTGCGGGTGGCGCCGCTCTGAAATGGTCGCCGGAGCAAGCACAACGGCGAGCTCCCGCGGCGGCCGGAGACGGCACATGGCACGGCGGCTACCCAAAGCAAATTGAATCAGCTTAAGGGCCTGGGAAGGAAGCTATGCTAACCTAGAGCATGCATGATGGATCGGAGAAGCACGGGGATGCTCTACGGCGACGAACTCGTGCACGACATCCGGCGGCCGGAGTTGAGGAAGATGGAGCAATTCGTCTTCTCCCGAGCTCCACAGCACGAACCACTCGTCCAGGAGAACCCAAGCGGCATGGAGAACCTCCACGGCATGTCAGGGAAGCACGGTGAGGCTGGAATCGGCGGCGCACGGCGGCGGCCCGATGAGCTAGGGTTAGGGTTTGGGTCCTCAAATGGCGGCTAGGGTTACCGGAGGCGGCGGACGGAAATTTATATTCAACGACGTCGGTCAGGGAACGTCGGTTGTGGCTATGGGGGTCGAGTGGGATGGCGAAGCACGGCACAACGGTGGCACCGTCGGAAGCTAGAAGATGATAACCAATTTGCATAAAACCCCCTGGGTTTCCAGGCAATTGCAAGAATAGCTAAAACAGACCCCTAGTTACTGTTTTGGGCCTCTTTGGAAGAGTTTTAATTCTAGAAGGGTCCTAGAATGTGTAGAATTTCAAAAGGGTGTTTATTTCAACTTCGAAATTTGAATGGTTTGAATATTTTGAATTCATTCACTATTTAAAGTGAATTTAGGCAGATTTAGATTTATTTCCTATTATAAAATGTATAGTTTGTGACTTCTATTTTTATTGTGCATTATAGCAACATGAACAAATATTGCTATTTATTTATTTGTGATTAGTTTCTGTTTTCAAATGCTAAAGATATTTTCTTGCTTGAGTTAAGGCTATAGATTCAAACTTGTATTTTGGGTGCTTTTTAAGAATTCCTGGGCAACACCAAATTGTTGTCCAGCAATATAAGCATGATTTGCTCACTGTGGTGCCTTCAAAGAGTATGCACAGTGTTTCAATATAAATTCATGCCAAGCACGATATATTGCCTCAGTGGATTTAACTTGTGATACCTGACAACTAAATCATGTGAAACCTATTGGGTTGCGGGTAAAACTTTAAAAAATTCCGTAACCTTGCCGCCAAGATCTATCTATGAAGATATGCTGCACCCCATAATGCTAGATCTAGAATACTTACAAACACCGTTGCGGAAGATCTTGTGTTTGTCGAAATAGATGTCGGTGAAGGCCGGGAAGCGGGCCTCGTCTGATGCAGGGGAGGTGTCCTTGCAGTAGAAGTAAGAGTTTTGCCACCCCTTAGGGTGGCTGGCAAGAATGAGAGCCGGGAAATCGCATTCCCTCCGGCGTTGGATGGAAACACGTCCGTAAGGGCCAAGAGGCTAGTTCTTGTGAGAGGGCTTGCAGTAGAATATTTCTAAAAATAGTTCGAGGCTGGGAGCCATCTGGAGATAATCCTCACAGAAAACTACAAAATTACTGATGTTGAGAATAGAATTGGGAGCAACATCCATGGTGGTAAGGCCGTAGTACTTGAAAACTTGGCGGAAAAACAGAGAGCCCGGAGGGCGAAGGCCACGGGAAACATGGTCGAGCAGAACAACTATTTCACCTTCTTTGGGGTTGGGGCGCGTTTCTTCCCCAGGAGCGCGCCAGTGGATCTCGTCCTTGGGTGGAAGCTCGCCCCGGTTCACGTATGTTTGCAGCGTTGTGTCCGTCGCGCTGGATCTGGTCCAGTTCACTGGAGCGGCTGCCGCGGCGGCGCTAGAGCCCGCTCCCTTCTTCGCGCCCGTCTTGGTGGCCTTGGACCTCCAGATTTCACCTTCTCCTTTCCCATTGACGCAGAGCTATGGTGGTGCCCAATCTCGGTGTGTGGGATGAACTAACCCTAGCCGTGGAGGTGGATGTGAGGAGAGGAAGATTTGGAGCGGTTGCAGATGCGATTGAGCGGGGAATCGAGGGCGCAGCATGGCTGGATGAATTGGTGATTGTTGCGAAGCTTTTTATCGAGATTTGGGAGCTTGATTTGAGATGAGTTGCGACGGCTGCGCGAGGAAGGAGATGAACTGGCCAAAGAGAAGAATGGGGAAAAGTAACAGTGTGTTTTACCCTAACCCTATACTTATAGGCGCAGTAAAAAGCCCTAGGGGTGTCGTGGTAAAAAGGCGAAGAGATAAGGATCTTTGACCAAAAGTCAACGACAAACAAAATGAGACAATTACGGGATATTAATTGATAAGATCGCGGTTGAGATAGACTAGGGATTGATTTACAGTTGGGTGACAGTTTTCGCTAAGTGTTGAGCGTGAAATCCGGAGGCGTATGAACCCGGTATGACCAAGCCGGGTTACAATATGGACCGCCAAAGAGAGCTGTCCTAAGTGACCCGACAATTAAGTTATTACATGTTATTCTGAGATAGGAGACGGGGTCCTGCTAGCCGAGGGTGAACGTAGGGCAAGAAGGTGGATGTCGTCGAGGTCGGGATTGTACACGGCAGTTTACCCAGCTTCAGGCTCCACGGCGGTGGCGGAGCCCTACGTGCTGCTATAACTCACTATAGGCAATAGCCGTGATACAGGTTACAATGAGTTGGATGTATGTTGATTGGATTGGTTGCCCTAAAGGCGTCCCGAGGTCCAGCTTATATAGGCGGCTGGACCTAGGGTTACAAGGAGATTACGTATCTAGCAAGCATACAGAGTCCTAAACCTAGCCGGCAAGTCTGCCGCCTTCCGTCTTGGTCTTGGTGGCTTCATGGGCTTCAGTCTTGGGCCTCCTCCTTGCCGGCATCCGCCTTCCTTGGTCGTCAGCTATCTGGGCCGCCCGGCAGGCAAAGCCTTCACCACCACTGCGGGCCACCCTGGACTAGCGGATTGATCCATGCTGGTGATACCCCTAGTAGGTATATCCCCAACATTAGCCCCTGGAAGGGTTCGAGTTCTTCAGGCGCCGTCTTCTTTTGTCGGCAACGTCCGTCTTGTCTTGTAAGCGGCTGAAGAGCTTGAAGCATTCCAAAGTTGAAAGTAAGCGGCGATCCGCCTAACGTAGTCGGATGATTTGCCGCCATCATGGGAAAGACGGCCTGACTGTTGTCAGGAATCTTCCCGGCACCAGTCTTGTCATTTGACCAGTCCCGTCAAATGTTGACGGATGACGTCATGCAGTCCACGACAGTTTGGACTTGGGCATGTGTCATGATTGTTTCTCCACTACGCACAAGAATCGGGGAGAGGCCGCAGACACCGTTGCCACGACGTGCAAATCGTGCGTCCCCCCAATCTCGCGCACGAATCTTGGCGCGTGGAGTTAAATACCCAAAGGGCACCCGGGGTCGATCTTCTTCCCCATTCGCACCACCGCGGCCTCCTCACTTCTCGAGCTCTCCCCTCCCACACTCAACTCCGGCGAGCACGAGCAGAGCCTCACGGCAAATGGCGAGCCTCAGCAAGATTCGGCGGCGGCGGCGCTGGCTGCACCTCGGCGACCACGGCTGGATCTGGATCTGCGCCAGCGGCGGCGGCGGTTC
This sequence comes from Poa pratensis, assembly GCA_947311845.1. Lineage (NCBI taxonomy): Eukaryota > Viridiplantae > Streptophyta > Magnoliopsida > Poales > Poaceae > Poa > Poa pratensis. The sequence goes on from CAMZMU010000078.1 coordinate 40,089,103, forward strand.
CCGCGAGTGCGCCGGTGACCTCTCCTGTGCCACCGTGGCCGCGGGTGAGGTTTCCTCTTCTTCCCCAACTCCGGCGGCACCTGCAGCATCTACTCCGACCTTCCCGCTCCCATCCCTAGCGGCGACCAGTACTGAGGCTACGGCGGAAGCTGCCGCCGACGACGACGCCGAGGATGAAGAGGAGACGGGGACCTTGGCTCCAGGTATTGGCTGCCGTCAGTTATGACGTCAGCTTATCTGAAGGAGCTGGAGGAAGGCGGCTACATACCGCCAAGACGGAATGCTCCTGGAGGGTTCCAGGCGACGAGGCAGTCCCTGACCCGCAAGACGGCGAGCGCGTCATGTTGGCGTCGCACAGCCTCCGCGGTATGTCCTTGCCGCTTTCCGCCTTCTTTCTGGCGGTACTTAGTTTCTACGGGCTGCAGCCGCACAACATAGCGCCCAACAGTATTCTAGTGCTAGCCGGCTTCCAGGCTTTGTGCGAAGGGTACTTAGGCATAGCTGCGTCCATAGAGCTATTCAAGTACTGCTTCCTATGCCGCCGGCAAACCATACCAGGCGGCCATCTGGCAACTTGCGGTAGCGTCACCTTCAACTGCCGCCAACCCGACTGGTACCCAAAGATACCATACATCGAGTCGGTGAAGCACTGGACCAGCACTTTTTCTACTGCAAGGACATCCCGACACCCGGCACACACAGGGGATGCCTGTTTTTGTCAACGGTCCGCCAACCCACAAGGCCTGTTGGACGGCAAAGGTGCCGCTTAGCAGCTTGTCGGCTGAGCTTCGAATTGCCGTCAGGCGGATCGAGTTCTTGACGAAGACGATGAAGGCTCCGCAACTTGACGGAGTTGACACCGTCATCTGCTGGGTGTCGAGGAAGATAATGCCACTCCGCCATCGCCCACTGAAGATGTGCGAGTACAAGGCGGATGACGCCGGCAACAGCACCCTTGACCAAGATGCACTAGAGTACCGGCTCAGAGAGCTTGTGAAGCCTCTGTCGGTGAAGGCGGCTGAAGGCGTCGCCATGTTCACCCATGACAACCCAGCCCCAGTGGTAAGCCAAAGCTACTTTGTCATTTCCTTGACATCTTTGTCCACTGGGTACTGAATTAATTCTGTCTTGTTTCCTTTTCAGCTGCAAACCTTGGGGGAGGAAGACTTGGCTCCTAACTGGTACGACACCGGTGCCAGCAAGTCGAAGAAGCGCAAGATGAGCAGCTCCACCAAGGATTTGGAGAAGAGGAAGAAAGCGGCCACCTCCGCTGATGCAGAGGATGAGACCTGGGGAATGTCCCATTCAAGCGGTAGGCAACTTTTGCTTTCCCTGACTTAGCCATTTTGATATAAGTTTGTACTGACAAACTTGCATTTTCTGCTTACAGGGGCAAGCCTGCCATGCCCAAGCTCGCGCCAACTGAAGATTTCTGCCGGTAGAGGCAAGCCACCACGTTCTTCTCCAGCCGCTGCGCCGACAACGCCCACAGTTGGCGTTCCCGTGGTTGTATGCCAGGGAACGTACAGCTGCTGGTACCGCAGAGGCGGCTACGGAGAAGATGGCGGGCAAAAAGTCAGTTGCCGGACCTACTTTTCCAAGACGGCTGAAGCTTCGGCTAATGATGCCGCTCGATTTATTGCCATGAAGCAAGAGATGGATGACAGGATGGCGGCTGACCAAGGCGGATCGTCCTCCCATCCTGGCTCTCAATCTGGCAAAGGGTTGCAAGACCCCCGGCAAACGCTAAGGACCATGCGTGAAGGTACCCGTAAATGGTACGCGCACATGGATGATCTCCACGAGACCCTGCATAACCAACTTGAGGTAATGAACCTATAGTCCCAGCCCCCGAGCACTTTGGCGGCTGAAAAATTTTTAGCCGGCAAAGTGGTCTCGTTGACTATATAGTGCTAACCGCAACGTTGTTTTCGTGCATGCAGGCCGTTCTTGCTTCCAACCTTGAGCTGTTCCGTGCTCAAGAGAAGAAAAACAAAGAATGCCAGCAACTGCAGCAGGACGTGGAGATGAAGGACGCCCAGATTGCGAGCTTGGAAGAGGCTCGCAAAAAGGATGAAGGTGACAAAGTTTTCTTTGCCTTCTTTTCGTCCGACTTCTTTTTGCTTTTCCGACAAGTATTTTAGTCGTCTTTCTTTTTATTTGTAGAATTACTAAACACTGCGCAAGATATTCTCAAGAACTCCACTGACATGCAAGCTTTGATGAACGAAGCTGCAGATCTTGCTGGGTTGGTGGCAAAGCTGAAGGCGGATCATGCCAAGGAGCTGGATGAGCGGGAGCTGGCCCATGCCGCCGAGGTTAGCAAGTTGACGGGACAACTTGAAGCCATGAGCAACAACCTCGACCAGGTGAACAAGAATGCCAAAGCGCAGCAGGAACAACTGTCACAGGCAGTCCAGCTAGCTCAGGAAACACTTGAAACCATCTGGACGAGGTCAACGCCATCCACGAGCATGTCTTGGGTACGTCTCTAACCTTCATCTTCTTTGATACTTTGCACTCTTGAAATTTGAAGCTGCAGTGTGTAACTGTTTGTATTTGTGCAGTGCCGGCTAATTGGGTGATGACATGGCTACGACGCCGCGCCTTGCCCGTATCTTGAAGTTGGCGAAATCGTCAACCAGATTGTCGGCGCAGGCAAAGCGTTTGCCGCCAAGTTCTACCCTGGGGAGGACGGCGATCCCGTCAACTTCGATGCCCTGCCGGACCTGCTGGAGAAGGCGGCAACCGAACACGACAGCACGCTACGCTCAGCAGCACGAGGCGGCGCCAAGTTGGCATTGGCGATGACGGCGGCGTGGTACCCGGAGGCTGATATTCATCAAGTCACCGAGTACTTCCCCACCGAAGACGAAAACAACCAAGCCATCGTGATGCAGGACGTGCTGCGGTCTGTTCGGGCTATGCGACCCGGGTTGCCAACATGGTTGACATCCGCAAGTTCTACAAGGAACACCCGGATCCGCATGTTGCCATAGCCGATCCCTCCTTGGCGGATCCTGAAGCTGCCGTAGGCGGAGAAGGCGAAGCCGAGCTGACGAGCGCAGCCCCCAGGATGGCGGAGCCAGCCCCAAGAATGCCGGCGTCAGCCCCCAGGATCTCTCCACCACTCTACCAAGGCGGCAACTCCTTGACTGTCCCTCCTGTAATGGCAGCACAAAACACTGCGTTAATCTGTTAACGCAAAAACTTTATATTTTGGGTTTGTAAATATTTGGGCCAACTTTTATGCTACACTTGGCGGTAGGCTTATTTAAGTGGCCCGCCTTAATATGTATCGCTTGCATGTTTAGCTTTTTCATATGTTGGCGGAACCTCATCTTAGTTACTTTAGCTGAGCCAACCAGGTGCAATACCAACTAATTTAGACTCAGAGACCAAAGCCAGCATGTTGGTGCCAACGACATACTACTAGGCGACCCACACACAAACAGACAGATAAGCATATTAGGCGGTGCAAAGATTGTTTGCTTTTTTAGCCGGCAGACGGCAAATGTCAAAAAGTTTGAACCTTAGCACGGAGCAAAAACTTATTTTGTTTGGTAACTTTTATGACAACAGATATATGATTGCGAGAAAAGACAAAAGATGGCATGATCCCAAAACTGAATGAGCAAACCACAGACTTTTATTTCATAATCATATAGTACTTATTACAATGTGGAAATTGCTAAGTGTAAAAAGGACGTAGCTGCTCAATGTTCCAAGGTCGCTTGGTTTCTTCATACTTGTCGTCAACCTTCCTTTTGCGCTTGCGACCTCGCTTCTTCTTGTATCCGTCTCGTGCGTCTACCAAGTAATAAGAACCATTGAGCAACACCTTACTGACCACAAAAGGTCCTTCCCAAGGCGGGGATAACTTATGCAAGCCCTTCCTGTCTTGGATTAGGCGGAGGACCAGGTCACCAACTCTAAAACTTCGTTGCCGCACTCTTCTGCTGTGATAACGCCTCAAACTTTGCTGATAGATGGCGGATCGTGCGAGAGCAACGTCTCGTTCTTCATCAAGTAGGTCAAGGCCATCCTGTCTTGCATCTTCTGCGTCTTCCTGGACGTAGGCTTGAATTCTGGGAGAATCATACATCATGTCGGTCGGCAACACTGCTTCTGCGCCATAGACTAAGAAGAAAGGAGTAAACTTGGTTGATCTGTTTGGAGTTGTGCGTAAACTCCAAAGGACAGATTGCAATTCATCCACCCAAGCCCCAGCCGCTCTGTGCAATGGTACTTCGAGACGTGGTTTGATCCTTGTAGGACTAAACCATTTGTACGCTCTACTTGACCGTTTGCCTGCGGTGTGCTACTGAGGCAAGATCTAGGCGGATGCCATGCTTATAACAGTATTCCTCGACTTCGCCTTGCGACAAGTTAGTGCCGTTATCGGTGATAATGCTATGAGGCACCCCGAACCGAGAGATTATTCCCCACAGAAAATTTGCGGCTGTGGCGCCGTCTAGCTTTTTGATAGGCTTAGCTTCAACCCATTTGGTGAACTTGTCTACAGCCACAAGTAAATGTGTGTAGCCACCAGGCGCCGTTTTAAACGGACCAACCATGTCCAAGCCCCAGACTGCGAAAGGCCATGTGATGGGTATTGTTTTAAGCTCTGAGCCGGCATGTGTGATTGTCTGGCATAAAGTTGGCAGCCCCTGCATCTTTTGACAATGTCCTCTGCATCTTGCTTGGCTGTCAACCAGTAGAAACCTTGTCGGAAGGCTTTTGAAACAAGGGCGCGTGAGGAAGCATGATGTCCACATACGCCAGCATGTATCTCATCCAACAGTTCTCTGCCTTCTTCGGGCGAAATGCAACGTTGGTAAACACCAGTGGTGCTACGCTTGTACAATTCGCCTTTGATTATTGTGAATGCCTTGGCTCTTCTTATATTTGCCTTTTCAAAACCTCATCATCCGGTAACTCCTGATTGATCAGGAAGTCCAAATATGGCGTCGTCCAATCCGGCTTTACCAGTAGACGGCATAGCTAGCATGTCAACTGGTTCTGCCGATTCTGGGTCAAGGAGGTCTGCTCCTTTTATTGACGGCTTGTGTAGGTGTTCCAGGAAAACATCTTTTGGTACCTTTTTGCGTTCAGACCCCATTCTGGCAAGTGTATCTGCCGCCTCATTTTGAGCTCTTGGGATGTGGCGGACCTCGTAGCCTAGAAACACTTGGCGAATTCGTCAACGGTAGCTCGATATGCCGCCATTGTCTCGCTCTTTGTGTCCCAAGTACCACGTATCTGTTGCGCCACCAAGTCTGAATCTCCGTAGCAGAGGACACGCTGGACGCCAAGTTCCTTGGCAATGTGTAAACCATGAAGGAGAGCTTCGTATTCAGCAACATTATTAGTTGCCTTGAAGTGAATTTGTAACACATAACTAAGCTTGTCTCCTTGAGGGTTTCTTAAAACAATGCCAGCCCCCGAGCCCTGAAGCATTTTTGATCCATCAAAGTGCATGATCCAATATGCATCTTCAGGGAGAGGTACTTCGTCCATGGCCTCCGTCCAATCTGCTACAAAGTCTGCTAAGGCTTGAGACTTAATGGCCGTTCTGGGTTTATACGATGTCGAAGGCGGCAAGTTCGATGCCCCATTTGGCAACGCGGCCTGTTGCATCTGTATTATTGATGATATCCCCCAGAGGTGCCTTGCTCACACCGTTATTGAATGCTCCTGGAAATAGTGCCTTAACTTCCTGGCGGCGTAGAAAACACCGTAGACCAGCTTCTGGTAATGCGGATAACGCTGTTTTGAGGCGGAAAATACTTCACTGATGAAGTAAACCGGACGTTGTTCCGGCAAGTCTGAATTTTCCGTCTTGCGTTCCACAACCAGACCACGCTAACAACCAAGTTAGTTGCCGCGATGTAAAGCAGCATTGGTTCCTGCGAACGAGGAGCTGCCAAGATTGGAGCAGACGTTAACGCGTCCTTGAGTTGCTGCAAGGCGGCGTCTGCTTCGTCTGTCCACTCAAAGTTGTCGGATTTCTTCAGAAGCCGGTAGAGAGGCAGTGCCTTCTCACCAAGACGGCTAATGAAACGACTGACGGCAGCCGCCGAGCCGGCAAGTCGCTGCACGTCCTTCAGGTCCTTGGGCCTGGATATGTTGAGGATCGCTTTGATTTTTTCTGGATTTACTTCTATTCCTCGTTCGGAAACGATAAAGCCAAGCAATTTGCCGGCAGGAACCCCGAAGACGCATTTTTTCGGGTTGAGCTTCATCCTATATACCCGGAGGCTATCAAAGGTTTCTCTCAAATCGTCAAGCAAATCTGCCTTCTTTCTTGACATGACGGCAATGTCGTCAACATAGACGTGAACATTGCGGCCAATTTGCTCGTGAAGGCATCTTTGCATACACCGCTGATACGTTGCGCCGGCATTTTTTAGACCGAAGGGCATCGTGATGTAGCAGAAGGTCCCGTAGGGCGTAGTGAACGCGTTTTGATTTGGTCGGATTCTCGCATTTTGATTTGGTGGTACCCGGAGTACGCATCCAAAAAGCACAGCAGCTCGGAGCCGGCTGTGGAGTCTATGACCTGATCTATACGAGGTAAAGCAAAGTGGTCCTTAGGACAGCACTTGTTCAAACCGGTATAATCAATGCACATTCTCATTTCCTTATTAGGTTTTGGAACCATTACAGGATTTGCCAACCAATCAGTGTGTACTACCTCCCTAATGAACTTGGCTTCTTGCAACTTGATGATCTCCTTCCCTATTGCTGTCCGCTTCTTCTCACCGTAGCGCCTTATTCCTTGCTTCACTGGCTTGGCTCCTTCGTAGACGTTAAGAGAGTGCTCGGCAAGTTCCCTCGGGACACCTGGCATGTCAGCTGATGACCATGCAAAGATGTCCTGATTCTCACGGAGGAACCTGACGAGCGCGCTTTCCTATTTGTCGTCCAAGCCTGCCCCTATGGTGACTTGCTTGGAGCTGTCACCTGGGACCAGATCCGCCTTCTTTGTGTCTTCGGACGCCTTGAAAGTGTTCTTGTCAGCGGTCTTTACATCCTCCGGCAGCTGCGACGTATCAAGCTCCTTTTTCAACATGGCTAACTCCTCTGCATGGAGGACTGCCTCAGCGAAGGCGGCGTTGCCACGCTCGCACTCCTTTGCTTTCTTGAAGTTGCCATTGACGGTGATTGTACCGTTGGGTCCCGGCATCTTCAGCTTGCTGTAGATGTAACACGGCCGAGCCATGAACTTGGCGAAAGCTGGCCGTCCAAAGATGGCGTGGTAGGCACTCTTGAAGGGGACTACTTCGAACCTGAGATACTCCGAGCGGTAGTTTGTCTCGGCTCCGAAAGTAACCTCCAATTTGATGCTTCCCATTGACTTGGCTTGCTTTCCCGGAACGATGCCATGAAACTTGACTTGCTATAGTCAAGCTGGCTTTCCGACAAGTTCATGCGCTTCAGTGTGTCCGCGTAGATGATGTTGAGGCTGCTGCCGCCATCCATCAACACCTTGGTGAGTCTGAAGTTATCGACAATTGGGTCGACGACAAGGGCGTATTTGCCGGGGTGAGGTACGTGATCTGGGTGATCATCTCTATCCCAAGTTATTGGCTCCTCTGACCAGTCTAGATACTGGGGAACATCTGGTACTGTGGCGTTTAGCTCGCGCAACTATAAAATTGTGGTGTTTGTGGACCATTTTAGGATGCTCATAGTGACAGCGTGGGGTGTCCTAGATGTGGAATACAGACTTTAAGGTGTGCTTTTATAGCCCTACGCGATGGTCTTGGTATTCTATGATATTGTGGTGTTTGTTTACTCAGACTTTAAGGTGTGCTCTTTGTAGCCCTACGCAGTAGATTGGTATTTCTATCCAACGGGAGAATAGTTCAGAGTAGCATAGTGAAGGAAGTATTTATGTGTTCAATTATGTTATTATTGTTGAGAATGTCCACTAGTGAAAGTATGATCCCTAGGCCTTGTTTCCAAGCATTGAAACACCGTTTACAACCAGTTCTGCTACATGTTTGCTCGCTGCCATTTTTATTTCAGATTGCAATTACCACTTATAATCATCCATATCACTTGTATTTTAATATCTTTTCGCTGAACTAGTGCACCTATACACCTGACAAGTGTATTGGGTGTGTTGGGGACACAAGAGACTTCTTGTATCTTAATTGCAGGGTTGCTTGAGAGGATATCTTTGACCTCAACCTCCCTGAGTTCGATATACCTTGGGTTATTCACTTAAGGGAAACTTGCTGCTGTTCTACAAACCTCTGCACTTGGAGGCCCAACACTGTCTACAAGAATAGAAGCGTGCGTAGACATCAAGCTCTTTTCTGGCGCCGTTGCCGGGGAGGTAAGGTAAAAGGTACTCACATCCTCCGTCTACTAAGCTATTTCCTAGCAGTGTTGTCGGCGTGTGAGTGCTCGAAGCTATCTCCTTTAGATCCTGCAGTTATATCTTTTTGTTTCTTGTTTTTATTTCACTAGTTAGGCTTAATGGAAAATAACAAAAAAATTAGAGCTCTTTATGAAATTTATATTGAATTAGGACATGATGTTTTTAAGAGAAAATTAAAAACCTATGGAAAATTATTTGCATGATGGTAGCAATGTTATTACTATAAATTCTTTGAACACCATTATTGCTAATGCAATGGAAAAGTCTAAGCTTGGGGAAGCTGGTTTTGACGAATATGATATTTTTAGTCCCCCAAGTTTTGACGAGAAAATTTTCTTTGATGATACTTTGCCTCCAATTTATGATGATTATAATGATAGTGGTATTTTGGTGCCACCTACTATGGAGGATAAAGTTTATTATGATTATATTATGCCTGCAATTTATGATGATTACAATGATGGTTGTGATAGTTTTACTCCCACTATTACTAATAAAATTGATTATGCTTATGTGGAGAGTAATGATACTTTTGTGCATGTGGATCATGATAAGAATGCTTTATGTGATAGCTATATTGTTAATTTAATTCATGATGCTACTGGAAATTATTATGAGAGAGGAAAATATGGTTGTAAAATTTTTCATGTTACTAAAACACCTCTCTTTATGATGAAAGATTTGAGATTTCTCTTGATTTGTTTTTATTTGATGGTTACTTTAAGACCTACTGGTCATGATGAGAGAGGGAGACATGGATTCATATATCACAATAATATAAGTCTCCTCTCTTTATGTTGAAAGCTTTGAAGTTGCAATTGTTTTGCCTTTCTATGCTAGTCACTTTGTGCTTCATTGATTCATTTTCTTACAAGATTTCTTTGCATAGGAAGTGGGTTATACTTAAATGTGTTTCGTATTTGCTTTTTATGCTCTCTTATATTCAACTCTTATACATATGCGAGCATCATCAAAATTATCATGCCTAGCTAAAAGGCTTTAAAGAAAAGCGCTTGTGGGAGACAACCCATGTTATTTTATTTTCTGCAATTTTCTTTTATTGAGTCAAGGAGCTTGTCTACTTCTGTAACAACTCCTTTGTATCTTTTATTTATCGTTTTGTTGTGCCAAGAAAAGTCTCTAATGATAAGATGATGCTAAATTTGGATTACTGCGCAGGAACAGATTTCTGTTGTTCACTGTACGAAATTCCTAAAATCATAGAGACGTGATTTAAATATGCCAATTTTTGTGCATACTCCTGATATGTGTACGCATCTTTCGTTAGTTCAACATTTTTCGATCTGAGTAACGTAAGTGCCTCGGAAAAATTCATCTTTATGGATTGTTCTGTTTTGACAAATTCTGTCTCTGTTTTTTTTGCATTGTCTCTTGTGGGCTTTAAGCAAGGCTCTCCAGACATGGAGGGCTGTAGCTAATGATTTATTGAGTTCTTGCAATGTGTTACTATAGAACATGTGAGTTTTTGATTTGATGCACTAACCCTCTAATGAGAATTATGTTGAGTTTGGTGTGAAGGAAGTTTTTAAGGGTCAAGAGAGAAGAGTGATATAATAGGATCAAGAAGAGTGAAAAGCTTAAGCTTGGGGAGGCTCCCATAGATCTCCTCAACATATTTCAAGAAGACTCAAGCGTCTAAGCTTGGGGATACCCAAGGCATCCCCTTCTTCATCGACAAAATTATCAGGTCATCTCTAGTGAAACTATATTTTAATTTCTTCACATCATATGTGTTGTTCTTGGAACGTCAGTGTGCTTTTACTTTCAATTTGTCTTTGTTTTATTCTCTGGTCACTACAATGCTTGATCACGACACTCTTATTTGGGAGAGAGACACGCTCCGCTTTTTCATTAGAATGCTCATTTTCTACACTTATACTTGTTGAGTATTCCTGTCTAGCGCTGTTAAGCTTTTAGATCTTGTTTTCATGTATCTCTTATTCAGAGCTATTAGTTCTTTTAAAGAAAGTACTCTCTTGCTTCACTTATATTTGTTTGGAGAGTTGTTTAAATAAGTTGATTGGTGTTTGGTTGGAACAGAAAATATTGCATGTGGTAAATGGTATAATGGAAAAGGCTTACATACTCTTGTAGATCACTATCTTGGATAATTTGGTACTTGTCAATTGTTTTGAGTTACCAAGTAGGTCATGTTTAAACTTTTGCATCATGTAAGTAAAGCCCATTAGTGGAGAACTACCGTAAAGCTTGTTGAAATTTGATTTGCATCAGTGGTAATTCTAAGGTCTAGATATTTTCTAGTAAAATGGTTTGTTTAACAAGGAAGACAGTGTGGAGTCTTATAATGTTTGCAATATGTTTGTCATATAAGTTCTTGTTTTTCCGGTTGATAGTTTGTGTTTGCTTAAAATAACCTTGTTAGCCTAAACTCTGTACTGAGAGGGAATGCTTCTCGTGCATCCAAAACCTTGATCCAAAATCCATGCCATCTGTGTCCACCATAACTACCTATATGTGGTATTTCCTGCCACTCCAAGTAAATACTTCATGTGCTACCTTTAAACTATTCAAATTATTACTCCTTATTTGTGTCACTGTTTACCAGCTCATGAGGAAGTATGTGGGTTATTCTTTATTTCACTTGTCAAACAGACCTTACCATCAGACTAGCGGCATATACATCCGCTTATCTACTAATTTTGCAAAAAAGAGCTGGCAACGGGGTGCCCAGTCCCAATTAATTACAACTTTAACCGCTTAATTATCTTCACATTTTTGCCCTGATTTATCAGTTAAGCAATTCAACCAATGTGTAAACAAAAGAGAAAAGAGGGATGATCTGCCTTGCTGGTAGAAATAACGTCCTTCATGGGAGCCGCTCTTAAAAGTCTGGTTGACAAGGGGAATATTGTTTTCATCTACTGCCATTCGTTGAGAATTAGCATACACCACTCAAAACTTATATTTTTACTCTCTATATGATTTCAAAACCTTAAAAAGGTCTAGCACATGATTTAATCCCTGCTTTCCTCTATGAAGGGCCTTTCTTTTACTTTTATGTTGAGTCAGTTTTCCTACTTCTTTCTATCTCCACAAGCAAACACTAGTGTCAACTTTGGTACAACAATTGTTATATGCTATATATTGGACTTATTATATTGCTTTGTATTGAAAATATCCATGAGATAAAAATGTTGAAGTTGAAGCAAATGCTAAAGCTGAAATCTTCCTTTGTGTTGGTTAAATACCTTTTACTTAGAATCTATTGCTTTTTGAGTTAACTCTTATGCAAACTTGTGGATACAATGTCTCCAAAGTACTATTCATGGAAAAGTTTTGCTCATATGATTCAGTTGTTTACTCATTACTTATTTGGTAGCAAACTATAGACCATTGACTTGGATCACTTCATTCATTCACATGTGCTTTACAATACTATATGATCAAGATTATGATGGTAGCATGTCACTTCAAAAATTATATTGTTTTATCGTTTAATTTACTCGAGGACTAGTAGGAACTAAGCTTGGAGATGCTGATACGTCTCAAACGTATCTATAATTTTTGATGTTCCATGTTGATATTATACCAATTGCTACATGTTTTATATACACTTCATAGCATTTTATGCATTTTATGGAACTAACCTATTAACAAGATGCCACAGTGCCAGTTCCTGTTTTCTGCTGTTTTTCCATTTCAGAAAAGCTAGTCGGGAAATATTCTCGGAACTGGACAAAAATCAACGTACATCCCTATTTCACCAGAAGACTCCATGGGCCAGAAGGACAAGCCCTGGGGAGGCCCATGGCCTCCACGCCATTCCTGGGCGCGGCCAGGAGGGGGGTGGTACCGAGGGGTGGCGTGGTCGCCTCGTGCACCGCCTCGCGTTGCCTCTTCGCCTATAAAGACCCTCCTGACCTAAAACTCCGAGGAGGTTCGACGATACTCCCGAATACATCTCCGTGCTCCGCCGCCATTCAAAACCCTAATTCGAGGGACAAAAGTCTCTATTCTGGCACCCTGCCGGGACGGGGAAGTGCCCCCGGAGCCATCTTCATCGACGCCACCGCCTCCATCATCGCCGTTGCTACCTCCCATGATGAGGAGGGAGTAGTTCTTCATCGAGGCTGAGGGCTCTACTGGTAGCGATGTGGTTCATCTCTCTCCCATGGTGTGATCTTTATGTGATCATGAGCATTGTAATCTAGTTGAATTCATGGATGTTTCCCCTTCATTGTTATAGTTATGCTACTTAAGTGGTTTTATCATTATGATCTTCGGAGTCATGTGACAACACAATACCAAGGTGACAGTGTGGGTGGCGTGTATGGCTCCATTAATAAGATTAGAGGGATATTTACCATGAGTTGTTCTTATGTTGAATGTCACTATAAAATTGTGGTGTTTGTGGACCATTTTAGGATGCTCATAGTGACAGCGTGGGGTGTCCTAGATGTGGAATACAGACTTTAAGGTGTGCTTTTATAGCCCTACGCGATGGTCTGGGTGTTCTATGATATTGTGGTGTTTGTTTACTCAGACTTTAAGGTGTGCTCTTTGTAGCCCTACGCAGTAGATTGGTATTTCTATCCAACGAGAGAATAGTTCAGAGTAGCATAGTGAAGGAAGTATTTATGTGTTCAATTATGTTATTATTGTTGAGAGTGTCCACTATTGAAAGTATGATCCCTAGTCCTTGTTTCCAAGCATTGAAACACCGTTTACAACCAGTTCTGCTACATGTTTGCTCGCTGCCATTTTTATTTCAGATTGCAATTACCACTTATAATCATCCATATCACTTGTATTTTAATATCTCTTCGCCGAACTAGTGCACCTATACACCTGACAAGTGTATTGGGTGTGTTGGGGACACAAGAAACTACTTGTATCTTAATTGCAGGGTTGCTTGAGAGGGATATCTTTGACCTCTACCTCCCTAAGTTCGATATACCTTGGGTTATTCACTTAAGTGAAACTTGCTACTGTTGTACAAACCTCTGCACTTGGAGGCCCAACACTGTCTACAAGAATAGAAACGTGTGTAGACATCAGACTCCTCCTCCCAAACCGCCTCAACCTAGTGGGCCTAGCCCACTAGGGTTTCAGCCAGGGGGGAGTCCCCCAACTCGGGTTGGCCCACCCGCCCCACATGTGGGTGCGGCTGCCCTGTGGGCTCCATGAGCCCACTTGGCAGCCCCTGGTGGTGGGCCTCAAATAAAATCTTTTATTTAATATTTTCTAATTTAATTAATTAAACAAATAATTAATTATTTTGTCTAATTAATTCCTCCTTGAATATTTCCTTTTACAGAAAATTCCCGGAATTAATTACTTATCATATAAACATATTTACATGATCCGGGATACCCAGTATCCGCCGACAAAACCCTCGGAACAATATTTCCCACTTATATAAACCTTCGGAATAAATCCGATAGTTATAGAAACCATTCCTATCACCCCGGGACATTAGATGTCTGCCTTCTCTCTAATTCAAACCACTATCTCATTACCACAAAACTATAACTTTATTTTCTCAATAAAAGATTGACTCACAGCTTAAGTGTGTGACCCGAAAGGTTCAGTAAACACAAAGACATGTCCGGGAACTTACCAGACAATAACCAGCATTGGGACCTAGACGGCCGTACTGGCTCCCGTGTGTTTATGAGTGAACGACAGAACCTGTGTGTTACTCATTACGTTAATCCCCTTACGTACACGATACCAATGATATCTTGAGATTGAGACAATGTGCTCTAGTGTGATCAAATCATTCGATCATAACACATATACACTACAAGAAATATGCTGATTCATGACCCTCAAATTTGGTCACTAAAAGGTCATAATTTTGCATCTATGACCTTTTTGTGACCAAAATCTGAAGGTCACATACCGAGCGTCTCAAACGGTCATATGTGACCTTTTTTTTGAAATGGTCATAACCATCTATGACCAAATCGGAGGGTCATAACTCTTATGACCAATTTATTTGGTCACGCGCTGTCTGGCGTAGCCACGTCAGATCCTACGTGGCAAGATCGTGACCAAATGTGAAGGTCATGGATCAGAATCAGCCCAGTTCGATCCTTTACATGGGCCAGGCCCAACAATTCAGCCTAATTTTTTCCTGTGAATTCTGGGCAGCAACATGAACCAAGCCCAATAATTAAGCCTATTGTTTTTATGGGCAGAGGCCTTTTTGGCCCAAGAGTTTCTGTTTTCTTTTTTCAAAAGTTGGGTCCACCGGTCAGATTGGGTCCCAGTTTTCAGACGCCAATGGTGGCTCCCAGTTATCAGGTACACATTTTCAGATCTAAAATTACAGTAACGAAATAAACAATATCTAAAAGGGAACAGGAATAAACAGAAGCAATAATAATAACAGAGCCAATGGCCAAACTTTGTACATTACAATCATTACAATCAAACCAAGTTCACATCGGTTTACAAATTATACATATTCTATCCAGCTACCTGAAACACAATTAACTATCAAAATAAAACTATCTATCGAGGTATAACTAGCTCCAATGAGCTAGAACTCTATTCTTCATGCGTCCTGGAGCTCGACGAAACTGAATGAAGGCCATCATCTGCATGTTGATAAAACAAAATGGTCAGGAACAAAATAAAAGCAAATGTAACATGTTAACTACCCAAGTAAATACTAACAGCCAGAAATCAGTAAATTTCATTGGTACAACAGTTAGGAATTGAAAAAATGCACCAATAATTTCCCAGAATATAACTCAACTTCAGTGCACACATTTACATAGAAACAAGGGTTTGGGACTCTACAGAAGCATCTTAAAGGTTTACTTAGAAAAAATGGAGAACGGACAAATGAATGCAATAAAACGAGCAAGCCAGCATCCATGGAAGGCACCTCAAGAATGAGATAGAACTATTGTCCAGGGTTCATTACAATACACGGCTTACAAGTTACAACAGTATCTCAATTTTCATCAAACATATATTTTTCACTTTCGCACAGAGCACATGCATGAATTTATCGAGTGGCCTAACCCACTTGTAAGCCTAGCACATACATTAGGTCATTGGCAAGCATGCAGGACTCACCACAGTGGTTGTCCTGTTGATTTGCAATCAGTTAACACAATTATCATGGGATTATCATTGATGCTATCGACATCAAGTACAAGATAGAAAGATTTGATGTATTGCATTGTCGGCTGATGGCTAAGCTACAACCTAATGGCCTGCTGAGTTGATCTACTTCGGATCACACTGGCATACACTACCAGGCGATCTAAAAAAAAATCATGGATCACAGTAGGGCAAGGAACAAAAAGTTACCTCTGAAGATGTAGCGGAAGCGCCAGTCCATGCCATGCAAATCCTTCGCCACGAGCTCTTGTGTTGGAGGCGACTGGGTCATATCCTGTCAACACAGATCAGGTCAGCGTATGCCACAAAACGTCGGCAAGCTGTACACATGATGGAACGAACGAACGGGTTCACTGCTAAATTCCCCGAGTAGAATCCACACATACCAGGGGAGGGAGGCACTCATCAGCGTGGCGGCGCAGCACAGAGAAGCCGCCATGTGTGCTGGTGTCAGATGCCGTAAGCGTCTTGCAGAATGACCGTACCACCGGCCTCACCGGCATAGCGCCAGTTGTAGAGGTCGACTTGTCCACAGCCATCACATTTTGCTAAGAAAATTACAAACAGAGCAGAAATGAACACCTCAAGCCGAAAGAAAAAGTCCAGAAAAATGGTTGAAAGAGTAAGAAAATCAGTGTAGCACTTACTTCTGGCTCGGGCATGAGCATGACCTGCGCGAGACTTCGTCAGTGTCGGCCTCCGCCTGCCAAAATTCACCACAGAACAAGTCAGCAAACGGAATCAAGTTTCCTACTAGCTCGCAAGCAGAAGGGAATTTTCTGGACCAGAGCGAAATTGAACTCGAGAATTGGGCGGAGAGGGAGTAGGGGAAGAGCGGGCACCTTGAGCTCGACGTTGATGACGTGGCAGATCGTAGAGGCGCATCTGGTTGCCGGCGACCTGGTTCATGGAGGCCTCCACTTAGAAACCAAAAAAAACAGCGCGTGAGCAAGCGAATTCAACACGCGAACTGAAGAGAAACGACCTCCCAGCGCCGAATCGCGAGGGAGAAGAGGAATTAAGCGGTGAGAGAGAATTAAGCGGCTACCTGCTCGATGTGCCCCTGCGGGAAGTAGAAGACGAGGTCCCCGACGCGCGGGACGGTGACGAGCGGGGCAGCGCAGGCGTGCCATAGCTCGACGAAGAGCGGATCCCGAGAAGAACAAGGAGGAGGGTCGGGAGAGGTCCGTGTTGACATGATCTGGAGGCGCGTGTAGGCGCAAGGCGGCGCAGTGGGGCAAGGAGGTGGTGCGGCCGGAGGCGCGGTGAGGCAAGGAGGTGGTGCGGTAGGGAGAGGAGGTCTCGATCTAGGGTTGAGGAGCGACGGGCGAGAGGAAGAAGTGGCGGCGGGGTCTCTGGGGAGAGGAGCGACGGGCTGGATTTGGGCATTTAGGGCTAGGGTTTCGGAGGCTGCCGCATGCTACGGTCTCTTCGGCAGAGGAGTGAGCCAGAGACGTTGGATCTAAGCCGCGGACGGCTCAGGTGGCTACGGAAGCGTAATCCGTGGGAGAGTTGATCTGTGTTCTAATTGGTTCCGGACAAGTGTCCTTTAAAATGGTTTCTAAGTGCTAAAAACTTGGGTTTTTTGTGAAGCACCTACCACAAATATGTTGAAAAATTGGACCACAAATTTTTTAGAAAATATTATACCATATTTCTTCATAGATAACCAAATGGTTGTATGTTTAAAGCTTTTCATCTACATCTCGTGAAAAAAAATTTTATGCTGATTCAGTAGGAACGGGGTCAAATTTGAACTACAGGTGCATCGTAGTTTACTCATGATTTTTTCAAAAATCATATTTAGGTACAAAAGTATCTATTTCATCAGAGGTACACAAAGAGTTTCGCAAAATTCAATCACTAGCTACGAACGGTCATACCGTCAATTTTGACCGTATTTTGAAACCGACATAAGAAAATAAAAAAAATCAAAAAATAGAAAACCTTCGCGTTGTGTCCTTATATGTGTCCTAGTATCCATAGAAAATTATAAACTTGGAATACGACAATTATATTGAGAAAGTGTTCTCAGAAATGAGCTATCATCAACGAAGATTCATAGCTTTGAGGTCAAATGACGAGTGTTATGGCCACATTCATGGCATAGTTTGTTCAAGTTTGCCCATATTTGGCACAAACGTGCATCTTGGAACCGTGAACAATGTTGCCAAAGAAAGTTTTAATTTTCCTTGCACAAAAATATCATTTTTCATTTTTCGAATGCAAAAAATGGGTTTTTTTTGTGAATCCCCTACCAAAACTATGTTGCAAAATTGGAGCACTACATTTATAAAAAATACTAGACCACATTTTATGTATAAATAACCAAATATTTGTGTCTCAAAGGGTTTCTATCCACCTCTTGTCAAAAAGACAAATTTCTGCCGATTCAGCAGGAAGCGGGTCAAATTTGAACTACAGGTGCCTCGTAGTTTGCTTATGATTTCTTGAAAAAATCACTTTTGGGTACACAAGTACCTATTTAATCAGAGAAACAACAATAGTTTCACAAGATTCAACCTCTAGCTACGAACGGTCATGTTCGCTGTTTTGGCCATCTTTTGAAATCGGCATATGTAATTAAAAAAAATTAAAAAATGGAAAACCTTTGTGTTGTGTCATTATATGTGTCCTATTAGCCATAAAAAAATTATGAACTTGGAATACGGCAATTATATTGAAAAAGTGTTCTCATAAATGAGCTATCATCAACGAAGATTCATAGCTTTCAGGCCAAATGATGAATGTTATTAGCACATTGCTGGCATAGTTTTTTGAAATGTGCCCATATTAGGCACAAACATGCATCATGAAACCATGAACAATGTTACTGAAGAAAGTTTTAATTTTCGTTGCAAAAAAAATCATTTTTTATTTTTCGAATGCGAAAATGAGTTTTTTTGTTAAGCACCTACCAAAATTATGTTGCAAAACTGGAGCACTACATTTAAAAAATACTATACCACATTTTATGTATAAATAACCAAATATTTGTGTATCAAAGGGTTTCTATCCACCGCTCGTTAAAAAGACAAATTTCTGCCGATTCAGTTGGAAGTGGGTCAAATTTGAACTACGGGTGACTCGTAGTTTGCTCATGATTTTTTGAAAAATCACTTTCAGGTACAAAAGTAGCTATTTCATGAGAGATACACCAAGAGTTTTACAAGATTCAATCCCTAGCTACGAACGGTCATGCCGCCATTTTGACCGTATTTTAAAATTGATATAAGAATTTCAAAAATATATTTTATGGAATAATTTAAAAATATAAAAATTGAAGTGGATATTTACCTTTTTTCAGGGCATATTTTTAAAAACTTGTTTTTTATTTATTTTTCATTGCAATTTCAAAGAATAATCCCATATTTCAAATTCCACAAAACCCTATATAAAACAAGAGATAAGCTCAGGGATATTTTGTATTTTATTTTGACTTAAAAAATTCCCTAGTAGTTTATAATTACAGAGGACATATCTCTAAATTTTTCAAATATTATTTGGTTGAAATTGGGGTTCAAAATCAAAAGATGCTAAAGAAAATAGAAAAGAATAAATCTAAATGGGCCGAATAGTTATAGGTGTAGAATATGAGGGAATCCAGCCTTTATTCCTGCATGGGCCAAGGCCCACTTTGTGCAGGAAAAAGCAAAATGAGGCCTCATCTCACCAAAGCCCAAGTCCCACCGGGTGGAAAGATTAAGTAGGCCTAAAGTGCTTAGCAATCACATAACTTGTCATGGCCTAGTGGTTAGCTCTGGCCAACTAGAGGGAGAGGTCTTGGGTTCGATTCCCAGGTTCGATTTTTTCCTAGAATTATTTGCGAATTTGTCTATGTGGGTGCTGGTCCCATGTGTCATATGGCGGTGGCGGGACCCACATGTCATAGCGGGGTAGGGTCTGGATCCACATGTCAGGTGGGTGGGGCGGGTCCCACATGTCAGGTGGGGCAGGGTGGGTCCTACATGTCATACGGGGTGGGGCGGGTCCCACTTGTCATGGCGGGGCAGGGTGGGTCCTACATGTCATGCGGGGTGGGGCAAGTCCCACTTGTCATGGCGGGGTGGGTTCTAGACCCACATGTCAGATGGGGCGGGGCGGGTCCCACATGTCATGCGGGGTCGGGGCGCGCCCTACTTCTCAGATGGGGTAGGGTGGGTCCCACTTGTCATATTTGTGGGTCCCACCTACCAGATTTGTCAACAGTCAACACCTCCGGTCAACAGGTCCCACATGTCAGTGTGGTGACAAATAAGCACAAATGACACATTGGCAGTGACATGTATGCGAAAGGCAGTGAGATGTAGGCGAGATCGCTGAGGTGTCAGTCCAGTCATACCAATACATCACTGTGACCAATTAAATTAGTCGTAATAGTCTACAATTAAGTTTATAGATTAATGTTGTTTATTTTATGACCAATTGGTGTCAATGAATTATGACCTTTCTTGCCTAAAAGGTCATACTTTTTAGGGTTTGGTCCCTCCCAAGTGGGATATGACCAATGAGTTCAAAATGGTCATAAGTATATGACCAAAAAAATTATGGTCGCTAAGAAAAGGTCACTAGTTGACATATTTCTTGTAGTGATAATTCTCGTACCAATATCATTCTCTTTTCTCATTTCGTATTTATATTGTCCCGTGATTAATCACGCTGTGTCTGGCCAAACGATTGGGTGACAATAATAATACTGAGATGGCCTAGAGGATGTATCTCTCCATCGTCTGGAGGAGTAAGTGCCATTCTTGAATAATCTCTGTTCCAATACAGTATTCTAGTTCACACCCAAAAGCCACCGTTATGGTCCCGAGTTACGGCCGAACGTTAGGTGACAATCAAACTATGAGTGTCGAATAAGCGGTCACCAGATATTCTCATAGCAAAGGAATACAGCTAATGAAAACTAAACATATGATCAATTGCTACCTTCATCGTTGACGATTAGTCTCTTAGCAAGATCATACAATGGGTCGGTTCAGTACTATTGTCATTCCGACAATAAACTCCTATAGTTGTGTGACTTGCTACCTTCATCGTTGACGATTAGTCTCTTAGCAAGATCATACAATGGGTCGGTTCAGTACTATTGTCATTCCGACAATAAACTCCTATAGTTGTGTGACTTAGCAAGACCAGGAACGCTTTTATTTGTTCGTATCTCTACACCTGTATTGGAGGTTTTCCTCTTGAACATGTTGTATTTGCTATTCAAGTGCCCAATACAGTTATAGCATAAAGATATAAACATTAATAATAAACTTGGAAATAAATAATAACTAAATTATTATTGTTCCTAGGGCATATCTCCAACAAAAACATGATCAGATGTCTGTGGATACACAAAGTATAAATATCCTGCCTGAGATCAGGTCTTATTGCTAGATAGATGAATAAAATGATGATAATAGAATCTTGCATGATTCCATAGCTCTATCTGATGATCAAAAGGTTGATAAACTCCTTTGATAAAAATAGATGCTTTTGTTTGAGTGGAAACAAGTTGCTAGAACAACTGCTGACTAAGTAGTCCATGTGATTCCAATTACCACATTCCAGATTTATCTCTTCTTGAGAATGAAATCTAGAACAAGCCAAATGGCCATTGTCACTAGATGAACTTGTGAACTCCTCTCTTATGAGACTTGTCCATTGATGGCCCTTGACGTAGTTACCTGCGTCAAAAGAATATGGGTTAGGTTGAGACTCCAAGTGCAGAGTGTATAGTATAGGAAAGACGGTTTTCCCCACGAGGGGTGACCCGAGGGTTTAATATCGAACTCTCGGGGAATCAGTAGTGAAAGATTTATCTTCTTATCCTTCTCTTGAAAACCTACAAAACAAAGTAAATTGTTTCGGCCCTCAACCTCACCAAGTGGTTGTCAAGCACAAGGTGTGAGAATGATATCAAAATAAAATGAATGCAAAACAGTAAATAAATATGCAATGATGATAAATAAATATGCAAGGATGGTGGAAACAATGATGGATGATATTTTTGGGTTTTGTATTGTGAATGCAAGATATAAAAGTGTTTTTGTATTTTCAGATTTTTAAATGGCAGAAAATGTAAAGTGGATAAAAGTTGTTGGAAAGGTGTTTCTTATGATTAAAAATGGACCGGGGTTCATGGTTTCACAAATGCACTCTCTCTTTAATAAAGTGGTAGACAATGGAACTCTAGAATTGACATATGAGATTGCAACAAAAAGGTTTCATGACAAGTTACTAATTATATGGGCATCACGTCCTAACATAGAGATCTTTTGTTTATTAATCTCTCTTATACTCCACCAAGATGCGAACTAAATCATAACACCTTAGTAATTAAGATAAATCAGAGCATAGCATTAAGTTTCATGACATGAAGTTAAAATAAGAACATGCTAGATCTAGTCATGGAGTAGTGGCAATGGTCACACCCACATCTCCGGTAGCAAGGTATTTTTCTTTATCCCTAGTGAGGCAACAAAGTAAGGTAAAAACCCAAGTGGATCGCGGAACTTTCTCTCACGTTCACCGCACTAGCCACCCCCCGTTACTCCAACTAATGCACATGTTCCCCCTCACATGCTCTCATACACATGCTTGATCAAAACAAGTAAACAAGAACGGGGTACATAATATGCATCTACTTTCATAACTGAAGCAAAACTATTGCAATCTCAAACATATATTAACTCATAAAAAGATCCACCACAAAGGTATTACATAGATGACCGTAATCATGTTCAGCAGCTCATACGGTACTAATTAGTGAAGCTCAAGAGAGGAGAGATACATAAGTTACTTCCACAAACCCATAGTCCAGGGGTGGACTACTCCCTCTTCATCATGGAGACGGTGGAGAAGTCGTTGGAGAATATGGAGACCACGCCGGCAGCGCCCCGCCGGAGTTTTCCCCCTCCAATCTGCAACTCCAAGTCTCTATTTCATGGTTTCTGTGTTTCTGCGGCGCTCCTTTCCGAAGTGCGTCGGGGACTATTTTTATAGTCGTTTTTAGGTCAAGACGGATTCTCGGGAAAAAAGATCGACGGCAACGGAGCCACGAGGCCCCAGATGATGGGTCCCACATGGCCAAGGAATCTGGCCGCGTGGGCCCACTCATCTTGGCCCTCGGGCCTCCGCTTGTTCGCTTCCTTCGCTCCCACGCTTTGTTCCTTCCAAAAACTGATGCTCGTAAATTTCCAGGTCATTTGGACGTCGTTTGGGTCCCTGAAACGTCAAAATATAGAAAATACGGTTTTCTGCCTGTGCAGGGTTAATTCCAGAAAAATAGGGAACAATGAAATATTCCCAAAATCAATATAAAACAATGATATAACCCTTATATGATGCAAATATGATTGAAATATAAGTAATATAATGCAAAGTTCATGTATGCATTTTACATGCATCATCCACTCACATGAATTTGAGAGTTAACTCATGTGATTCTAGTTATGGGTGCTGATTATGTGGACTTTATGATTTAGCTTTACTCTCTCCTTGGAAATCATATCCTTGGAGAAACACCATAAATCTCTATGTGTCTTTCTTATTTAGAAACTTGAATAGGTTGCCTAAGTTATATATGTGATTTAATATTTCCTCTTAATTCTTTCTCTTGCATGGATCATGGTTAACTCTTATCATTATTTCCTACTTGAATCAAGTTGATCCAAATGATCCTTAGTCCATTATGGCCTTTACTTCAGTATTGATCCTTCTAGTCAATACTTAGACTTAGGATAAGTTCTTAATGTCCTTTATTTGGTTCCAACCTCAATTGCCCCACCCTTGTGTTGAAGACAGCTAGTTTTATCCTAGCAAAGTTTTCTCTTTATTGGTTATAGATGAATGTGGTGTATTTTATGACATCAATTTGCCTTATGCATATAGAAGAATTTGTTAACAAGGTAATTAGTCTTGTCACCAAATTACTTCTTACAGTACAGAGGCTGAGATGTATTGGATTATCTGACCTTCTGTTTATTTGTATATGACACTCAATTGTTTGAGCATACAAAAGTGATTTGTTAACAAGGTGTACAAGCTTGTTACCAAACTACTTCTATATAGCACGAACCATGGAATATCACATCTTTTCTAGAGAGATTAATAAGAACAGATTATGATAGACGAGTTTCCAAATTCTTCACGATAGAGGGCATAACACTTCTATGCCTATCTGAGAATTCTTTCTCCAAAATCTTCTTGTTGCATCTCGTCCTTTCTTGGGTAGCTTCTCTTGAAGAATAAATTTGAGAAGATTGGGAGATAAGAAGATAAGATGATCTAGATAAGATTGGAAGATTTAGATTAAGATTTAGTTTAGACTTTTATTCTCCTTCCTTGGACTTCTCCACTTCCTTCCTTCAAGATATGTACTTATTCGATAAATGATGTGATCTACCTTTCATTTGATTTACAGTTTGTCATTTATTAACTTGTAATCAGAATTTTGAGAATATAGATAAGGTTAGATTTGAAGTTTATTGCACTCACGTTGATGACTAAGTCTAATTCACCAACATCAGCGAATCCTCGACTTCAGTTTAACAAGTTTGGTTCCAAGTTTTTAGTTACTCGACGAACTACGTGCATTCTCAACTAGTTATTCAAATGTTGGTCGACCACTCTATGACTTCGTCGAAAAAGTTTTTAATCTCCCAGATTTTCAGATGCATGCTATGCAAATGCACATATTCTATTTAACCTATTTCTAGTCTCTGAACTGCGGGTCCTTACAACTTGGTTCGCTTGTTTGCATGCATATGTGACTATCAGGGAGAATAACTGGAAAAAGGAAGAAAATGACTAATTGTTTATTCAACGGGCAATGGAGTACATAGCAGCAAAATGGTAACCGACTCCCTTTAACACATTTTACATTGAATCGGCTCAACATAGGTCTTACCTGCAGGCAGCTGATTGGCAGGCCGCTTATTTCTGCCAAATAGCTCCGCATGTGCTTTTTAGCCATTCGGAATTCTCAGCCATTAATTTTCCAATGTGTTTGCTATATATATTTCTATGCGGCAAAATTGAGATCACATAGATCTGATATTTCAGTGTTGTTCTTGCCGCTATCGTCAAGAGCCACAAATGAAGATTGTAAGCGCATATGGACTTTGATTTTTTTGTTTGGCACTGATGGAGGCATGTGTGGAGCAGTATTTTGTATTGTTCTGGGTCAAGACACAAATAGACCTAACGTATCCATGTCCACTGATGAAGATACTATTGTAAAACTGCGATGCATCTCTCTGTTGGATGGACATAGCCGAGAGTCGATAGCCACACGCGTACATATCGCCTGCATGCGTACGTGGACCGCCGTTCTGCTTGGATCTATACCGGGCGAGGATCCACAAGTAGTCAATCGCGCCGACGATTTTTCCTAGCAGAAAATCTTACTAATTTGCAAGAAATAGTATGTCTTAGGTTGCAGGAAAAGTAAGGATCACATGATCTGCACTTACGGTGATGCCGATCGATGCACGTCACGTGCATGTGCAACGATCGGTCTTGATCGATGAAGTGGCGGTTCTATGTTTGTACTCCATGCGTCATGGTTTTAAATAGCTGGCTATAGCCTTTTGAGCAACTTGGCCTAAATAAATTCATGTACAATTTTGGGCTATAGCCCCATTTAACCCGGTTATAGCCTCATTTTAAGGGTCGGGGCTATTTTTCTATAGCCGACTATTTAAAACATTGCCATGCATACTTTCAGGTTGTTCCATCGGCAGATCTGTCTGACATGGACCTTACTGGCGTAGGTTTTGTCGCATGCGCTTGTTGGTTGCATACTCGGAGATGTGTACTGTGCTGTGTGCACACCTGGCAAATTCTACAAAAGTAATTTGATCATGATCTCGTTTATATATGTAGTCAGATCCTCCATGGCTCCGTTCGTATCATCAGCATGGCGGGCTCTAGCTTCATCTGCAACTTAACAGCTGCCGCCTCTGCATGCCTTCCTCTAAGGAGACCCGGCACTACTACTCCCTCCAAGACCAAACACGGCCGCCGTCGCCTGTCCTGCAAAGCCACGACACGTGGTGCCGGCGCCAGCGATGACGACGCCTCGGTAAGCCGCAGCATGGACCGCCGGGACGTGCTCGTCGCCTTCACGGGATTCGCCGCTGCCACCACCACAAGCAACCTCGGCCTCGCGCTGGCCGCCGACGACACCACCGTGCCGGCCGAGTGTCTCACCCCGGCGATCACGAACGAGGTCATCAAGTGCGTTTCAGCCGACGGCTTCCAGTGCCCAGGCCTGTTCCGCCCCGAGGACGTCGTCGACTTCACCGCGCTCCCACGCGCAAACGGTCCCCTGCGCGTGCGCCGGCCCGCGCACCTCGTCGCCGACGACGTCGAGTACGTGAAAAAGTACGAGGCCGGCATCCGCATGATGAAAGATCTGGACGCCACCGACGACCCGCGCAGCTTCAAGAGACAGGCGGCCATCCACGAGGCCTACTGCAACTTCCACTACAAGGTCACCGCCGCGGCTGCGGCTGGGGGCCTCGGGGCGGCGCCGGAGATCGACTTCGACGTGCACTTCTCGTCCATCTTCGCGCCGTGGCACCGGATGTACATCTACTTCTTCGAGCGGATCATCGGCGACCTAGTCGGCGACAGCACCTTCGCGCTGCCGTACTATAACTGGGACGCGCCCGACGGGATGATCCTCCCGGCGATATTCAGGAACGAATCCTCGCCGCTGTACGACGCCAAGCGCAACCGGGAGCACGTTGACGCTGTCATCGACCTCAACCTGGGGCCGGGCAAGGCAAACGATCTTCCTCTCTGCAGCGACGACGCCTGCCTCAAGGCGAACAACCTCTGCCTTATGTACCGCCAGATGGCCGTGGACACGCCGGCGCAGTTACACGGCGACAAGTTCTGCGCCGCGCGCGTCAAGTCCCCCGGGTCGCTGGAGAACGTGGCGCACACCGCGGTTCACATCTGGCTGGGCGACCCGATGTCCGCCAACAAGGGGGAGGACATGGGGGTGCTCGGCTCCGCGGGGCGCGACCCTGTCTTCTACTCGCACCACGCCAACGTCGACCGCCTCTGGCATCTATGGACCACCGCGCTCGGCCACGAGAACTTCGTCGGCGCTAGCGCCGCCGACTGGCTCGACACCGGCTTCGTGTTCTACGACGAGAAGAGGCGACCCGTGCGCATCAGGGTCCGCGACGTCCTCGACTCCGGCAGGCTCGGCTACGCATACGAGGAGAAGGAGACGCTGGAGTGGCAGGACAAACGGCCCAAGCCGGCGAGTGGCATAGATAGATCGTCTGCTGAGCCGAGCGTCCCTGCTGCAATCTCCTTCCCCGTGGCTCTGAAGATGGGCGAGAAGGAGTACCTGGCCGTGGAGAGGCCGACGGAGGCCCAGGCCGGCGGCGGCAGCAGCAAGAAGGAGCCGGAGGTGCTGGTCGTGGACGTCACGATCGACCCTTGCGAGTACGCCAAGTTCGACGTTCTCGTCAACGTGCCGAAAGGTCAAGAGGGGCGGGTGGGGCCGCAGAACAGTGAGTTCGCCGGGAGCTTCGTGAACCTGCCGCATGGGGGCGGCGACGGCGGCAGCATGGGGAGCCTGAAGCTGGCGTACCGGTTAGCGCTGCGTGAGCTGGTTGAGGACCTCGGGTGCGGCCGGGACCAGCTGCTGAACGTCACGCTCATCCCGGTCGCCGGTGAGAAGGTCGTCGTCGACGACGTGCGCGTGGAGCTCCTGAAATAGTACCTGAGATCCGCATGATCGAGTTAGCTAGCTAGGATATGCAAACATCGTAGTACCATGTCACTCTTACGGCGTATTTACCGATAACAAATCCGGGGACAGGAACACAATTACATGATGCGCGCGGCGGCTCAGTTGATGTTTTTTTTAAGATAAATGGAGCTTTATTACTTAAAATGTTTAAGTATTACATCAAATCTCTGCATAACCAAGATGCACACAGCCGAAACCAGTCTGAAGTTCGAAACATAAAAATGCGAATTACATATCATAATGAGAAATTGTAAAAACGCCTATGGTGATGGAGGGCCAATACGCAAATTATGCTGCCATCCATGTTGGGATAAAAAGTCCCTCGCCGTATCCTCCAGTCTGGTACACACCTCCATAAACAGGTCTCGATGCCCCACACGTTGCAACGGAGACCACGAACGGAGAGTAGCAGTAGTCATGTAGATAACCTACATAAGAGAACAATTTTTATCATTAAAAACCTTGTCATTTCTACATAGTCAAAGCGACCATATTACGGCAAGCGCTCCCACCCTTATAAGTTGTTTGAACCTATTATCCACTTCATTCAGCCAATTACCAAAAATATTGGCAATACTTTTGGGTGGGTATATAGTAGAACCTAACTGGATGATAGACCATATAGAACTAGCAAACTTGCATTCGAAGAATAAGTGTTTGATCGTCTCGTCTTTATGACAGAAGACACACTGTTTACTTCCATGCCAATTGCGTTTTGCAAGGTTATCTTTTGTAAGAATAACTCCTCGACGAAAGTACCACGCAAAAACTTTATTTTTTAGTGGAATCTTCATCTTCTAGATTTTCTTATTGTTATCAACCGGCACTTCTGGCTGGATTAGAGCTGTATACATAGAGTCCACTGAGAATTTACCGTTATTGTGTAAATTCCACCGAAACTCATCAGACCCTTGTGTCAAATTGACGGTAGCTAGGTGCTGTAGCAACTCATGCCATGCCGCCAGCCTGGGACCAATAAGATCTCTTCCGAACGTCACAGTTGGATTATTATTTACCAACACTTGAGCGAGCGTATCACTCTTGTGACGTCCAAGGACTATATTGTATAAGGTTGGATATTGTTCTCGGAGCGGCGTAGTACCCAACCACCTATCCTCCCAAAACCTTATCTTCGACCCATCCTTAATGGAGAAAGAACTGTATGGGAAGAAGAATTTCTTCGTCGCCATTAGGCCAGCCCAAAAATGCGAATCACCTGGTTTCCAAGAAACCTGTGATAGCGCACTTGAGCCTAAGTATTTCCTCCGAAGAAGAGTTTGCCACACCCCATCTTCGTTAAGTAGCTTAAACAGCCATTTACCGAGAAGGGCTCTATTCTTGACCTTGAGGTCATGAATCCTAAGACCGTCATGGTCTTTAGGGCGGCACACTACATCCCATTTTGCCAGTCGATATTTCTTTTTTCATTATCTCCTTGCCAAAAGAATATAGATCGATAGTAATCCAATCGATGCAAGACTCCCTTTGGTAATTGGAAGAAGGATATCATATACAGCACCATATTGGTAAGTACTGAATTTATGAGAACCAACCTACCACCCAGGGATAATAATTTTCCTTTCCAACTACTCAATCTTTTTTGTAGTCTTTCCTCAACATGCTTCCATTGAGCTATCGTTAGCCTCCTAAAGTGAATTGGAATGCCAAGATAACTGATTGGAAACTGGCCGAGCCCACAGCCAAATAACTCAGCATATTGGTCAGCCTCGTCCTGAGCATCGCCAAAACAAAACACTTCACTTTTATGGAAGTTAATTTTTAGACCGGAAAGTTGCTCGAACGCTGATAATATTAATTTCAGATTTCTTGCCTTTTCCATGTCATGTTCCATAAAAAGAATTGTGTCGTCAGCATATTGAAGAATAGATAATCCGCCATCTACTAGGTGCGGAACCACTCCAACAATCTGCCGATCCAACTTCGCGCGCTCAATGATTATGGCTAACATATCAGCAACTATGTTAAATAGTATAGGTGATAGAGGATCGCCCTGTCGTAATCCCTTTTTCGTCTGGAAGTATCTGCCAACATCGTCATTGACTTTGATGGCGACACTTCCTCCGGAAACGAAATTATGTATCATTGCACGCCACTCATCTAAAAAACCTTTCATTCTGAGTGTCTATTGTAGGAAAGACCATTTGACTTTGTCATAAGCCTTTTCGAAGTCAATTTTTAGAATGACTCCGTTTAGTTTTTTCCGATGCAACTCATGGACAGTTTCATGTAGGACCACAACCCCATCGAGGATATTGCGACCTTGCATAAAAGCCGTTTGAGTGGGACTCACAACATGATCAGCCACCGAATTAAGCCTAATAGTAGTTGTTTTAGTGAATATTTTGAAGCTAACGTCTAGTAGACAGATAGGTCGATATTGCTGAATCCTTTCTGCTCCATTAACCTTCGGAAACAAAATTATCTCACCAAAATTTAGGCAAAATAGCTCGAGCTGTCCAGCATGCAAAGCATGGAACATCCCGAGCAAGTCCGATTGGATTACATCCCAAAAAGTTTGGTAAAACTCAGCAGGAAAACCATTTGGACCCGGTGCTTTGTTGTGTTCCATTTGGAATACCGCCTTCTTCACCTCTTCAACAGACTAGGGAGCTGTAAGATGGGCGTTTTCCGCATCGGATACTTGCGGAATATCATTTATTTGGGTTTCGTCGAGCGAGAAATTATCCGCCTCCGGTTCCCCAAACAATTTTTTTTAATACTTCGTGATGTAGGTTTTTAGTTGCTCATGGCCTTCAATCATACCCTCGTCCTGAACAAGAGAATGAATGAGTTTCTTTCTATGTCTGTCATTGGCAAGACTATGAAAGTATCTCGTATTCGAGTCTCCTTCCAAGATAAATTAGGCCTTTGATCGTTGGTACCATTTGAGCTCCTCTTCACGAAGAAGTCCCGCCATCTCGACATTAGATCGATTTTTTAGATCAATCTCTTGTGTTGATAGCGGTCTGACTTCCGCAATAGCCTCTAACTCATCAATAATAGATGACAGGCGAAGCTTCTCGTTTTTTAGTTGACCCACCATATGTCTAGCCCAACCCGTCAGGTGTTTACACAATGCGCCATTCATGAGCTTCCGGGTAATATCGTTATTGATAACTTCTATGAAAGGCTTTCTCTTCAGGATAAAACTCTATTGGACACTGCTTGTTCTAGATCATTTACACGTAATAAAGAAGAAGTTAAATGGGACCTTCTTGATCGGTGACTGCTTAATGAAACACACGTTCGTTGGGAGGCCCAAAGACGAAGGTATGTTGTAGTCCAACAGCAAATTTTCCCTCAGTATGAAACCAAGGTTATCGAACCAGTAGGAGCAGTAGCACTTCAGAAGGTTGTTGGTGGCGCCGTTACTCGATCACCAACGTGGAATCTGCACACAACACAATCAAACTACTTTGCCCCAACGAAACAGTGAGGTTGTCAATCTCACCGCTTGCTGAAAACAAAGGATTAAACGTATGGTGTGGAAAACAGTATTTAATTGCAGAAAGTAAAAGAGAACAATTGTTTGCAGTTGGTGGTTTAATCAGTGTAAAAGAATGGACCGGGGTCCATAGTTCACTAGTGGTCTCTCTCCATAAAGATAAACAACATGTTGGGTAAACAAATTACAGCTGGGCAATTGATAAAATATTGAGCGCATGACAATGCATACATATATGACAAGATGGCTACCATGATATTTAATTGGGCATTACGACAAATACATAGACCGTTATCCAACCGCATCTATGACTAATAATCCACCTTCAGGTTGACATCCGTGTTCCCCGTCGGTATTAAGTTGCAAGCAACAGATAATCGCATTAAGCAATGTGCGTAAAGTAAACAAATACATATGACCGTGGACATAGCATTGTTATGTTACCCCTAGTAGCAACAGCACATCCACAACCTTAGGCGTTGCTGTCACTCGCCCAGATTACTGGAGACTGAACCCACTATCTAACATAAATACTCCCTCATGGAGTTACAAGCATCTACTTGGCCAAAGCATCTACTAGTAACGGAAAGCATGCAAGATCATAAATAACATGTATCATAGATTAATAATCAACTTGATCATAGTATTCAATATTCAGCGGATCCCAGCAAACACAACATGTAGCATTACAATAAGATGATCTTGATCATGTTAGGCAGCTCACAAGATCTAAACATGATAGCACAAAGTGGAGAGACAACCATCTAGCTACTGCTATGGACCCGTAGTCCAAGGATGAACTACTCACGCATCACTCCGGAGGCAGGCATGGTGATGTAGAGCCCTCCGGTGATGATTCCCTCTCCGGCAGAGTGTCAGGAAGAGGTTCTGGACCCTCCCGAGCTAGGGTTGATGACGGCGGCGCTCTGGAACTTTTCGTGGAATATGGCTCGGGTGTTTAGGGTTTTCGCATCGGGGGGAATAAGTAGACGAAAGGGCGGCGGCTGGAGACCCCCGAGGGGCCCACACGCACCTAGGGCGCGACAGGAGGGGGGCCGCGCCCAGCCCACGTGTGGGGCTCTCGTGGCTCTGCTCTGTCTCTTCTTTGGACTCCATGTGTGTCACGATGAAATAGGGACCTCCGTGAATTTTCATCCAATTCCGAGAATATTTCCTGACTAGCTTTTCTGGAATACAAAAACAGCAGAAAATAGGAACTGGCACTGTGGCATCTTGTTAATAGGTTAGTCCAAAAATGTATAAAAATGACATAAAGTGGATGCAAAACATGTAACAATTGGTATAATATCATCATGGAACATCAAAAATTATAGATACGTTTGAGACATATCAATCGGATTGAGGAAAATACTGAAGGATGGGAGAACGACAAAGGTAGAGAATCAGGTATAAAGTATGACTATGAATGCATTAAAACTTTTATGGATACTGATAATTTTCGTAATCTCTATGATATGTATGTTCTTGATTCTCAAGTCATTACAAACTGTTATAAGGCTTTTGCCTCTTATCTTGATGTTCCTAAAGAAAGTTGCAATACCACGCTCCTTATAAAGATAATACTAATTCTGCCACTATTAAAAACATTGAAGTTCATACCGTTGATCGTATCTTGCCAGAACCTTATATTGAGAAACTGTCTTTTCCTGTTAAAGTTAAGGAACATTCTATAATAGCTAGTGTGGTTAATAAAAGTACAAAGAAAGCTTTAGAACCTGCTGAACAAATAGCGGTTGAACCTGCAATAGCAATAGTAAAGGATTTGGTAACTGAAAATGTAGAAGGAGGACATATTATCTTTTGTGAAGATGCCTCTAATATTGTTGCACATCCCAGTAGAGCTAGGAAAGCAAGTGTTCCTGTGCTTTTGGTCAAAATAGGAGAACATTGCTATTATGGTTTATGTGATATTGGTGCAAGTTCCAGTGCTATTCCTTTTGAACTTTATAAAGAAATCATGCATGAAATTGGTCCTTGCGAACTTGAGGAGATTGATGTGGTTATTCAGCTTGCTAATAGAGAAACTATCTCTCCAATTGGTATTGTGAGAGACGTTGAAGTTTTATGTGGTAAGACTAAATACCCTGCTGATTTTCTAGTACTTGGTTCTGTTGCTAGTAAAACCTGTCCCATTATTTTTGGTAGAGCTTTCTTAAATACATGTGGTGCAATTATAGACTGTAAGAAAGAGAAAATCTATACTAAATTTGATGGAGAAGCTTATGAATTCATTTTTTCTAAGTTTTGTAAAAATCTTTATGAAACCGAATCACCTAATGATAATTTAGAAGTTGAACAACTTGCTTCTGTTGCTTTTGCTCCTAACAATGCCTTGCAGCAATACATGGAGGAACATGAAAGTGAGGTATTTATGGAAGAAAGGAATGAGATTGACGATATCTTTCTTCGTCAGCCACCAATACTTAAGCATAATTTGCCTGTAGAAGATTTGGGTACCTCAGCGCCTCCTAAGGAAGATCCTGTTTTTGATTTAAAACCTTTGCCTGATAATCTTAAATATGTTCACCCTGATGAAAAGAAAATATATCATGTTATTATTAGTTCTAAACTTTCAGGTAATGAAGAAGCAATGCTATTAGAAGTATTAAAAATACATCGAGGAGCTATAGGATACACTTTGGATGACTTAAAGGGGATTTCTCCCACTTTATGTCAACACGCCATCAACATCGAACCTGATGCAAAACCAGTTGTTGAGCATTAGTGTCGTTTAATCCCTAAGATGAAAGAAGTGGTAAGAAATGAGGTATTGAAACTTCTTGATGCTGTTATAATTTATCCTATTGCTGATAGTAGATGGGTAAGTCCCGTGCACTGTGTTCCTAAGAAAGGAGGAGTTACTGTTGTGCCAAATGAAAATGATGAACTTATCCCTCAAAGAGTAGTAGTTGGGTATAGGATGTGCATTGCTTTTAGAAAGGTCAATAAAGTAACTAAGAAAGATCACTATCCTTTGCCTTTTATTGATCAAATGTTAGAAAGGTTGTCTAAGAAAACTCATTTTTGTTTTCTTGATGGTTAGTCCGGATTTTCACAAATTGCTTGGGGGGTTGATACGTCCATTTTGCATCACTATTTTATATCATAAGTTACTGTTATTCATCGATATATTGCATATTAAGATGGGTTACTTATGTTATTTTGTCTTATTTTGCATGTTTGATGATTATTGGAGAATAAACTGCCAGAGTCAGATTTCAGCTGGAAAAGGCACCGTCAAGACACTATATTTCTGGAGCTCTAAAACTCTTATCAAATATACAGAAGTTCCTATTTTATCAGAAGACGGAGGAAGCCAAAAGGGGAGGCTGAGATGGGCCATGTGGGGCCCACATGTACCCAGGGCGCGGCCATGGGGGGACCCGCGCCGTGCCCGCGTGTGGGGCCCCTGGCCCACCTCAGGCATCGCCCCTTCGCGTACTTCATCCCCAAAACCCTAATCTTCCAGAGAGAGCCCGAGGAAATATTCCGCCGCCTTCACGGAACGGAAACAACAGAGAGAGTAAAAGCTCTCCGGCAGGGAGAAATCTGCCGGGAAATTCCCTCCTGGAGGGGGGGATCATCACCATCCTCATCGTCATCACGCTGGACTTCATCGGGATCATCATCATCTCCACTGCCATCACCATCATCACTGCTGCTCACTCCCATTCCGCTGTTAAATCTGACCCGGTCTTTCCCACACCATCTTAACCATTTCGAAGAAACCTTCTCTATGTAACCAGCCCAATTCAAATTTGAATTGGCGTTTACAAGATGGATTAGGCATTCCCGTGGTTAACAGTATGGGTGCATGATATGAAAATGCCTCGATACGTTCGAGGACCCGTACTGAGACCATTGAGTATTTTATTTCCCAATCCGAGTCCATCAATACACGGTCCAACTTTTCGTAAGTCGGCTCTGGGAGGCTATTAGCCCAAGTGAATTGCCTCCCAATCATAGATACCTCTCTTAGACTAAGGCTGTCAATGACAGCGTTAAATAGGAGAGGCCATCTGTTGTCAAATCTATCTCTACTCTTCTCATGTGGGAACCTTAGCAAGTTGAAATCTCCACCTATAATAATAGGATATGGATTATCTTTTACCAGGTTGACCAACTCTCTGAGAAATGCAGACTTATATTCGTCTTGGCCGGCTCCGTACACAGCGACAAGAGTCCATGTGAAATTGTCGGCCTTGTTCCGGATGTGGAGTTTAATATGAAACTCCCCGTCCGAACTAGCCAACACATCCATGGTCTCTGTTCTGACGCCTAGTAAAATGCACCCGGACCTGCCACGTGGTGGACGTGACCTCCATGTGAAATCAACACCACCAGACAAGCGGTTGAGTAGACTCGCAGAGAAGTCGCGTTTGCCAGTTTCGGAAATTCCCACAAAATCCAAACGATGATCCCGAATAGAATCAGCAATACGAGCATGTTTAGCCAAGTCACTGATGGCCCTTGACGTAGTTACCTGTGTCAAAAGAATATGGGTTAGGTTGAGACTCCAAGTGCAGAGTGTATAGTATAGGAAAGACGGTTTTCCTCACGAGGGGTGACTCGAGGGTTTAATATCAAACTCTCGGGGAATCAGTAGTGAAAGATTTATCTTCTAATCCTTCTCTTGAAAACCTACAAACAAAGTAAATTGTTTTGGCCCTCAACCTCACCAAGTGGTTGTCAAGCACAAGGTGTGAGAATGATATTAAAATAAAATGAATGCAAAACAGCAAATAAATATGCAATGATGATAAATAAACATGCAAGGATGGTGGAAACAATGATGGATGATATTTTTGGGTTTTGTATTATGAATGCAAGATGTAAAAGTGTTTTTGTATTTTTGGATTTTTAAATGGCAGAAAATGTAAAGTGGATAAAAGTTGTTGGAAAGGTGTTTCTTATGATTAAAAATGGACCGGGGTTCATGGTTTCACAAATGCACTCTCTCTTTAATAAAGTGGTAGACAATGGAACACTAGAATTGACATATGAGATTGCAACAAAAAGGTTTCATGACAAGTTACTAATTATATGGGCATCACGTCCTAACATAGAGATTTTTTGTTTATTAATCTCTCTTATACTCCACCAAGATGCGAACTAAATCATAACACCTTAGTAATTAAGATAAATCAGAGCATAGCATTAAGTATCATGACATGAAGTTAAAATAAGAACATGCTAGATCTAGTCATGGAGTAGTGGCAATGGTCCCACCCACATCTCCGGTAGCAAGGTATTTTTCTTTATCCCTAGTGAGGCAACAAAGTAAGGTAAACACCCAAGTGGATCGCGAAAATTTCTCTCACGTTCACCTCACTAGCCACCCCCCGTTACTCCAACTAATGCACACGTTCCCCCTCACACGCTCTCATACACATGCTTGATCAAAACAAGTAAACAAGAACGGGGTACATAATATGCATCTACTTTCATAACTGAAACAAAACTATTGCAATCTCAAACATATATTAACTCATAAAAAGATCCACCACAAAGGTATTACATAGATGACCGTAATCATGTTCAGCAGCTCATACGGTACTAATTAGTGAAGCTCAAGAGAGGAGAGATACATAAGTTACTTCCACAAACCCATAGTCCAGGGTGGACTACTCCCTCTTCATCATGGAGACGGTGGAGAAGTCGTCGGAGAAGATGGAGACCACGCCGGCAGCGCCCCGTCGGAGTTTTCCCCCTCCAATCTACAACTCCATGTCTCTGTTTCATGGTTTCTGTGTTTCTGCGGCGCTCCTTTTCGAAGTGCGTCGGGGACTATTTTTATAGTCGTTTTAGGTCAAGACGGAGGCTCGGGAAAAAAGATCGACGGCAACGGAGCCACGAGGGCCAAGTTGGTGAGTCCCACGCGACCAGATTCCTTGGCCGCGTGGGCCACCCTCTGCTGGCCCTCGGGCCTTCGCTTGTTCGCTTCCTTTGCTGGCACGCTTTGTTCCTTCCAAAAACTGATGCTCGTAAATTTCCAGGTCATTTGGACGTCGTTTGGGTCCCTGAAACATCAAAATATAGGAAATAGGGTTTTCTGCCTGTGCAGGGTTAATTCCAGAAAAATAGGGAAACAATGAAATATTCCCAAAATCAATATAAAACAATGATATAACCCTTATATGATGCAAATATGATTGAAATATAAGTGATATAATTCAAAGTTCATGTATGCATTTTACATGCATCAACATCGCCAAGCTTAACCTATACTCGTCCTCAAGTATGAAGGTGATAAAACTAACATGGACTTTGCAATTTAATACTATCAAAGGATATCAAAGATGATTACTATTGCTACATAGAGTCAAATGATTCATTCTTCAAAGGAGTAGCAATATACAAGATAGATTATGAAGTGATATCAAATATTCAATGTAAGGATGTTCAATGATAATTCACAAAGTGTAACATAGAAGAAAGTACTATGGACCAAATGTATGCATAATGAAAAGTAAAAACATCCTATAATGGTCATAGAGTATTCTTATAAATCTGAATATAAAAGGTGGACACTTTGGAAAGATATATAAATGAGTAGAGGTAAAACATGAATAAGTTTCATCTTACTTCTAAATGCGTCTACTTAAGTTAATGTTTGCAATGTGGTATTCATTGGTGTCAAGCTCTCATTACCCCTATCATAGCATCTTGAATGGTTAAAGTTTAAAGTGAAAGCAAATATGAGTAGTGTGCTTGACAAAGGATCGGTTGAATGTCTCATGCCCCGTGAATACGAGTACCTACACCACGGTGTTACTCAACTTGGGACACAAAAGCAAGTTCAAGTTAGGGTCATTGTAAGTATAATAGCGTCATCAAGAGCGTCAACTAGGGTACCTCTTGCCTCAGGACATGGAACAAGCCCATGTCAAAATGACAAGACAAACAAACAAAATGAACAATCTCCACACCCTTTTTATTTACTATTGGTATAGATTTTTATTGTGGGGTGCATCACTGAAGGTTCACCATAGCATGTAAGTAAATTTCCACCATGAATGATGAATGGCTTAGATTAGCGGCCCAGGCGTCTCTCTAGCCATTTATACAAACTCATTAAACTCACTAAGTTTCCGCATTTATTTGGCACCATGATAAGCATCCATAAACAAAAGTACATGATATTGATACGTGCATTTTATATCATCATTTATATAACTTTTAGTATCATACTAGAATGTTATTTGCATGATTATATGATTGTTTCTACATGTTTTAGATGATTTTGGGGACTTTCATACAAAGTCCCTATTTTTGGTATTTAATTTCTGGGAGGCAGAAAACCTCCTTTTTCTTGTCTTTAATGTTTCAGGAGCTACAGGACCTCAAATAATAAAAGGAAAAATACTGCGTCAGTTTTTCATCGGGAGAAAGGCAGAGGGAAGAAGACCGAAGAGAGGAGAGCCACGAGGGCCAAATGGGGGTGGCCCACGCGGCCCATGTACCTGGCCGCGTGGGACCACCCAAACTGGCCTCGGGCACCTCCTCGCCTGGGGCTTTTTAGCGCCTTCGTCTCGCCCGAAAAGTAACGCCCTAATTTTTCCAAGTCCATCCGAGGTCGCGGCGGCGGCGAAACTCCTGATCCCTTCCGAGGGGGGTCAGATCCTGCTGCTCCGGAACTCCGGAGAAGGGGGAAATCATCGTCATCGTCATCACCTCTCCTCCTTGGCGTGGGAGGAGGCCTCTACATCATCACCCCCATCAAGACCAGCACCATCACCATCATCATCACCGTGATCCACTCCGTTCCCCTCGCAGTTTGAGAGTTGCTATACCCTAGATACTTGTCTTGTGCTACTATTCATGTTTGTGATTGAGTACTTGTCATTATTTGGTGGTGAAGTTATAATTTCAGATTGTGTTGTACCACTTATGCCACTGATTATGATCATGTTCGCACGTTGTGAGTAGTTCCCGTATGTTCCTGAGGGCATAGGATGAATTGGCATGATTTATATATGACATGTGTTGGTATTTTGTCAAGAGTTTATCTTTTATGTGATTCTATGATGGTGTTGTGCGAACGTCGACTGCACAACACTTCACCTTTATGGGCTCATAGGAGAACACCGTAGTGTAATGAATTGATGGAGACTTGGGAGGACACGTAAACCTGAGACCGAGTCATGAAGTTATATTATGAGGGTATTAGTATCGGGGACCTTAGAGTGTAATGCTATGGTGGGACTTTATGTCTTAATAATTCTTGTGCAGTCATTTGCTTGGCCACATGATCCATCATAAGGGGTTGTAGTTTATTTATTTAGCTATACCTAATTATGGCTCCGTCCAAAGAGATTAAAACTTGACAAGATATTCAACGTGTTGTTTAATAAATCTCTATGCCTAGCATCATCCATGCCGCCCTCGGGAACGTTTGCCACATATAAGTTACACATCACTTGAGCTTGTCCTTTGCCACATAAGAGGATTGGGCTTTCTCTCTTTGAGAGCTTTCACTTGCTACTATCTGTTATCTGCTTGCAATTAACAACTGAAAATACCAAAAACACTGCATCTTTTATTGTTTTATTTATCAATCTTACTAACCAATACCTTCAGCTCCTCGTGGGTTCGACAACCTTTTCTAATTGAAAGGTACTACAATTGATCTCCTGCACTTGGGAGCCATCAAGATACTTTTCTGGCGCCGTTGCCGGGGAGCGTAGCGCTATTGGTAAGAAGTTTGGTAAGGAAACTTGAAAGCTGTTTATCTCATTGTTACTATGGCATTTATGAATCGTGCCTCGCTGCATCTTGCTCTATATGAAAGTGCTTATGCCACTACTGCAAAGGTGGTTGAAACTACTGTGTCTGAGGTACCTAAAGTGGGATTAAAATTCCCATGGTCATGTTAAAAGAGTTATGAAAAATCCATTTACAGGAGATGGAACTAAGTCGGCACGCGAGCACATGGAAATAATTGAGGACATATGTGGCTTATTCAGACTACCTGGTATTTCAGAGGATCAGGTAAAAAGGAAGCTATTGTATTTGTCTTTATCTGGTAATGCTCGTGATTGGTACAGGTCTTGGATGAAGAGGTCCAGAATGAATGGAGTATCTTGAGGAAGGTTTTCTTTCTTAAATATTTTACTCCTAAAGAAGCTTATGATAACCGCTGCTATATATTCAATTTCTGGCCACATCTGGGAGAGAGTATTACTCAAGCTTGGGGGAGGTTAAAGGAACTCCTTCGCAAGAATCCATGTCATGATCTTACAAGGAAACTTATATTGATAAACTTTTATGTGAGACTACCTATGAAGCACAAGGAGATTCTGGATAATTCATCTGGTGGAAGTTTTACTAATAACACTGAAGAAGAAGCATGGAATTTATTGGAGACTATTTCTGAAAATACTAGCCACTGGGATCTTGATAAAGGTAATGAGCCATATTTTGATTATGAATATTCATGTGTAGAGAATTTCTCTACTTCTATTTGTTTAAAAATCTGAGTGATACTTTTGGTCTTGATCCTTATGTTATAATTGAAATAGCTAAAGGTTTTGCTGATCATATCTGTGTTCCAAAAAGTGGATTTGAAGTTTATGTTGAACCTGTTAAACAATCTATTGTTGTTCCTAAAGTTATTAAACAGGTTGAACCAATGTCATCTGTGACAATTGAGGAGTATGTTGAACCACCTCCATTTCCAAACCAAGTTAAGGAGAATTTACTTAAAGCTGTTACTAACAAGAGTAACAAAAGATGTTCTCAGCCTTATGAACAGGTGGAAGTCAACACTCAAATTTCTGTTATCAAGCAACTAAATGAAGAAGACCCAGTGGATGTTTATCTATGTGAAGATGCTACCAAAGTCATCAAAGGTAATTCGGCCAAAGTTGGGAAACCTGTTATATCATGCTCTATTGGGACTTCAAGTTATCATGGTCTATGTGATATTGGAGCAAGTATTAGTGTCATTCCATATTCTCTTTATCTTGAGATCAAGCCTGATATTGATCCCATTGTTATGGAAGAGACAGGTATGACAATTCAACTTGCTAATAAAGATTATATTAGTCCATTTGGAATTGTTAGAGATGTTGAAGTATTGATTGGCAAAATAAAATACCCTGCTGATTTTATTGTGCTTGGTTGTCCTCAAGATTCATTTTGTCCTATCATTTTTGGTAGACCTTTCTTACATACTGTTGGTGCTGAAATTAATTTGCCTAAAGAGAAAGTGTTTATTAAATGTGCTGGTGAGAAACTTGAATTTAACTTTTCCAAATTTGCTGATAAACATGTTGAGAAAGAGCCAATTCCTAATAATTTAATTGAAACTCTTGCTCATATAGCTGTAGCTTCAACTGATGTTGTAGAACGTTATATGCTTAATCAAGATGAACCATTTAATGATGAGGAAAAAGAGGC
Source organism: Poa pratensis (assembly GCA_947311845.1). Classification (NCBI taxonomy): domain Eukaryota; kingdom Viridiplantae; phylum Streptophyta; class Magnoliopsida; order Poales; family Poaceae; genus Poa; species Poa pratensis. The sequence continues at coordinate 40,130,275 of CAMZMU010000078.1, forward strand.
TTTGGAACAAATATTATGGCAACAACCACCACAATTACAATTGCATATCCCACCTGATAATTTAGGAGTGCTACCACCACCTAAAGGGGATCCTAGTTTTGAATTGAAACCTTTGCCTGCAAATCTGAAATATGCATATTTGGATGAGAAGAGCATATATCCTGTCATTATTAGTGCTAACCTTTCAGCTGAAGAGGAAGAGAAATTACTTGATGTGCTAAAAGCTCACCGACCAGCCATTGGATACTCTCTTGATGATCTTAAAGGTATAAGCCCGCTCTATGTATGCATAAAATTAATCTGGAGGAAGATGCAAAACCTGTTGTTGATTTTCAACGCCGCCTCCATCCAAAAATGAAAGAAGTGGTAAGAAAGAGGTAATAAGACTTATTGAAGCTGGTATCATTTATCCTATAGCTGACAGTAAGTGGGTTAGTCCTGTTCATTGTGTTCCTAAAAAGGGTGGAATGACTGTTGTTCCAAATGAAAAGGATGAACTTGTGGCTCAACGTACTGTAGTTGGTTATAGGATGGTTATTGATTTCAGAAAATTGAATAAAGCAACTCGAAAAGATCATTATCCATTGCCATTTATTGATCAAATGCTAGAAAGGTTATCTAAACACTCTCACTTTTGCTATCTAGATGGTTATTCAGGTTTCTCGCAAATTCCTGTCCATAAGGATGATCAAGAAAAGACCACTTTTACTTGCCCATATGGTACTTTTGCTTACAGGAGAATGCCATTCGGTTTATGTAATGCTCCTGCTACTTTTCAAAGATGCATGAATGCTATATTTGCTGATTATATTGAAAAGATAATGGAGGTTTTTATGGATGATTTTTCTGTGTATGGTACTTCCTTCGATAATTGCTTGTTCAACCTTAACAAAGTTTTACAGCGTTGTGAAGACCAACACTTGGTTCTTAATTGGGAGAAGTGTCACTTCATGGTTACTGAGGGTATAGTTCTTGGGCATAAGATTTCTGGAGAAGGAATAGAAGTTGATCCAGCAAAGATTGAAGCTATTGAAAAACTACCATATCCAAGGGACCTCAAAGGTATAAGAAGTTTTCTTGGGCATGCAGGTTTTTACCGTAGGTTCATTAAGGATTTCTCCAAAATATCAAAACCTCTAACCAATCTTCTGCAAAAGGATGTTCCTTTCTCTTTTAATGATGATTGCATTGAGTCCTTTAATATTTTGAAGAATGCTTTAATCACTGCTCCCATTATTCAACCTCCTGATTGGAACTTGCCTTTTGAAATTATGTGTGATGCTAGTGATTATGCAGTTGGGGCTGTTTTGGGCCAACGTGTTGATAAGAAACTGAATGTTATTTATTATGCTAGTAGAACACTTGATGCTGCTCAAAAGAATTATGCTACAACTGAGAAAGAATTTTTAGCAGTACTGTTTGCTTGTGACAAGTTTAGACCTTATATTACTGATTCAAAAGTCACAATACATACTGATCATTCTGCTATTAAATACTTGATGAATAAGAAAGATGCTAAGCCTAGACTAATAAGATGGGTACTTCTATTGCAAGAATTTGATTTACACATTGTTGATAGGAAAGGGGAGGATAATCAAGTTGCTGATCATCTCTCTAGGATGGAAAGCATACCTGATGATCCTATTCCTATTAATGATAGCTTTGTTAATGAACAACTTGCAATTGTTAATGTTTCTAGTGCTAAAGTTGCATCTCCTTGGTTTGCCAACTATGCAAATTTTATTGTTGGTAAAGTTTTGCCTCCACACTTCACTTCTCAACAAAGAAAGAAATTCTTTTATGATCTTAGACATTATTTTTGGGATGATCCTTTCCTCTATAAGAAAAGTGTGGATGGTATTATTAGACGTTGTGTACCTGAGCATGAACAACAGGCTATTATAAGAGATTGTCATGACAGTCCCTATGGAGGGCATCATGCAGGAGATCGCACAGGAGCAAAGGTATTACAATCTGGTTTCTATTGGCCTACTTTATTTAAGGACTGTGCTGAATATGTTAAATCTTGTGATAAATGTCAAAGAGTAGGAAACATTGGTAGGAGGAATGAAATGCCTATGAATTATTCATTGCCACTTGAACCATTTGATGTGTGGGGTTTTGACTTTATGGGTCCTTTCCCAGAATCAAAGACAAAGCATACTCACATTTTGGTTGCAGTTGACTATGTTACAAAGTGGGTGGAAGCAATTCCAACCAAAAGTGCAGATCATGCCACAGCAATGAAGATGCTCAAGGACATCATTTTCCCCAGGTTTGGTGTTCCTAGGTTCTTAATTACTGATGGTGGTTCTCATTTCTGAGGGCCGCTTCGGTCCTTCACCCTCCCCTGCCATAAACCTATAATACGGCGCCTTCTGTACGGCTGGAGCCGAGCTGGTGAGCCCCGAGCCGGCTCGAACTGGAGAGACTCGGCAATCCCTGCAGGTGAAAAAAGGCAGCAAATATGTCATCACAGGGAGTCGAACCTGTGGGTCTCCCAGTCGCAGCGCAGGGAACACAACCATTGTCCTAGCGTTGTCTTTGTGCTATAATACACATTTAATTTATAATATTTAATAATCTATACGTTGCTAAGTAAACATCCAGCTGAGCATAGATAACACAAGTATGACACTACCTATACAAACAAGATTTCATCGTTCTTTCACTCACTAATCATTGAAATTGAGCAATAAATCGTTTAAAATTAATTCTAAGAAATTAACAACATGAAATTGAAATATAGATGAACCCATTTTTATAAAAAACTTGATAATTATAACAAGTGATTTTTTTGACATGCTCGAAATGACCCATTATTTTTTCCTATTATAATATGACCAAATTAATCATACTTGACAAGTAATTTTGTTTTTGAGAAGTCCAACGTATTATTAATTTTTTCTCAACAAATGTGACAAAAAAAAGGCATTCTCACACGTGCAGCGAACCTTGCGACAACTAAGCCTCTATTTTAGTTTCTCACGTGCTTGTATGACCTACCCTTACACAGTCAATGAGCAAAACCAATTGGTCTACCTTATTCGGCGCCGGCCCAAGGGGAAGATGACGCATGAAGACAAATCATCAGGATTTGTATGCGCTAGGACAACTCGAAAAGTTAGACTTGATCATAATATTTCTATGTAGGTGTAACGTGAAGTCGAGAGAGACACTATCCAAACTCTAAGTATGAAAATATTGCCAAAATGCAAAATAACATTCCATTCGTGCCTAATTTGGTCTAACTAGCCTGGAGAAAAAACTAGAGTCATCTCGCGAAATTTGAAAAAAAATCTCTTGGTTAGAAATGGGTGCCAAACATAAACCGAACGGGTCCATTTGTAAACAAGTGATTTTTTTTACCTGCTCGAAATAACCCATTATATTTTCGACATGTCTATGGTGTTGCATGTGGGTCCACATCTCCCAAAGGTGATAGATACATACCTATATGACCTACTAAAGATCTGGCCCAGATGCACCAGCCCTAGACAGCTTGACCTATAACAATCATGCGGGTCTCCCACAACATGCAACATAATTAGGAGTGTTGCATGTGGATACACATGTCCCAAAGGTGGTAGATATACAACTAGATTGCTATGAGTGTTAGATGTGGGCCCACATGTACAAGATGTGCTAGATCAAAATGGCTAGGCATTTTGCATGTGGGTCCACATGTATCAGAGTTGGCAGACACATACCTATATGACCTACTAGACATATATATTGAAGTGTTACATGTGGCTTCACATGTCTCATAGGTTGTAAGATATGGCTATGAGTGTTGTATGTGGGTGCATATGTCCTATATGTGTTGGGGTTAAGGTGGCTAGAGATGTTGCATGTGGGTCCACATGTCCTAAAGGTTGTAGAGACATATGACCTACTAAACATTTATAACCACATACACCGGCCCTAGACATCTTGACCTAGAACTATCATGTGGGTCCTACTACATACAACGTAGGTAGGAGTGTTGCATTTGGATCCACATATCTCAAAGGTTGTAAGATATGGCTATGAGAATGTTGCATGTGGGTCCACATGTCCTAAATGTGTTGGGGTCATCAATATGGCTAGGGGTGTTGCGTGAGTCCACATGTCCCAAAAGAGTAGATACATAACTATATGACCTACAAGACATTTGGAATCACATGCACCGACACTAGACAACTTGACCTAGAACTATCATGTGGGTACTACAACATACACCATAGCAAGGAGTGTTGCATGTGGGTCCACATGTCTCAAAGGTGGTAAGATATGGCTATGAGCGTGTTTCATATGGGTCCACATGTCCTACATGTGATGGGGTCAAGATGGCTAGGGGTGTTGCATGTGGATCCAATATCCCAAAGGTGATAGATATGGCTATGAGAGGTGTTGCATGTGGGTCCACATGTTTTAAAGGTTGTAGATACATATGACCTACTAAACATTTATAACCACATGCACCGGCACTAGACAACTTGACCTAGAACTATCATGTGGGTCCTACTACATACAACGTAGCTAGAAGTGTTGCATGTGGATCCACATATGCCAAAGATTGTAAGATATGGCTATGAGAGTGTTGCGTGTGGATCCACATGTCCTAAATGTGTTGGGGTCAAGATGGCTAGGGGTGTTACGTGAGTCCACATGTCACAAATGAGGTAGATACATACCTATATGACCTGCAAGACATTTGGAATCACATGCACCGACACTAGACAACTTGACCTACAACTATCATGTGGGTCACAACATACAACATAGTTAGGAGTGTTGAATGTGGGTCCACATGTCCCAAAGGTGGTTAGATATGGTTATGAGTGTTACATGTGGGTACACATATCCCAAAAGTTGTAAGATATGGCTATGAGAGTGTTGCATGTGGGTCCACATGTCCCAGATGTGTTGGGGTCAAGATGGCTAGGGGTGTTGCGTGAGTCCACATGTCCCAAAGGAGGTAGATACATACCTGTATGACCTACAAGACATTTGGAATCACATGCACTGACATTAGACAACTTGACTCAGAACTATCATGTGGGTTCTACAACATACACCATAGTTAGGAGTGTTGCATGTGGGTCCACATGTCTCAAAGGTGGTAAGATATGGCTATGAGAGTGTTGCATGTGGGTCGACATGTCCTAAATGTGCTGGGATCGAAATGGCTAGAGAAGTTGCATGTGGGTCCACATGTCCCAAAGGTGGTAGATACGCCTATATGATCAACTAGACAGTTGGAACCACATGCATCGGCACTAGACAACTTGAGCTAGAACTATCATGTGGGTCCTACAACATAGTTAGGAGTGTTGTATGTGGATCCACATATCCCAAAAGCTGTAAGATATGGCTATGAGAGTGTTGCATATGGATCCACATGTCCTAGATGTGTTGGGGTCAAGAGGCTAGGTGTGTTGCATGTGAGTCCACATGTCCCAAATGTGCTAGGTCAAGATGGCTAGGGATGTTCCATGTGGGTCCACATGTACCAAAGGTGGTAGATACATATCTATATGACCTACTAGACATTTGGACCCACATGCACCAGCCCTAGTCAACTTAAGCTAGAAGTATCATGTGGATCCAACAGCATGCAACATAGCTAGGAATGTTGCATCTGCTCGACATGTCCCAAAAAGATGGTAGATATACAATTAGATGACTATTAGTGTTACATGTGAGTCCACATGTCTCACATATGTAATGTCAAGATGGCTACATGTGTTGCATGTGGGTCTACTTGTACCAAGGGAGGTAGATATACAACTAGATAATATGTTGGACTTGTCAAAGAAAAACTTCGTCAAGTATGTGCCTATTTTGGTTATACTATATTGGGAAGAAATAAAGATAGATCCGTTCTAGCTATGTTTGGCACTCATTCTCAACAGGTATTTTTTTTGAATTTCGCGAGATGAACACATTTTTTCTCGGGCTAGCTAGATCAAATTAGGCATGAATGCAGTGTTATGTTGCATTTTGGCAATATTTTCATACCTTCCTAATTATTCAATATAAAAATGATAAGAATAATAGCAAACTGGCAATTCTGTGAATTTAAAGGTTGGATAGTGTCTTTTTAATTTCACTCCAGATCTACATAGGAATATATATTTTTTGCTCTGGAACTACATAGGAATATTATGATCACCTCCAACTTTTTTCGAGTGACCTCGGTGCATAATATTGTGAGGACCCCTCAGACCACCGGTCCGAGATGTCCACGTTATGTAAAATAGATCACGATCCCAATGATCAGTGCATCGCAATCACATAACCAACATGGTATCAGGAGTTACATCATTCGAGTCGTACGAATAGAAAGTCTTACAATATAAGTGGTCACATGACCAAGTCTGCAAATCATCGTCACGCAGGACGGAATTAACTACGATACAGCGGAAGCTCGTGGCTAGCGCCGGCCTTCGTCTCCAACGGACGCAACCCCACAAGTGCAGTTGACCGGTGACAGCTAAGCGGCGTAGTCGTCAACATACTCCTCCTCCTCGGCATAGGTCTCCTCGTAGAAATCTGGATATTTGAATATCCAGGGACACAGCCATGAGTACAATTACGTACTCGCAAGACCACCTCAAGGCTTAAAGTTTCATGGTAATGCAATGAAAGCAGTTTTACACAATCTAGGAGAGTTTCTATATAACTATGAGGTTTAGTTTTCACAAAACGATGCTTTCTAGACATAGAGAATACAACATCTCTATATCTTTATTGAAAAAGGCATTTAGAGATATATTTCTTCTTCTTTTAGAAATGGCAGAAACCATCTCCGCGTTTGAAAATCCTTTTGTAAAACTTTTTCAAACATCAGGATAGGAATGCCCCTTTTTCCTTTCCAGGTTCCGACTGGTTGACTCCCCGAGACCAACCATCTTCACCCAACTCCGTACCTCCCAGGTACCTCCTTGATGTCGCTTTTCTCTTTTGCCGAAAAACTGTTTCATTTTAAAGCATAAAATTTGCCCATACGCCTAGATCGGGGACCTTTCCAACCGTCCATGACCGCGGACACGGCTATTCGAATAGTTTTACACTCTGCACAGGTGGTGCACTTTCACCACACCAAACAGTCATTCCGCCGTGATCAGCCACGGTCTTCATACAACAGTATGCGGTGTTTCGGATAACATGATCAAAGCTTTTCACTATGTCGACCCTAGTACAGAGCCTCCTCTTCAGTGGGTCTGAATCTCCCCGGCACCCAGTGGAGATGGCCATCGTATCGATCCGGTCCCTTCAAGCAACACTGCGCCATGACAGGAGGCCCACTGTTTGCAACCAGCAGCGATCCAGACTCGAACTGGATCCCGCATTTAGATAACTTGGTTCAGAGAGCCCCGCTCTCCTAAGCATTTTGAGGCGCTCCGTACTAAGATAAACAAGTTTTCGGCTAAGCCCTACCCATCTCAGGTAATGTGGTTGCACGGGTTAATTATTCGGGCGGCCGCTAGGGCTGCACTTTGTTTTTTCGAAAATCATCTCCACCTCCGACTGCTCCCAGCAGCTCGGGTTTTCGTAAAGTCACCGAATGCTCCCAGCACTTCGGGTTTTCATAAACATCTCCATTTGCTCCCAGCAACATGGGTTTTATAAAACACTTTCTCGCCGATCGCTCCCAGCGACTCGGGTTTTTCCTTTAAAAACATATTTACCAAAGACCAGGCTCTCATCCTATAGTTTTGAGATAAGGATATAAGGATATACTACTAGAAAATATAATTTTCTTGATAGCGCCTTCAGTAGAAGGCTTCTCAAGTAAAGACTTAATTTTTATAACACCTATTATATTCTAGTAGATAGCTTTGGCCAAACAATATTTTATAAAATAGTTTTGGGTGGCAAAGTGCCACAGAAGAAATAAAACATGCATTATTTTATTCTGAAAACAAAACATGCTTTAATGAAATAATAGGATTTCAGTAGGGTATGGTGAGGTGGCTTGCCTTGCTCAGCAACGTGTCCCTGATCTCGCTCTTCTTCGTAGACAGGTTCCACTCCCACGTACTGCTCCTCCTCTTGCGGTTCTATGGTACCGGAAATTTAAACGCAACTACCGTTAATTCTAAGAGGTGGGTTGACAACAATCTAAAGTACCTAAACAAAACAGCAAGATTTTCATTACACAAACATCTTCTGGACAAAAACATCTAGAACCATCCTAACACAAACAATTAAAAACAAGCAATTAAAATATGACTTTTTAATAGTAGTAAAGTGGCTGTTTTTGGGGTAAAATCGACCAGTCCTAAAATAATGCTTCTAAAAATTAACCCTTTTAACACAGCACTGCTAAGAGTCATACCAAACTATAGGAATTGGATTTGCATAATAAAGCATCACTAAACAGGAGCTAAAAATCCTATAAAAGCTTCTGGTCTCAAAACAAACATGGCTGCCATTCCTGTTTCAGGAAACTCCTGAATGCAAGACTAGGTTCTATGGAAAGGTATGGATTTTACCTTTCTGTACAAATTGAATTCACTCAATTTGGACACTCCTAGCTCCTATTAAAAATAAAACACTAGAAAAGACACATTCCACAAGATTTAATGCCATGCAAAATATATTAAATATTTTTGAGCAAACCCACTTCTGCATGTTTAAGAAAACATCACAGCACCCACTAAAAATACTCCTAACCAACATGCATGTATAGATCTACCACAAAAGATTTAATCTAAACATCACCAATAAACAGAAACTGCAAAAGATTAAAAGCAGTGGCTAAAAAAAAGAAAAGGCCGTGCTCGGGCCAGATCTGGCCGAGCCCAGCGCAGATCCGCCGCGCGTGCGAGATGGGCCGGCCCATCAGCGCCACACTGCACAGTCCAGCGCGCGGGAAGAGCCAGCGGGGTCGGTTTGAACGGGGACGTTGATCTCGCGATCGACGGATCTCGTCCGTCTTCTTCAGCGCGACGCGCCCGACGGCGGCCGCGGACAGAGAAGATCGGCGACGGCGAGGGGCTCACCTAGGGGCTGTGCATGCGACGTTGGCGGGCTGGGGATGAAGGAGGGGGTCGAGGGAGAGGCTCGGGCGTGGACGACGTCAGCTGGGTGGCCGGAGTCCATGGCGATGGCGGCGGCGTGTTCTTCGGGTCGAGGATGGAGGCGACGTCTCCGGCGGTCTCTGGGCAAAAAGAAGAGGGGGAAAGGTTAGGCCTCGACGAGGGGAAGCTCCACGGCCGAAAATGGCGGAGGGAGAAGGAGAGATGCGCCGGCAAAAGCCGCCCGACGCCGACGGTGAACGAGGTGGGAACCTCACTTCCTGAGCGACAGAGGGCTGCAGCTCCGGCGTGGCGTCGTGGGAGGGAAGGTGGGGTGCGTGGGCGTGCTGCTGGAGAAGAAAGGGGAGCAAAGGGCACAGTGTGGAGCTGGGGATTTTGTCTCCTCCTCGGGAGAGTTTTCGGATAGTGGAGAGAAGGGGAGGGGAAATGGAGCATGGGCAGTGGCTGAGATGGGCGGTGGGAGGTAGCCAGGGTGGGGGTGGTCAGAGTGGCGTGGCCTGGCCAGTGGGAGGGGAGGGGAGGAATTCCCATTGGCCACAGTGGAGGGTGGGGAGTGATGAGTGGAGAAGGGGGGTGGTGGAGAGGGAGATGGGTGAATGACATGCGGGCTCCAGCTGACTAGGACTTCTCTCTCTGTCCAGCAGTGAGGGTGGAGTCGAAACAAGTGAGGGGTAGCTAGGGTTAGAGATTAACCTAACACTAACATGTTTTGTCTAAAACCACTAACAAAAACCAAAGGTGGTCAACACCCAAACAAAACAAGATCAGGAGTGGGATGACCCACAAGGGGTGATGCAAAAGTTGCTGGCTAAAAAGACAGAGAAAGGAACTTTTAAAACATCACAAGTTGTGAAAATTGACCAATTGGTCACTGTTTTGATTAGCCCATAACACACAGATGGATTTGTATTAAAACAAACTAAAAAGAGGGCAAGCAATGCACATACTAGAAGTAGGAAGTTCAGAGAACAATATGGTCAAGTTGCATGTCAAAAATGACACAAGGGTTGCTTAATCTAGGGCTCTAGATTAGCTATGTTTTAACAACCATGAAGATCAAAAATCACTAAAATTTAATTTAGAGGAATTTTTATAAAAGTGCTACTAGAAGTTTTCAAGCAAGACCAACAACATAAGAAAACAACTAAGACCACCAAGCAAGAGTTGACTAAAATGAAACAAAAGTTTTTGCTGTTTCTGAAAATTTTATCTTAACACCACAATTCAAGTCTAGGAAAAATTGGAGTGTTACAGACCTTCCCCCTTAGGAGAATCTCGTCCTCGAGATTCCGGAGTTGAAGAGGAGATAAAACCGGGAAATTCTCGTTCCAGATAATCCTCACGTTCCCAGGTGGCTTCTTCTTCTGTGTGGTTGGTCCACTGAACTTTCAGAAACTTGATCTTCCGCCTACGGGTCACACAGACATCTTCAGCTAGCACACGGAGTGGTCATTCCCGGTAGGTGAGGTCATGGTTGAGGTCAATAGTGTGGTGATCCACCTCCTGATATGCGTGTGTAGCGCCAAGGACTTGCAGACACTTACGGAGTAAGGATACGTGGAATACGTCATGAAACTCGGACAGGTGGGAGGGCAATTCCAATTTGTAAGATACCTCCCTGCTTCAGCAGAGAACCTTGAAAGGGCCGATGTAACGGGGTGCAAGCTTTCCCCGGACGTGAAAACGTTGCATCCCTTTGAGTGGAGTAACACGCAGGTACACCATGTCGCCGGTCTTGAAACATAAATCACGCCTCTTGGAGTCGGCGTAACTTTTCTGTCTGGACTGAGCGGCTTTAAGACGGTCACGGATTAGTTGAACTTGTTCTTCGGCTTCTCGTAGGGCATCGACTCCAAAAACTTGGCTGTCTCCAGTCTGTGACCAGTTCAGGGGAGTATGGCATTTCCGTCCGTACAAAGCTTCGAAGGGTGCCATCTTCAGGCTAGCTTGGTAACTGTTATTGTAAGAGAATTCAGCGAACGGCAGGCAATCTTCCCACTTGGATCCGTAGGCTAACACGCAGGCCCTAAGCATATCCTCAAGGATTTGATTGACTCTCTCTGTCTGTCCGCCCGTCTGAGGGTGATAGGCGGTGCTGAAAAAGAGCATTGTCCCTAGCTCCTCGTTAAGTTTGGTCCAGAAACGAGATGTGAATTGGGTTCCTCTATCGGACACGATCGTCTTGGGTATTCCATGAAGGCTGACGATACGGGACATGTATAGGTCGGCTAGCTGGTCAGACCGGTGTCTGGTGGTAACTGGAAGGAAATGTGCAACCTTGGTGAGTCGGTCCACAATGACCCAAATGGCATCGTGTCCTCGGTTGGACCGGGGTAACCCCGTGATAAAGTCCATACCAACTTCATCCCACTTCCATTCGGGTATCTTGAGAGGTTGGAGTAATCCGGTGGGCCGTTGATGTTCGGCCTTGACTCTCTGACAGATGTCACAGTTCTGAACGAAGAATGCAATCTCTCGCTTCATGCCATGCCACCAAAATTTCTCCTTGAGGTCCTGGTACATCTTGGTTCCACCGGGGTGGATGGAGTATAAAGTCTCGTGGGCTTCTTTCATAATTAGCTGCTTCAAATCATGGTCAGACGACACGCAGATGCGGCCTTCATACCAGAGAGTACCCTCAGAATCGATGGTGAAACCGGGGACTTCTTCCTTCGCCATTCTACGCTTGATGCCTTAGATACTCTTGTGACCCTTTTGGGCTTTCTTGATCTGATCCCAAAGTGTTGGCTGCAACATGAGTTGATCCACAGCTCCATAACTAACCACTTCAATCCCCATCTTGTCCAGTTCCTCCCAGAGTGCTGGTTGCCGGGTCTTGATCATGGTGTTGAAAGAGCATGGCTGTCGACTAAGGGCATCGGCTACGACGTTGGCTTTCCCAGGGTGGTAATGGATGTCTAGGTCATAATCTTTAATGAGCTCAATCCATCTACGTTGCCTCATATTCAACTCCCGCTGGGTGAAGATATACTTCAGGCTCTTGTGGTCAGTGTAGATGTCACAACGGTTGCCCATCAGAAAGTGGCGCCAGGCTTTGAGTGCGTGAACCACGGCAGCAAGTTCAAGGTCATGGGTGGGATAATTCTGCTCGTGCTTGCGGAGCTGTCGCGAGGAATAGGAGATTACCTTGCCCTCTTGCATGAGGACACAACCTAGTCCAAGCTTGGAAGCGTCGCAATACACGATGAAATCCTTGGTCACATCAGGCATGGTTAGGATGGGTGCGGTGGTTAACCTCTTCTTCAGCTCCTGGAAACTCTCCTCACACTTGTCAGTCCACTCAAACTTCTTGTCCTTCTTCAGTAACTGGGTGAGGGGTTTGGCAATACTTGAGAATCCCTCGACAAACTTGCGGTAATACCCAGCCATTCCGAGGATAGATCTCACTTCGGTCTGGTTGGTGGGGTTCGGGAACTCGAGTATAGCCTTGATATGAGAGGGGTCAACGGCGATTCCTCCGGCAGTGATAACATGCCCAAGGAATGCCACTTCCTTCAGCCAAAATTGACATTTGCTAAATTGGCATAGAGCTGGTGTTCACGAAGGGTGCCTAAAACCAATCTCAGGTGCTCTTCATGCTCTTCTTATGACTTGGAGTAAATCAGGATGTCATCGATGAAAACCACTACGAATTTGTCCAGATAATCCATGAACACCTTATTCATGAGATTCATGAAGTAGGCCGGGGCATTGGTCAGACCAAAGGTCATTACGGTCGACTCAAACAACCCGTAACGAGTGGTGAAAGCAGTCTTCGGGATGTCTGTCTCTCTGACTTTCAGCTGGTGATACCCGGTGCGGAGATCGATCTTAGAAAAGACTCGAGCTCCATTGAGTTGATCAAACAGATCCTCAATCTTGGGCAGGGGGTACTTGTTCTTGATGGTCACGTCGTTTAGTTTCCGGTAGTCCACACATAAGCGAGTGGTACCGTCTCTTTTATCCACGAAAATTACTGGAGATCCCCATGGTGAGGCACTGGGGCGAATCAGTCCTTTCCTAAGCATGTCGTCCAACTGCTTCTTCAATTCCTCTAACTCTTGGGGATTCATACGGTAAGGCTTCTGAGCTATGGGTCCAGTTCCAGGAACTAACTCAATGATGAACTCGATATCCCGATCAGGCGGCATATCGGGTAACTCTTCGGGAAACACATCAGGATACTCACAAACTATTGGCACCTCCTCCAAAGCAGGCTTAGCTATACTTTCATGACAGTGCCCTAACAAGGAGTGCATTGAAGAGGTGTGCACAACCTCGTCTCCTTCTGGGCTGGTTAGAGTGATAGTCTTCGTGTTGCATTCTATGACTCCACGGTTTACTGCCATCCAATCCATTCCTAAAACCACTTCTATACCTTGCTTTCCCAAAACCACAAGGTCAGCATGGAATCGGGCTCCCTGGATTTCTACGGGCACCTCTTTGCAAGAAAGGTTAGTCTTAGTGGTGGCTCCAGGAATTTGCACGAGCATGGGTCTATCCATAAGCGTGGGTCTCAAGTCACTTTTTCTAACAAACGGCTCCGTAACAAAGGAATGGGATGCACCCGAATCAAACAAAACGGTAGCTGGTACGGAGTTGACAGGGAATGTACCCATCACTAGGTCAGGTGCCTCCTGAGCTTCTTCGGCGCTGATATGGTTCAGGTGTCCCCTTGTCACGGTTCCAGGTCTCCTCGGGTAAGGGGCCTTGCCTCCAGGGGGTCGGACTGATCCCTGGTTCATCTTGGTCGCATTGGGGCGATTATCAACAGGTTGCTTGGTGGGGCAGTCCCTTGAGAAATGCCCAGGCTGTCCACAGGCAAAGCATCCTCCGGTGGGTCTTGGTGCTGGCGGCCAAGTGAAATTGAGACCGGGATTGTAGCCGCCTCCTGGGCGAGGAATAGGCGGGCGAGTGGGGTAACTCGGACGAGGTGCATACGACGGGGTCTTGATGGCGGGTACACAGGTCGTGGCGGCTGATAAGTAGGCCTGGGTGAAGGTGTGGGGCGTAGGCGCTGGTTGTTGTTGTTGCTGCCACTGCTGCTGCCTTGCTGCATCATCTGTCGGCGCTTGCGGTTGTCATAGGACGCTTTACGCTTGTGCTCCATCATGATGGCGGCGTCAGCCAAAGACTCCAGGTCATTGAATGGCATCACCACCAGGATGCACTGCATTTCATCATGCAGCCCGTTCAGGAACCTTTCCTTCCTTTTGTCCTCTGTGTCCACGTCGGCAGGTGCATACCTTGCCAAGGTGGTGAATTCCTCCAGATACTCACCCACTGACATACCACCCTGCTTGAGTCGCAAAAACTTCTCTCGCATGATGCTGACTTGACCCGATGGCATGTACCACTTCTGAAACTTGGTCTTGAAAGCCTCCCAGGTCACAACTTCACCTTGAGGCAGCGGTGCCTTAACTGATTCCCACCATGCTCGGGCGGCACCTGAGAGGTAGTGAGTAGCATAGACCACCTTCTCATTGTCGCCAACATGGGCGACCTCTAGATTGTTCTCGATCGAGCGGATCCAGTCATCCGCGTCAAGTGGATCCACCCTCTGAGAGAACACCGGGGGATTAGTGTTTTGGAAGTCTCGCAGCTTGGAACAGACTTCTTCATTGCCATTGCCACCATTGCCACCATTAGGGTTGACGGCAATCTGGGCCAGGTGCTGCAGTGTGGCGAGGTTCGCTGTCCTCTCGGCACGAGCGGCCTCACGGTCCTCCATGAAGAGACGCATCAGCTGGGCCATAGTGCGCTCGGGTGGTGGTGGTGGATCTCTCGCCATACTGAAGTTTAGAAAACGGCAGAATTAAAACTCCAAGCGAACAATAAATAAAACATTTGAGGTAGAATGAAGACATGCCAGCCATGCAAACAGGAACATCATACAAATGCAGCAAGAACACATGACACAAATGGGATAACTAGCTCGATAATGGCATCTCGATACGACTCACATGAGTTCACAAATACAAAGTCTAGCACAACAACCGCCTTACAACCATCAAGGCTACCACATACTAATGACAACTAGGTCACTCGATCGCAACATAACAAGCTCGCGACAGGGTGATCCTAACTCAAAAGAACTACTCGAAGTAGCTACTCGTCAGCGCAGCGACGTCAGGTGAAGTGAGTGCGTCGCCGTCGTAAGGGGGCTCGTCGGGGTCCTCCTCCTCGGACACAACTAGCTCCGAGTCCGCGTCGCTGTCATCGCGAAGGTTGTCGTCCTCCTGTTCGCTCTCCGGCTCCATGTCCATATCCTCCATCGGGTCCTCGTCGTCGGGCAGGAGATCATCGTTCTCCTTGCGCAAGTCCTCAAGCTCCTCCTCTAGCTCAGCGATCCGGGTGTCACGTAGCTGAATGGTCGCCTCAAGATCATCAACCCTACGCGTGAGGTTGAGCTGCCAGTACCGGGCGGTCTTGAAACGGGCCTCGAAGCGACGGGTCTCCTTCCGCTCCTTCCCACGCGCGGTACAAGACCTCCTCAGGCGCTCCTCAGTGGCCTTGAGCTTCTCCTCTGCAATCTTCAGCTTGTCCAGTGACTCCGTGAGCTGGGCCTCCACAGCCTCGGTGTCCTGCTCGGCCTCCGTAACGCGGTTCTCCGGTCGACGTACTGCATACGGCGAAGGTCGCTCTCCATACGGTTGTGGATCAGTGGTCCTGAGTGTGCTCCAGAAGGATCCCCAAGTCCTCCACGTGCAGCCCAAAGATGGGGTGGGGGCGCAGGGCATAGAGTGGCCCTGGTCGTCTACTCGAAGCGGGTGCCGACTAACTCGGCGCTGTGGAAGTGCACCAAGCGAGCGAGAGCCCGCTGCAGGACGGTCGCAGTAGCTGCGGTCTGGGTGGGCTCGATGGCCTCCACGGTCAGCTCCTCCGCAAACGGTGGCACAAGAGGGCCTCGAAGGGTGCACCTCACCCTCCAGGACATCTCCCCGTCGACTAACGGCAGAGCGCGTCCTCCACGCAACTCAGGAAGTGGACGCCCCAAAAGCCTGGTCAACACAAGCAGCTCAGTCTGGAACAGTGGCGTCGCTCCCGGGGTAGGTATCGCCCCAGCTGGATACTCGTCGTAAACCCGTCGCCATCTACACAAAATTTTAAATGAAGGTTTAATTAGTGATCGGTGTGCAAAATTTTAAGTAGCAACAGTAAAACAATTTATGCAAGTAAAGTTATTTATAGTAGTTAAAATAGAGGGGAGAGGATACACCAGTATATTCCGCAAGTTTAAACACCTCTCGGAGTTTTTAAGGAAAAACAGTTTTGTGTGACGTCGACGCCCAACCTAGCTAAAGTCTCCTAAGGTCAACGATGGCTCTGATACCAAGTCTGTGAGGACCCCTCAGACCACCGGTCCGAGATGTCCACGTTATGTAAAATAGATCACGATCTCAATGATCAGTGCATCGCAATCACATAACCAACATGGTATCAGGAGTTACATCATTCGAGTCGTACGAATAAAAGTCTTACAACATAAGTGGTCACATGACCAAGTCTGCAAATCATCGTCACGCCGGACGGAATTAACTACGATACAGCGGAAGCTCGTGGCTAGCGTCGGCCCTCGTCTCCAACGGACGCAACCCCACAAGTGCAGTTGACCGGTGACAGCTAAGCGGCGTAGTCGTCGACATACTCCTCCTCCTCGGCATAGGTCTCCTCGTAGAAATCTGGACATTTGAATATCCAGGGACACAGCCATGAGTACAATTACGTACTCGCAAGACCACCTCAAGGCTTAAAGTTTCATGGTAATGCAATGAAAGCAGTTTTACACAATCTAGGAGAGTTTCTATATAACTATGAGGCTTAGTTTTCGCAAAACGATCCTTTCTAGACATAGAGAATACAACATCTCTATATCTTTATTGAAAAAGGCATTTAGAGATATATTTCTCCTTCTTTTAGAAATGGCAGAAACCATCTCCGCGTTTGAAAATCCTTTTGTAAAACTTTTTCAAACATCAGGATAGGATGCCCTTTTTTCCATTCCGGGTTCCGACTGGTTGACTCCCCGAGACCAACCATCTTCACCCAACTCTGTACCTCCCAGGTACCTCCTTGATGTCGCTTTTCTCCTTTGCCGAAAAACTGTTTCATTTTAAAGCATAAAATTTGCCCATACGCCTAGATCGGGGACCTTTCCAACCGTCCATGACCGCGGACACGGCTATTCGAATAGTTTTACACTCTGCAGAGGTGGTGCACTTTCACCACACCAAACAGTCATTCCGCCGTGATCAGCCACGGTCCTCATACGACAGTATGCGTTGTTTCGGATAACATGATCAAAGCTTTTCACTATGTCGACCCTAGTACAGAGCCTCCTCTTCAGTGGGTCTGAATCTCCCCGACACCCAGTGGATATGGCCATCGTATCGATCCGGTCCCTCCAAGCAACATTGCGCCATGACAGGAGGCCCACTGTTTGCAACCAGCAGCGATCCAGACTCGAACTGGATCCCGCATTTAGATAACTTGGTTCAGAGAGCCCTGCCTCCTAAGCATTTGAGGCGCTCCGTACTAAGATAAACAAGTTTCCGGCTAAGCCCTACCCATCTCAGGTAATGTGGTTGCACGGGTTAATTGTTCGGGCGGCCGCTAGGGCTGTACTTTGTTTTTTCGAAAATCATCTCTAGCTCCGACTGCTCCCAGCAGCTCGGGTTTTCGTAAAGTCACCGAATGCTCCCAGCACTTCGGGTTTTCATAAACATCTCCACTTGCTCCCAGCAACATGGGTTTATAAAACACTTTCTCGCCGATCGCTCCCAGCGACTCGGGTTTTTCCTTTAAAAACATATTTACCAAAGACCAGGCTCCCATCCTATAGTTTTGAGATAAGGATATAAGGATATACTACTAGAAAATATAATTTTCTTGATAGCGCCTTCAGTAGAAGGCTTCTCAAGTAAAGACTTAATTTTTATAACACCTATTATATTCTAGTAGATAGCTTTGGCCAAACAATATTTTATAAAATAGTTTTGGGTGGCAAAGTGCCACAGAAGAAATAAAACATGCATTATTTTATTTTGAAAACAAAACATGCTTTAATGAAATAATAGGATTTCAGTAGGGTATGGTGAGGTGGCTGGCCTTGCTCAGCAACGTGTCCCTGATCTCTCTTCTTCGTAGGCAGGTTCCACTCCCACGTACTGCTCCTCCTCTTGCGGTTCTATGGTACCGGAAATTTAAACGCAACTACCGTTAATTCTAAGAGGTGGGTTGACAACAATCTAAAGTATCTAAACAAAACAGCAAGTTTTTCATTACACAAACATCTTCTGGATAAAAACATCTAGAACCATCCTAACACAAACAATTAAAAACAAGCAATTAAAATATGACTTTTAATAGTAGTAAAGTGGCTATTTTTGGGGTAAAATCCACCAGTCCTAAAATAATGCTTCTAAAAATTAACCCTTTTTACACAGAACTGCTAAGAGTCATACCAAACTATAGGAATTGGATTTGCATCAAAAAGCATCACTAAACAGGAGCTAAAAATCCTATAAAAGCTTCTGGTCTCAAAACAAACATGGCTGCCATTCCTGTTTCAGGAAACTCCTGCATGCAAGACTGGGTTCTATGGAAAGGTACGGATTTTACCTTTCTGTACAAATTGGATTCACTCAATTTGGACACTCCTAGCTCCTATTAAAAATAAAACACTAGAAAAGACACATTCCACAAGATTTAATGCCATGCAAAATATATTAAATATTTTTGAGCAAACCCACTTCTGCATGTTTAAGAAAACATCACAGCACCCACTAAAAATACTCCTAACCCACATGCATGTATAGATCTACCACAAAAGATTTAATCTAAACATCACCAATAAACAGAAACTGCAAAAGAATAAAAGCAGTGGCTAAAAAAAAGGCCGTGCTCGGGCCAGATCTGGCCGAGCCCAGCGCAGATCCGCCGCGCGTGCGAGATGGCCAGCCCATCAGCGCCGCGCTGCGCAGTCCAGCGCGGGGGAAGAGCTAGCGGGGTCGGTTTGAACGGGGCCGTTGATCTCGCGATCGACGGATCTCGTCCGTCTTCTTCAGCGCGACGCGCCCGACGGCGGCCGCGGACAGAGAAGATCGGCGACGGCGAGGGGCTCACCTAGGGGCTGTGCATGCGACGTTGGCGGCTAGGGATGAAGGAGGGGGTCGAGGGAGAGGCTCGGGTGTGGACGGCGTCAGCTGGGGTGGCCGGAGTCCATGGCGATGGCGGCGGCGTGTTCTTCGGGTCGAAGATGGAGGCGACGTCTCCGGCGGTCTCTAGGCAAAAAGAAGAGGGGGAAAGGTTAGGCCTCGACGAGGGGAAGCTCCACGGCCGAAAATGGCGGAGGGAGAAGGAGAGATGCGCCGGCAAAAGCCGCCCGACGCCGACGGTGAACGAGGTGGGAACCTCACTTCCTGAGCGACAGAGGGCTGCATCTCCGGCGTGGCGTCGTGGGAGGGAAGGTGGGGTGTGTGGGCGTGCTGCTGGAGAAGAAAGGGGAGCAGAGGGGCACGGTGTGGAGCTGGGGATTTTGTCTCCTCCTCGGGAGAGTTTTCGGACAGGGGAGAGAAGGGGAGGGAAATGGAGCACGGGTAGTGGCTGAGATGGGCGGTGGGAGGTAGCCAGGGTGGGGGTGGTCGGAGTGGCGTGGCCTGGCTAGTGGGAGGGGAGGGGAGGAGCTCCCATTGGCCACGGTGGAGGGTGGGGAGTGATGAGTGGAGAAGAGGGTGGTGGAGAGGAGGGAGATGGGTGAATGACATGCGGGCTCCAGCTGACTAGGACTTCTCTCTCTGTCCAGCAGTGAGGGTGGAGTCGAAACAAGTGAGGGGTGGGCTAGGTTTTAGCTAGGGTTAGAGATTAACCTAACACTAACATGTTTTGTCTAAAACCACTAACAAAAACCAAAGGTGGTCAACACCCAAACAAAACAAGATCAGGAGTGGGATGACCCACAGGGTGATGCAAAAGTTGCTGGCTAAAAAGAGAGAGAAAGGAACTTTTAAAACATCACAAGTTGTGAAAATTGACCAATTGGTCACTGTTTTGATTAGCCCATAACACACAGATGGATTTGTATTAAAACAAACTAAAAAGAGGGCAAGCAATGCACATACTAGAAGTAGGAAGTTCAGAGAACAATATGGTCAAGTTGCATGTCAAAAATGACACAAGGGTTGCTTAATCTAGGGCTCTAGATTCGCTATGTTTTAACAACCATGAAGATCAAAATCACTAAAATTTAATTTAGAGGTATTTTTATAAAAGTGCTACTAGAAGTTTCAAGCAAGACCAACAACATAAGAAAACAACTAAGACCACCAAGCAAGAGTTGACTGAAATGAAACAAAAGTTTTTGCTGTTTCTGAAAATTTTATCTTAACACACACAATTCAAGTCTAGGAAAATTGGTGTGTTACAAATATCACAAATTA
Source organism: Poa pratensis (assembly GCA_947311845.1). NCBI lineage: Eukaryota > Viridiplantae > Streptophyta > Magnoliopsida > Poales > Poaceae > Poa > Poa pratensis. Next base: position 40,150,742 of record CAMZMU010000078.1, read on the forward strand.
TTGACGAACCCTGATGGTCTGTCTGGCATGCATCATCTACTCATTGGACCGACGTCGAATGGGGTAGACCAACTGGATTTGCTCATGATTGTTAAGAGTGTAAGGATAGACCATACAAGCACGTTAGAACCTGAAATGGAGACTCAGTTACCGCGAGATTCGTTACACGTGTCAGAATACCTTTTTTCGGCACATTAGTAATATCTTGGACTTTAAAAAAAATACTTGTCGGCGATGCCTAATTTGGTAATACTATGCTAGGAAAAAATAATGAGTTATTTCGAGGAGGTCGAAAAAATCACTTGCTATAATTATCAAGTTTTTCAAAAAAAAATGGGTTCATCTATATGTTAATTTCATGTTGTTGATTTTTTAAAATTAATTTCAAGTGATTTGATGCTCAATTTCAAAGTCAAAGAACGATGGTTCTCTCAATTAACGTTTTTTTATCGCTTTATATAAGCTATAATTCAGTTCCTATCACCAAGCGAGCAGTAGTCCAGTGGCTCTTCTCTCTGTGCTGCGCCTAATAGAGGCAGGTTCGAATCCAGCTTCTACATATTCTCTTACATTTTTCCGCCTCGCGATTCGTTTCTTCTCAGGCTCTATATTTCCAGGCTCGGCTCGAGCGGTAACATTTTTCCGTCTCACGATCCTGCTCAGGCTCGATATTTCTTCGGCTTGGCTCGAGCCGGTTATACTAAACGTATTATACGTTTAATGCGAAGGGTTATCGTGCAATCTCAGCCGTCCTTGTGTTTAAGGGAGAAGGACCGAAGCGGAAGACCTCATTTCTTGCATGGTGTTCTTAGAAAACTTTGGCAAAATATGATGTTAACCATAGAATTGCATCTCCTATCATCCTCAAACAAGTGCGCAAGTTGAATTAAGCAATAGGGAAATTAAACTTATTTTGGAAAAGACAGTGAATAAGTTTAGATCTGATTGGCCAATTAAGATTAATGATGCTTTGTGGGCTTATAGAACTGCTTTTAAAAATCCTATGGGAATGTCTCCTTATAAAATGGTTTATGGAAAAGCTTGTCACTTACCTGTTGAACTAGAACATAAAGCTAGATGGGCTATTAAATAACTGAACTTTGATTTTAAAACTGCGGGAGAAAAGAGAATCTTGACCTAAACCTACTTGATGAATGGAGAAATGAAGCTTATGAAAGTGCCAGGAGTTTAAAAGAAAAAGTTAAGATTTTGGCATGACAAGAAAATTAAGAAAAAGGAATTCAAAGTAGGTGATCAAGTTTTATTGTACAACTCTCGTTTCAAGTTTTCTGCAGGGAAGCTAGCTTCAAAGTGGCAGGGACCTTAGTGATACAGGAGGTGTACCGTTCAGGAGCTATCGTCTTCACGGTGACATGAAAGGTAACCTCATGTAGTCAATGGACAACGCCTTAAACCTTATATTGCAGGAAAGAGCTTCATCGGAAGGGTGGAGGAGTTGAATTTACAAACACCGGAAGAGGTAATTGAGAGAAACCGTGCAGTTCCAGAAACCCTAAATCAATAGAAGGGAACTTTTGTGTTGGAAAGTTTCTCGGAATTGCATAAAATTTTACGGAGGTCAAGTTTTATGGAAATCATCGTATGGGACAAGAAAACTGGACGAAACGGAGACCCCAGGAGAAAAGAGAGGGGCCCACGTGGCCCAAGTACCTGGCCGCGTGGGGCTATCCCTTTTCCACCTCGGAGTCCTTTTTCTTCTCGTTTTCGATCCCGACGCTTCGTCTTGACCTAAAAACCCTCAATATATACCCCTCTCTGCCGATCTGATCTCGCACCGAGCGTTCTCGAGTGATCTTTGTTTCTGTTGTTTCTGCCTGTCAGGTTTTAGCCATGTCTTGCTCCGGATCCAACCAAGAGGGGGAGAGCTTGCTAGCTCTAAGTTGACGAGGGAATATCTCCCCGGCAACAGTGCAGAAACAATGCTTGTACGTCACACGTCAGTTGGGAACCCCAAGAGGAAGGTATGATGAGTGCAGCAGCAAGTTTTCCCTCAGTATGAAACCAAGGTTTAATCGAACCAGTAGGAAAACGAGGTTTGCTTCGAAGGTGTTGGTGAAGGAGTGTAGTGCGGCGCAACACCAGGGATTCCGGTGCCAACGTGGAACCTGCACAACACAATCAAATTACTTTGCCCCAACTTAACAGTGAGGTTGTCAATCTCACCGGCTTGCTGAAAACAAAGGGTTAAACGTATCGAATGGAAATGATGTTTGTTTGCATAAAACAGTAGAGAACAATGATTGCAGTAGATTGTATTTCAGATGTAAAAGAATGGACCGGGGTCCACAGTTCACTAGTGGTGTCTCTCCAATAAGATAACTAACATGCTGGGTAAACAAATTACAGCTGGGCAATTGACAATTGATAAGTGCATATAACATGCATGTGTGAGCTGTGGTGTCTACTATGAGATTCATTTGGGCATTACGACAAAGTACATAGACCGCTATCCAGCATGCATCTATGCCTAAATAGTCCACTTTCCGGTTAACATCCGTACCCCTTCCAGTATTAAGTTGCAAGCAACAGACAATTGCATTAAGTAATGTGCGTAATGTAAACAATACATTCATCCTTGAATAAAGCATTGCTGTTTTACCCCTAGTGGCAACAACACATCTACAACCTTAGAACTTGCTGTCACTATCCCAGGTTAAATAGAGGTTGAACCCAACTATCATGCATAAATACCCCCTCTTGGAGTTACAAGTATTCACTTGGCCAAGGCTTCAACAAGTAACGGAGAGCATGCAAGATCACAAATGACATAGACATGATAATATAATATTCAGCTCCACATAGGTATCAATATAAGTCAGATCCCAGCAAACACAACATGTAGCATTACAATAAGATGATCTTGATCATGATAGGCAGCTCACAAGATCTAAACATGATGGCACAAGTGGAGAAGACAACCATCTAGCTACTGCTATGGACCCATAGTCCAAGGATGAACTACTCACGCATCACTCCGGAGGCGGGCATGGCGATGTAGAGCCCTCCGGTGATGATTCCCCTCTCCGGCAGGGTGCCGGGAAGAGCTTCAGAACCCCCCGAGTTAGGGTTGACGACGGCGGCGGCAGCGAATATGTTCTGGATGAAAGGCTCGGTGTTTTAGGGTTTTCACGTCTCGGGGAATAAATAGGCGAAGGGGCGATGTCGGCGGACCCCCGAGGGGCCCAAACCACCAGGGGCGCGGCTGGGCCCACTGCCGCGCCGCCTGTGGTTTGGCCACCTCGTGGCTCTCTTCGTCTCTCCTTCGGACTCCGTGTACGTGCTGGAAAAATAGGGACTGGCCTTTTGTTTCGTGCAATTCCGAGAATATTTCCAGAAGTAACTTTCTGAAACCAAAAACAGCAGAAAACAGGGAACTGGCACTGTGGCATCTTGTTAATAGGTTAGTCCCAGAAAATGCATAAAAGTGATACGAAGTGTATATAAAACATGTAGCAAATGGTATAATATAAGCATGGAACAGCAGAAATTATGGATACGTTGGAGACGTATCAAGCATCCCCAAGCTTAGTTCTACTCGTCCTCGAGTAGGTAAAACGATAACAACAAATAATTTCTGAGGAGACATGCTTTCACACAATCTTGATCAATATATTGCAAGGCTCATGTCATGAATGAAGTGACTCAAAGCAATGATCTATAGTTTGCTAACAAATAGATAAAGAGTAAACAATGAATCATATAAGCAAAAACTTTTCATGAATAGTACTTTCAAGACAAGCATCAAAAAGTTTTGCATAAGAGGTAACTCATAAAGCAATAGATTCAAAGTAAAAGGCATTGAAGCAACACAAAGGATGATTAAGTTTCAGCATTTGCTTTCAACTTGTAACATGTATATCTCATGGATAGTTGTCAACATAAAGCAATATAACAAGTGCAATAAGTAAAATGTAAGAATCAATGCACACAAAGTTGACACAAGTGTTTGCTTCTAAGATAGAAAGGAGTAGGTAAACTGACTCAACATAAAGTAAAAGATAGGCCCTTCGCAGAGGGAAGCAGGGATTAAATCATGTGCTAGAGCTTTTTAAGTTTTCGAAAGCATATAGAGAGCACAAAATAAGTATTTGAGAGGTGTTTGTTGTTGTCAACGAATGGTAGTGGGCACTCTAACCCCCTTGTCAACCAGACTTTCAAGAGCGGCTCCCATGAAGGACGTTATCTCTACCAGCAAGGTAGATCATCCCTCTTCTCTTTTGTTTACACATGTATTTTAGTTTCTTTATAGATGACACTCCTCCCAACCTTTTGCTTACACAAGCCATGGCTAACCGAATCCTCGGGTGCCTTCCAACATTCACATACCATGGAGGAGTGTCTATTGCAAAATTAAGTTGCTTACTGATAAATCAGGGCAAAACATGTGAAGAGAATTATTAATGAAAGTTGTAATTAATTGGGGCTGGGCACCCCGTTGCCAGCTCTTTTTGCAAATTATTGGATAAGCGGATGTATATGCCACTAGTCCATTGGTGAAAGTCTGTCAGAAGTAAATGACAAGATTGAAAGATAAAACACCACATACTTCCTCATGAGCTATAAAACATTGACACAAATAAGGAGTAATAAAGTTTTGAATAGTTTAAAGGTAGCACATGAAATATTTACTTGGAATGGCAGGAAATACCACATAGTAGGTAGGTATGGTGGACACAAATGGCATGGGTTTTGGCTCAAGTTTTGGATGCACGAGAAGCATTCCCTCTCAGTACAGAGTTTAGGCTAGCAAGGTTGTTTGAAGCAAACACAAGTATAAACCGGTACAGCAAGAATCACATAAAAACATATTGCAAGTATTATAAGACTCTACACTGTCTTCCTTGTTGCTCAAACATTTTACCAGAAAATATCTAGACCTTAGAGAGAACAAATATGCATCCCAAGTCTCAACAAGCTCTACGGTAGTTCTCCACTACTAGGCTTTAACTACATGATGCAAGAGCTTAAACATGATCTACTTGAGAGCTCAAAACAATTGCAAAGCATCAAATCGAAACAAGACAATGATCTACAAGAATGCATATGTCTTTTCCAATACCAACTACTACATGTAGCATTTTCTTTCTTCCAAACAAACACCAATAATTTATTTAAACATAAACTCTCCAAATGATAATATAATGCAGCAAGAGAGTATTTATAAACAAGTGCTAACAGCTCGAAGAGATGCATGAAAAACAGGAGCTAAAAGCACTGCAGTAGCTAGTTAAGAATACTCAACAAATATAAGTGAAGAACATGAGTATTCACATGAAAAAGCGGAGCGTGTCTCTCTCCCACACAAGGATTGCTAGGATCCGAATTTATTCAAACAAAAACAAAAATAAAAACACACAGACGCTCCAAGTAAAGCGCATAAGATGTGAAAGAATTAAAATATAGTTTCACTAGAGATGACCTGATAAGTTTGTTGATGAAGAAGGGGATGCCTTGGGCATCCCCAAGCTTAGACGCTTGAGTCTCTCTGAATATGGTTGGGATGAACCACGGGGGCATCCCCAAGCTTAGGCTTTTCACTCTTCTTGATCACATAATATCACCCTTCTCGCTTGATCCTTGAAAACTTCCTTCACACCAAACTCAAGACAGTTCTCATTAGAGGGTTAGTGCATAATCAAAAATTCTCATATTCTGTAATGATACAATCAATCCCAAAGCTTCTGGACATTAGCTACAGCCACCAATGCTTTGTGGAGCAAAGAAATCCACACAAACACAGTAAAAGAGCGAATGCAAAACAAAAGGCAGAATCTGTCAAAAACAGAACAGTCTGGAATGACGAATTTTTTCGAGGCACTTAAGTTGCTCAGATGGATCTGGCCTAAAATAATGAAAGTTGCGTACATATCTCAGGAATATGCGTGATTTTTTCAGAATTTTTTGAATTTTCTACAGGGAGATAAGCTCAAATCCGTGACAGCTAAAAATCTGTCACTGCGCAGAAATCCAAATCTTGCATCAACTTTCAATATAGAACTTTACTTGGCACAACATTGCGATAAAATAAAGATACAAAGGAGTTGCTACAGAAGTAACAAAACTCCTTGACTCAAAGAAAACAAAAATAACAGCAAATAAAAACGATGGGTTGTCTCCCATAAGCGCTTTTCTTTAACGCCTTTCAGCTAGGCGCAGAAAGTGAAAATCAAGTGTTGTCAAGAGAAGAAGCATCAACATCATAACTTGCTCTAACAATAGAGTCAAAAGGTAACTTCATTCTCTTCCTAGGGAAGTGTTCCATACCTTTCTTGAGAGGAAATTGGTACCTTATATTACCTTCTTTCATATCAATGATGGCACCAACAGTTCGAAGAAAAGGTCTTCCCAAAACAATAGGACAAGATGCATTGCATTCAATATCCATAACAATAAAATCAACGGGACAAGGTTATTGTTTACTGTAATAAAAACATCATTAACTCGCCCCAAAGGTTTCTTCATAGCATTATCAGCGAGAAAAACATCCAAATAACAATGTTCCAAAGGTGGCAAATCAAGAATATCATAAAGCTTCTTGGGCAAAACCGAAATACTTGCACCAAGATCACACAAGGCATTGCAATAAAATCATTCACCTTTACCTTAATGATGGGTTCCCAACCATCTTCTAATTTCCTAGGAATAGAAGCTTTAAGTTTCAACTTCTCCTCCCTAGCTTGCAAAAGAGCATTTGTAATATGCTTTGTAAAAGCCAAATTAATAGTGCTAGCATTGGGACTTCTAGCTAATTTTTGCAAGAACATAATAACTTCAGAGATGTTACAATCATCAAAATCAAAATCATTATTGTCAATGGTGGTGGAACCATTGTCTCCAATAGTTTGAAAAATTTCAGCACTTTTATCAGAAAAAGTTTCAGCAGTTTTAGGCAATTTCAAACGCTTTGCAGAAGTAGTAGAGACATTACCAACACCAATAACATTACCATCAATAGTAGGAGGCTTACTAGCATGTGAAACATTAGCATTACTAGTGGTGGTGATAGTACAAACTCTAACTATACTATTCTCTTTTTCAAGTTCTTCCTCTTTTTCCCACCTAGCATGCAATTCAGCCAACATCCTAATATTATTATCAATTCGAACTTGGATGGCATTTGCTGTAGCAAATGACTTAGTATCTTTAACTTCATTAGGCATAACTTTCAGTTTTAGAATTTCAACATCATGAGCAAGACTATCAACTTTAGAAGCAAGATCATCAATTTTTTCAAACTTTTCCTCAACAGTTTTATTGAAAGCTTTTTGTGTGCTAATAAATTCTTTAAGCATAGCTTCAAGATCAGAGGACACACTTCTATTGTTGCTGTAGGAATTACCATAAGAATTGCCATAACCATTTGAAGGATAAGGCTTATAGTTGTTGCTACCAAAATTATTCCTATAAGCATTGTTGTTGAAGTTGTTGTTTTTAATGAAGTTTACATCAACATGCTCTTCTTGAGCAACCAATGAAGCTAAAGGAACATTATTAGGATCAACATGAGATCTACCATTCACAAGCATAGACATAATAGCATCAATCTTATCACTCAAAGAGGAGGTTTCTTCAACAGAATTTACCTTCTTACCTTGAGGAGCTCTTTCGGTGTGCCATTCGGAATAGTTGATCATCATATCATCAAGTAGCTTTGTTGCTGCACCTAAAGTGATGGACATAAAGGTTCCTCCAGAGGCTGAATCCAATAAGTTCCTTGAGGAAAAATTTAATCCTGCATAAAAGGTTTGGATGATCATCCAAGTAGTCAGTCCATGAGTGGGACAATTCTTCACCAAAGATTTCATTCTTTCCCAAGCTTGAGCAACATGTTCATTATCAAGTTGTTTAAAATTCATAATGCTACTTCTCAAGGATATAATCTTAGCAGGAGGATAATATTTCCCTATGAAAGCATCTTTGCATTTTGTCCAAGAATTAATACTATTTCTAGGCAAAGAAAGCAACCATTCTTTAGCTCTTCCTCTCAAGGAGAAAGGAAAAAGTTTCAGTTTTATAATATCCCCATCCATATCCTTATACTTTTGCATTTCACAAAGTTCAACAAAGTTATTAAGATGGGCAGCAGCATCATCAGTACTAACACCAGAAAATTGCTCTTTCATAACAAGATTTAATAGAGCAGGTTTAATTTCATAAAATTCTGCTGTAGAAGCAGGTGGAGCAATAGGAGTGCATATGAAATCATTGTTGTTTGTGCTAGTGAAGTCACACAACTTAGTGTTCTCAGGAGTACTCATTTTGAAAAACAAAATCAAACTGAATTAAACAAGTAACTAATTTTTTTGTGTTTTTGATAAAGAGAGCAAACAAGACTAAATAAAAATAAACTAAGCAAGACAAATAACAAAGTAAAGAGATTGGGTGTGAGAGACTCCCCTTGCAGAAGCAATTCGGTTTTCCCCGGCAACGGCGCCAGAAAACGTGTTGTGCTCTAAGTTGACGAGGGAATATCTCCCCGGCAACAGTGCCAGAAACAATGCTTGTACGTCACACGTCAGTTGGGAACCCCAAGAGGAAGGTATGATGAGTGCAGCAGCAAGTTTTCCCTCAGTATGAAACCAAGGTTTAATCGAACCAGTAGGAAAACGAGGTTTGCTTCGAAGGTGTTGGTGAAGGAGTGTAGTGCGGCGCAACACCAGGGATTCCGGTGCCAACGTGGAACCTGCACAACACAATCAAATTACTTTGCCCCAACTTAACAGTGAGGTTGTCAATCTCACCGGCTTGCTGAAAACAAAGGGTTAAACGTATCGAATGGAAATGATGTTTGTTTGCATAAAACAGTAGAGAACAATGATTGCAGTAGATTGTATTTCAGATGTAAAAGAATGGACCGGGGTCCACAGTTCACTAGTGGTGTCTCTCCAATAAGATAACTAACATGCTGGGTAAACAAATTACAGCTGGGCAATTGACAATTGATAAGTGCATATAACATGCATGTGTGAGCTGTGGTGTCTACTATGAGATTCATTTGGGCATTACGACAAAGTACATAGACCGCTATCCAGCATGCATCTATGCCTAAATAGTCCACTTTCCGGTTAACATCCGTACCCCTTCCAGTATTAAGTTGCAAGCAACAGACAATTGCATTAAGTAATGTGCGTAATGTAAACAATACATTCATCCTTGAATAAAGCATTGCTGTTTTACCCCTAGTGGCAACAACACATCTACAACCTTAGAACTTGCTGTCACTATCCCAGGTTAAATAGAGGTTGAACCCAACTATCATGCATAAATACCCCCTCTTGGAGTTACAAGTATTCACTTGGCCAAGGCTTCAACAAGTAACGGAGAGCATGCAAGATCACAAATGACATAGACATGATAATATAATATTCAGCTCCACATAGGTATCAATATAAGTCAGATCCCAGCAAACACAACATGTAGCATTACAATAAGATGATCTTGATCATGATAGGCAGCTCACAAGATCTAAACATGATGGCACAAGTGGAGAAGACAACCATCTAGCTACTGCTATGGACCCATAGTCCAAGGATGAACTACTCACGCATCACTCCGGAGGCGGGCATGGCGATGTAGAGCCCTCCGGTGATGATTCCCCTCTCCGGCAGGGTGCCGGGAAGAGCTTCAGAACCCCCCGAGTTAGGGTTGACGACGGCGGCGGCAGCGAATATGTTCTGGATGAAAGGCTCGGTGTTTTAGGGTTTTCACGTCTCGGGGAATAAATAGGCGAAGGGGCGATGTCGGCGGACCCCCGAGGGGCCCAAACCACCAGGGGCGCGGCTGGGCCCACTGCCGCGCCGGCCTGTGGTTTGGCCACCTCGTGGCTCTCCTTCGTCTCTCCTTCGGACTCCGTGTACGTGTTGGAAAAATAGGGACTTGGCCTTTTGTTTCGTGCAATTCCGAGAATATTTCCAGAAGTAACTTTCTGAAACCAAAAACAGCAGAAAACAGGGAACTGGCACTGTGGCATCTTGTTAATAGGTTAGTCCCAGAAAATGCATAAAAGTGATATGAAGTGTATATAAAACATGTAGCAAATGGTATAATATAAGCATGGAACAGCAGAAATTATGGATACGTTGGACACATATCAGAGCTCTCCCAAGGAGGGTGTTGTGAACCGCTACCTCAACTCCGTGATGACACCACCGAAGACTGTGTGCTTCAAGGAGGGCGTGATGCTCGTGGAGGAGGTGAAGGCTCCCAAGGCCACCGGCACGGTAGAGGCAAGGCTGGATGAGTTGGAGGACAAGACCTTCAGGTATGGCACTGTGGTTTACCGCAGCCTTGATGCTCACCACTTCATGAACCTAGAGCTGGAAAAGAAGGTTGAAGAGTACAAGAAAAGGCTTGAAGATCTGGAAGATAGATACAAGGACGTCATCGACAAGTGGGAAAAGTTCCAATGCTTCATGTGGGATTTGGAGAACCAGAACTGTGAATATGAAGAACGCTTCAAGAAGATTGCAGCAGCTGCCACCCTCAGGTATAATGATCCACCTACATCGTTCTGTGATGGAAAGCCCTTTCCATGGAAGATGGCTGAGTGGGAGAAAGAATATCAGAAGGAGGAAGCTCAGCAAAGAAAGACCTTGCAAAACGTCAAGCTTGGGGGAGTTCCACCTAGTCTTTATCTCCACTAGTTTATCATATCTATCTAGTCATGGTGTGTTTTGCTTTTATCGTTTAGTTATCAATATCTCTTAGGCGTGTGTGAGCTCATGGAGCATTATCATGTATCCCTATCCTATGGTTTATCAATGAATATTAAAGTATGGTGTCATCCATAATTCTCTTGTTTGGAGATTGATGGGTAACACTCATGCAAATGAGCGTGGCATATTTAGAATTTCAATCACATCTTGCCTTGAAATTAATTAACTTGAGTATGTTGGACAATTATAGAATTATCTCAATATAGAAGAAGTAAAAAGACTTGTGAATTAATAGTTTGAGGTTAAGATATAGTCTTGTAGGATAAGAAGTTGAGAAGACTTAATGAAAAGGATATAAAACACTCTTGTTACAACCTAGTATCTTTTGAGCAAATTAATGATCATGGATATTTCAATACTTATGCTCTTGAATGTGAATGAAAGGAAGGCACCTGAAATTTCAGCTAGCCATGGAAAGTGTAAGAAAAGGGTTGTGTAGAGCATGGGAACTTGATTGAGATATCCATGACTAAAGTTTGCACTAGTTACTAGTCAAGCAAGAGTGATAACAATTTTTATATCTATCTGTCTTTTCATTTGTCTTCTTTTGAACTTGTTATCCAATGAGAGTTTATCTTGTCTTTGAATTTCAGCAAAGTATAAAAGATTATAATGCTTGCCATGAAGAGCAAAAGCATGTGAAAAACAATATGATTTGATTGTCCAACATACAATGGTTATTTGCTTTCAAAAGTAAGGGGTGATTTCTAGAGTTCTACTTATGTTGCCCTCATATGTATGAGTTTTAGATCATTAATCTTATCTTGCAATTGAATATGATGATGATACAATGCCCGTATTTATTTATCAACCATAAGTCCATTGATGCATGTAATGATCTATGTCCTTACTTACTCGAGGACGAGTAAAGGTTTAAGCTTGGGGGAGTTGATACGTGCATTTTATATCATCATTTATATAACTTTTAGTATCATACTAGAATGTTATTTGCATGATTATATGATTGTTTCTACATGTTTTAGATGATTTTGGGGACTTTCATACAAAGTCCCTATTTTTGGTATTTAATTTCTGGGAGGCAGAAAACCTCCTTTTTCTTGTCTTCAATGTTTCAGGAGCTACAGGACCTCAAATAATAAAAGGAAAAATACTGCGTCAGTTTTTCATCGGGAGAAAGGCAGAGGGAAGAAGACCGAAGAGAGGAGAGCCACGAGGGCCAAATGGGGGTGGCCCACGCGGCCCATGTACCTGGCCGCGTGGGACCAGCCCAAACTGGCCTCGGGCACCTCCTCGCCTGGGGCTTTTTAGCAACGCCTTCGTCTCACCCGAAAAGTAAAGCCCTAATTTTTCCAAGTCCATCCGAGGTCGCGGCGGCGGCGAAACTCCTGATCCCTTCCGAGGGGGTCAGATCCTGCTGCTCTGGAACTCCGGAGAAGGGGGAAATCATCGTCATCGTCATCACCTCTCCTCCTTGGCATGGGAGGAGGCCTCTACATCATCACCCCCATCAAGACCAGCACCATCACCATCATCATCACCGTGATCCACTCCGTTCCCCTCGCAGTTTGAGAGTTGCTATACCCTAGATACTTGTCTTGTGCTACTATTCATGTTTGTGATTGAGTACTTGTCATTATTTGGTGGTGAAGTTATAATTTCAGATTGTGTTGTACCACTTATGCCACTGATTATGATCATGTTCGCACGTTGTGAGTAGTTCCCGTATGTTCCTGAGGGCATAGGATGAATTGGCATTGATTTATATATGACATGTGTTGGTATTTTGTCAAGAGTTTATCTTTTATGTGATTCTATGATGGTGTTGTGCGAACGTCGACTGCACAACACTTCACCTTTATGGGCTCATAGGAGAACACCGTAGTGTAATGAATTGATGGAGACTTGGGAGGACACGTAAACCTGAGACCGAGTCATGAAGTTATATTATGAGGGCATTAGTATCGGGGACCTTAGAGTGTAATGCTATGGTGGGACCTTATGTCTTAATAATTCTTGTGCAGTCATTTGCTTGGCCACATGATCCATCATAAGGGGTTGTAGTTTATTTATTTAGCTATACCTAATTATGGCTCCGTCCAAAGAGGATTAAAACTTGACAAGATATTCAATGTGTTGTTTAATAAATCTCTATGCCTAGTATCATTCATGCCGCCCTCGGGAACGTTTGCCACATATAAGTTACACATCACTTGAGCTTGTCCTTTTGCCACATAAGAGGATTGGGCTTTCTCTCTTTGAGAGCTTTCACTTGCTACTATCTGTTATCTGCTTGCAATTAAACAACTGAAAATACCAAAAACACCTGCATCTTTTATTGTTTTATTTATCAATCTTACTAACCAATACCTTCAGCTCCTCGTGGGTTCGACAACCTTTTCTAATTGAACGGTACCACAATTGATCTCCTGCACTTGGGAGCCATCAGATATCAACAAAATATAAAGAGCACGTTGAAAGCTTGCCATGTGACAGCACATATGAGCTAACTCCCAACCAAGACTCTTGTCAAGCTCACAACTTCATAATTTTAATCACAATGGGTCATGTTTATTAAGTGCAATAAAAGTAAGGTGTGCATCAAGTTCGTGAGAGCTCTTTAACCAACTTTTCCCATAACAATCAATAACATAAGCATTTTAATTCAGAAGTATAGATAATACAAAATAACATGATAAACATACTCGGAATAGCATAAAGCTAATAGGTAGATATGGTGGACTCACTGGAAAAACTTTGGTTGAAGGTGTTGGAAAACAAGTTTTTACTTGTTGGAATTTTTGGGCTAGAAAGAGGGAGAAAGTTGACCGTCTAAATGCATGCATAAGTGTCCATAGAACTAACCAATCCATGTTAAACAAAGTAAAGTAACATTCAGCATCAAAACATGAATAAAAGATAGCTCTTGATAAAACACTTTGCAAATTAATATTCATTAAAAGCATATGAATCATGCAACTATATGTATCTTTTTGAATCAACTCAAACATCACTTTCCCAATCTTTTTAATAGCATCCAACTTAATTCGATATTTATTATCTCGTCCCGTGGTTCACGAGTTTTGCAGCATCACAGATCTGCCAAATAAATAAATTAAGCATTAGGTAGTATGTAGTATATTAGCTACTCCTTCCGTCCAAAAATAAGTGTCTCAAGTTTGATACATCCACTTTTTGTCAAACTTGAGACACTTATTTTTGGACGGAGGGAGTAGTAAGTAGTAACATGCTAGCTGATTAAGAATGTGATCGTAACGTACAGATCAAGGGCAGATGTAAGATCAAGGGGAGATGGAAGAACACGACGTAACATGTCATACAGCTCATTTTAGATTCCAAATTAGCCAATGTAGTTCTGTTGGGATACGAATCATTTTAGATTCCAAAGTTCTGGATCTGCATCATCAAGTCATTCCGTCAAGTCAACGGACTAGAGGCATATAGGCCGTTACAGCTGGGCATTGCTCTCGAATTGGAGAAAAAGAAATCTCGGCACCGGTGTGCTCGACGCTCGCCGCCAATGAACCACGGCCGTGCCTGTAGCTTGCTCCGGCCAACGACGCTGCTTGTCGTTCGTCTCTTGTGCCGACATGGCTTCAAATTTAGGGGATGGAAGCGTGCAGGTTTTTTTTTATACATAAGCGTGCAGGATTTAGAAGCTCGAAGACGAACACATGGAGAAAGAAAGGTAAAAGCTAGGTCCAGTTTCAACCTCTACGGCTCTACCGCTGTATTCGGTTTCTGGACATAAACTCGTTTTTTCTAGCGGGCTGTATCTTGGGCTAAAAAATAACCCATGATCCTTATGTTCGCCCAAAATCCAGGGTGGGCCACAGCCCATCTGATCTTAGCTGGCTCTGCCCATGTGCCTGAGCAAGGTACTTTTCAAAATTTTCTAAAAAAAAAGGTACTTTTCGAAAAAAAAAACTTTTTATTAAGTTTTGGGATGCACGAATCTATCTGATAATTTACTCACACCGTAAGGCTAATATGTGCTGTCATGCAAAGTTATTTTAATTAGGTTGTAAAGTCATATTGTCATGAAATATGGAGATAATGACAAAAAACCACCACAATTGAACACGAGTTGACGCGGAACCACCACCTTTGGGTTTTCCGACACATAAATACCTCTATTCGGGACATGGTGTGACGCGAAGCACTGATCACCACTGCTTAGCCGTTTGACAGCATAACTGGCAGGTGGGACCCATTGTCAGTGCACACGTGGCAAAGATGCTCACGGAGAGGGTTGACTCGCCGTTAACGCGCGTTAGGGCACAGCTCACTCTGTCTTTCTCCCGCGACACGAATGGCGACTGGAGGGGACGGCGGCTCGCCTTACGGTGACGGCGGCGGGGCAGGCGGTGGCACGGCGGACGGGGATGGCGGCGCTTGTAGTGGAGGCGGGCCTCGCTGTCCATTCGACAAGGTCGGCGTCCATCTGGACAGCGGGGACGAGCTTGAGGCGATGGATCTGTCGTCGGCTGGAGGGCAGAAGGGTGCGCCGGAGGAGGGGCCGTCGCAGGTGGCGGCGGCGAGCCAGTGCAGCACCGACCCGCTCAGCCACTACCTCCCAGACTACGGGTAATTTCACTTCCCCTGTTCTAATTAGTCGTTTTAGGGTTCGTCTGTCGGGTTCTAGGGTTCGTCTTTGCTGAATTCGTTCCTTCCATTGAATATAGGAAAGATTCAGAGATGTGGGAATTGTTCATTCAATTTGATGGTACGACATTTGTGTCAAAATCCATGCGTCGGGCTGATATTCGATGGCTGAGCTTGTTGAGACTGATGGAGAAAGAAGGGTATGGGTTATGCGATACAATGTACTATGTTAAAGATGAAGGGGAGGGATTGAGAGGGCTAGAAACAATTGACAGCAATGCTAAGGTGGATGAAGGGGAGCCATTTGCTCTGAAGCTCTGTTTCGAGGATGTATATCAGTTTAGGGAAGCATTGTGCAGACTGCATATTGTGCAAATGCGTAATTTTCATTACCACAGAAACTGCTCAGATAGGATCATTGTTGATTGCAGGCCTGTGAAGAAGAAGAAGAAGAAGAAGAAGAAAGGCACAGAAGAAGAAATAGAGTCAAATGAGGAAGAACCAGAGGAAGTACCAGCCAAGCACAAATGTCCCTTCTTTATGTCAGCCTCTCAGATAAAAAATGAAAGCACCTTCTGCATCAAGAAGATGCATTTGGAGCACACTTGTGCTACTCAACCACAAAGCAGCAGAGTTACCAGCAAGTGGCTTAGCAACTGCTATGTGGATGAGTTCAGATCTGCTCCTAACACAGGGATCAGGACCATAGTTGACAAGGCAATGAAGGACTATGGTGTAAAAGTGCCAAAGAGGATGGCCTATAGAGTGAAGACAAAGGCAAGAGAGACTGTTATGGGAGATCACAAGAAACAATATGATGAGGGGTAGACTCATCAAGACCCATGGTTAAGGTCCCTAGGTTATGAATATGGGGGAGAGAACGTGGTAGAGCTGGAAGTATCGTCGGCTGACAAGCAGGGCAAAGATTTTACCCAGGTTCAGGGCCCTCGTGTGGAGGTAACACCCCTACGTCCTGCCTGTCTGTTATTGCTTTGTGAATATGATGGTTACAAGGGTCCCGGTGAGATGTCGATCTCGCTAGGGTTTTGGTGGCTCTAAAAGTACATGGTCTGGTTCGATGGCCCTCCCAGTCCTTAAATAGTAGGTTGGGTCTCGGGTGTTCGTAACCGACTCGATTTACAAGTAAGGAAACTCTAAACCGACTATTGCTTCGCCAAACTTGGAGGATACTCCATCTTTGTGGGCCTCCCTTCATGGGCTTCATGTAGGCTCTGATAGTTGGGCCTAGTCGATACGTGCACCAGGTACCCTCATGGTAGGGTACCCGATAGGCATACCCATGTCAACCGTAATCATGTTTAGCAGCTCATACGGTACTAATTAGTGAAGCTCAAGAGAGGAGAGATACATAAGTTACTTCCACAAACCCATAGTCCAGGGGTGGACTACTCCCTCTTCATCATGGAGACGGTGGAGAAGTCGTTGGAGAAGATGGAGACCACGCCGGCAGCGCCCCGCCGGAGTTTACCCCCTCCAATCTGCAACTCCAGTCTCTGTTTCATGGTTTCTGTGTTTCTGCGGCGCTCCTTTCCGAAGTGCATCGGGGACTATTTTTATAGTCATTTTTAGGTCAAGACGGAGGCTCGGGAAAAAAGATCGATGGCAACGGAGCCACGAGGGCCAAGTTGGTGGGTCCCACGCGGCTAGATTCCTTGGCCGCGTGGGCCACCCTCTTCTGGCCCTCGGGCCTCCGCTTGTTCGCTTCTTTCGCTCCCACGCTTTGTTCCTTTCAAAAACTGATGCTCGTAAATTTCCAGGTCATTTGGACGTCGTTTGGTTCCCTGAAACATCAAAATATAGGAAATAGGTTTTTCTGCCTGTGCAGGGTTAATTCCAGAAAAATAGGGAAACAATGAAATTTTCCCAAAATCAATATAAAACAATGATATAACCCTTATATGATGCAAATATGATTGAAATATAAGTGATATAATGCAAAGTTCATGTATGCATTTTACATGCATCAGTCACGAAGACCTCTGCTATTTTCGAATATGCCATTCATTGGGAAACTATTGGAGGTGTGGAGAACTTCGCCTTTTTCCGTGGCGTTTTATTATTTTTCTTATGAGAGTCAGCCTTGGACTTACGGTCAGACGCTTTTAGATCATATAATGAACTTAGCATCGCCTCGTCTAAGACACCCTCCGAGACATCACCCACTAGATGTGAGAGTAGCTGGACATCAATTGTGTCATTTAGCTCCTCCTCATCTGTGTGAGTATTAATCGACTTACACGAGACTTTTGGGTGACTGTTAACCGGTCGTATTCTAAATGTCTTAGTGCATTAGTCACCATAGCAATCTTTTCAACATTATTACCCAAAGAAAATCCTACGCTATTCAATTTATTTGAGATGCTTGAATTTAAAAATGCAAGAAACGACTTCGGGGATTTATTCATACCAGTTTTGTCCAGGTTTTGCTCTGCCTTGCGTCGCATCGCCTTCGCCATGGAGTCCTCATCCGTGGCGGAGGAGCCGTCCATGGCTACGATGTGCCTCTCGCTCCTCCTCAACGGGGTCGGCACCGGGGAAGGCAGTGGTGCTATAGAGCCCCCACCCAGTGTCGATAAGCGCGTAGGTGTCGCCAGGTCGTCACCGGGCAGTGCAACCTTACCCAGGGAGTCCACGTCCATGGCGGAAGACACGTCCACCGCCGTCGACACCGGGGAAGGGAAGGGTCTAGAAGAACCCTTTCCCGGCGTCAATACACCTGCAGGTGCCGAAGCAGCGTCGACTTCTCCCTCCAGCTGCACAGCGGCCTCCTGCTGCTCCACAGCGGCAGCTGCGTACACACCCGGGAGCAGAGATTCGCTAGCCTGCTCCAGGCCGCACTTCTCTCCTGCACTGGGCGATGGATAGCGGGCGAGCGCGCTAGGCCCAGCAGCAGCAGCCATGGGCGACGGCAAGATGGCCATCGCCTGAGGCCCAGCAACCACCATGGGCGGCGGCGAGTTGGCTACCGCCTGAGGCCCAACAACCACCGGGATGCCTCCCGTGAAAGCCTGCTCGTCCATCTCCCTGTCAGCCGCACCAGGCGACGTCGAACGGCCCAACAGGGACCGAGTGACATCCAGCCCTGTGCAGCTTCCAGTAGCCTCCCAATTTTCCTGCACCGTCACCGTCCCGCCAAGCTACGCCACAATTTCTTTCCCTCTCGGAGTTTGCGGGTTTTTATTAAAGGGGGGCGCCGCAATCCCATGGCGCGCATCAACAAGTCCCAACGAAGAACCTCCCGGCCCCGTAGCATTAGCTTGAGGCATATGAATGTCCCCATCCGCGGACTTCGGCGGTTCATTCGATTGGGACTCATGACCATCTTTTTCCTCCATACCTCTACCATCATCATCTTTCTCATTACGCCTCCATATGAATGATACAAAGTCCGGTTCGGCAACATAGTCATCCGCCTCCTTGGTGAACCGGAAAGAATACCCCTTAAGCAACAGAAAGGCGTCGGCTTTAGCATCCCTTGTCTCGAACAAATTTGGGTTGCGCATAGCCACCAAAATCCTAACCACGTTGTGACGTCGGAGAGCCAAAAGGTCCACATCCATGGTCTTGCCAATGAGAGTACCCACTGCCCAAAGACCCAGAAAATGACGAGCCGAGTTCGGCACTCCAGAAACATGTACCCAAGTTGGTGTCAGCTCAGCCATGGGTAAGATCTCGTCCGGCTTTCAAATGTCCACGGAAATCACCGACTGCTGTTTTGGAACCCCTAGTTCAGATCCATTCATCCTCTCCAAGTCCGCCATAGAAGGAAAATTGACCAAGTAAGTATCCTCCTTGTACTGAATGTGTGGGATGGCCTCCCAGCACCATGCGGACTGCAGTGGACAGTATCGAGCTAACATAGTCTGAATCATCTCTGCCGACACTGGATCCCCGGTCACCGTCACAACAGCCACTGGAGTAGAGCTCGCGGCTAGCTCGGGCCTAAAGACACCGTCAGGTAAGTGGCTGAACATGGTGTCCTCACATCCGATCCCTGCCATCCCAGCATACGGTTTCGGCACCCGTAGTATGGGGCACCGAATCGTCTGGTGCACAACCCTGTCACAGAAGTAGCAGTATCTATCCACCGAACACTCCCTTGTCTCATGAGTGTCGACCTTGCAATTTGAGCATCTCTTCCGCTTAGCCCCAGTAGCCCCTTGAACAGCCACACTCGGTATCGCATAAGCAGACACATGCGCGGCCACAACAGGAACATCATCGACCACGACAACAGTACTATACATCAACTGAGGAAAGAGGGAACCTGACCAGTGTCTCTCAGACACAGGCGCATGCTTGCCCTGTTAATGGGAGCCAGTGAAAAGTCGAAGAGGGAACGGATGGGGAAAGAGGGCGACGGGAGGCTACTTTATTTTACATTCAAGGGTTCGCATTGAAAAGGAACAACATTCGCATTGAAAAATCAAAAAACACATTTCTTACATCCGTTCCCTCTTTCCTCAGTTGATGTATAGTACTCCATATCGTTATCGAATGAGGCTGATACCTTCAACTGGCGGCTTACTACGTCGGGGCTATTTACTGTAAAATCCATGTATGCCGATTTTCTTCATGGCCACACAATATTTTTGTGTATATATGTGTGGAAGCTTAAAGTTCCATTGAAAGTTAAGATTTTCTTTGGCTTCTTAATCGAAAAGTGTTGTTGACAAAAGATAATCTTATTAAGAGACACTGGTCAGGTTGCAAGAAATGTGTTTTTTGATTTTTCAATGCGAATGAATCTATACAACACTTGTTTATCTCATCTCCTTTTAGTAAGCACGTGTGGAGGCTACTTTATTTTACATTCAACATAACCCCACCCTTCTCTATTTATATTTTTTTGGTAATGAGTTATTTGCAGTAAAAAGACAAAGCACACGTTGCGTGCACATTTATTGGGCAATATGGAATTATCAGAATGGCATCGTCTTTAACAAAACAAACGTGCCTCATTTTCTGTAGGTTGTCAACATAGCGCTATATTGGATCCATATGTGGCCCTTCCTCCTCCCGAAGATCAGCGTGGTCTTATAGATATTAGATGTACCTGCCTTATGAGGCTCGTACGTGCTATCCTGTGTCAGAGTGGGTGGCTGCATACTAGAAGATTAGATGTTTACTGCTTCTATCTTCGTTTGACTGATTTTTGTGTCAACTTTGAGTGATCCCTGAATTTTGCTCGAATTTGGTTTGTAATAAGCTACTTTTTTTTTTTCATCAATGCAAAAAGGCAGTGTGCATAGTTCTCGATGTAGAGGTTGGGGCGGTGCTCCCTAGCTATTCGAAGAAGTACTACTCCATAGGCGAGTACAGAGTATAAGAGGGGGTATAATGAAACGATGTAGAGGTTGGGGCGGTGCTCCCTAGCTATTCGAAGAAGTACTACTCCATAGGCGAGTACAGAGTATAAGAGGGGTATAACAAAACGACATGTCAGTCTATCTACTTGCTTTCTTACGGGAAGGTCCATTTGGAACAGGGCTACTCATAGATCTTTATTTGTTATTCCTTCAGAAGAATGAATCATATAAGGCTAGCCACAGTGAGAGTAACTTAGGTAGTAACATCACACAACTCAAGACAAATTTGCTTACGTGGCATGTAATTAATAAGGAGAGAGGTGTTTGTGGTAACATAGCTAGTTACTGTAACATCACATCAATCAAGAAAAAAAATAAGTGTATAGCCTAATAAATAAAGCGTTGTATGACACCACATATATGTTACTCCCAATATGGAGGTAGTAGTAACATATGCTAGTAACATTTGCGTTACTACTCTATGTTACTTCCCACCATGACCAGGCTAATGGACTAGTAACCAGCATTTTTTTTCTTTTTTCGAAAGGACTAGTAACCAGCAATTAATCGCAATTAATAGGCATACAAAGCTTAAGAACTGCACGCGTGATGCAGATACAGTTTTGGAGGCTGGAGCAATATGCAGAGTACATGGCAGCTAGGAGTAGCTAGCTGTGAGGAATCAAAGGATGTCGATGCGCACGTTGTTGACGAGGGTCTTGTCACCGGCGACTGGGACGATCGTGATGTCCAGCCTCTTGTCCCGGCCGCACTTGAGGTCCTCGACGATCTCCCGCAGCTTGAGCCGGTAGGACACCTCCTGGTTCCCCATCCTCATGCGGCCTCCGGCGCCAGCGCCACCGTGCGGAACGTGCGTGAAGCTTCCTGCGTACTCGCTGTTCTTCGGCCCCACTTTCTCCTCCTGGCCTCTGGGAACGTTCACCAGCACGTCGAACTTGGCGTACTCGCAGGGATCCACCGTGAGGTCAAACACCAGCACCCCCGGCGCCTCCTTGCTGCTGCCGCCGCTGGCCTGCGCCTTCTCCGGCCTCTCCACCGTCACGAACTCGTTCTGGCCTTTCCTCAGCGCCATGGGCCGGAACGAGGTGGCAGGGGTAACACTTCTCTGGGCGATGAACGGACGGTTTATTCCGGTCGACGGCTTGGGGCGCTTCTCCATCCACTCCAGCTTCTCCTTCTCCTCGTACGTGTACCCGAGCTTGCCGGTGTCGAGGACGTCCTGGACCCTGATACGCACGGGCTGCTTCGTCTCGTCATAGAAGACGAAGCTGGTGTCGAGCCACTCCTGGTAGGGGAGGTCGTCGCGGCCGAGCTTGGTGCTCCACAGGTGCCACATCCGGTCCACGTTGGAGTGGTTGGAGTAGAACACGGGGTCGCGCGCCGCCGTCCTTAGGTTCCCATGTCTCGCTCCCAACCCACATGTGCGCCGCCGTGTGCGCCCCGTTCTCCAGGGACCCCGTGTACTTCTTGCCCGCCGTGCAGAACTTGCCGCCGTGGAATTCCTCCGGCCTGTCCACGGTCATCTGCAAAAACAGGCATGTCAGCGCCGGAATTATTTGGACACGTACTGTTGGATCTTGCCGTATAGTGGGCATCGAATGAGTTGTTTTATGGTGATCCAAATTCATATAAAGATAGAGGCTAACTTCTCAGCTACGTTACGGCCCGGTACGGTATGGATCGTTTCTGAGTTGGATTGCAGCCGACTTAGGGTTTTGCTTCCATATAAATATATCTTGTAAGCCACCGGTTGGGATAAGCCACACGTTGTAAATCTCCGGCGTTTGTAACATCATCCGATATAGTCTCACCCGATATAGTGAAGTTTTGCTGGTTGACGCTCCTGGTTTTTTCTCTCCCATTGTTGGGAGGGTTTTCCACGTTAAATCTCATGTCCCCGTTGATTTGATCTTCCGCTTTTAGTTGCCTATCATTTATAACAGAATGGAGCTCAATTTGTTTTTGACGAAGAGGTCCAAAGAGAAGTCCAATCGCTACATGGCATACACAGGTCATGAAGTCATGATAACCACTACAAAACAGAAATCTTCATACAGTGTGTTGCATCATTTTTTTATTAAATACATTGCTAAATTATATTTTAGATTAGCAATTTAGGCAGTAAAATGTTACTGCAACTCTTACATTAATTAGTTGTACATGTGCGGTAAATTATTGTTTTGATTTTCAGACTAGTTCTATACACAAAGAGAGGGATGTAATCATGAAAATGTGGATTGGTTTTATCTAAGTATTTAAGTATGTAGGTCCAAACAGAACAAAGTCTAATCTCCACCTATATATACTCTGCCATAATTACTACACAAATAAACAGCAATCAACCGGATAGTTGCAACTTTTTAAAATTCAGGTGCCACTTCTGTTTTAGAGAAAGTGAGCAGCTGCCACATGGGACTTTACACATTCCAAATTAAGCCTCTTTATCAACTTTTGACTTGAAGATGTGCAACTGATCAGTTCGCAGATGGTATACGAAATACCGCACGGTTCACGAACTATAGTAAGGTAATTTATGTGACCGTACCCGTACGTGTTCAATATCTGAAAAGTTATCTTTTTCAAATGTTGGAAGGTTCACGAACTATTCTGTACTATTCTGTAGTAATCTGTTTTTGTTTTGTCTCGTCACCTTCCTTAATTTTCAGTTGGTCAGGATATTCAGTTGCCTTATAATTTGGGAACTCTCGTTCACCACAAACTGCACATATGTTATCACTAGCAAAAGGGCTCGTGCGTTGCAACCGGGAGAAAAAGAAACCCTTCTATATATGTATATTATTTGTCTATAGTTGCCCAGAAGCCGATACTCAATTTGTAAACCAAGAATTCTAATGTTATGGACTTATCATTCATGGAGCTGTAGGTGTCATGACATGAACTCATCAAATCTTGCTCGACATTGATGGTAGATGTATCTTCTCCCTTTTCTGTTGCCATATATGCAGGGTATTGAATTGCGTTCCAAATTGCTTGCATGCATGAGAGTTTATATGAATCTGTCATTGATCAAAAAGAAGAAACCGATTAGATTTTGCATCGCATGTATAAACTTCAGTCCATTTAGATTAGATTCGCACCTAGTGTACAAGCTACTCCCTCCGTTCCAAATTAGTTGAATTCAGTTTGTCCAAATGTGGATGTATCTATACTTGTTTAGTGACTAGATACATCCATATCTAGACAAATGTGTGTCAATTAATTTGGAACGGAGGGAGTAGCTAGCAAGCAGGCTAGTTGATCGATTAGGTGTGACATGCACGTATTGACGTACTGGCTAGCTTAGCTATGAACTTATGACTACTTTCCTTAGCTAGCTAGCTAGCTTTACTACGTTTACGTACAGATCGAATTGCTTCTCCCGAACACACAGGCGATAGCTCGCGCGCGACACAACAATCGCCATCGATATCACGCGGCGATGTCAACGCCGGCACATGCTTCGATGAAGTCGGTGGAGAAGACATGCATGCAGCTTGTCACCGACGCCCTTGGCGAAAACCTCTCGGCATGCTGGGTGACGGGTTTGACGCACATCACCGGGTTGTCGGCCACGCCGCGTCACCGTGTTCTCCAGACTTCAGGTATAAGTACCTCCGGTCGGCCACCACCGTGTTCTGCAGTAGTCCAGTCTACGTAGGTTCATATCGATTCAGTTGTCTCTCATGTACGTAGCCGACGTTCCACAGACCACAGCGGCTCGACGTGCCCGGCGTCGGTGGCGCCCATGACTTTCTCGGCCTCCACACGCAGATCACCGTCACCATGACTCGTGAACACCTCCAAGATAGTCTTCAGAACGCTGCTCGCCGTTCTGACGGATCAGGTTTGCGAAGGCTCCCTCTGCTTGCCGTTCGATCTGATATCGAGAGGATGGAATCGAGGCAGGGGACGGATTGGTTCGAAGACAATAGATCTGAACTCAAGAGGAGGCGGCCTGCCATTGCTCGTCCCTGGCTATATGGGTTGGACGAAGGAGGCAGGTGTGGTGTAGCGCTCCTCGATCAACTTCGATCTCCTCCCGTAGTGGACGGCTCCGTTTAGGATACGAAACGAACAGGTGACATAGGAATCCACGTCGTACCAAACGATAGCTACCGCGAAAAACGTAACCGCGGACGGACGAAAACGTAAACACATACGGACGAAAAACGTACGAAAAAACGGGAGGAAGAAACCTTCCTCCCTTTATTATTAGGTAAAGATAAAATGGCATTATAGTAAATTATGAATTTTAGTAAAAATATGTCACAACAATTTTAGGTCAGTATTAGAGTATATACATAGAGTGGAAAGTCACGGTAGTTTTTTTTTGTTCAAGTTTTAAATCGTGACTCTATTGTTAGACATGTGAGTTTTGCAGAAGGCTAGCACTGCTCACCTGACGGTACATGCTGTAGAGATTGTTCTCAACTAGATTCGAACGGCGCCGCGCGGCGCTTGTTGCTTCTTTGAATTTCTTACCCGTGGTTACCACCATTTATATAGATCATTTAATGGACATTTATATCCATATGAATTTGATCACAGTTATACAAATTTGAAAGCACATCTTCCAGATCATATGAAATGAGTAATCAGAACATTTTACAATCAAAGCCTTAAGCAACAGGAAGATGATAGCAGTACATCAGTTCTATTTTGGACTGACAACAGACAAAAACAGGCCACCCAAAGGAAGAGGAATCATAAACTTTTGTAGGCGGAGCACAAAGATGAGGTACAATTTTGTAAAAACAACACGAGAGCATCAAAAGCATTAGCCGACATGGCAGAGAAAAACGATATCCGAGGATTATAGAACGATGAGGAGGTCAACCTCTGCAAGGAAGCACACATGGCCAACGAAGCGCCGTTTTTACATAGACCAGATCGTTGTATCGCCTTGTCCTGGAATTATTGTTTGATAGTCTGTAAAAAGTCAAGACAATAGATGTCATTAGCATTCAATAAATTTGAATTGCTGAATCTAAAAAACAAAATCCTAGTTAAATCAGTAGCATATCCAGAGTTGTATGACGCTTATCATCTATGAACCACAACAGTAGGTCTATTTTGGGTGAAAACCAGATGGGCATTTTACTGTCAGACCAATTGCAACACTTGACTGTCAAATACTGAAATATTTGCATCTGATTTACCATATATAACTGACTGATGTTGTGCCACCCAGTACCCTAATTTCTAGTACGTAACACCAAATCCAATTGCACAAGCAACTTATGCCATCTTCTAAATAACATAGATACAAATAAGAGAAAAGAGAGCCTATAAGTTGGTGGATACATAATCAGCATAACGTTTTTTTCCAACATATTAAGATCGATAGAGTACCTTTCAAATAATTTAGAGTGATAACCCACCCAAGCCATCCTTTTCAGTAGTCCACTTACTGATGAGAAACACTGGGAAGGAATCAATAAGATAACACTGGTATGTAAAAGCCATCAGAGGCAAAACACAAGATGCAATAATAGTAAAATCTTTCTAGATTCAATAAAAAGGGAACATAAAGAGTGACTTAACTGATGCGTTTTAGAGGTGCTCACATGGAAAGAGTGACTTCATTGATGTGTTTCCACGGTACTCAATTGATAAAAACTGATATGTCCATGCGGTCGATAAAAAATGATACTTTCCTGCAGTTTATGATGAATAAACATAATTAATCTTGCATCTTTAAACAACACAAGCCCTAACATCTACAAATAGGAAGGCAATATTAAATAAGCAAAATTAACCACCACGATCAACACACTAATTTTACAAATTTTAACTACCACGATAAACACATAAATAGGAAGGAAAAAACTTGTAAGTTGTGGTACTCAATGCCTACATCAGCAAAAAAAAGGTATCATCCTGAAGATTCTGTCGCTAATCCTCTGTACTTCCATTCACCATGGATTATTCAATTGGGAAGAACAATTGTCGCAAATGTACATAAATTATTTGAATAGTCTAATCACATGAAATTGTTGAATAAATAGGCAGCCCACCATTGTGTAAGCACCACCGGATGACAAGTGAAGTTTAATATATAAGACAATAAGCACACTGGATATGAGCCTGCTGCCATGTGATTAAAGGCCCAATATTATAAATCTCAAGATCCATTAATCAAAATCAGTGGCCACATAGGAGGTAACCTATGCACTGAAGCAAAAAAATTCTATTTTATATGTTAAGATTTGCACTCAGGAAATAATTGAGTTCCTAGCAGGCTGAGCAAGTGACCACAACTGGTTATTAGTCAAGAATGCATAAGACGGTGATCCGTGATTATATAGCTCTTCGGGGGCCATGGTACTGCAGCATGGACGCTGGATTCAGTGTAGGTACGTGCGGATGAGCGTGATGGCCAAAATAAGGTTATAGCCTACACACGACCACCAGTCAAGCGTACTGACCTGGAAAGATGTCACGTGCCAGCTAAGGACAAAGATCAGGCCTTCGGTCGACGGGGAACAGGGGCGGTGATGCTTGATTTTGAAAAGTCAAGCCTTTAGGACAAAGGGGAACCCGTGGAGGTAATGCTTGATTTCGAGGTACCATCGTACCGGGCGTCGGGACAGAGGAGGCAGAGAAACCTTTGAGCTGCAGGACAACAATACTGACGATCAATCTGAGACTCAAGCCTGCATAAGACCAAAAATATATTTCTAATAGCAAGACCAAGAATGTCTGAGGAAACTATAAGAACCTACAGAGTATGTTTGCAATTACATTTCTAATAGCAAAAGTAGTAGTGACACCTGCAATACACGTTACTAAAAAGGAAATTCAGCTAGTCCCTTTGGGGATATCCAATAAACTTGGAATGATACAGGAAAAAAACTCTGTTCAAGCAAAATAATGAGTTGTTCAAGCATTCCAAGCCTGTATGGTAGGGTCACAAACATTCACAACCTTACTAATTAAGTTATCTAGAGACATACTAATTATCAAGCTAGTGCCCATCAACTTGGAATGATACAGGAAAAAAAAACTCTGTTCGAACGGCGCGGCTCGCCGCGCGGCAATATTTGGTTCTTTAAATTTTTTGCCCGTGGTTGTCACATTTTATACAGATTACTAAAAAGATAGTTTATATCCATATATATAAGCCAAGATGATTTTAAAGCGCGGTCTGCCGCTCACCACCTCTTGATTATAAAATGTTTTTCCACAGTTCTCAATGTGTAACAGAAATAATAAGATTAATTATATCCTGGCATGAATATAAGCTATATGTAAAGGTAATGGTACAACGCATTGAGAGATTTTAATAGTAGCATCATGGGATAAAACACACATCTGGAAAAATTGAATTATAGGCAAAGAATATTGAGAGGTAGTGTAAATAGCTAAAGCGGTCAAAATAAAACAGAACGGCGGGGGAACCAAAATAAAACAGAACGGCGGTCAAAATAGCATGTACAGGCAAAATAACATTCATGCAAGAGTTCTATTGTTCTGTAATATCAGAGGGTATGCTGACCAAACTCAGCTCAATTGTGTGTAAGAGACCACCAACTTACCGCTACAAAGAAAATACAGATAGCTTTAAACGTGCAGATAGCAGCACATTGGGACATGGAGTCAATAGATCCAGGTCCACTACACATACTCATGGAAATAGAAAATATATGATAATTAGGTTCTAAAAAAGTAGTAACATCACAGATTGCTGATCGAACTCGTAATAAGTAGAAACATGATCTCCTAACTGAATGAAGATCCCTGTAACCGATAGCATGACAAGGAAAGGCACGCGGTTTCAGAGAAGCTAATGCAAGAACATTTACAACACCAATCCGGATAGCAGCACAACAAAAATAGCACCCTCCAAAGTGGCAACAGTTCTTGTAAAATTTGAATTACTGGTGACCATGATCATGCTCACGATAGGTCCTACAAAAAAGGACTGTATCAGCCAGATGGCAGTGCCCTATCAGATCAAGCCTCCTACTCGATCCAAGCATGTTGATTAAGAAAATTAAATTCCTCTCCATGCAACTTCAAAAGCTGTTCCGGCGTATTAAAGTCATGTTGATGAAGACAAAAACAAATATGTTCTTGCAATTTAAGTAAATGCTTGTGGGAATGTTATGATCATGTCTACAAACTGTATCACCCTAAGAATTTGAGGATCTGCACAACAAATAAGCATCGGGTTTAGCGATTCTTAATAGGACACCTACACTTTTAAATTAATTAAGAAGCACACATAAGTAACTGCAAACTAAAAAGGATTAAATAAGCAGCAGGGGGAGTATAAGTGTATAACAGAGACATGGAGCACATCAGGACTACATAGAATTACCTCGTCATGCTATTTTCAGATCTATCCGCTTTATTTCAGTACAAAAATACACATAAATCTAGTACAAACTAAGCAGCTTCAATAAGTAAATTGTTCTTCCTACAAAAAGGGCGCATTGTTATAGGCAAGAGCATAATTGTTTCCAAAAAACAGTGAGGGCAACATGGAAGGTTCAAAGTAGTGAACTTTTCACATGTCAATGGGAAAACTAAGAACAAACTATCTCATCAGAGGAAAAATAAATCCTTTCAGCAACTCTTTATGCCCACGAACAAATAAAAACTTGGAATCAACAACGAAAATGCTTCAATATAGAAAAATAAAACATTTAAAAAAGAAAAATCCAACTAAACTTTGGAATCAACAACGCAAATGCTTCAATAAGCAAATGTTTAAAATGAGTACACTTGCACATACACATATAGATAGATATCTGTAGCACATGCATTTTTATTTAATTTTGTTTCCCAGATGTGAAAGCTAACTAACACGACTAAATACAGGTCTAGCATAGAAACTATCACAGGAGCAAAAATTCATCACATCTCATTGCAACTAAATTTTGGCAGCACAAAGCTTGTATTTTGAGACCTATGACAAACGATAAGCTATATATATTATGTAGAAAGTTTGGACATTTGAATACACCAAAACCTATTAGAAATGGAATTCAAAATTATGGATATCAAACAAAAAACCTAAGAAGCATTGAAGCAAATGGGTAAGAGCAATAAGGCCACCATGGATAAAAGTACTCATAGCACACCGAAATTGCATGAAAAACGTATAGGTTCAATGGTTATGTATGGAGACCAAACAATAGGATTTAGAAATACTCTAACCATCAGCTATACCCGTGTTATTGGTAAAATCATTGGACCGGCAGAGAGGCGCACTTGAACCAAAATACATTGGATACCAAACAATAAGAACTTTATCTTCTTTCTCCAAAATACACCTGAACAAAAATAGTCAGAGGTTAACTACTGCACAAAACAATTTATGGATTCTATTACAGATGCACTCATTCAAGCTATCTTTCATCCAACTTATCTAGGATATTGTTATTCAATTTTTTAACCGAACATTCTGCCAAATACTTGAAAACACAGAACATGCATGTGAAAAAAGCTAGGTAACACACCTTGGTATAATCTGATATATGCTGCATACCATATGTACCCAATATAACAATATCACACCTCAGTGATGGCCAAAATAGAGAGCTGCCCACTTAATCATATAACACCCTAAAAGTGAAAAGATCTGTTATGAGTAAGAAATGAAGGGCCAAAAACTAAAAGAGAGCTCTCGAAAACGCAACTTTGGAAAATGATATTGGTAAGAGGCTCTTCTATACCTAAAGGAATATTTTGGTGATCCACTCATCCTCACAGCTATGAACCATCTTGCCATTTGGCCATAGGAATGCTCGTTCTCTCTCAACATAACCTAAATGCCATCAAGCCTTTCCTCCGCTTCTCCCCTTCAAGGAAAGTAAGGAAGCCGGTAACCAACTAAGCTACAAAAATTGAATGGTGAACAATCATAAATTCAGTAACCATGCAAGCATATGCTTATACCAAAAAATTGTTCTGGTTTGATTGGAGAACAACATAACAACTGAGATGCCGCTGCTCAAGGCGCTACAAATTGAATTACCCAACCTGCAGAACAACTATTTCATGTATTAAGGTCACATATTCATAGCACATCATATTACAGCTTATAGGCTGTTATTACCAGATCCACACACAAAACATAAAAGAGCTAGGAGAGAGCATGGCCATCACCTGTTTTGATATGCATAGCAGCTAAAAACAGAAGCCAATTGAGTTGTGTAACCAAACCCAACCTCATAATTTATTGTTGTTCAAAAAACTGTATCATTTGACCAAGCAACACAGACCAGCAATATAAGAAAATACAATTTTACACGCAGACGTAGGAACAACCCAGCTATAATTTCCACACCGAATGACCTGCCACCACCATAAGCCACAGCCTAGGTATACACCAAAATACTAAATCATCTGATAAGGACCACACAAATACCTGTGGTGCAAATAACGTGTAGCTCACGCTCTCTGAAATCACCTAAATTATCTTAATCAAGAGCAAACTTTTATGTAATATAAAGCACATGTAGCTCACAGATACAACCACCTGTAATATTCACACAGATAACTGATCTAGCACACCAAACAACAGATCAAACTTGTTCAGTGTATCTTTCCACCTAAATCGTCTGAATCAGGACCAAACTAATTTTGTAGTACAAATGAAGTGTGGCGCACACTCTTTGAAATCACCTAAATTATCCAAAGCAAGAGCAAACAAATTTCTGTAATATAAAGCACATATAGTCACACCAAAAGCTGCATGTAACAGTGACATACATAACTCATCTAGCACGAAACTGCAGATCAAACTTTATCATTGTATTTTTCCTTCAGATTGTGAACCTTACCTGCAAGGCAACATAATCCCAAATCCAGTAACAACAACAATCTTCAAGCAGCAATCTGCAACTATGCAACAACCTGCAAAAAAAAGAGCAAAGAACACAGCAAACGTGTGAGCTAAAATACGAAGAAAGTGGAACCCATAAGCTGCAAGAGTTTGAAAAGAAAAGTTGCAAAAACAAACAGCAAGTAGAACCAAACCCTAGAGAGAGAAAAATCATCTAAAGCCATCATGTGGCCTGCGGGAATAGATAGACACAGCTAGAACAGATGAATAACCTGTCAGGACAAGTACATGGAAAAGACATTCACAAAAGCAAGACAATATAGAAAACTTAATTTCTTAAACTTGTTTTAGTACAATGCATTCAATATCCAAAAAATTGAGTTCCTCCAATCATCGCAAGGATATGGTTCTGATAAGTTATAGAGAGCATATACATTTTCATTCTGCCTTGGTGTCTCTCCCCACTCAAATGGAGCTGCCAGAATCTGCTACAATGTGATACCTGAAGATGTGCACAACAATATAATAGGTAAATTAATAGGTACCAAAAATCCATACTGAAACACATGAAGCATCAAGAGTTGTTTCATGCGCACCATTACATGATTCGCTTAATTAGGAAGAAAGATAAATACGATTGAACTGTAATATGTGCACCATTGCATGATTCGCTTAATTAGGGATGCATGAGTTAGTTCCAAACATGGTGAACCATGTTCATAATTAAGCCGAGGAGGTTACTGGCTACCACACCAAAATTGTCATGTTTAGGGAGAATTTTGTTAGGCCAATTGCAACGTCACTTAATTGAGTGAAATAGTATATTCAATAGGCAAGTCATCTCTAGCTGCAGTTAATTTGAGAAAAAGATTAGTAGGCATCCTCACACTAAAAAATAAAATTCTATATTAGGCAAGCGAGCATAAAAAATTCATGGATAAATATACCCCTTTAGCTTGCTAGGATTTTCATCAAACAACATGTAGGCACGGATATAAAATAATCTCCACAAACAAACATGAAAAAAGGAGAAGTGGAAGAGACGGTTACATGTATTGTTGTCAAATTTCTAAAGCACACCATCCCAATAGTAAGGATAATCTTTTCTCCTATATTAACAAACCAGATTTTAGTAAAATCATACTCAGTATATATGATCAATTTAGCTATATCACAATCACACAGCATGACGCAAAGAACATCACTAATATCCGTCACAATACATTAGGACATTGGTAAGTATTAAGCAGCAGCAAATTCTTTGGAAACATCAGAAGACACGCTATTATAGCAAGATTATGCCCATATGTAGTTATGATTCAGTTATCTAAATTTTAAACTGCAAACAAAGCTATGCAAATTTTAATGCATAGAAAGCCCAACGCTTGTATATATTTTGATATGAACAAATAATCATATAAATTTTTACCAAAATTAATATCCACTAAGGGAGAAAATTAATTAAATGCAACTAAACAAAAATAGAACGCCTCTTAAATTGGGATTAAAGGAGGGAAACCATGGCCACGGCTCGGCTGAGTTGCATCCAACGTTGGTCTGCCATGTCCTTGTGTGCGAAGTCTTTTCAAGAAGCAGGTGTAGGGATAATCTGATTCCAGATCTGAAAAGATAAAAGTAGAGCAAATATTAGCATGGGCCATTGGACTGATGCAGGTCCTGGATGGAGGAATCTAGCGATGATGTGTACCTTAACCTTCCTATTTTCCATTATCTCGACCTGCAGCTGCAAGAGCTGCCTGCCTCACATGTCGTTCCTCATCTTCCTCGCCTGCTTCCCCATGTCGAGCTCCACCTGCTCCTGTCTGGGTGCCCTTCACCTCTCCCTGCTCGAGCCATGATGGACCAGGAGATGTGGTGGCGGAGGAGGGGAGTGGAGCTGGAGGGGATTGGGGGAGACGGACGTGGTGATTGGGGAGCCGGCCGTGAGCGCGCTGCCGGCGTGGCTCGCCCGCATGCTCTTTGTGGTAGCGGCGAGGGGCGACGGCAGCGTTGCCGTGGTGGGGAGGATCAGTGGCGGCCGGAGGGTGAAGGGGATTGGGGAGAAACGGAGCGAAGAGGATTGGAGGGAGAGGTGCGTGCGGGGATTGGGCAGAGGCACGGCCGGGAACTGGGCAGAGGGGGCTAGGGTTTGACCACGGTGCGATTTGCTTTTATACCCCACGGGGGTAAGAAATCGACGGCCAGGATCTGATCAATGTCTATAAGACGGCTGAGAACGTCTGAGCTCTGAGAAGCCTCCTGACCCAGCCAAGGATGTTATCTTTAGATGAGGCAGAAAAGGTCATCGGTGCACTCAGGTTCAGGAAGGTTGGGTTGCTTTGCGGGGCCGAGGTTGAGATCCATGAAGGCGCGGGTGTGTTCCGGCGTGCGGTTGACGTTGTAGAGCGGCGAGCATGATCATCCCTTCGAGGGCGTCCCAGTTCCAGTAGGGCAGGCCGAAGGTGGGGTCGCCGATGAGGTCGCCGAGGATGCGCTCTAAGAAGTAGATGTACATGCGGTGCCAGGGCGCGAAGATGGAGGAGTAGTGCACGTCGAACTTGACCTCCGGGCTAGCGGCCGCCGACGATACCACCTTGTAGTGCGCGTCGCAGTAGGCCTCGTGGATCCCCGCCTGGTTCTTGTAGCTGTGTGGGTCGTCGTCGCCCAGCTCCTGTTATATCCCTAGGATCACTAGGCTAGAACTTAATCGGTAGAAGCTTTTAGGATTCGATGTATCTCACGTTAAGAAAGAGAGAGGACAGAGAGATGGGAGGAGGAGGGGCACCTTCTCCTTGTGCAGATAATCCCGAGCTGGTGCCGTCCATGGTGGACGGCGACGGCGGCGTTGGTGAGAGAGGGCAGTGGCGGTGGCGATACTTCCCGTGAGCCTAGCGCTAACACTAGATCGGTAGGGAGTGTTGGTGGGGTGTGCGGCGCGCAGTTGAACCTTATGATGTGTGCCGCCGGCCCCCACCCTTTATATAGCGCTGGTCACAGGGGCCTGCAACCATGTATCGGTTGAGCGCCCCCGATCAGGGTGCATGGATCGTGGGTGCGATGTGGCTGTTGGACCGCACCGTTGGAGATCAATCTAACATTCTCCCCCTTGATCTCAACTTTTACTTTTAACCATGTACTTTTACTTTATTCGTTTCATCATAGATCGATACATAGAGCATGTTTCATCGTCACAGCTCAATTACCGATAGAATCAAACAGGTACAACATACCTCTCTGTTTTGAAACAATTTCTGTTCCTTTTGGGCCTGTTATGATCCAGGAATCATAGGCTTTCCATTAAACCCATGCCGGCTTCGTGTTCCATGAACACACTGGGTGGTAAGCCTTTCTTTTGTCCTTATATGCTCGAGACTTATAGTTTGATCCTGAATTTTATCCTTCACAACATAATATTTTATCTCTATTGGTTTGGTAGCATTACTCGACTTGTTGTTGTGAGCATAGAATATTGCGGGCTGGTTGTCGCAGTACATCTTTAGTGGTTTGTCAATACAATCTACCACTTTTAAGTCGGGTATAAATTTCTTTAACCATATCACCTGTCCCGTGGCCTCATAACATGCTATAAATTATGCATACATCGTGGATGATACAACTATTGATTGTTTGCAGCTTCTCCACGAAATAGCCCCTCCAGCGAGAGTGAACACGTATCCAGATGTGGATTTTCTATCATCTCTGTCTTCCGCAAAATCTACGTCTGAATACCCTCTTATCTCTAGGGAATCAGATCTTCGGTATGTTAGCATGAGGTCCTTTGTGCCTTGCGCATAACGCAATGCTTTCTTTACCATCTTCCAGTGCTCCATGCCTGGATTCTCTTGATATCTACCGAGTACCCCGGTGATAAAAGCTAAGTCAGGGCGAGTGCACACTTGTGCATACTGTAAGTTTCCAACAGTCGAAGCATATGGTACTGCTTTCATTTAATCGATCTCGTACTGGTTCTTGGGACATTGAAATTTCCCAAAACTGTCGCCCTTGACTATAGGAGTAGGTGCGGCACTACTCTTATGCATATTATACTTTTTAAGGACTTTTTTAAAATATGCCTTCTGCGATAGTCCTAAAACTCCATTTTTCCTATCTCGGTGAATTTCTATGCCCAAAACATATGATGCTTCACCAAGATCTTTCATATCAAAATTTGAGGATAAGAACTTCTTTGTTTCTTGTAGTAGATTAACATCACTGCTAGCAAGCAAGATATGATCGACATACAAGATTAGGAAAATATATTTCCCATTTTTAAACTTTGCATAAATGCAGTTATCCTCAGGTGGCATCCCATATCCAAAACTTTTAATTGTCTCATTAAACTTTAGATACCACTGTCTAGAGGCTTGCTTTAATCCATAAATAGATTTCTTCAGGTGGCATCCCATATCTTCCTTGCCTTCCATGATAAAACCCTTGGGTTGTTTCATGTAAACATTTTCTTTTAAATCTCCGTTCAGAAATGCCGTCTTTACATCCATTTGATGTAGCTCTAAATCAAAATGTGCAACTAGTGCCATTATGATTCTGAATGAATCCTTACATGAGACTGGGGAAAAAGTCTCATTGTAATCTACCCCTTCTCTTTGTGTAAATCCTTTTGCCACAAGTCGTGCTTTATACTTTTCTACATTCCCTTTAGAGTCATATTTAGTTTTGTAGACCCATTTATAGCCTACTGTTTTGGCTCATTTAGGAATATCTTCTAAGTCCTAAACATTGTTGGAACTCATCGATTTCATCTCATCTTCCATTGCCTCCACCCACTTCGATGAGTGAGGGCTTTTCATGGCTTCTTCATATGAAGTGGGATCACCTTCCATATGAACTATTTCTGTGTTATAAACTTTATAATCAGTAGAAATAGCTGATCTTTTAGCTCTTGTAGACCTTCTAGGGGCCTCATTTTCTAAAGGT
This sequence comes from Poa pratensis, assembly GCA_947311845.1. NCBI lineage: Eukaryota > Viridiplantae > Streptophyta > Magnoliopsida > Poales > Poaceae > Poa > Poa pratensis. The sequence goes on from CAMZMU010000078.1 coordinate 40,187,143, forward strand.
GGCTGCTACACCTCCCTTTCATGCTCAACAACAGGTTCAGTCGGCTCCTGACGTACAGGTTCCGGATCTTCACCCATAGTTGTCACGGGTGGAGTTACAACAGGTGCTTGCACCGCAATCTCAGGGATTGTTGGTGCAGGTACAACAGGTAGTGTGAAAAATGGCTCCTGAATCATTGGAAAAGGTGCACACACCCTCTTCTCCTCAAGATCAATTTTCCGAGCTACCATGCTCCCCCTCATCATTTCGTCCTCTAAGAAGACTGCATGTCTCGTTTCTACAAACTTTGTGTATCTGTCTGGATAGTAGAAACAAAAACGTTTTGATCTATCAGGATAGCCAATGAAGTGGCAACTGACTGTTTTGGGATCTAACTTTGCAATATTTGGATTAAATAATTTGGCCTCAGCTGGGCTCCCCCACACTCTGAAGTGTTGTAGAGAGGGTACTCTTCCTATCCACAACTCGTACGGTGTTTTGGGCACCGACTTGCTTGGTACTCTATTGAGAATGTGAATGGCGGTTTTAAGCGCCTCCATCCATAATCCCAATGGCAAGGTGGAGTAACTCATCATACTGCGCACCATATCCATAAGTGTACGGTTACGCCTTTCAGCTACTCCATTTTGCTGAGGGTCGCCCGACATTGTATACTGGGCCACTATCCCAGTCTCCTGTAAGAACCTCGCAAAAGGTCCAGGGACTTGGCCATATGGAGTGTGCTGACCGTAGTACTCCCCCCCACGGTCAGATCTCACTATCTTTATTCTTTTATCATGTTGAGTTTCTACTTCAGCTTTGAATATCTTAAATTTATCCTGTTAGATTATGTCCGACCATGGTGTCCAGATACATCACGATATCTCCACAAGTCAAGGAGGTTTAGTAGTTTGTAGTCGTATACAATTGTAATCGGTTGTTATTCCATGTACAACAACCGACCTCTTTGTACTATATATCCCTGCCAGGGATCGTATCAATCTAAGGTTTGAAATCCAATCTCCTTCATGGAATCAGTTTAGGTTCGATCCAAATCTCGATGGCTCCCAACGCGGACGAACAAGCAGCCGCCGCCGCCGTAGCAAAGGCCGAAGCCGAAGCCAAGGCTGCCCTCTGGTCCCTCGCTGCTGCTATCCAAAGCATCCGCGCTATTGTGCCCATCACCCTCGACCTCCAAACAGCGAACTACCTTCACCGATGCCCTTGAGAAGTATGCCCTCAAGGATCATATCCTCGAGTCGGCCTATCCTGCCAAACTGACCCCGCAGTGGTCTCGCCTCGACGCCATCGTCCGCTCATGGCTCAACGGTGATGTCGCCCCCGAGCTCCTTGCCATGGTGGTCGACACGACCATCGCCCTTCCCGCGCACAAACTTTGGTCGCGTCTCTCAAGCATCTACCACGACAACGCCGAGACCCGGTCTTCTTATCTGGAGCAGGAGTTTCACGGCCTCCAACAAGGCGCCATGACGGTGGGTGACTACTGCCGCAAGCAGAAGGCCCTCGCCGACGAGCTTAACGCCATGGGGTCGCCTACTTCCGACCGAAGTCTCGTCCAAAACACTCTGCGCGGACTCGGCCAACGTCCCGCCTACATGCGTACACTGCTGCTGAAGCAACGCCCATTCCCGACGTTCCTCGACGTCCGCTCGTCCCTCCTCCTCGAGGAGCTGACGCTAGTGCAATCCGACGCCAATCCTATGGCCTTGGTCGCCAAGAGCGCCGCCCCAGCCCCTCTACAGTAGAGCGGCACGGACAACACTGGTGGCTCACGCCGCTCCTCCGAACTGTGCCGGAATTTTCAGCAACGCGGCAGCTGCCGTTTCGGTGCCCGGTGCAAGTTCACGCACGCCGCCGCTGCCTCGTCGTCCCGCAACAACGGATCCTCCAGCCACGGCACCACCGCCGGCAACAAGGGCCCTGCAGCGCCATGGCCGTCACCTCAAAATCCGTGGGCCGGCTCCATCCACACGTGGCCTGGTCCATGGACAAGTGCTCCACGTCCTCACGGAGCCAGCATGCCTGGCCCGCCTCAAGCATACCATGCAGCCACGCCCCATGCATACTATGCGGCCATGCCCTATGCCTACAATGCGGCCATGTCAGCTCCATCTCCGCCACCGTCGCTGCCTACTTGGGGTACCGCTTCCTAGAGTTCGCCGGCCATGAGCTCCACTGCACCGCCCTTGTTTGACCAGCAGCACCTGCTCCAGAACTTCAACACGATGACGCTGCAGCCGCCGGCCAGTTCTGACTGGGTCATGGACTCTGGTGCCACCGCCCACATGACCTCCAACCAGGGTACCCTATCATCTCTTTATCCTTCTTTCGCTGCTCCTCCACATGTTATTGTTGGCAACGGGACTTCCATCCCCATTGCCACAACAGGCTCCACTTCTTTTTCTAATCCCCAACACTCTTTTCACTTGCACAATGTTCTTGTCACCCCTAACATCATAAAAAATCTTATTTCTATTCGCCGCTTTACTCGTGACAACCTTTGTTCCGTTGAATTTGATCCGTTTGGTCTCTCTGTGAAGGATCTTCAAACCAAGAACGTGATCGCCAGGTGCAATAGTGATGGTGATCTTTATCCCTTCCAATGGCCGCCGCCGACCGCACATGCCCTCTCCGTCACGACGTCTCCATCGACATTGTGGCATCGCCGCCTAGGACACCTTAGTCATCAAGCTTTATCACACCTAGCTAGTGTTTTTCATATTCCATGTAATAAAATTTCTCCCAATGATTCTCTATGCCACGCTTGTCAGCTTGGAAAACATACTTGTTTACCATTTGATACCTCTACTACTCGCACTTCACGCCCTTTTGAGTTGATTCATTGTGACTTATGGACATCACCCCTAGCTAGTATTTCCGGGTACAAGTATTACCTTGTTATCTTAGACGATTTCACTCATTTTCTTTGGACTTTTCCTCTTCGCTTAAAATCAGATGCCTTCCCTGCCATTAAAAACTTTTTTGCTTTTGTCTCCACCCAATATAACACAACTGTCCAAGCTGTCCAATGCGATAATGAACGAGAATTCGATAACACCGCAGCACACCTTTTTCTCACTTCCCTCGGTACCTCCCTTCGCATGTCTTGTCCATACACCTCGCCACAAAATGGGAAAGCTGAGCGTGTCATTCGCACAACCAACAACATTGTCCGCTCTTTACTCTTCCAAGCAAGCATGCCCCCAAATTATTGGGTTGAAGCCCTCAATGCTGCAACGTTTCTATTTAACCTTCACCCCACCAAAACCCTACAATTCAAAACTCCCTTCGAAACCCTTAACCACAAGCCGCCTCCACTCGACAACCTTCGCGTCTTTGGTTGTCGGTGCTATCCAAACCTCTCTGCTACTGATGTCCACAAACTTGCACCAAGATCCACTATGTGTGTATTCCTTGGGTATCCCTCTAATCATCGGGGTTTTCGTTGTCTTGATCTCTCTACACATAAAATCATCATCAGCCGGCATGTCGTGTTCGACAAAAATTCCTTTCCTTTCGCTGAGCAGCTTTCTCCAGCTGCTGCAGATTTTTGTTTCTTGATGAGATCACCCCAGTGGTACCCTTGGTTATTAGTCAGCCTCGACCATACGTACCTGTCACCCAACCTGAGCTCGCTCCGCCTGCATCTCCCGGTCCTGTACCTGCTGGGCCAGCTACACTAGCTCCCGTTGGTCCTGCTCTTGCTGCTAACGACCACACCATGTACACACGTGGCAAACGTGTCCTTCACAAGCCTATTGATCGTCTCAATCTTCTAGCTACTACCATCTCTCCACTCCCCAAGAGTTATCGCAGCGCACTCAAGGATCCAAACTGGCAAGTAGCTATGCTTGATGAATTTTCAGCTTTGCAGACAAACTGTACTTGGGAACTTACACCACGCCCGCCTGGTGCCAATGTCGTGTCTAGTAAGTGGATCTACCGCCACAAGCACAAGCCCGACGGCACTCTGGACCGCTACAAAGCTCGTTGTGTTCTCCGTGGCTTCACCCAGCATGCCGGCATCGACTATGGTGAGACTTTCAGTCCCGTAGTCAAACCGGCGACTGTTCGGACAGTACTCTCGCTTGATGTTGCCCAAGACTGGCCGATCCATCAGCTCGACGTCAACAACGCATTCCTCCATGGAACCCTCACTGAGACAGTTTACTGCGAGCAGCCCTCCGGTTTCGTCGACATCTCCAAGCCCGATCACGTGTGCCGCCTTAATAAGTCTCTGTATGGTCTCAAGCAGGCGCCTCATGCGTGGTACAGCAGGTTCACCAGTCATCTTCTGTAGCTCGGATTTGTCGGCTCCCGTGCCGATCCCTCACTCTTCATCTACAGCAAGGGGTCTAACGTGGTGTACCTCCTCCTCTACGTCGACGACATTGTGTTGACGGCCTCCTCCGAGCAACTCCTTCGCTGGACCATTATGGCTCTTGAACGTGAATTTTCTCTCAAGGACCTTGGCGAGCTTCACTTCTTTCTCGGCGTCGCCGTCACTCGAAACTCCAGCGGCTTGTTCCTTTCTCAACGGCAATACATCTTGGATGTCTTGGAACGCGCCGGGATGATGAACTGCAATGCAAGCTCTACTCCTGTTGATACGCATGCTAAGCTTGGTTCTAATGGTGCCCCCGTCGCTGATCCCACACACTATCGGAGCTTGGTGGGTGCTCTGCAGTACCTCTCGTTCACAAGGCCTGACGTCGCCTATGCTGTGCAGCAGGTCTGTCTACATATGCATGATCCGCGGGAGCCTCATCTCACCGTTGTCAAAAGGATTCTGCGCTACCTCAGCGGTACCATTGACCATGGTCTACAGCTTCATCGCTCTACGACGACTGCTCTCACGGCTTACACTGACGCAGACTGGGCTGGCTGTCCCGACACCCGCAAGTCTACCTCTGGGTATGGTGTTTTCCTCGGCGACAACTTGGTCTCTTGGTCGTCGAAGCGGCAACAAACTGTCTCTCGGTCAAGCGCGGAAGCTGAATATCACGCTGTTGCTAACGCCGTCGCTGAGACCTGCTGGCTGCATCAACTAATGCAAGAGCTTCGTCGACCTCTATAGCGTGCTACAGTCATCTATTGCGACAACATCTCAGTCGTCTACCTCTCCACCAACCCTGTCCAGCACCAACGCACCAAGCATGTGGAGATTGATCTGCATTTCGTGCGTGAACGTGTTGCGTTCGGAGATGTTCGAGTTCTGCATGTACCCACAACTTCTCAGTACGCCGACATCTTCACCAAAGGGCTTCCGACTGCTATCTTCGACGAGTTCCGCTCCAGTCTGAACGTCCGGTGTCCTCCCGCTCCGACTGCGGGGGGGTGTTAGATTATGTCCAACCATGGTGTCCAGATACATCACGATATCTCCACAAGTCAAGGAGGTTTAGTAGTTTGTAGTCATATACAATTGTAATCGGTTGTTATTCCATGTACAACAACCGACCTCTTTGTACTATATATATCCCTGCCAGGGATCGTATCAATCTAAGGTCTGAAATCCAATCTCCTTCATATCCAACGCTTCAGACTTTTCTTTGATTGGATAAATATAACCATATCGGGAGTAATCATCTGTGAATGTTACGAACGAGTCATAGCCATCCACACTTTTCACAGGAAATGGTCCACAAATGTTAGTGTGAATGATTTCTAGTGTTCCTGTGCTTCGGTTTGCACCCTTTTTGATTTGTTTTACATACTTTCCTTTAATGCAATCTATGCATTGTTCTAAGTCTGAGAACTCTAATGGAGGAAGAATTTCATTTTTAACTAGACTTTCTATTCCCCCCCTCGAAATATGGCCCAAGCGACAGTGCCATAATTTCGATGAGTCATGAGTTCTCTTTCTTTTCTTTTGTTCTTTATCCGACGCGGAAACATGTTCTTTCACATTACACACATAATACACTTTTTCACGTAGGGATAATAAATAAAGCTCATTGTGAAGTAAAACAACACCCACGTGAGTATTATTACACCATATGGCACACTTGCCATGTCCAAAATAACATTCATAATTGTGTTTATCCAAACATGAAACACTAATCAAGTTTCTGTGTAATGAAGGAACATATAAAACATCTCTAAGCAGGATCGTGAATCCATCAGCTAACTCCAGAGAGATGTCGTCGACAGCTTCAATGTCTGCTTGGACTCCATTTGCAACTTCAATGCATCTTTCTTCTCTTTGCGTAGTCCGCGTCGAATGAAATCCATGTAATGAATTTGCAACATGAACTGTTGCACCTGAGTCAATCCACCAAGTAGATTTCGAAAACTGTGTATACAAGGATTCATTTACAAAGGAAACAATGTTGTTACCTCTCTTTGCCATTATTGACTTTAGCCAAACAGGGCAATCTTTCTTGTAATGTCCAGTCTTCTTACAGTGGAGACATGTATCTTTGTTCACTGGAAGAGACTTCTGCTGATGCTGATAATGCGTGGGAGCTTTTCCATGTGGCTTTGAAGGGGAACCGTTGCTACTTTGATTATAGTTCTTTTTCTTATTATCCTTCACATAGTTCAGAGAACCACCATGTGAGGCTTTAAGTCTTTCATCTTCTTGCACACACATGGCTATTGTCTTTTCAATGTCCCATTTTTCAGGCGACATGTTATAGTTGACAACAAAGGTGTCAAACTCTTTTGGTAGTGAAGCCATAACCAGGTGAACAAGGAGTGCAGGCTTGAGCTCCAAATCATCGTCCATGGGGTTAAGCTTAGCTTCCATGTGGCTCATCCGGAGGATGTGCTCTCTTATGCCATGTCCACCTCCTGTGTATTTTTCTATCACCAGCTGCTTTAGCAACTAGGTAGTATATATCTTTGAAGAACCAGTGAACTGATTATTTATCTTTTCAAGAAACTCCCTTACGGAAGCACATTCTGCAATTGAGCCCACAATAGCGTGCTCAATTGTGTTCTTTATTTAAGCCATGCACTTTTTGTTGGCGGTGAGCCACTTTTTGTTATCGAGGGTATATGACATCTCCAATGGAGCGTAATCCCTCTTCTTTTTGTCCCATGCATCATCATCATCTTTTGCATCTCTGACTGGCTCTGTAGGTTTGACCGACTGTGGAGTGTCCACAACCCAGTCCACATCAGCACAAACAAAAGCCAAGTCGACCTTATTTCTCCATTCAGTGTAGTTATCACCTCTGAGAGTTGGAACATCCTTGATGCAACTCATCAAGTAGTACCCTCCTGAAAACCACAATGAAGTGAGATCATAACAACAATTGCATGCAATAATCCAACGTTGGTCAAAATTAAAACATACAACTGTTTGTGCAATTAAAACTATATCACCGTTGGGCAGAAAACAGAAATAAATGCACTTATAACAATAATAAATCATGATCATGTTATTAACAACGTTGGTCATAAAATAACAGAATCATAATTGTTTCAATAATCACTTTAACATGCTCTTTAAAATTTAATTCTTACTTTAGTTCTTTTTACTTTTAAAAGAGCACTTTAATTTATTTGCAGCGGAAAACATGAATAAAAAATCCATGAACTTTATCCTTTTCAGAAGCATTACTTTTACTTTTCTGTTTCCTAAACAAAATTTTCGTTGGATAATTTTGAATATGAAACAAACTGAATAAAATTTGCCCAAAAAACTGGACAAAAACAAACAAAACATGCTTTTGAAAATAAAATAAAACAAATTTGGAATCTGTTCTGTGTGGCCCGCTCGGCCCACGGCCTGTTTGAGCGACCGATAGTTATCTGCCGCCCGTGGCGACGCGTAAAAACGGCCCACGACAGCGGCCTGTTGCAACTTTCGGCCCAAAAGCCCGGTCGCTGGCTAGGTTTTTCATCCTGGCCGTCGGATTCAATCCGATGGTCCAGCGTCGTTTTCGCTGGAACAAAACCAGCATCGGGCGCCCCGTGAGCAAACCCTAGCTCACTTTCTCTCTTCTGTCGTCTATCCCGCGCGCCAGCGGCCGCCCGTGGAGAAAAACTCCACCGCGGCGATGGCACGCCGCCGGCCCGCCGGAGACGGCGCTGAAGACCACGGCGCCGCGCGACCCCCTTCCCTTCCTTTCTTTCTACCTTTCCATCCACCACCGCCCCACTGGCTAAAAGAGAGAGAGAGAGCGGCTGCGTCCCCTCTGCCCCGTGATGGAGATGTGGTGGCGGCGCCCCTGCTGGCCCCCTTGCCGGCGTGCGCGAGCTCCCGAAGGAGAGCTCGCCGCCGTCAAGCGGAACAGCGGCGGTGCCCTTTGCCCCACGGGGTGGTGTTCTTCGTCTCGATGCCTCGGCTTGCCGATGCGCATCAAGATCGAGAGGAACGGCGCGGCCTCGGCGGCGGCGCACTTTGCCGGTGAGTTTTCTTTACCCTTTTGGCTTTTGGGTTAGGGTTTCCATGGAGGAAAAATTCTTCTTCTTTTGTTTTCTTTTCTTCTCTTCTACCCGAAAAAGATCTAACATGTAGTCAGCTCTGATACCAATGTTATATCCCTAGGATCACTAGGCTAGAACTTAATCGGTAGAAGCTTTTAGGATTCGATGTATCTCGCGTTAAGAAAGAGAGAGGACAGAGAGATGGGAGGAGGAGGGGCACCTTCTCCTTGTGCAGATAATCCCGAGCTGGTGTCGTTCATGGTGGACGGCGACGGCGGCGGTGGTGAGAGAGGGCAGTGGCGGTGACGGTGGTTCCCGTGAGGCTAGCGCTAACCCTAGATCGGTAGGGAGTGTTGGTGAGGTGTGCGGCGCGCAGTCGAACCTTATGATGCGTGCCGCCGGCCCCACCCTTTATATAGCGTTGGTCACAGGGACCCGCAACCATGTATCGGTTGAGCGCCCCCGATTAGGGCGCATGGATCGTGGGTGCGATGTGGTCGTTGGACCGCACCGTTGGAGATCAATCTCCTTCATCCTCCGCATGGCCTCCTCAAACTTCTTCACGTACTCGTCGTCGATCATGTGCGCCGGCCGGAGGACGCGCGGCGGCCCGCTCGGCAACGGCAGGCTGCTGAAGTCCACGACCTTCGTGGCGTCGTACTCGGCGGGGCAGTGGAAGCCGTCCGCCGCGCTGCATTTCAGCACCTCGGCCGTGATCGGCACGGTCGCGCACTGTGGCTCGGCAGCCGCGTCGCCGGCGTCGGCGGCGAGCGAGAGGCCGAGGTTTGTGGAAGTGACAGCGGCGAACCCGGTGAGGCCGAGGAGCACGTCCCGGCGGTCGACGTTGCGCTGTACCACGTTTTCGTCGCCGGCAGTACCCGACGTGGCTCTGCACGACAGGCGGCGGCGGCCCGGCAGCTTGCCCATGGAGCTGGGAGCGGCGCAGTGCTTACTTGGAGGAAGCAGGCATGCAGAGGAGGCGGCCGCTAAGGGCGAGCAGACGAAGCTGGAGGCGCTCGACATGTCGATTCGTAAACTGTGTTTGCTTGCTTACAATGGCTGCGTGCATGTGTATTTATAGTGGTGCATGCGTGCCTAGCTAAGTGTTTGTGCGAGACCCACGACATGAGCGCCCATACGCTAAATGGAATAGATAGAAAGATAATGTGCAGTGCATACACATGTGCATGCCGGACGGATGATCCAGCACAGCTCAGCCGGATCACCCACGCCACGCACGTTACTTGTGCTCTGCCACAAGAGGATGTAGTGTCTTCGTGTGACGACAGATGCACTGCTTCTCGCCATGCATCTACTTGCTACACTAGTTTTGGCTGCAAGCGATCGTTCCCATCTCGATCTCCAACCATAATGCATTTTGTGAAGCAGGTATTATAAAATATGATGCAAGATGGCTATTATATTTTCACATACACTAGACCAATATTGAAGGGTGAGGGAGAATTGAGAAGTTTTGTTATCTTGGAAAATAATTCTTCTATTTTACTGAAAATAATTCAAATTTGAACTAGAGTGTTTGCTAAAATAGGATGAAACTGATGGCTATCTTATATTATCTTCCATGCATGCTAAAGATTAACCATCCGAAAACGTGTTCAGTTGCTGTAAGAAAAATATAGAGGAGGTGTGGTGTGTTGGTTAGCTGTTCTGGTCTGGATCATACAACATCATAGTTTCCTCCAACAGTAATCGTTTCTCTTTACATCGTCAGAATCGATGTTCACAAACATGGCTTCAGAGCTCGCAACAGCAGGAGCATGTCTGTTTCGGAACCAATTGATCTGCATGATCATGTTCCTGCCATTTTGCAAAATGAACAGCACAAATAAAGTGCGCTAGCTTATCAGACTTTACGCGCCGAATGGTACAATTCAATGTAGTCGAGCGCGGGCCGGTTCCATGACCAGTCCTGCTCCATGACTCTCTTGCAGAGAGAGTGGAACCAGTCGCGGGCGTCAAACCAAGAAGCGATTGCTCTGAAATGAGGTATCGAACAGAGAGTGAATAACGTAGCAATTACTGATTCACGGCTAAGTTTTATATGCGACCGAGGAGCGGTGCTTGCCTGTTCAGGGCATAATCCACGCCGTTGCTGTCAGCTCCGTCGAAACTGAATCCATTTGTCTCAAGACCCAGAGATCGAGCCCGATCCTTATCATTGTCTACATCAAAGATAGTGTCGTAGAGTCCTGCAATGTGAAAGGACAATTCCATTTCGTGTCCAGCTCAAAATATATGCAAAGCAGTGCAGCATAATGGCGAGAAACAGTGTAGCTACTAAGCTGTATATAGATGTACACACCTCCAGTTTTCCGAACTATAGGGATTGCTCCATAGCGCATCGCAATGAGTTGAGTTAATCCACAGGGTTCAAAGATAGATGGAACAAGAATGAAGTCGGAGCCAGCGTATATCTGCAGCATGATCATCAACCTAAATTATTAAAAAAGTCTCCAGCTCATTTAATTGCGGGCTAGATAGAGTAGGACGTCAGAGCTTACCAGATGGGAAAGAGGCTCATCGTAGGTTAGTACAAGCTTTACCCTACCGTGGTAAACACCATGAAGTGAATCAGCCAATCTACAAAAATCGCCTTGTATACGATGATCTGGAGCTGAACCAAGCAAAACCACCTAAAACCAAATCCGTCAATGCCACTCTTTTTGTTTTGAAGAGAACAAAAAAGTACTCGAAAGGAAAGCATTTTTCCAAGGAAAAATTAGAAGTTCATTATTCACATGAGACAGACCTGGCCATTGCTTTCCAGAGTCTGATGAATTGCATGTTTGATGAGGTGGATTCCCTTCTGGGCTGTCAGACGGGAGATGATTCCGACAATAGGGACATCAGTTTGTTGTAATCCAAGCTTCTGCTGCAGTGCCTTTTTTGCAGCAGCCTTCCCCTCAACAACATTCTCAGAGGTATAATGGACCTGAGGTAGTATGAAATACTGAGGTAAGAAGAAACTTTATGTGCCTTTGGTATCTAATTTCACTTTACAAAATTAGTACCGTATACAGTTATCAGTGTACGGATCCCAGATATCTGGATCAATTCCATTGAGAATGCCATAGAATTTTCCAAGATGGGGAGCGATGGCACCATGGCCTGCTACTTCCCTTGAATATGTATGAGAAACCTGCAAAAAAAGGTACAAAACACAAGAACATGACTCATTACAATGTGAAAAATATTATCTATGTGATACAAATTGCGCCAAACACAATGATTAAAATTTACAAGACAGTAAGATACTCACAGTTGTGGCTTTATCGCAGTATGTCATTGCTTTACCAATATAATGTACTCCAAATTCAAGATTGTGGATGGTAAACACAACCCGGGCACTTGCCAATCTGGATTGGGCATAGTGTTCCTTGTACAGCCAGGCAACAGGAGCACTTGTCCAATCATGGCAATGTAGTATATGCTGTCAGGAGGATATAGATATCAGCTCTTTTAACTGACAATGAAAGGGAAGAAACAAGTAACTGTTGAAAATAGTGAATACACAAGCAGCATTCAGTTCATAGAGTAGAAAAGGAAAGGATGGTGCAGCAAATATGCTAGTATAGAAACTGAAAGTAACACGACTCATAAAGAACATTGTGCACTGCAGATATGGTAAGCAAGTATATGTTCTAAGGAAAGAAAACCAATGTAGTATTTCCAAATAACATTACTGGAGAAGATCCATTCTGGAGGATAAATTCTAGAGCAGAATGACAGAAGAAGCCAAATCGGCGGTCATCATTCCTTCCATATACACATCCGACGGCAAACATCCTAGAAAAATAAATATCAAATGATTAATTTGTGAAGCATCTACATGCAAAATCGTCAGCATAGTTCTTGAGATACTGACATCCACTAACAGGAACTCAGGAAGAGAACTAAAAGGAGATGATCAGATTAGTAAATCGTTTAATTTGATATATGTATGATGAACTTGTCCAAGTGATGCTGATTTCTTGTGTATTGTAAGATCTAACATTCACGTGAAGATGTTTTCTTCATACAACGTTTAATAAGAAACGGGTATTCCTGTACCTGAAAATGGAAGTTATACACCACACTTGCAATATGTATCTGCAGTCTAGAGAAACTGAAATGTGCCAATCATTTTTCTAAACCAATTGTGGCAATGCATGCTCAAGAACATTCAAAATTGGTCGGACTTATTGACACACCTAGCTGATTATTTTAGCTCAAAAGATGCCACCGACAACTAGTCTTTCATATCATTGTTACAACTAGCTCTCAGCCAGTGAACTGGAGCACCAAGGCCAGCATGTTTTAAATAATTATCTTCTCTTGTCTCTAAAATGACAATAGTTATATGTACTGAAAAAAGCTAGTCCGATATAATGATGACGATACACATTAAACCAATATAAAACTCTAGCTCAATAATTTTGTGAAGAGGAGTAATTTTTTTTACATAATTGGTGCTGTAAATCAGCTGATGCATACCCATTTTGAGGCTCAAGGAAGTAAACTGTAAGGTCTTCGACTAGTCCAGTCCATACTATTATTTCTGTACCACCCCAGAAAAACTTCGATAAACATGTAAATTCTTCACCTGCATTGGAATAGATGTTACTTGATTAATAATCGATATATACAATGGAAATTAGTTAGTGACAGCTGATCTCGGCATCTGATCACGCCACCCTGGTGCCGCTCCATCACAGTGAGAGGAACGCTAAAAGATTCTTAACTTTAACTGAACATTTGTGGCATTTTGAGTTGGAAGTTTGGGGACTTTGTGAGTCAAAGGGTGATGTGAAAATATACTATAAGACTATATTTTGGATGCTCTTAAATACAGATATTAACTTTCAACTTCACCAAAAACTGACAAACAGACAAAGCCTCTCAGAAAGATGGGGGCAGATAAGACAAGAACAATAGAAGATTTAGTATAGAACTTCAACTTACATTGCTTTCGTTCAGAAAGTCGTACTTTGGAAGAATAACATCGACGGTATGTCCTAAATCTTGAACAGCACGTGAAAGACTTGTAACGACATCACCGAGACCTCCAACCTATGAGAGAATTGATCATGACAGAATTTGGTATGTGGTATGCAAAGAAAAATGGGCAGAAGGTGATGACAGCTCGACTCTAATCACAATGATTAGCCTTAAAAATAAGGATTACCTTTGCAATGGGGGCCATCTCAACGGCAATGTGGACAATATGCATGTAAGTTTCCGTTTCAACTGAATCAGAAATAGGAATATGATAGTCCATCCCATCCCTGTTGTCATAGATCCCACCTTCTTCCGACTCCGAGAAAACAAAGTCCATCATATAAGCATCCGGTGGAACGTTTACTGGAGAAGGAATAAATAAAACTAATGAAGTAGGAAATATACAGCTTCTAGGTTTTGTTCTGTATTATACTCAGAGATAACAAGGGAAGTAGGATAAGAAATGCCCCACTTTAGGACTATTGTGACACAGTTTCCACAAGTCAGCTAAACAGTAAGAAAAAATAACAGAGATTTGGACAAGTTTGGCCACTAAATTTTGGGCTTTACCAAGCTTGAGTGACTATCAGAACATAGAGATATCAAAGTAGCTGTCTTATATAGGCCTTACACCAGATAGATTATCCCATCACGCAACCAAAGAAACTACTTAATTACGAGCTTATATAGTAGTACCATATCTGTTATGTCAATAAACTAGCTAATTCTTATCAATAATAGAACTATATACCTTTTGATTCAGGTCTCATGAGGCAAATTAGATACCATATGTGGATCATTAGTAGAACTTGCCGTATTGATTGCGTAAATATGTACATTCATACACGTAACCCAGAAAAATTATCTGCTAATAACATTGATGTTAAACAAGCTCAAACCTGTTGCTTTCAAGAGAGATCCATCTCTTGATTTCACCATCTTCTGGGGTGGTAATGCACCACCTGGATGCATCCAGAGGTTAAAGGAGCATCTAAACCAAGCATCAGGCTTTCCATTTAGCACTGTATTAGAAGGATTGTATAGCACATCCACTGTAGTTCCAGCACGTATTTCAAGCGGTTCGGTATAAACAATGTGTTTCTGGGAAAGCAGAAACCTACGCATAGTTTTTGCCTTCATCTCAGCTTTCATTTTCGCACTTCTTTCGGCCTGTGTAAGTAAAATGAGTAGGAGTCAACCCAAAGAATTCTGATCATCTTTTTTTTCAAATATCAGATATCAACCACAAAGAACACCTACTCTTGTCTTTGGTAATATAAAATGGTAACCAAGTTCTAAAGAAACCGTGCCAACTGTGCGGGTTGTCACCAGTAACTCGTTAAGCCAGACAGATCCAATAGAAACTTCAAAGTTTCAAGTAGGAATGGTATGATGGTAAAGTAAATTCGGTTGTGTTTGGAAGATTATTCAGTGATATGGATAATTTATTGCAGCACTCGCTGGTTAACTGCCAAAAATGACAATTTATGGATGACTTTGCCCATTGGTGAAGTTTGAACAGACAAGCGTAATGTGGCATTAATATGCTACACACACTTTCAAGTGGTTCTGAAGAAGTACACCGGAAACAAGTAATGTGATCCTAGTTAAATTATAGCCTTGCATAGATTATGCACATATTATGTGGCAACTGACCTTTCTTTTGATAGCCTCCTCCCGTTCTCTTCTTTCTTGCAGAAGCCTTGCATAGATATGTTGTTCCTCTTGCTCCCAGTAACCTTCCTCAGTCAACATGTTTGGAAGAATAGCATGAAAATCTTTTCGACCATTGTTGTCATAATTCCTTGCCTTCCCAGGTGGCCCGTCAGCAAAAACCCAGTCTAACACTAGTGCATTGTCAGGTTGAATAACTGTACATACAGAAAAGGTAGGTGTTACATATAGGATTCATAGAGTACAATACAATCTTTAAGCATATACTGTAAATGCTAAGTTTACATGGCCTTCAAGTTAATAATGTATTTTTATTACAAGGAAAATCATGCCATATGAGAAGCACCATGCCAGAATCAAAACAATGTTATGAACATATAAATACCAAGTTGGTCAAAGTGTGAGATGTCGTACCATCTGCATACCACCAATCACCATCTTTGTCATTGCACTTGACAAACCTTTCAACAATAGAGAGTCCATCGGTCCAATTGTTGTAACCACCATGCATCCAAATCTCAGTACTATGCACAAGTGGTGTCGAGTGTATGTTATAATACAATCTGACAGTTCCTCTTGTATCAGTGCTAGCCTCTATGTACCACAAATTATCAGCAGATGTTCTAGCTAAACTCAACATAGTGTGCAATTTATTCTTCTTTATCTCTATCTCAGCCTTCACTTGTGCCCTGACAGCTTCATCTGCAGCCCTTTCTTCCTTCTTTCGACGTTGTTCTACCGTCTGTGTCCTCCTTTCAGCTTCTTCAATGGCAACCATCTCAAGCTCCCTTTGCTTCTGTTTAACCAAGAAATCCTCAAACAGATCTTCATCCATAGTGTTTTCTATTTCTATGAAGAAATCATTTTTTCCATTGTTTTCATAGACAGACCGGCCGTTAAAAAACACAAAGTCTAATCTGTAGGCCTCCTTGGGTATGTACAGTTTGCAAGACCACCAAACCCCTCCCAGTTCACTCTTGTGCAATTTTTCAGTGAAAGACTTCCATCTCCAACCATTGAATGCTCCTTTGATGACGACATCCGGTTCATTTGCCAAAGCTGTTAGGTCACGATTCAAATAGAGATCAATAACTGAATCAGCTTTTACAACCTCTGGAAATACGAAAAGTTTGTTTCTCATCAAATAATTTTTCTCAGCAAGTTCTTGAAGCAATTTTTGTTGATCCACAACACCCTGTGGTGATTGTATATCCGGTTCAATGGACATAGAGATCTCATCAGCTTCATAATGTTCATCATCCTGGATTAACCCCACTTCATCTTCGTCCCATGAGAACTCTTCTGCAGAAAGCAGGTGTTCAAATTTATCACCTATCCTAGTTTCATCTTCAGTCACAGAAAGTCCATCCTCTGTAGCTATCATCTGCCCTTCAACAGCACCTATGTTATGTTCAGTCATGGAAAAATGTACCTCATCTACTTCCTTGCTAGTTATCATTTCCAATGCTTCTTCGGTTCGATCTCCCTGATGTTTCTGCAACACATTTTCAATATCAAACTTTACATGAATTGCATCCCCATCAGTTTTCTGAGGGGTGTAATTTCCACCCTCAGCTTCCACTTCCTTCGCAAGCGATGCATCCTGTCTATCAAAGACAGGGACTTGCTTTGTTTGACCCTCTCCCAAGGTACCAACAATGGATAAGTTATGTTTATGGGGACCAACAATTGAAAGATCCTGTTTACGGAAGGCAACGATGGGCTGCTTTTGTTTAGGGACACTAACAATTGATTGGTTCTGTTTTCGGGAAGCAACAATTGATCGGTGTTGATTACTCGGACCAACAATGGGCTGGATCTGTTCAGGGACATCTGGAACTGATTTATGCTTCTTATGGGAACCTATGATTGATTGGTTTTGTTCTGGTAAATCAACAATTGATCGCTCTTGTTTATCGAAAGGAAACATGGATTTGTTTTTCTTAAGAAAGGCAGAAATAGATTGGTCTTGTTCAGAGAATGGGGCAGTTGGCTTGTTTTGTTTGTCAAAAGCAATAATACTTTTCTGTTGCTCAAGGAAAGTTAATGGAGGTTGATTATGTTCACTGAAAGCGACATTTGGTCCTTCCTGCACGTGAACATAAGGATTTGATTTGCCTTGCTCCTGGACCCTGACAAGTGGCAGCACGGGCTTCAAACTTACACCCGTTTTATCAATAGCCTTGCTCCACATAGATATTGAAGACAGTGCTGGATATTGCTGCTGGTAAGTCTCTTCTTTGTCAGTGGCTTCATCCACAGAGTCCACTGTCATGTGTTTCTCCTGGCCTGAAATACTTCCTAACATATCGTTCTCAAATATTTCTTCTTCCACGCTAGCTTCATCCACCGGATACACTTCCCCATATGTTGCATGGCTTGAAGCATTTCCCGACAAATCTGGTTCAAATGTGTCTTGATCACCCCCAGCTTCAACCACATCCACTTCCCCAATTGTTGCACTGGTTGAAACATTTGCTGACGAAGTCGCCTCAAATTTGGCTTGTATAGGCCCAGCTTCATCAATCACATCCTCTCCCAACATTTTTGCACTGGTTGAAACATCTCCTGACGATGTCGCCTCAAATGTGTCTTGAAGGGGCCAATGTTCATCGGCATTATCCACTTCCCCAGTTGTCTCACTGCTTGAAACATTTCCTGATAAATCCGCCGCAAATGTGTCTTTTATGGCCCCAGTTTCATTCATCACATCCACTCCACCCATTATTGCACTACTTAATGCAGTTGCCGGCAAATCAACCTCAACTATGTCTTCTTGAACTCTAGCTTCGTCCACTCCATCCATTGCCCCCTTTGTTACACTGCTCAATGCATTTACTGTCAAATCCATCACAAACATATCTTCATCCACCACATCTAGTTCCCCTACTATAGAACTCTTTGAAGCATTTTGTGACGGATCCGCTTCAGCAGTTTTGGCTTCTCTACTGTCAGTCCATTCTGCTGTGTCGGTGCTCAACAGTGTATTGTATGTGCCAAGAGTTTCTTCATCACCATTGGTGTGTTCTCTCTTCTTGGTGCTCGGTTCGACAGTGAGACTTGACATATATCCTCCAGAAGAAATGACTTTAACCTGAGGAGATACCATCCTCCTCGATTTCCTATTTGGAGAATCTGCATGATGCAAGTTGAACAAACATGAGACTAACAGAACATCCAATAGACTTAATAATCCTTTGATAAATTAGTGCCTAGACCTGAACTTGGTAACATGCATCGGACAATCCTGCTTTGAGTAAATCTGCTAGTCATCAAGAAAGTCTGGAAAAACAAAAGGGAAAGTAAGCTTTGCAGCAAAACATGTTTAACACAAATAGAAAATCATCTTCTGGAGTAATGCTTCAGCGAATCAGAATGGCATTTATGAACAACCAGAACTGTAATGTCAACATCATTTAATCATACAAAATTATTTATGCCTCTCCAATATTGTACTGAATTGCCTTCCGGCCTCACTTCTGAGCAATATAGTTAATTTGTACGATGCAACACAAAGATATAATCCATTTTCTATCGCTTTTGTAGTATCATTGCCTAGTGCACTTTGGCGCAATTCAGACTACTAATTCACTCGCTTCAGTGGCAGCAAAAGATAAACTAATATATTAAGTTGGTACTGCTCGCACCATACATCGAAATAACTTCTCAGAAAATATGCAGAAATAACTGAAGGTATGAACAAACATAGAAGGTGCAGACAAAGTAGATTCACCCTATCCCTCCACCTATTTGGCAACGATTTTCGTACTTTTTTTGAAACGCTTTGCCATAAAACTTTCACTCTAAATCAACCAGCATTAACACTAAGACGAAACCTTTCCATGATCATGCAGATCGAAACACCAAAACCTGGAAATATTGCAACCAATAGAGCAGAATTCACGTTTCTACGTTTTCCAACAATAACTCAGACAGTATGCGTCTCGGCCGCCAAATTAAGCAATAGTTTTCGAAATACGCATCAAAATCCTCACAGGACCCATAAGAAAACCCAGGAGAGAACACCGGAGCCGAATTCCCCTCGATTCCCCAAATAGAAATTTAACAGATCGCCGTCGGCCCAGAACAAGAAACAAGTAAAATCATCAACTCCTGCCACTTGAAATTTCCAAAACAAAGAACATTCCGTGAACCAACCCGTCCGGTCCAATAATCAAGAACCGAACCACATGAGCAGGAGGGAACACGGGCAAGAACGCAATCATACCTGCGCGAGGCCGCCGCCGCGGCGACCGGCCGGACGACGAGCGCCTGCGTGCTCCGAGGGCACAGAGGGCTCCGCGGCCGGAGAGCCATCTCCATTTCCTCCTAAAACCCGCAAAACCCACCACGCTGCAGCGCCTGCCCTCCCTCAGGCCCCTCTCCACCCTACCTAGCCTCCCCCACTCACGAGGAAAGAACTAAAAATGGAACACGGCGCGGCACGCCTCTTGCTTGGAGATCTGCACACCAGAACGGCTCCTCCGTCCTTCAACCTTTTTCTCAGATCAATTTCGATCCTGCTTTTGGTTTTGTATTTGTTCGGAGGTGGTTCTCCCACCATGGTGCACACATGGAAATGCAAGTGCCAACTGTGGGCAGTGTGGTCCAGTGACAGAAGGCAGTGTATGCACAATGGTGGTTTTTTTTTTCTTGTTGTGAAGTGAACGTGCGTGCAAAATCCTTAGGAAATGTACAATGCAAGCTTCACGAGGTTGCCAAAGTAAATCAAGTTTTTTCATAAACACCAATGTTTATTCTATAAAAGAGGTGTCTAAGCATGTGTCATACACAAATAAGCTCCGATGGTTAATCAAAAATCGGTTTACTTTTCTAAACACCTTACACTGCACATGCCCTTAGATTTTTTTTTAAATGTGGAAGAGGAAGGGGGGAGGAAAAAGAGATGAGGGGGTTGACCGGCGTCAAGGTGATCACCAGGACAACCTTGATGGCGTCGTGGCGCACGGTAATTGGATAGCTAATGGACTTCCCTCGGTGCTTAGAGAGATGGCTTCATCACGGCGCGTCGGCATCTTGATGCACAATCTGACAGTCGCCAAGTTCCGTCACTTGGTGGCAAACGACGACAACAGTGGAGGTGCAGAGATACGAAGGGGAGAGGGTATTGGTTGCGGGTCGAAGACGAGGGGAGTGGACAATGAATTTGGTGGTGATGTGTTTGGAAGGGATGTGGGCGAAGGAGAGAGCATGAAAGGATGAAGAGATTAAGGACATGCTGCCAGTCCCTAGACAGTGCATCACGTTTAAGTAGCACCATTTTTATCTTTGGTTTGGTGATGGGAGAATCTTGAGCTCGTGTATCATGGTGTTGCTTGTGCATGAGAATAACCGTGTGTGTTGTTTCGACTTTCTTCTTTTCCGAGAAACCGCCTTACTCAAGCAGTAATCTTTGACACTCTCATGGTTAAATGACTGTGATCGATAAAATAATGACTTCCTAATTGATTATGACAAAGTTCTTATGTGACAGTGATAAACGGTTCTTAGATACATAGGTATTTGTGTTTTTCTACATTTTTTAAGCAGTAAGAGCCTCTAAAACCACATCCTTTTGTGAGGGGGTCATTACTTCCCGCTTATGGAGATGGAATTCCACCAATTATCACTCAACGTCGAGATGTTGATAGAAATATCAAAGTATGATCCCATCCGGGTGGCCATCGAGGCACCAAATTTGTTAGGAATACATCTTTGTTTGCGAAGATTGGAAGACATATAAGCTTTACAGAAACACCCTTGACAAAAAAAAATTACAACAAGTTCAGTAGCAATTATTTGTGGTCTCCCACCTGCACAACCCGGTGGCGCATTGTGAGGCTAGTATTTGTAAATTCGATCGGAAAGTCACTTAACTTTCACAAGAGATGTCAATGGAAATGATCTGAAGCATGGATCGTTTGTCTAAAAAGAAGGCGAAGATCGAACAAGTTGGCATAACCCCACGTCGATGCCGAATGCACCATCACGCGATCTTCTTGATGAGACCAGTGGCACGCCACGAATCGAGATGGAAGCATCATGGTAGATGACTCCCCCCCCCCCCCCCCCCCCCCTCCCAGCCACGCCATAACAAAGACAAGGCCAGAGATACGTATCCACTGTGTCCCCCTCCGCCGCCAGGAGAAACGATATGAGGACACGAGAACCTAACAAACTAGACAAAAGACTCCCCGCGAGGGCCAAAATCTATGGTCTCACTCGCTTCTCGTTGTCGTAACCGACCGCTGGAAACAGGGAGACCGGCAGAATCAGCATGCAAGGATGAGGGTTTTGTGGCTGCTAGGGTCTTCGGAAAGGAAAGGAGACGAGAAGAGCAAAATAATATTTAATGACTCATATCTACATTATGAGAATGTTTCCATTTTCGTTGGAACACACGTGTGTTTCAAAACCGGTGTGTTTGTTTTGTTTTGTGGTTGTTTCTCACATGATAAAATAAGTCGGTTCGGTGTTTTAAACATAGCAATACTAGGCATACAAATTTATAGTTTCCCAATTCTTCCTTGGATCCTACATTGATCGAAATTTCATCACCTTGTATATGAAAATTAGTCTATTGTGCATGTCTCACATGGCCAACCGTGTTGCACTACCATGTGGTACTGCGACATGTTTCATAATTCTTGTAGTGGTTTTAGTTCAAATAGAGACTCTCGGAGAGCAGTACATAATTCTCGTATCTCAAGTTTTTTTTCCTCCTATTCCTACATCTAAGAAATCATGTGAATCAAAGAGGCATTTAACATGCAGGCTAGCTGGCAACAAGCTTCGATACTACTCCCTCCGTTTTTTAATATAAGATGTTTAGGGGTTGCACATGTTGTCTAGATACATATTAAAGTAGGTGGGCACACATATTAAAACATGTCTACATACATTTATACACATATGAATGTGGACAAATACTAAAACATATTATATTAAAAAACGGAGGGAGTACCAGCGAACTTAGAGTGTTTAATCTGGCGCAACCTGGCGACAAACGAGCAGCGCCGTAGCTGACCTCCTCGCTCGTCCGTCCATCTGGTGAACTGCGTCGCGAGCTTGTTTGTTTGTTTCCAACTCCAAGTGATGAAGAAAGATACAAGAGCAGAGAGACACAAGAGAGCGCTCCTTTGCCGCAAGTGCACACGAGCTTTCTGGACCGACGAAACACTGGCTCGGGAGCAGGACAAGTTTGCCATCCGAGATACAAAAGCAAAGAAGAAGTGTAAGAACTCGGAAAGCGTCAAAAATAAAATGAACGTCTAGGTGTGCGTGGGGTGCCTGCCGGCGGCGCTGTGGAGTTGGCGGCGTGGTCGGAGAGGCTTTTGGCGGCGGCGGTCCTCTCCTCTGTCCTCGGTGCTCCGGCGGAGGCCTGGGGCAGATCTGCCGTCTCTGGCGCGGCCGCTGCTCCCCGGAGCCGCGGCGTGTTTCCCCTCGAGCTGGTGGCCGTGATGGCGGCGCTAGCTCTTGTCCGTGGGGTCCGGCGGCCTTCACCTCGGTGCTTGGCCTTGCTTTTGCTTAAGATCTCTGGAAGTTTGCAGGTGGGAAGCTCTCCATCGTCGGTGGTCGCGGATGGCGTTGTGGAAGAAGGGTGGATCCGGCGGCGGCTCGAGGTCGATGCTCCTCCAGCGCTCAGATTCTGGTGCTTGCGTCAGATGGCCTCTGCGGCATCTCAACATGGTTGCTCGAGCAGGCTGCTGCGGTGTGAGGTGAGCTCGCCTTCTTCCTCCCCGGCGGCGTGCTGCTGGTGCTCGAAGGAGGTGCTCTGCTTGGTGGATCCGCGTTCGCCGTGTGTGGGGTGTTTTTTCCCTCTGTTCGTGTGTGTTCGTTCGATCTGGTGTTGATCGTGTACACGAACTTCCTTCAAAAAAAAATGAACGTCGGACAGTGTGCGTTGCGTTTGTTCATCCCTCCGGCCTACGCTCATCCCTTACTCGAGCCGGGCTTGGCTTTTGCCGAATTTGGACGTCGGAATAGAGGAAGTAAGTAGTAATAAGTTTGATAAAGTTTGAATACGCTCGAGCTCGACTTGATAAAGCAACCCCAATAAAGTTCAAGCTCTTGTTCACCTGGTTTGGAGCTTGAGCCGACCTCGAATTAAGCCTAATTAGAGCAAAAAATGAATAGCCCGTTCAGCTTGAACTTTTCCTTAACAACCCTACAAGTCTACAACCTAATTTATTAGAGCCTTTGTTGAACCATGTTATGTTGTAATCTTCCATCCCTCCTTGTCACCACCAGGTTCTCTTGTATTGTCCATGTCTTTCTTCCTTATCTATGTCGGTTCGGGTGACCACGAGCCAATAGAACGCATGGCAACTTGTCTAGACGCACCCACTAAACACATGAACGAAAAGATTTTCTTAACGATCCCATTGATGCATATTTCTAAGAAGTGTTTTAGGATATTCAATCTCGGAGGTCGATAAAATTATAACTATTTTGATAAATGACGTTTATTTCACATACATGCTAATTTGTTTAGAAATTTACAAGGAGCCAACTCACGAACAAGTAACGCAAGTTTCATTTAAAAATCATTACCTAAACGAGCCGAGATAATTCGTTAGACTAATCATAGTGGGAGTAACTAAGGTAGTAACATGCATGTCATGTAGGCAAAAAAACATGATATGCCAAGTAAGTAATAAGGAGAGAGGGTTGTGGTAACATAATATGTTACTATAATATCACATATTTCATGACAATATGAGTTTACAACCTAATTAAAAGAACTTTCCATGACACCACATATTAGCCTTACGTTGTAAGTAAATTATCAGATAGATTCGTGCATCCCAAAACTTAATAAAAAGTTTTTTTCGAAAAGTGATTTTTTTTTAGAAAATTTCGAAAAATACCTTGCTCAGGCACATGGGCAGAGCCAGCTAAGACCAGACGGGCTGTGGCCCACCCTGGATTTTGGGCGAACATAAGGATCATGGGTTATTTTTTAGCCCAAGATACCGCCCGCTAGAAAAAAACGAGTTTATGTCCAGAAACCCAATACAGCGGTAGAGGTTGAAACTGGACCTAGCTTTTTCCTTTCTTTCTCCACTAGTATACATGCACGTGCAACGCACGATTCACAATATTTATCAATACATTAAAATTGCCTTGGAACACAGATTTGAACACACACTTCACTACCATCCTTGCTCCCTCTCTAGTCAAGACGTCTACATCCGCCCCTAATGACGCCGTCATTTCCCTGCAAGAATCCGTGGTGCCATGGATTTACCGCTCTCATCACCGCGGTCTTCCGCCATGAGGGAAAAAGGCCACTCGTGCCAAGTAGCTCCCGAGCTTCCAACAGACCCCTCGGCGGCCCCACATTGACCGCCGGCGAGTCCGAGCACCTCCCAGGAGAGTTAATCGCAAAGTTCCATACTAATTTTGGGTAGCATTCTGCTTGTATTTGTTTCTGAATGCAACACTTTAACTCTAAAATAAACATGCCTTTGTTCTATAGTAACTTTGACAGTAATAGTGATAATTTGTTTGTTTACTCATTCGATTGTATGAGATTTAGTTCAAAATAGACAGTTGGCAAAATAATAATCATAAACCTATTTTTGAGGGTGCAAAAGAAATGCATATGCATGCTTAGAAAAAAAATATCATGATATGTTGACTAATATCATGTATGACATGTCACTGTACTTTTGCAAATATTATTATATTCTGTTGTCTGCGGCCTACAGAAGTGAGCAAGTGTATTAAACTGCCAGTCTTACAAAATGCCAATCTTTGATATACCGAACTAAATTCCCCTACATAGTCTCACACCACCCGCCACAATACTTCCCAAACCACTCATTCTTCAGCAGCTTCAAGCTTAATTGTCCAGTGCTTCATGCTAAACCAATAGAAAACCATCAGTTCACCCACATGGTATAGGTTGTGCATTTAATATATAGACATTGGTCAATTGGCTTTATCTACTTCAAACGGAAAGGACTGATCATCCAAGGAGCTCTTTTATGGTACCCTGGGATGAATATGGATCGTTAGATCGATATATCCAACCTGCTCCCAACCGTGCATATGGACCGATACTGGTGGATTTCAACTCGAATCTGACGAGCAGTATGGGAAGCACCGGCCGCCTTACATGCTACCAGTATCACCAAAAGGGCATTTTCGGTAGATCAAATTGTACCAGCTGACTGCAAAAATAACAATCCCGTCGTTCCTGGGTCGCACACCGATCTTAAACATCGATCCCCTCCATCGCCTGATCCAGCGATCCCCTCCATCGCCGGCCACCCCAGCCCCGCCCCCATCTTCGGCGCGGTGGCCAAGGCCGTACGCCGACGCCACCATCCCCCAACACTAACCTCCTCCCTTCTCGGGCAAGATCGACGGCCGCCATGGCGCGTCCTCCGCCTCAGATGCCCTCGGCTAGGGCTCCAGCCTTGATTCCGTCGCCCGCATGCAGCTGCCGCAGCGATCCCCTCCATCGCCGGCTCACCAAAGGCCGCCTCCTCGTCCGAGAGGGAATGGAGAACAGCTTCCTCGCCCGTCGCTCCCACCGGTGGATGCGGTGGCACCGCGGCCGCTCATCGTCGCCGTGGGCGGCCCCTCCCACGCATTCCCAACAATGGCGTTATCGACGGGACTGGTACTATAAATCGCCGGGTGTCCGGACCCTAGCAACCCGGCCTCGCCGTGAAGAGTGCCGCACTTCCATCGGAGAAACTTCGTGCCGAGGTTGCTAATGCCGAGAAGAGATCGCGAGCTGCTGTCTCTGCAGGCAATCAAGGTCTGTTTTTTATTAGGTTGCTTTTGCTCCAGATAGTAGTTCTTCTACTTACATATACTGCTAACGTTCAGGGTAATAACAATAAAACTAGCTAAGTATTAAGATGATACAAATGGACACGCTGAATAAGTTTCTATCTGCAGCCAAAATGATTGATAAAACTACCATCATGTGCTATCCATAACCTTGGAAGTTGTAAATTTTTGGGTTGTTCAGTTAGAGGCATAGTAAGTGAGGCTAGCTACATAGTTCAATTTGTGTGCGTCAAATGTGGATTATACTTAATTGTGCACCCATCCTGCAGTTTATGCTGGAAGCTATGGAAATTCTAATGCTAATTACCCTGGAAATACTTACAATGCTGGATACAACATCAATCAAGTATGTCTTCTGCTTGTTTTTTAAGAAGTCATCTTCATATCTTCTTTTGTATCCTTAAATCACGCTGCTTCTCGAAACACTTATTTGTTTCAGGCAAATGCTACTGCTTCTGGTCCCCAGTATGGAGCTGCTTCAACACACGGTTCCTGGGGTGTCTATGACATGCAAAGAGGTCCAGGACGGAGATGAATACTGACATCATTTTTTTCTGGTCCTGTTGGTGAAATACAGAACATAGAAGGTAGCTAGCATGGAAAATTGGTTCAGTATGAACAGTAGCTCCCATGTTTAGATCATTGGGTTAATCAGAATATGATGATACTTATTCCCCTGCGCCGTGTAGCAGAGGTGAATTTTGTGAGTTCTACTTGATTCTGTCTTGTACACTTTTGCTGTAGTTTGATACCCATATAAATAATGTACTGCCCTCGAGGCTTCTTCAGAGAGTAAAGGAACCTTGTTGCATTTGGCATTGTTAATTGTTAAGTCATTTCATTCAGGGTATGTACCAATAGTTATATCTTGTTATGGTTGTATTGGTGATAAAACATTATGTGATTGATCTAGAGATCGCATACTACTATTGTTGGTGTCTATTATCAGTTTTGGCATCTCCTCTTTTTAGCATATTGCCTCCTTTCTCCTGAAACATTTCTGTGAGTTTATTTTTGTGGAATTTGTAAGTCATTTGCTCATGGTAACATTTTCATGGGCAGACAGAAGAACGTACATTACAGAGTAGAAGCTTCCTGGTGATAACAGTTATACATCTACCTGCTACTTGAAGGTACCCAGCAGGATTTCCTCACAATTCTGCTACTCACTTATCACTTGATTGTCATGATTTAATATGTGGTTCATAATTTTGTCACATTTCTGGTACCCACATATCACTTCGCTGTCATGATTTACTATTGGTAATATGTGGTTCTTCTTCTTGAGCATCATAGCTGCGACATCTGTTGGGACCCAGCAATTAGGAGTGAGCATCTACGCGGTGTTTTAGTCCCAAATAGAGCACCCAACACGGAAGCAAACCAACGCAACCATGCTCATCTGGGAAAATTTAATGCACCAAGAACTCACTCCACCATCAAAAAATCGAATAGGAATCTCAAATATATGAATGTTCAATACTAGATATCACAACCAGTAGATAGCATGATATGTCTTAAAAGTACTAAAGATATCACAACCAGTAGAGAAAAAAGTTTCAAAGTAAATGTTGGCAGAACAACCAACTAAAAAAAAGAACAAGCACACAGTTTTCAAGCACCCACACGGCAGCAGCAGCAGCATCTGTAGACCAACATCAGGAGCCCCATCTCTTCTAATCTCCATTGTGTGCTTCTCGTGGAGCTTCATTCATTGGAGAGTCTATTAGTAGAGCTGGGATTTCTTTCCTGAACTTGTCGACGTCGGACTGCATAGTAAGGAGGATTTAGTTTAATAGTCGAGCGAGCAGCAGTTGAAAAATCATTTGGTTCAGATAATTTGGGTAGTCATACCTGTGTAAATTTTCTTGATAGCTCGTATCCTATCCAGTTCTCCATGTTCTTGAGCGCAAAGAGGCCGCATGACTTTCTGCAAATGCATGTAGACATAATCTAGATTTGTAGTAGGATTTCCGAATTAGTGAAAATGAAATATTATTGTAACATACGTGTCTCGTTGTTGTGGCACATCCTTTTCAACGCGAACCGGCCAACTGTTCACGGCATAATCAGGCCAGCTACTACTTTTCTGGCATTCGTGTCGAGATGTTACATCCAGATGTGCTTCCATTCCCTTGAGCTGTAAGTATGAAAACATAAGATTAGTTTTCGTATCAGAATTGTGTATAACAATGGTATGGACTTACCATGTGCTCCAGTTCAGGGTGAGATTTCTTGAAATTTTGTTTCCCCTTCCGCATAGAGTCAAGAACCTGTATTCTCCTATTTCTGGGATCCACATTGACCACAAACCAATGTACGTTCTCATGATTGAGCGGCAGAATAATCTGTAGCAAAAACATGATTAGTACCTGCGAATGCTTAACAATGACTGTTGGTATGGTACTAGGACTTACCATGTCATGGGAGATGTACATCTTCCCCATGGTGGTACCATCTGTTTTGCTTCTTACGTGGCTGTTGTATGCAGCAACACTGCCGTCTCTTGCTAGTATGTCCGCGACAGATGCCCTCTCCATATAGACTGTGCCACCATCCCTTATGTCCGGCTGTGGGCGCATGTGATGCATCCATGTTATGACAGCATCCATGAGCTGAATGGTACCAGAAGAACAAGTTAGCAGTCATGTTGGAAAATAGAAACTGACTACCTCATAAATAAGCACTTACAGGGGTGCTCAACCATCCTTCCGTAGCTGTGCGAATGACCGGAGTGGTCAGACACATGAGTTCCTCTTTATGTAGAACCAGATCATCTATTTTAACAAGTAATTCCTTAGGCGGTGATGCATTGACATAGTCAATGACCTCACCTTGCACATCATCGTCTGATTTTTGAGTACTCACAGTGTTCGGAGTCTTCTTGGGTTTTGCAGCTGTATTAAGGTCGTCAAAGTACATGAAATCTTTGTGATTATGTGTGGGTTTCCTGTTCCTTTGTTCCCTTTTCTTTGCTCCAGTGGTGTCGTCCTGTAACTTGGCCTGCTTTCTGGGCGATGAGTCCACCTTGTCACTTGGCCTTTTATTGTGTTTCTTGTTTGTGTCAGGAGTCTGTAGGAAGGATGTAGGAGTTCATATAATTTCCTGTTTTTAGTAATAATGCTAATTTAGACACTTACTTCAAATGTTTGGTCCAAATTACGGGCATGCAGGCTTGGCTAACATTGTCCATCTTCTAGAAATACAAATGCTGGGAATGCTCACTAAGCCAAGGTATTTCAGAACAGAGAATATGTGTGAGCACGGGATCTCCTCCGACTCCATCTTCCGGCAGCGGCACTTAACACTTTCAAGCTTTGGGCCGGCCATGAAAAGCGTCACATTATACACCACATCCCTTCTCTCTTTTAGAGCAACTGCATACACCACGGAAGCATCAAGCTTGGTCACGCTTGCTACCTCCCATTTTGGTAACTGAACAATCTGATGCTTTACCAGCTTAAACATCGCTGGAGTATAAATACGTGCAGCACTCTTCTCAAGTGGCTCAGCATTTAATTCAGTAAAAGGCACCGTCTGTGAAGCCGTAGCATCCAACTTGGCCTCGTTCTTCCGTATACGCCATGAAGAGTGATCTGTATGCTCCAGCAAATCACATAGTGACATTCGCCTGTCCAAATTCTTATGAATCCTAGAGTTTAGGCTTTCGCTACGTTGATTGCTCTGCATGCCAAGGAAATATCTACCTCTGGTATAGGCCCTAGACCACTTCTTCCTCAGCGTGTACATCATTTTAAACCATTTATCTTTATCTGAGATTTCGTACTCCTCCAGAAAATCCGCCCAACGACTCTCGAACTCTTCAATTCCCCTGTAGAAATATACAAATTTTCTAAAGTCCCTCAACTTTGTTTTGCGGAGGTGCCGTATCATGTTTTGCTCGATGTGCCAGCTACACAACCGGTGATCTGCATTGGGAAATACCTGCGATATTGCCTTCACCATTGCAAGATCACCATCAGTGATTACTGACCTAGGATGGTTCAGCTGCCCCGACTCCAAAAATGCTTGAAGCAACCACACATAAGAATCAACTGTCTCATCTGACACAATACCGCAACCAAACAGAGTCGTGCTGCGATGGTGATTCACTCCAATGAAGGGGACAAACGGCAGGTTGTATTTATTCACACGGTATGTGCTATCAAAGATCACAACGCCACCAAATGCATCGTAGTCCATACGAGACTGCGCGTCTGCCCAAAATAGGTTTTGCAGATGCCCTTCACTATCAGTGCTGTACTTGTAAAAGAACTCAGGATCTCTCTCTTCTCTTGCTGCCATATAATTCAGCACAAATTCAGCATCACGGCCTTCAATCCGCTCCTTCTTGTACTTGGCAAAAAAGTTATACAGGTCTCGATCTATAAAACCAGCCTTCCCGAAACCACCATGTTGCTGCTCCATTACTTCCATGATCGCGTGTGTTCGAAGGCCACCAATCCCATACTCAATGGCATCAGCCTTTTGAGCATCATTCAACCCACGATGAGACCTTATGAAAGCTGCCTGATCACCCTTAGCAAGTGCGTGGTTATGTTCAGCCACAAAATTTTTCACAACCCATTCACCACTTTCCATACACATCTCGATCTCCATCTTAGCTTTGCATCCACAACGCGACAACGGCCTAGGTGTCCTTACTCGATTAGTTTTTTCAAAGTGTTTCTTCTCCCGGTATCCTTCTTTAGAGCAAACGTAAAGGCGCCGAAAAACTATGTCCGTGCCCGGCTTCTTAGTAATTTCTTCCTTTCTAACACCGAACCCCTTCGACCGAGCATATGCGTTATAGAAATTGTAACCTTCTTCCTCACTACTAAAAGTTTCATTGGCCACCATATTGTAGTCTTCGTTGTCCTCCATGCCGTTATCTTCTTTGTCTTCCATGTGATCCCTGCAGTACACTGCATTTAAAAATCAAAACTAAATTAGTACAAATCTGATTGTTAAACTAACTAACACATTTTCAGTATGCATACCATTACATGCTTAAAATTCAGTTTCTAGATCATATGAATTAAAATTCAGTATGTACAAAACTGCACACTGTAATATCGTCAGAAGTTGAGGATGGCCTCAACTGAAATAGGTCAGGTTAACAAGATTATAGATGGATAATGTAGCAGCAACTTGGCCAAGTATGGGTTATATGTTCGAATTCCTTTGTATGTTTAAGCCACTTACACTTACACTTCCATACGAGACTGGCCAAGTTGCTACATGCTTAAAATCAGTTTCTAGCTCATATGAATTAAAATTCAGTATGAACAAATCTGCACACAGTTTCTACCTCATATGAATTAGCTCATGGTAGAATACACAATAAAAAGACAGCAGATCGACAATTTACTTACCACGAGGTTTCGGTGAACGCCGCCGCGAGTAAAACGGGGACGCTGCGGCGAGGTCAGGGACGCTGCGGGGAGTTCAGCGACGACACGATCGGCTATGGCGACGACCTCGGCGAGGGCGGGCCAGGGAACATCAGCAGGGACGCGGCGAAGACCTCGGCGAGGGCGGGCCAGGGAACATCAGCAGGGACGCGGGCGACGACTTCGGCGACGATATCGGGACCGGATATGGCGGCGAGCTCGGCGAGGTGCAGTTCCGAGAGTGTGGGGGCGAGCTAGGTCCCGGCGGCGGCGGCCAGAGAGATTAGAGGTGGCGGCGGCGGCCAGAGAGATGGGAGATGGCGGCGGCGGCCTGGGAGATGGAGGCTACGGCTTGTTTGACGGAAAGCACGCTTGTCCTTAATCTTTGAAGTGCAAAGTCTATATTACCCTCCATAGATCAACGGTCAGATCATGTCGATACTGCTCCCTCCTCCGTGCAGTATCGGGTACCGTAAAAATCTAATAGTGTAGGTAAACCTAACATAATCCTTCAGTTTTACATCACTAACTAAAATTCTAAAGGTTGCATTAATCCAACAGATACACCTTACAAATTTGAAAGATTGCTGAATTCAAACATTTATCAAAAGTGATGTAAAATCTGCTCAAAATTTACCTATATGTAGTTCAGCATTTGTAGATGTCTCTAATTCTCTGATGCCGCATTTACAGAAGGCCATTTTTTTATAATTGTATGTCCCTCGGCTTTGTCTCAGTGCTTAGCGGAGCACTTGGACTCGTCTCTGTCAAAGCAGGACCTCTGATTTGATGCTTTTCATGCCTTCAAATATGCATCACGCTGTTTTTCTTCTTACGGGACTGCCAACATGAGTGCACTTTAAGCACCAAATAAGATGTCAGGAAAATCACGGACCGAGATGATGTAACTCCCTAGCGACAACGCTTAATGGCTAGAAAAAGAAAACTACACAAAATCAGGAAAAATGTAAGAGCAAGGCAATAACCGGGATAAATCATGTTTAAAACCCCATATACTATATTATGCTACAAATAAGCTCAGTATTGTTTTCAACAATAATAATCTTATAATGGGGGAGGTGAATGGAGCTCATGTTCCTACATGGAACTTGATGCTTTAATTAAGTTACCTATACAGGACTGAACAGATCTCATGATAACACCAAGTTAGCTACAGCATGAACCAGACTTCATGCTACATGGATGCACCACAGCTAAATAAAAGCAATATTTAGTCTCTAAGTAAAATATGATTCTACCATGGTGAACCGAATGAAGCTCTATTGAATCACTGATATACTACATGGAGACAGTAACCGAACCTGTTCCCGGGCACACTGTCCCGGGCGACAGTAACCCAGCCTCCGGTGCTAATTGAAACGGTGAACTCACAATTAGTATTGAGAATCACCCAGACCGGATGTATTCAGATATTCCACATATTCAGATATATGATGCCGATGATGCCTCGTACTGGAATTCATCACCCAAAAGCCTCCTTCAATCATGGTTATTTTATTTCGTTCATGCTAGTACGCTACCAAGTACCAACACCAAATTAGGGCCACAGGTTTTAATTTCCTTGCATCACGCAGTGCGATAATACGGGTCATCATCGCCAGTGGAGACCAGCATTGGAGCAGCTTCAGTACAAAATCGTAAAGCATCAGTCAGAATAGTTTGACCACTTTACACGAAAAATGATATAGATCAGAAACGTTTTGGTGTAAATCAAAAGGATTGAACAGCAAACTTACATGCAACGATGGTACAGGCTGAACTCGATTGACCAGTGTCGCCAGTGTCGCCGGGCGTACATATCTAAAGGGCATCTCCGCTGCCGTCCGACCTTGCCGGCCGCTGCTTGAGACCAGGCCCCGTGAGATCACCATCGGCTTTTGCAGGTTCTGGTCGTCGATAGCAGCAGGGGCGGCGTTCGCGTCCTTGGTGTCACGGAGGAAGGTCGAGAGCATCTGCGTCGTTCCCGGCTGTGCAGAGAAAGGGCGGCTGCGTCCACATCGTCTGCGGCCGCGTAGAAGAACTGCGACAGCATTAAGCGCGTCCAGCCGCATGGAGAGCCGGCGGAGGCGGCGACATCGTTCCCGTCGCGCGGCCGCGCGACCCCAACTCTGGGGGAATGACGGCAGCGGCGAGTTCTGCGTTCCAGCAGGCAAGAGCACGATGGGAGTCAACGCCACACGATAAACCGGAATTGGCGAGTGTGGCGGAGCTGCTCATTGCCGTGGATCGTGTGGAGGGAGATGGTCGAGTCATTGCAGTGGATCATAGGGTGCGCGACTACAAATCGGGAAGAATGAGACGAATTGAAATCAGGGCGAGGAACGATGATTTGGCTTTGGCGGACTAGGCGGAACCTTTTGATGCGGCAGAGTTTTCGTCCGCTCCTGTAAATTGTTAAATGTACACAGTAGATGGTTAATTTTAATATGGACGGTTGGATCTAATTAATTGGGCCTGATTGTGCGGCTGTACTTGGTCCCTATTGTTCTGTGTACATTAGGCTGGGTGCACTTAAAAAAGATAATGTTTGCTCTTTTAATAGAAGTAGAGATATGTGTTCGTCGAGCTTCTAAATCCTGCATGCTTATGTTAAAAAAAAACCTGCAAGCTTCAATCCCCTAAATTTGAAGCCATGTCGGCACCAAGAGACGAATGTCGTTGGCCGGAGCAAGCTACAGGCACGGCCGTGGTTCATTGGCGGCGAGCGTCGAGCATACCGGTGCCGAGATTTCTTTTTCTTCGACTCGAGAGCAAAGGCCTAGCTGCCCAGCTGCAACGGCCTACTAGTTGAATTTTGCGTGGCGTCACGCCACGCCCTTGGTGATTTTTTTTTGTACAATATGTATATTTTTTGTTCACCAACATGTTGGACAAATTGGAATGTTAAAACATGCTTGTTATAGGTAGGTACTATTTTTTTTGAGCATTTTTGAAATATTTTGTAGAATTTGAAATATTTAGTGGGTTGAAATGTTTAAACATGTTTGTATTTCGACATTTTTTTTGTGAGCATTTTTGAAATATTTTGTAGAATTTTAAAATATTTAGTGGGTTGAAATGTTTAAATATGTTTGTGTTTCGACGCAAATATTTAATTGAAATCAGAGAAATCCATTTGAATTTGATTGTACATTTGGGGAAAGTTTAGTAGTATGGTGTCGAAATATTGGCCAAATTGAAATGTTCACATGTATTTGTATTTTGCTGTAAGTATGTCTCCTTTTTTTTTGAGTATTTCCGATATATTATATGGAATATCGGAATATTCATCCAAATGTTGGCCAAATTGGTGTTAGCAAACATATTTTTTATTTTGTTAGGAGTAGGTAGCATTTTTTGTGAGCATTTTGGATACACTATATATAATATTCAAATATTTAGTAGTCTCAAATGGGCGAACATGTGTTGTATTTTGGCGGTAATATTTAATTTAATTCAGGAAAGATGCATTTGAATTACATCCAAATGGTGAGGACATTTGAATATTTCAATTTTTTCTTTAGCATAAGTAGTTCGTATGTATTTTTTTGATTGTTCTGATACATTACTCGTATTTTTCTAATGGATATATCCGGAGATATTGCTTTATAATTTGTTTGAATCTAAAAAATTAGTGAAAGTGGGGAGCTATTTGTATGTTTTTTTTTCGTTTTTTGAATGCTCAGATCTGGAAGGCTTTGAATTTTTTGAAGTTTCCAAATTAGAAACTTGATCATATGGCATAAATAGTTAACGTTTATTCTTTTTGTGTTAATGTTCATATATTTTTCATATTTGTGAATACTTGGTGGAAGAACTTTAAATTTGAAAAATGTGCACATTCGAAGCCTAAACCCTAAAGTGGACCCATTTGTCAGAATTCTACTAATTTCTGAAATTGTTGCTGAAAAAAGAGAAATCTGAGTTGTGGGTCAACAGCTGACGTCATGCTCTAAATTCTGTTGGGAACTCCCTGGAATAAAACATCGCGTCTTTCTTCAATTACTTATGCGGGATATCCAATTAATTAGAACTTAGATTAAAGAGGGTATTTTTTGTTGTTGTACCCTTTCTTTTTGACGGTTTGATAGAGGATTTGATAAGCCAATGTTTTTTTCTGTTTTTCATAATACAGCTGACCACCATGTTAACTAATTGATTACGGAAAATTGGGAATGCAAATAAAGTTTTCTGTTAAAGAAGTGTTTATACTTCGAAATTTGTATTGTTGCGATAGTTTTTTTCTTTTTTTTCCCCTGCGGCATACGTTGCGCTCGCGTGGTACCGTCACGTCGCGCCTTAGGCGGATATTTATGTTAAAGATCTAATTTAAATGTTTATTTCAATTGTACTACAACAAACTTGAATTCAAAGAGGGAAATTACAACTGTTTTGTAAGCTAAAATGTGGTCAATTTTTTTTTTGGTTGATGGTGATCATCATTCCGATGTTGTTTTGTTGCAAAGCAAATGAAAAGCAGGAAAAAAATATGTTGGCAAGGAAAAAAAAGGAAATATTGTATTAGTGTTTATTAAATTCAATCCATCTGTAGAGGAAATGAATATGTGATATCTTGAAATATGCATGTAGTCAAGCAATATTTTAATTGAATTACATAATTAGAGAGAGGTAAGTTCAACTTGAATGTTTATTAAATTGAGCTGCAGAATTCGAGGGAGTTTAGTTACACTGTGTAAATATCAATTTATTCGAATTGGTATAATGTGGTTGTGGTTTGTCTTAAATATTTAATTGAACTCAATAATCGGAGGAAATACGTTGTATGAACATTTATTAAATTCAGTTTGAAATCAATCCATAGTTAGAAGAAGTGAATTTGCTTTTTCTCGGAATGGCCATCTAATTAACCTTTTTTTAATGTAACTACGGAGCTAAGAGATGTAAGGTGTATTACTTCCAAATAGGTTAGATAAATTGAAATAATTAAATATGGTTTCATTTTGCCATATTTTTCTTATTTAGCACGATAAGCAGAGAAAATATATTATGTTTATGTCGAAATTTTATGTTTATATTTCGTCGTAAATATGTAATGTAGATTTTTGATTAGAGGAAATGTATTGTATTAGCATCTATTAAATTCAATCCATCTTTAGAGGGAAGTGAAATTGTGATTTTTTGGAATGTGCATGTAATAAAACACTATTTAAACTTAACTACATACTTAGAGGGAGTTAAGTTCTGTTTGAACATTTATGAAGTTGAATTGCATAATTGGAGGGAGTTCAGTTATATTATTTGTAAATATTAACCTTTTCGAATTGATGGGGTATGTTTGTGTTTTGTCTAAAATATTGAACTTAACTCATTAATCAGACGAAGTACATTGCATGGCTATTTATTAAATTCAGCTTAAAATCAGTTCATAATTGAAGGAAATGAAAGACTTGAAAGGCAGTTAAAATATGGGAACATTCAAATTTGAATTTTATTTGTATGACGTGAATAGTCAGCGTTTATTGTTGTTTTCATGTTGATATTTTTGTCACATTTGTGAAAACAGTGGTGTTAAAAATTCAGATTTGAAAGTGTCCATGTTCAAAATTGTGTTTAGATTTGAGTGTGTCGAAATACAAAAAGGTTTATGTGTATGAATTGTTTGATTTCAAAAAGTTGGTAAAAGAGTTAGATTTGAGAGGCTTCTAAATTTTTAGAATATTCAAATTTGTATGTCGCGTTTTTTTGTGGTGAAACTCAAATTCGAAAATGTCTACACTTTGAAATTGTGCAGATTTGGAAATTATTGAAGCTGTATTTTAAATAGCCGAAATTTAAAAATCAAGTTAGTTTGAATGTTTTTTATTTTATGGAAATTGTTGAAGGAAAAAGGCACCACCTGTCAGAAACCTAACTTTTTAAAAAAATGTTTTAGAAAAGGATGGAATTCACGTTAATTTGTTTGATGCGGTTAAATATTTATCGGATAGAAATTATCGTGATTTTTTTCCTTTTTGAATTGACAGTGGGTAATATTGTTTGAAAATACAATATAGGCATTTATTAGGTCGTGTGGAAAGTTTGTTTTTTGTTTTGGAATTTGGAAATTCATCTATTTTTTAAGTTCTGCACAATGGTACGTGTTTTTTAAATTAGAAGTTGAAAATGACAACATTCTGAAATTGTTTAAGTATGGAAATAATCGGAATTAAAAAAATGTTTTAAAAATGGTTGGATTATAGAGATTGCTCAAATTTTGAAATTGCTGTAATTAGAAAAATTTACCGTTTTAAAAACGTTTAAATTTAAAAAATTGTTGGAAGTGGGCAACACACATGTCACGTTCATAAAATAATCGGGCTTCGAAGAGTTTAATTTTTTTTTGCAGTCTTAAATTTCAAATTTGGAATTAAATGGTCTAACATGTTTGTGTTTTTTCCACGAACTTATCCAAATATTGGTCGATAGGAAAAATTCAAGCTTTTTTATTTGTTGTTGTAAACATTTTATTTTTATAATCATTTGGATGGATACAAAAATTACAAAGTTTTTCTAAAAAAAACAGGAAAAGGAAAACAGGGAAAAAAGAACAGGGGGCAAAAAAAAGGCCGAGCCAGCTGCGGAGCAGCCAGCCCAGCCCAACACGCGGCCCAGCAGGCCAGCCCAGGCCCGCTGGGACGTCACGCTGACGTCACCAGCGGCCGGGCTTTGCCGCGACGGCGACGGTGACGGCGGCGTCGAACCACGGCGTTCTGGGTTGCGCGTGCGTGCGCGGCGAATGCGCCTGGTCGCGGGGCGCCCGAAGCTGGCGGCGCCGCCTCTTCTGCGTCGCCGGAGCGGCCACGGCGGAGTGCGGACGCGGCGGAGGGACAGTGG
Source organism: Poa pratensis (assembly GCA_947311845.1). Classification (NCBI taxonomy): domain Eukaryota; kingdom Viridiplantae; phylum Streptophyta; class Magnoliopsida; order Poales; family Poaceae; genus Poa; species Poa pratensis. The sequence goes on from CAMZMU010000078.1 coordinate 40,225,230, forward strand.
CACGGCGGGGACGATTCCGCCGCCGGGGCGGCGTTTCGGCATGCGAAAGACGGCGAGGAGGGAGACGCGGCGACGCCGGAGCCCGCAGTGGCCGTCGATCTGACCGGGGAGGCCTGGAGCGGCGGGGGAGCGCGTCGGCGTCGCCGGCGAGGTCGCGGCCACGCGCGAGAGAGGAGAGAGGGAGGGGGTTCTGCGTGGTTTTTTGTGGCAAGGTCCCTCAGGTTTTGTCTATTTGCGAGTAGGTCCATTTACTCGCAAAGCCGTGGACCGCAGAGCACTGGCTGGATTTGTGAGGGGCTTATTTGCAAAACCGTCAAGGTGATGAACGTGGACCGTTGGATCGCCAGGCGACGGTCCGGATCGCGGTACTGTTGTTTACTGTTCATCACTGTAGCATCTACAGTGGCAGGAGCGCTGAGAGCTCGCTATTTGGACCGTCTTTCATATAGTTAGATACATGTCTCTAGTTCGTTGACTTGATGGAATGACTTGATGATGCAGCTGTAACGGCTTATATGCCTCTAGTCCGTTGACTTGACTTGATGATGCAGATCCAGATTATTATTTTTAAACAAAGGCAAAAGCTTTGCCTTTTATATTGATATAGAAGGAGCTAACATCACAGGCCTAGGCCAAAATAAAAAAGAAGATACAAACCGGCTAGAGTATAAACTCGGCCGATCAGAACTTCTAAAACTCGGCCCACGCCAAAGTCCAGAACACGCTGGAAAGGGCAGAAGAACTAGACGTAATCCTCCTACTCGGCTGAAGGCGCAAACTCCACACCCCCTGGACCAGCCAGGCCCAAGAGCGCGTCGTCAACAGCGGCAAGGCTCAGTATGTTGAGCTTGACAAGGCGAGCGAGGCCCTGCAAAGACGAGTCAGACATCTGTGTCTTGAAGCTACCCACAAATTGCTTCCGAGCCTGCTCCAAAGGGGCATCGTCTGCAACTTGAATTCTCATCTTTCTTTTCAGCACATGTGTAACTTTATCCATGGTGTGCATCTTCGGTTTGTCTCCCAGCCAAGCACTGTGGCAAATTTCCGGCGTCGACAACTCAACACGGGCCAGGACCGGTGTCTGAAGCGCAGGACAAGGAAGCAAGGGCACATCCGGCCTGGTGAAGAGGTCTTGGACCGAGCTCAGCAACGGGGTCACGACGTCTCCGTCAGCGCTCACCCCTCCCGCCCCGCCAAGGGCTGACGAGGGAGCCAGGAGATCACCAAACAAGGCAGCTTCATCGTCCTCTTCTGAATCAGCATCCTGCAATGACTCCGAGTCCTCATCGACGATGTCCTCGACGGTGGCAATGTCATCATCATATTGCTTCATCGGCGTCACCCCGGAATTGGAGGATTGCTGCAGCTCCCTAACCGGACCTGGAGTGGCGTCAATACCATCCAGCTCGAAGCCGCCTGACGGCGATGCACAAGGCGACGTGATCTCGTGGCAGAGATCAGATCCGCCATTCAGCTTCCTCTCCGCCAGCTGGCACGCCGCATCCTCAACTTGCACATCCTCGTTGCAGCACAGAGAAGGCGAGTGGGACGGGGACCTCGCCCCGCAGACAGGCAGCATGGCGTTGATGCATGTAAAATGCATACATGAACTTTACATTTTATTACATGTTATTCCATGTTATTTGCATCATATAAGGGTTATATTCATGATTTATATTGAGTTTTGGGGATAATTAACAATTTCCCCATTTTTCTGGAATTAACCCTGCACTGTCAGAAAACCTCTTTTTCTATATTTTTACGTTTCAGGCGACCAAACGACGTCCAAATGACCTGAAATTTTACGAGGATCACTTTTTTGGAAGGAACAACACGTAGGCGCAAAGGAAGTGAAGAAACGGAGACCAGAAGGCCGAAAGGGGTGGGCCCACGCGGCCAGATTCCCTGACCGCATGGGACCCACCAAATTGGCCCTCGGGACTCCGCTGCTGTCGATCTTTCTTCCCGAAACTTCGTCTTGACCTAAAAACGACTATATATAGACCCCCAGGGCTTTCGCGAAAGGGAGCGCCGCCGAAACACAGAAACCACAAAACAGAGACCTGCAGCTGCAGATTGGAGGGGGAAAACTCCGGCGGGGCGCTGCCGGGGTGGTCTCCATCTTCTCCAACGACTTCTCCACCGTCTCCATGATGAAGGGGGAGTAGTCCACCCCCTGGACTATGGGTTTGTGGAAGTAACTTATGTATCTCTCTCTCTCTTGAGCTTCACTAATTAGTACCGTATGAGCTGCTGAACATGATTATGGTCATCTATGTAATACCTTTGTGGTGGATATTGTGGTATGAGATGATTTGTTATGCATTTACCGTTGTGTTAGAGCTTTTATGATTTGTCATACTTTGGAGATATTCTATGATGCATGTGATGGTTTGATTTATGCATAATGCCTTGTTTATCCTTGTCATGAGGTGATTGACACCACCAAGTGTGGATAGATGAGAGAGATGTGGTCATGTACACGAATTATGAATCATTGCACTAGTGTTTAGAATATTGTCCATTATGAAGTATGATGTATGTAGGTACGGGATGGCCGATGTGACACGGCATATGTATTGAGTGACATGTGAAATACAGCCCAACATCCTTTATCTAGGGGTAAAAAGAAAGTGTATGATGTGGGAGTGACAGCAGCCATGCTAGCCTTGCGGGGGTGACATAGCACAAAAATGAGTATTTCTTTCAACTATGTGTTTTAGGACATATAGCCATCATTAAAAGCTATCATTAAAACATGACAATTGTGTGTACTTTATCTATAACATGATAATCACCGTAGATGAGAGAGAGGATTAAGTGAACCCATGAATCCATGTCCATTGTTCCTATAAGAGAAAACCTTTGTCTTGTCCTCTTGCATTGAAGAGGATTGGGACACTTTTACATTCTTGTTTTGTTACATTAAGCTTCCATCGATTAAATCAACCACCTTGTTCTTTAAACTTGTTTAGTTCATAATCAGCTAAAACTTGTGACACTTTAGTTGTAGGGAATAGATAACGTTTCCTTCTTGCTCCTGCGGATCGATACCTTACTTCCACATTGAGAGGTGCTACAGTGATCCCCTGCTCTTGGGGGTTATCAAGTACTTTTCTGTCGCCGTTGCCGAGGAGCGTAGCGCTTAAGTTTTTATTCTTGTTTGCACTAGATATTTATTTTCAGTTTTTCATTTAGTTTAGTTTTATTTTTAGTTTTCATTAAAAACATAAAATACGTAAAAACTATTGATACTATTACTATGGCATTTATGAATCGTGCTTCGCTGCATCTTGCTTTATATGAAAGTGCTTATGCTAATGTTCCTAAAGTGGTTGAAACTACTGTGTCTGAGATACCCAAAGTGGGATATAAAATTCCCGTTGGTCATGTTAAAAGAGTTATGAAAAATCCATTTACAAGGGATGGAACTAAGTCTGCACGTGAACACGTGGAGACCGTTGAAGAGATATGTGGTTTATTTAGGCTTCCTGTTATTTCTGATGATCAGGTAAAAAGGAAGCTATTATATTTGTCTTTATCTGGTAATGCTCGTATTTGGTTCAAGTCTTTGGATGAAGAAGTTACTATTGTATGGAGTAGTTTGAGGAAGGTTTTTCTTAAATATTTTACTCCTAAAGAAAGAATTATTGCTGCCACGGAAAGTATTAATATTTTGCAGGAAGAAGAGGATAAAAACCTAAGCTTGGGGATGCCCGTGCAACCCCAAGGAGATGATGAAAATGATGAACAACTAGAGAATGAAGAGAAGAAACATCCACCTTCACCACCTATGGATGAGGGTAACACTCAAAATCTTGTTGATGATAAACTTTGCTTTTATGATTCTGATGATGAGGAGGACTATCAACCTATGCCTAATGAGAACATTATTGATAATAATTTTAAAAATGATGAGGAGTATGGTTTAGACATGCTATATGATAATGCTTTAGATGATGTTCCTATGCCTATTGATAATTCTCCATGTTTAAAACTTGTTACTACTTCATGTGAGGAGAAAAATGATATACTTGCTGTTGGTAAAAATACTTTCACTCATGAGAGTCCTACTTTATTTTTGAACTCCCCTATTCACACAATGGAGTAAAAAACTACTTCACGAGAAGCTTTTATATGTTGAAAAGTACTTATGTGGGCTGAAATTATCTTACTCTAATAACCATTTCACCCATAACCATCATGTTTATGGTGCTTCTTGCAATTATTTTGAGAGAGGAAAACATACTAATAGCTCACATGACAGTTTTAATAATCCTCTATATGTTCCTAAGTTTGCAAAGTTGCACCAATCTAATATTTGTTGTATCACATTTGCTTCCACTACTTGTAACTATTATGAGAGAGGAATAAAGACTTATCTTTATGTTTCCATGTTATTTAAAATGCAACCTACTGATCATTACATGCATCAGTTAGCACAAAATTGCTGCTATTTATTCATATATAAAATGCCAATGCATAGGAAGTGGGTTAGACTTAAAAGTGTTTCATATTTTTTCTCTTGATGCTCTCTTTTTGCATTACAATTCTTATTCCTATGTGAGCATCATTAAAACTATCATGGCTGTCCAGAAAACAGATTCCTAAGCTTCACTGCGAAAAATGTTAAAAAACACAGAAGAGGAATTTTGACCTGATATTTTACGACAGCAATATTCAGTTATTAATACACATTTCATTAGTTCAAAGTTTTCTGATTTGAGCAACGTAAGTGCCTCTGAAAATTCACTCTTTACGGGCTGTCCAGTTTTTGACAGATTCTGTCTTTATTTTGCATTACTCTCATTACTTGTGTTTTGTGTGGTTCCATTGATCAAAGAGCAATACACAACCATAGTAATATTAGCTAATGTGTAGAATCAATTCATGATATGTCATTTCAGTACCTAAGAGGATTTTATTTATGGAGACACTAACCCCTCTAATCAAGTTTTATGATGAGTTTTGTGTAAAGAGAATCTTCAAGTGGAAGAGATGAGGATGATGAACAAATATTAAGAGGGACAAACACTCAAGCTTGGGGATGTACCCCTGGGTACACCCTACAAATTTCGAATAAGTACAAGAATTCAAGCTTGGGGATGCCAAGCCACCTCACTCCAACCATCTTGATATCAAGTAAGAAGCCTAGCTATATGTCTATAAAGAAAGCGCTTTACAGGAGGCAACTTGGTTGTTTTTATTTTTGATTTTCTTTGTGTCCTCTTGCTGTAACAAGAGACTTTGTTTATAGTTTAGTTTCTAGAATTTTTAATAAAGTGCCAAGTTCTACTCATTTTGGTTTGAAGAAGTTGCTTATAGCGTTCGGAGATTTTATTCCTGCACGAATCTGTGCACGGTATGATTTTTAATTCTTATTATGTAACTCCGTATGAGCTCATATTTGAACTGTAGTTGCAACTTTTCATCCTCTGTATGCATGAATTTGTTTCGGAATTTTTCGACAAAGTTTAGTAGGGTAGAAAAATATGTTTTGCTGCTGCTGTTTTTCTGGACAGATTCTGTCCCGTTTTGTTTGATGCATGCTTTGAACTTTTAACTTGAATCTTTTTGATCCAATTGAGTTTATGAGTAGGCATACAACATTATACACTTTCTGGACATCCATATAAACTTTTGTTCAAGGATTATATGCAGCAAGAAATCTATTTGTTTATCACTACTAATGCACCCCACAGAAAAGAAATGGGAGAAACGGTGTTTTGAAGTTTTTTCACAGGGATTAGAGGAGATGCACCAAGAGCTATCCAAGTATGGTGAAGACCATAAGCTTGGGATGTGAAGACAACCCCACTGGAGACTGGACCTACACTGTCGAGGTGTGCCCTCGGCAATTCCCATGGTTGCTATACCTAGGGTTGATTGTGTGGTAGAGGACGCGTAGTATTGGTGGAATCGACGGCTGACAAGCTGGATTTACCCAGGTTCAGAGCCCTCGAGTGAGGTAAAACCCCTACTTCCTGCTTGTCTGTGTTTATGATTTGAATATGGAGGTTACAAGGGTTCGACGAGCGGCAGATCTCGTCGAGGTTTTGGTGGTTATGGATTGCTTACCTTGATCGATCACCCTCCCAGCCTTTATATAGGAGGCCGGGTCTCAGGAAACACAACCGACCAAGGTTACATGTATGGAAAGTCCTAACCGACTATAACTTGATCTAACTTGGGAAGCACTCCTCGTCTCGGGCCTTCCTTCGTGGGCTTCGATTAATCTTTGGGCTTCTTTAATCATCACGTGCACCAGGTACCTCTAAGCTGGGGTACCCGCAGAGTATAACCTCATCATTAGCTCCCTTCATCGTGCACGTCCTAATCTTCTGAACTTGCGCTTCTGACCCGATGTAGTTCTTCGAGCTTTAATTTGTTTCAATTGTATGTGTATGCTAATCGAGCGATATTGACATAGTAGGCCTGATTCACTCGAATATCGAGCTCAGTTAACTGCTTTTTTGAGCAAAAAACCTTACTAGTCTTCAGTCAGACTCGAGTCCCTGGGCTCGAGCCTGGAACGCAATTGAAAATTTGCCTAGGGATATTGACATAGTAAGCCTGATTCACTCGAAATCGAGCTCAGTTAACCGCACATTTGGGCGAAACCATACTAGTCTTCAATCAGGTTCGAGTCCCCGGACTCGAAGCTGGAACACTTTTGAAACTTTTGCCTAGGGATATTGACATAGTAGGCCTGATTCACTCGAAAATCGAGCTCAGTTAACCGCACATTTGGGCGAAACCATACTAGCCTTCAATCAGGTTCGAGTCCCCGGACTCGAAGCTGGAACATACTGGACAGACTCGACTCAGGCCGTTGTAGGTCTTACTGATTCGTTCTGCAGTTTAACTTTTGATACCTAACGCGTCCGTCAGGATTTTCATCATGTCTGTTGACACGGAAAATTTCAAGGGAAAACACTGTTGGAGCGTCCCTCGGCCCATCTCGATTGCTCGGCGGTCTTACCTTTGCATTTGCGTATGCAGCATCCGAAACATCTGCGATTGGCATAGTCGGGAATTTATGAAGTTTGATTCTTTGTTTTGTGAAGTACTTAATGCTTTCAATCGAGCCTGTATTCGAGTGAATTTTTCTTACCTTGTTTGGAAATCTATGGGAGCGCGACAGCGCTCCCATGGGAGTAGCCCCCGAGATTGTGGTTTATTGTCTTGCAATAGAGGACAATCTCAAATCATCCTTTTACACTGCTTTTTGTAGTCGAAATATTTTGTCTTTGAAATCTATGGGAGCGCGTCAGCGCTCCCATGGGAGTAGCCCCCGAGATTATGCTTTATTTCGTTTGAAGTAGAGGATAATCTCAATAATTTTGCTCCTTTTTTGATCAATCGCAACAAATTTTTGATACTCCCATGGGAGTACCTTTGCTAGTCGAATCCTTGCTTCGATTGTAGTCTCGAACCCACCACTCGAATGTGCCCCTGACGTCATTCATGACGTCTTTGGCGTGCGCGCCGTTTTGACAAGACGTGTCTGTGTGGGCCCAATGTTCAGAGTTTTGACCGCAGAAGACGCCGTTTCAGCTTTGATTTGACCGGACGTGGCGAATTTTTCGCCGCGCCATCATAACCTCCTAGGGTTTTGTGCGTAGTGGGCGACGTGGGATGCGACGGTTGCTCTCTGCGCTCGCCACGTGTACGGCCAGATGCTATGTGCATTTGGACGGACGATTACGATGGTTTTGCGTTGTGCGGTAAGTAGCATATTTGCGCAAGATTTTGATTTACTTGCCATTCACTTCCTCTGTTCCTCTTCTTCCTCGCGCACCGCACACCATTGCTCTGCCTCCCAAGCTCCTTGCTGCTTGCTCCTTGCGCAATGGCGCCAAAGAAGATCAAGCGTGCCGCTGCAACTGCCTCCGCCACCGATCCATCGGACAAGGGGAAGGATGCGGCCACGGCGAGTGAGCCTGCCGATGCGCTTTTGAAGATCCCCGGTGACTGGACCAGATCCAGTGTAACCGAGGATACCCTTTCTGAGTACCGTCAGAAGGGTTGGCTGCCACCAGCTGACCAGCTGGCCGCGCGTGCTCCAGGTCTGGAGGTACGCCCTGACCCTCGCAACGGCGAACGCGTCTGCTTCGCTGAATTCCTTCCCCGCGGCTTCTCTCTCCCTTTGCATGATTTTGTGCGAGGGCTTCTGTACGCCTATGGCCTACAGATTCATGATCTTACTCCCAACAGCATTATGCATATCGCCTGTTTCATGGTGCTTTGCGAGTGTTTCTTGGGAGTGTCCCCCAGCTGGGCATTGTGGAAGCATATCTTCAAGGTGCGCCACAATTGCCGGGGTAAACGCCCTTGCCCGGTGGGTGGATTTCAAGTCCAAGTGCGAAGCGATTCGCATTACTTTAGCTTGAAGACAGTCGACTCTGCCCAAGGTTGGCGGACCAAATGGTTCTATGTGCCAGTCGACCAAGTGGTGCTCCCGGCTTTTTCGATTGAGAATCCTCCGAAGAAGACGGTGGCCTGGGACCACCCTATCTCTCCTGCTGAAGCCAAAGAAGCCACCCCTTTGCTGAATGAGATTGGAAATTGCTGAAGACTGTTTCTGGTATTCAGTTGATCAGCACTTATTTGAAGATGCGAGTGTGGCCCATGCGCCTTCGTGCCCACCCGATGTGGCAGTATGAGGGTCCACTCGACAGCACCAGGATGAGCGCCTCCGAGTTGACGCAAAGGAGCTCAGTGCTCAGGTGAAGAAGATCACGAGCATCAAAGCTTCCACAAAAATCGACTTCAACTTCCCGCACGTCCCCTACGGGCCAGAGAAGGCCTTACCCGCAGTGAGTGATTCTTTTTGCCGTTTTTTATGCCTCACCATCTGCCTTTGCATCTTTTTGCTTTCTTCTTATGATTATGAATTGTGCTTGCTACATAGGGTCACTCGACTGCCCCTCTCTCCCCCTCTACCCGAAGCCGGGCCTACTGTGGAGACGGCAGTACAGGAGGAAACCAAGCTGCCCATTGCTGACCCTGCTTCTGCCCACTCGACCCCTCAGGATAATCCCGAAGAAACAGGGAAGAGGTGGAACAGGTTGTGCGGATGCTTCAGATGAATCAGATGCTGAGCAGGTCCTCGCAAGCCTAAACGCCAGCGTTTGGTTCTTCCGGAGTCTTCGAGTACAGAGGATGAGCAAGGGGACACCGGTAATTCGGGTATCCCTTCTCCTGCTAAAAGCCATCCTCTGACTGTCTCCCCTCTGGCTTCGTCCTCCTGCACTTCGAGTAACACCTCTCGACTGGGTGTTTTCTCTCTTGGTGACGAACCTGATTCCGATGAAGAAGATGAGCCAAGGTTTGCTTTGTAGTCGATTCCTTTATTTGTGCCGCGCCTTTATGGTTTTTTTTTTGATTGGTGTATTTTTTGCTTTATGATACCAGTGGCAAATCGCCATCTCCACCCCCAGTCGCGGACACTCGATTGTGGCGCAGCCATCCCTTCCAGAGGCAGCACAAGGCACTATTCTTGAAGCGGCCAAGGACGCAACTGAGCTGATGGTTGCTGATTTGAACAAGGAGAAGCTGCCCCAACGCGGATGTCGTGGCTTCCTCCTCCAAGCCTGCCTCTTGGACTGATCACGTGAGTGCTTCTGTTATTACTTACACTTGAAAATTTTTTTCTTCTGCACTCGACGATAACATGCGTATTCTGTTTCAGCCTATGTATGCCGCCATGGCCCCTTGGGTCCAGTCCTTTGTTCGGGTGGAGCAAGAGAGGGACTCCCTGCAGTCAACTTCGACTGAGCTTGCGCGTAAGTGTTTTTTGCTAAAAACTCTTCCCTTCTTTTGAAGTTATGATACTAATCGAGAATGTTTTGAACTCCGCAGAAAACAAGAAGTCAGCTGAGGAGCAAGTGGAAGGCCTGAAGAAACAAGTGCAGGACTTGCAGACCAAGCTCTCCACCAGCAGTCTGAATCGAAGAAAGCACTTGCTGATGCTCAGGACGCAACCACTCGCCGCGATAAGGAGCTTGCTGCACGTCTGTTGGGATTGGCCCGTTCTGCCAAAGGTGAATGAACTATTTTTGCGAGTAGCTCTTTGGTTATTTTAGCAGCTTTTGCTCATAACTTCTGCTTTCTGAATTTTGAAGGTTCCGAAGGCGCCTCGGCTTCCACTAAGCCATCGAGTGACTCATTGTCACTCGATGATGCAATCATGGAACTCGAGTCTGTGTTTCCAAGACCAAAGGCGAACTGGCTACCATGACCAACACCCTTAGCAATTTGCACGCGGGGATGTGTCCTACAGCCGCGCTCCCTCGACTGCAGAAGGACTGGCTGCAGCTTTTGGCGAAAGATCGTCGATTGTGGCGGATTTTGCCCGCGAACTCACGGTACGCGGCTCGGAGTACACCCTCAGGCTTTTGTTAGGCAATGGTGTAGAGGCCGATTTCGACAGTGCTTTATCGGACTACCCGAAAAAGCCTGATGGAAGGCCGCTATCATTCAGGGGTGTAACCGAGCCAGCTACGCGACTGAGCGAAATCTGCGTCCAGACTATGGAGCGCCGGGCTGAAGCTGTTAGGGCTCAGTCGCGTAAAACTAGGGCAGAATCCATCTCACAGGCCTAGGAACTTTTTTCTGTAATTTGATTACTCGAACCTGGCATGTATGCTTTTGCTACTTATGTTTATGCTAGTATATACTTTTGGGTGCTTGTTTGAATGAAATTTGCTGAATCATCTGAATTTTGCAACTTCGTGTGTCCGGGCTTCTGAATGTTGCGTTTTATGAACCAGCCACAAGAGTGCGAGTCTGGTGGACCTTCTCCTCTCGTACTCGAACATCTGGTCGAGCAAGGAATGATACGAGGGCACTTGCTTTGCGAAGAATCGAGTGAGTGAACTAGAGCAAGAACTCAAAACACTCGAGCTGAGTTGGAGCTGTTGCGTTCCAAGCCAAGTTTTGCTACCCAACGCGAGGAATATGTTCTTGGCGAGATGGACAACATAAACAGGCAACTCCAATGTGAGTTTATGACACCATTTTTGCTTAAAAGTTTTCATTTGTTTGCATTATGCTTTGGACCAATAACTTTGGCCTTTTGCAGGTTTTGTGCCTGATGCCCAGCAGGAAAATAGGAGGGTCAATCGACTCCTCGATAATGTTGTTGATGTACCAACTACTGGCAGGCAGCATTTTTATTTGGACAAGGTGCACGCTCGCACACTTGCTACTTTGAAGGATCGAGTATGGCGAAACGCCCAAGTGCTCGAGATGTGCAGGCGTATCTTCACTCGCTAAATTACGCGCTCTTCCCGTCAGGGCCTCACCTCAAGGGTTGTTTCCTTGATTGATATCTTTCGAGTGACGGACTCAGTCAAAGAGTCTTTGATGCAGCTTGCTATTCTTGGGTCCAATGCCACTATGGCTTACATCCGCAGCCGTAAGCCAAATTTTGCGATTCGACCTCCTGCAACTGGCACACTTGTATCCCAATCACATTTGATCGAGACACGCTCTGCTGCTGAGGAACTCATCGATTGCTGCAAGGAGCAGCTTTTTGGTCCTGTACTGGATACAAAGGATCAGATTCTTAACTTGTAAATTTTTGATAACGGGGCATTCTCCAATGTAAATATGTACTATTGTATTTGTGGCGAAATATTTTATGCGTATATTTGTGACAGCCCCCGAGTCTATCGAGTGGGATTTTTGATTTTTTGCTTGACCCAGCCCCGAGTATATCGAGTGGGATTTTTGAGTTTTTATGCTTGACCCAGCCCCCGAGTATATCGAGTGGGGTTTTTGAGTTTTTATGCTTGACCCAGCCCCCGAGTATATCGAGTGGGTTTTTGAGTTTTTTTGCTTGACCCAGCCCCCGAGTATATCGAGTGGGTTTTTGTTTTATGCTGACCCAGCCCCCGAGTTTGAGTGGGTAAACAATAAAAGGCATATATGAGAATATGGAGAACATGTATCTTTATTCGAAATATGTGTTCGACCAGCAAGCCGCCTCATTAAAAACCTTCCAGTCCCCTTAGGTACCCTGGTAAGGGAAAAGAGTGCGTCTGAAACCTGCTGGTTCTTCCGACATTATGCCTATTACATATCTATGCATAGAACTGACGCAGATGCGCCCCTCTATGTACTAGTGTGACTTGACGACATGTTGACCGTCCTGAAGGTCCAGTCGGTGCCCCTTGTGCTTCATCGCGTCGTTGATGCTTGAGCCCTCTGTCGATTGCCATTTCTTGCTTTCTGGTAGAGGTGTACGGTCATTGGAGACCTCAAGCTCGGCGAGTGATTGCTCCATCCCGTACATCTCTGAGATTTTGCTGAAGTCACGGTCACATGAATCTGACCTTTGAAAGTTCCCGTTGATCGTGATGACTCCTTTTGGTCCTGGCATTTTGAGCTTGAGGTAGGCGTAGTGTGGGACGGCCATGAATCGAGCGAAAGTGGGGCGCCCAAGTATTGCATGGTATTGTGACTTCCAATCGACCACTTCGAACTCAATCGACTCGGTTCTGAAGTGAGTAGGATCTCCAAACGTAACATCGAGTTGTATGGTGCCTTCTGGGAGCACTGCTTTGCCTGGGACGATACCGTGGAAGGTACTTGTGGACTTTGGCAGATTTTCGACTGATTTGTTCATTCTGCGTAGCGTATCTGCAAAGATTATGTTGAGGCCGCTACCCCGTCCATGAAGACCTTGGTCATGGCGTAGCCTCCGATTTGGGCGTCGAGTACCAAGGCTGCATGCCCTGGTCGATATACTGCTGGTGGATGGTCCTCTCGATTGAAGACAATCGGAGTTTCTGATCCTTTCAAAAATTGTGATAGCTGGGGGTGCCATGACCGCCATATTGACGTGTCGAGTGTGTAATTTTTGCTCTCTATTGGAGGGACGTCCTCGCTGGATCATGTTCATCTGCCCGCGAGTTACGGGATATTTTTGTTCATCTCCTTGCTGCATCTGGTGCACGGCTGCTGCCATTTGTGTTCCCGTAACGGGTTTGCTGGCACCATGTACACTGGCGTCGGTTGCGCTGGTGTTGGTGCAGGATACACCTGAGTAGGCTGTTTGCGGTGGTATGGAATATACCTGTGCTTGTTGTACTTGTTGCGGTGCTGATATGCCTGAACAGGCTGTGTTTGTGTGTAGTCGATGGTCTGCGTCAATTGAGGAGGTGCACGTCCTCTTTTGCAGTCGCAGTATGTGTTCAATCGCAAGTTGATCGAATTCCCTGCAATTTCTCAGCGAGTGGTTAGAGCGAAGCTTACCATCGTCCCCTTTATAAAGATGGAATCTGCAATAATCGTCCATCCTTTCTTCGATTGAGCGCTCAGGATCTTTGTCTGCTCGCCTGCGCCACTCTGGCCTTCTGTAGCTATCGCGGTCGTCGCGTCTGTGGTCTCGACTGTCACGTCGATCGTCTGTGCGATGGTCTCGATTACTCGGCGTCGTCGTACGATGATCTCGATTATCACGATGATCGTCGGGTCGTCTGTCAGTTTGGTCGTGGTGTCCCTTGACTGGACAAAGCCTGCTGCGATGAAGTTTGGATGGTCATCATCGTGATAACGATGCTTGCGTTTGCGCCTTCGATCATCTCTGTAGCTATCTCTGCGGTCTCGACTGCCACCCTCGTGATTTTCATGTGAGGGTGCGGTCGAGTGCTCGTACGGAGTCTTCTCCATCTGCCCATTTGTTGCGAGTACCATGAGTGCCGCCATTGTTTGGATCTTCTCGACCAAGTGTTTCTTTGAAATCTTCCCTCCAGAGTCCGTTTTTGAAGGCGTCGATTGCCCTATCTTCTGATACGTTGCCTACTGAGTTACGGATGGTCCACCGCCGTATGTACGATCTCAGAGATTCATCTGACTTTTGCTTGCAGGTCCGGAGCTCCTCGAAAGTTTTGGGGCGCTCACATAAGGCTCGAAGTATTTGATGAAATCACCTTTGAAGTGCTCCCACGAATCGTAGTATGATTCGGGTAGCGATTTGAGCCAATCGCGAGCTGTTCCTTCCATCATGAGTTGTATGTACTGCATAGCTGTAGTTGTGGTTCCGCGCTGACATCCGACTGCCAGCCTGTAATCTTCTAGCCAGCCTGATGGCTCTTGTTTGCAATTGAACTTTGGCGTGGTAGCTAGCGAGAATTTCTTGGGCATACGAGCCTCCCGGATTCGTCGAGTGAAGCATAGCGCTCCACAGGGTCCGATTTCTGCTTCTGAGTCTGAGCTATTGCTGTATGACCTCCTCGAGTGGCTCCTGCTGGAGCGATGGCGGTGTGAGCTTTTTCGACTGCTCCTTCCCCGAGGACTTCGACTGCGACGGTCCCGATCTGTATCTCTCCTTGGAGTTGCTTGTGGATGCTGTATGGCTTGTGCTGCTATTGCCAGTTGTTTGTACAGTTGGAGGTGCTGATCCCTCTTTGGGTCTCCTGCAGGAGGTTCGATTGTTCTGAGATAGGTGCCGAGCGTCATCAGCGCTCCGGCTGGCTCAGTAGGTATGGGGACTCCTTCCGCGTCGACTGCCATAAAGGCTGGGTTTAGGTTTCGAGTGACCGCTGCACGATCTGCGTCTTCGAGGTTTATGAATCGTGACCTATTCGCGGGGTCGTTTCTGCCTGTTGAACTCGTAGACAATGCTCTTCGCCGAGCACTCGATATGCTGGCCTGCTTTTTGCGTTCTTCGAGTACCGCTCGGTAGTTCTTCAACCGTATCGATTCTTGCCACTGGAAGTATTGTAAGGTCAACACCTCCTCCGGAGTTGCGTTTGCTGGTAGCATCGTGCAACTTTCGATTACTTTGCTCACTTTTTCTGCCATCTCTGCTGTGATGGTCAGCGTGGTTGTTCCGTCAGGCATGGTGACTGTGCAAGGGTATTCAGTAGGTCGACGGCATGTTGCAGTGCTGACGTTTCTGCTGTACTCGCGGTGTATACCTGATATGGAAACACTCGATCTTCTGCCCATGTGTTGCTAATGCGCATTATGGATTCGGCGTCGTCATCCAGTCTGGGGTTGCTTTGCTTACCGGGGTTTCTGCCGCAATCGAGTTGATATTCGAGTGCCTTGTCCTGGCTATTTGCGTCGCAGGTGAATATCTCGTGGCTGGCACGGATTTCTGGGCCGTTGAGATCGGCGAGGTATATGCTGTCATCTATGTTCTCCTCGTTCCCGCGACGTCGTTGCAGTCGACGATGTCGTCGAGTGACTCGATTGAGTTGTTTGGGCGGTACGCAGATTCGATCTCGCTTCTTCCAAATCTTTTTGCCACTTCGTCACGGAACTCTTGCGAGGTCATGGACGTTGCAGAGTCGCTTGGCGATTGGATCGGGACGATCTGTGACGATGTCGCGCCCAAGATGGATGGTGTTGCAGTCGAAGCGTTGTCGATTGTCTCCATGTTGAGTGTCTCCACGTCGAGTGGATCTAACAGGTCCTGCACACCATCTTTATCGACAAAGAAGTTAAATTTTCCAACCGTAATATCCAAACCTGATTCGAGTCCGGCGAAGGCTTGTTGAGCTTCCATCGAGTGCGGCGTGAGCCTCCTTGGAGATTTTGGCGAGTGATCACTTTTTGAATTGATGCTGGTAGATCTTGCCGGCGAGTTGCTGTTTGCAACAGTGGTTGTGATTTGCTTTTTGATGACGCAGTAGGCGAGTTACCTTGTGCAGATGCGATCGTCGGGTGGCCGCTTGATGATGGAACCGGCGAAACCGTGAGCCCAATACTACCTGTTCCCACAGACGGCGCCAATTGTCGAGGTGTGCCCTCGGCAATTCCCATGGTTGCTATACCTAGGGTTGATTGTGTGGTAGAGGACGCGTAGTATTGGTGGAATCGACGGCTGACAAGCTGGATTTACCCAGGTTCAGGGCCCTCGAGTGAGGTAAAACCCCTACTTCCTGCTTGTCTGTGTTTATGATTTGAATATGGAGGTTACAAGGGTTCGACGAGCAGCAGATCTCGTCGAGGTTTTGGTGGTTATGGATTGCTTATCTTGATCGATCACCCTCCCAGCCTTTATATAGGAGGCCGGGTCTCAGGAAACACAACCGACCAAGGTTACATGTATGGAAAGTCCTAACCGACTATAACTTGATCTAACTTGGGAAGCACTCCTCGTCTCGGCCCTTCCTTCGTGGGCTTCGATTAATCTTTGGGCTTCTTTGATCATTACGTGCACCAGGTACCTCTAAGCTGGGGTACCCGCAGAGTATAACCTCGTCATACACACTCTCGGTTTGCACACGTCTAATTTCTGTTTTTCGATCGAAACACTTTATCGCATAAACTTGGAGCGTCTTCTTGTTTGTTTTGGTTTGATTTTATTTTATGAGACCAGCACACTATCATTTATATATGAGAGGTACTGGAAGTTTGGGTTGAATTATGTTGGGTGCTATTAAATATATTAGGATAGGGATGTTCGAGTTGATTTTAAAAGATACATATAGTTGCATAATTCATGTGCTTTGAATGAATGTTAATTTGCAAGTGTGTTGTCAAGAGCTATCTTTTACCATGTTTAGATGTTGAATTTTAAATTTACTTGGTTTAACATGGATTGATTAGTTCTATGGACACGTATGCATGCATTTAGATGGTCAACTTTCTCCCTATTGCTAACCCAAAAATTACAACAAGTAAAAAGCTTGTTTCCCAACACCTTCAACCAAAGTTTTTCTAGTGAATCCACCATATCTACCTATTAGCTTTCTGCTATTCCAAGTATGTTTATCATGTTATATTGTGTTATCTACATTTCTGAATTTAAATGCTTATGTTATTGATTGTCATGGGAAAAATTGGTTAAAAGCTCTCACGAACTTGATGCACAATTTACTTTTATTGCATTTAATAAGCATGAACCATTGTGATTAAAATTGTGAAATTGTGGGCTTGCCAATAGTTTTGGTTGGGAGTTAGCCCATATGTGCTGTCACATGGCAAGCTTTCAACATTGCACTTATTTATATTTAGTTGATGTCTTGTACTTTTGTTTATGGATGCCTATCATGGGTGAAATGAATGTGGATACTTAGTAAGTTCAAAGAATTTGTATAAATGGTTAGAGAAATGGCTGGGCCGCTAATCTAAGCCATGCATCATTCATGGGGAAATTTACAGCATAACCATAATGTTCATTCAGTGATGCACCTTATAATAAAAAGCTATACCCATAGTAAATAAAAGAGTGCTGAGATTGTTCATTGTCTGTTTGTCTTGTTGTTTTGACATGGGCTTGTTCATGTCATGGGACAAGAGGTACCCCAGTGCAGTTCTTGATGATACTATTATTACTTGCAATGATCTTTATTTGAATTTACTTTGTGGACCAAAGTGAGTAACACATGGTGTAGATACTTGTATTCAAGGGACATGAGACATTCAACCAATACGTTGTCAAGCACACCACTCATATTTGCTTTCACTTTAAACATTAATCATTCAATATGCTATGATAGAGGAAATGAGAGCTCCACACCAATGACTACCTCATTGCAAGCATTAACTTAAGTAGAAGTGTTTGGAAGTTAGATGAAACTTATTCATGCTTTACCTCTACCTATTTATCTATCCAAAGTGTCCACCTTTTATATTCATTTTTCATAAGAAGTACTCTATGACCACCATAGGATGTTTTCACTTTTCATTATGCATACATTTGGTCCATAGTACTTTCTTCTATGTTACACTTTGTGAATTTATCATTGAATATCTTTACATTGAGTATTTGATATCACTTCATAATTTATCTTGCATATTGTTATTCCTTTGAAGAATGAATCATTGACTCTATGAAGCAATAGTAATCACCTTTAATATCCATTGATAGTATTAAAATGTAAAGTCCATGTTAGTTTTATCACCTTCATACTCGGGACGAGCATGGGTTAAGCTTGGGGATGTTGATGCATGTAAAATGCATACATGAACTTTACATTTTATTACATGTTATTCCATGTTATTTGCATCATATAAGGGTTATATTCATGATTTATATTGAGTTTTGGGGATAATTAACAATTTCCCCATTTTTCTGGAATTAACCCTGCACTGTCAGAAACCCCCTTTTTCTATATTTTTACGTTTCAGGCGACCAAACAACGTCCAAATGACCTGAAATTTTACGGGATCACTTTTTTTGGAAGGACAAAACGTAGGCGCAAAGGAAGCGAAGAAACGGAGACCAGAAGGCCGAAAAGGGTGGGCCCACGCGACCAGATTCCCTGACCGCGTGGGACCCACCAAATTGGCCCTCGGGCCTCCGCTGCTGTCGATCTTTCTTCCCGAAGCTTCGTCTTGACCTAAAAACGACTATATATAGACCCCCCCAGGGATTTCGCGAAAGGGAGCGCCGCCGAAACACAGAAACCACGAAACTGAGACCTGGAGCTGCAGATTGGAGGGGGAAAACTCCGGCGGGGCGCTGCCGGGGTGGTCTCCATCTTCTCCAACGACTTCTCCACCGTCTCCATGATGAAGGGGGAGTAGTCCACCCCCTGGACTATAGGTTTGTGGAAGTAACTTATGTATCTCTCTCTCTTGAGATTCATTAATTAGTACCGTATGAGCTGCTGAACATGATTACGGTTATCTATATAATACCTTTGTGGTGGATATTGTGGTATGAGATGATTTGTTATGCATTTACCGTTGTGTTGGAGTTTTTATGATTTGTCATACTTTGGAGATATTCTATGATGCATGTGATGGTTTGATTTATGCATAATGCCTTGTTTATCCTTGTCATGAGGTGATTGACACCACCAAGTGTGGATAGATGAGAGAGATGTGGTCATGCACACGAATTATGAATCATTGCACTAGTGTTTAGAATATTGTCCATTATGAAGTATGATGTATGTAGGTACGGGATGACTGATGTGACACGGCATATGTATTGAGTGACATGTGAAATACAGCCCAACATCCTTTATCTGGGGGTAAAAAGAAAGAATATGATGTGGGAGTGACAGCAGCCATGCTAGCCTTGCGGGGGTGACATAGCACACAAATGAGTATTTCTTTCAACTATATGTTTTAGGACATATAGCCATCATTAAAAGCTACCATTATCTATAACATGATAATCACCGTAGATGAGAGAGAGGATTAAGTGAACCCATGAACCCATATCCATTGTTCCTATAAGAGAAAACCTTTGTCTTGTCCTCTTGCATTGAAGAGGATTGTGACACTTTTACATTCTTGTTTTGTTACATTAAGCTTCCATCGATTAAATCAACCACCTTGTTCTTTAAACTTGTTTAGTGCATAATCAACTAAAACTTGTGACACTTTAGTTGTAGGAAATAGATAACTTTTCCTTCTTGCTCCCGCGGATCGATACCTTACTTCCACATTGAGAGGTGCTACAGTGATCCCTTACTCTTGGGGGTTATCAGGCGTCGATGAGCACCTCCGCCCGAGAGGTGATGTCACGCGCGCGCTCGATCCGATCACATGCGGCCGTTTGAAAGAGCATGGTGCCCCCATGTGTGGTTTTGGTAATTAATGACAATCCTTATGGACTAATGTTTGCATTGATATATCCTTAGATCTTGTCCATAGGAAAATGTTGGAGTTCATGTGTTGGACTCTAGAAGATTATAAGATGACCAAGATCTTATTAAATGGTTTATATGAAGAATGGTCATGTATAGAGTTGAGCATATTACAAGCATGTCTTGAAGAATGAGATGGCGTGGATATTCATGTTCACCTTCAAGACATCATCTTTGTAAAGAGAGAAGGAAAGATACAAGTTGATCAAGGCTAAGTGCAAAGAATGGATTCAAGTGATCAACACACAAACCTACATGTTGTACCATGTGGGATCTTGTGATCCAATGGTATGGTAAGCACTTGTCTATATAGCTTTGTGAACTAACCCATATACATGTGTGTGTGTGTGGAGTATCTATGTGGGGTTAGGTATCTTCCCATGGGCATGCATCAAAGGAAGATTTCATATAGCCCATGGCGGATGACGTCAAGCGGTGGTCGTCATCAAGATAATGGCCAAGTGAAGATGTTCCTTAAAGTGGCTCTCCCATATTGTGTATGGGGGAGCATTTCACAAGTCTTCATCAAGCGGAGCGCAATCAAGAAAGGTGATCCAACTTGAGGTGATCAAGATCGTCATCATCTAGCTCAAGTGGATTGCGCAAGGCAAAGGTATGACCTTGATAGGGTTTCTATTTTACCAGTCTCATGGTGTTAGTAAGAGACCGGATTATAGGATAGATGCCACACTTTCAAGAGGGCTCTCGAATAAGTAACTTGATCGTATCATTCGGAGAGAGCTCAAACCTTTGCATACTTGGCATCATATTTCTTGGTTCTTATTTGGATTTTCTCCATGTGTGGTTTTAGAGCTTGTCATGATCTTCACGGCAAGCTCAAGTTCATCAAAAACGGATTTCGTATGAAAACTTATTGCGTTTTTGGTGTTGGAGGTTTTACCGGTTGTTCTATTTTCGAGAGGTTTAACCTTTCCTCATTTGGTTTTATGATTCATTGTTGGAATATGATGTTTCTCTACATAATCTTGAAAAGCTCGTTGTTGTGATTCCAACGAGCCAAAGATCATCAAAAACGGAGTCCGGATGCAAAAGATTTTGTCGGTTTAGTGTTTGTATTTCCTGCAGTTTTCAAGGGGGCGGTAGTACCGCCCCGGTACCGCCCGAGGTACCGCCGGAGCAAACAGAAGCCTGTTTTCAGCGGTACCAAAAGCGGTGGTACCGCCGGGGCGGTAGTACCGCTACCCGGGGCGGTAGTACCGCTGCCTGGAGCCCGTTTTCAGCCTGTTTTAGTGTTCTAACTTCCCGGGGCGGTAGTACCGCTACCCAGGGCGGTAGTACCGCTGCCTGGAGCCCATTTTCTGCCCTTTTTCTTGTCCTAACTTCCTAGGGGGGCGGTAGTACCGCCGGGTCTAGCGGTAGTACCGCCGCGGCGCGAATCTGCACCCAACGGTTGGATATTTGGGTGACCTATTTAAGGGGCCTTCTTCCCCAATGGTTCCCCAACCTTTCTTGCAAGTTTTGCTCTCCATTGTTGACCTCCAAAAGCTTGCTTTCTCTCAATCCCTCCAATGATTCTTGCTCATTCTTGAGGGAAACAAGAGAGGAGATCTAGATCTACATCTCCACCAATCAATCTCTCCTCTAAGTGGGGAGCATATTGGATCTAGATCTTGGGGATTCATTTGTTGCTTCCTTGCTCTTCCTCTCATCTTCCTCCATAGCATTAGTTGCTTTGGTGGGATTTGAGAGTGAATTGCTTTGAGCACTTCTTGTGTTCTTGCCATTGCATTAGGTGCATCGGTTTGAGTTCTCCACGGTGATTCGTGGAGGTGAAGTTTGAGAAGCTCATTACTCTTTGTGGTTCTCCTTGCATCTTGGGTTGCTTGTAACCCTAGGTGCCTTTGTGAGTCTCGGAGGAAGTCCGAGGCATTGTTGGGAGGCTCCAACTCATTGTGGAGTTCCCCGACCTTTGTGTATCGGTTTGGTCAACGCCTTCAAGTCGACCTCATAGTGGAACGAGCCAATCCCTCACGGGTGAAGATCACGGAGAATAGGGTGAGCACATCCGTGCTATTGGAGCGCCTAGGTGGCTCCACACCCCTCCAACGTAGACATACTTCCATTGGGAAGGAACTACGGGAAACATCTCCTCGTGTCCACTTTGCGGTTACTTCTATACCCAAACCTTTACTTATGCATTTACCTTTGTGATAGCCATCGAGCTTGAAGTTATCTATATTGCTATCACTTAGTTGTTATTCTTGCTTAGCATAAGTTGTTGGTGCACATAGGTGAACCTAGCTTGTTTAGGTTTTGTGCTTGATAAATTAAACGCTAGTTTTATTCCGCATTTATTCAAGCCTAAACCGTAATTATTTTAAAACGCCTATTCACCCCCCCCTCTAGGCGACATCCTCGATCTTTCACCGTTGAAGCGGCGAGGATGGGAGCAACGACGTCGGCAACGAGCTCCTTGAGCTCGGCCCGGAGAGATGCCGCCATGTCGGAGAGGATGGCACGCATCTCGTCAGCGTGGAGGCAAGCACACAGACGGAGTTGTGGCGGATGAATCGTCGCGGCGTGCTCCAGGGGCGGCGGCAGCGGGGGGGACCTTGATGTTGCAGGCGGCGCGTGGAGCGGCGGTGACAGCAGCCCATGAAAGGGCTCCCGGCGTGAGCGGAGAGGATGCAGGCTGTCGAGAATGATGGCTGGCGGCCCCGAGGCGAGCAGACTTGGAGGCGCGCCGGAGCGGGCAATCCCTCTCCTTGTGGCCAGAGAGTTTGCACGAAAGGCACCGAATCGGAGCTGTGCAGGCGGAGGAGCGGTGGTGGTCGATGGGGTCGAGGCAGCGGGCACACAGCCCCTCTGTGAGCCTCCGGAAGCGAAGCGCGGCGACACTGATCAGGGAGCCAAGCGGCCTGGGCTCGGCCCCCCCGCCATCGGGTTGGCATGCGGGGCGGCGCCGCGGACGAACGGTGAGCCATTCCTCTTCATCCTGGCGGGAGGGTGGCACAACGACGATGGAGTGGAGTCGAGGGCGGCCCGGCGACGAGGAGGAAAAAGTGGAGTCCACGCAGTGTTCCCGGGGGAGGGCACGAACGGCCCGCCGGCCGGCTCGGGCTACGCGTCGACAGCGTCGGAGACGGGGCGCAGCATCCTCGGCAGACGGGCTAGAGCGGCGCGCCGGCCGGCTTGAGCGAGGCGCCGGCGGCGCCGAAGACTGGGCGCAGCGACCCGGGGCGGAGGGGCTGGAGCTGGAGCGGCGCGCCGGCCGGCTCAAGCGGGACGCCGGCGGCGTAGGAGAGGCGCTGCGGGCTCCACAGGACCGCGCGGGCGACGGCCGGCGAGGGGATGGCGGCGGCGTCACGATGGGATCTGGGGAGGCCAGATCGGGCGAGGATGAGGCAGGGGATCGCGCCGGCATCCCCAAGCCGAGGAAGACGGGGACCAGGCCACGCTGGAGGCGCGGCGGCGACACGCGGGGGCGGCCGCCCGCGGGGTCGCGGGAGCCCCCTTTCCTAATGGGCATTTTTAGAGGATGAGGAAATCTCTTATCTCAATTCTCTAGTATCTCATGCTATTGTTGGTGTTTTGAGCAATATAGTTCTTGAGTCCATCATGCCTTTTCGGAATGCTCATGATTTATGGACAAAGCTTCAAGACAAATATGATGTGTCCAATATTATTGAGGATGATTGTTCTCGCTCCGCTTCCGGGCGTGATGAGTTCTCAACTTCCTCTACTTCACCAACATGTGGTAAGCCACAACCTAATGAGATGGTGAGTAGTGCTAGACTTTGCAACAATGATAGTAAACTTACTATTGATGATTCTTTGCCTCAAGATTGTTGCAATGATCTACCTTTGGACTTAAACACATCTAGCACCATTCATGCTTTACATGCTTGTGTTGATAGTCCTTGCATATCATGTGGAAATTGTTTGTCTAAATCTCATGATGATATGGTTGCTTTATCTTGTTGCCATACTTCAAATGCGTGTGTTTCCTCTATTCCGTTGGTCTCTAACATTGTAGAGGAAACCCAACTTCCTATGGAACAAGATGTGTACTTGAGTGGTGCCTCAAGTAATGTTTCATCTTCATCGACCATCGTTTGTCTTATGGCTAAGGAGTCAAAGGTATCTCCTACTTTGAACCCCATTGAATCTAAAGTTGATGATGTTAACAATGAAGAGAATGATATTGTTGATTCTCTAAATAAGAAAGGTGAAATTGTCTTTCTTGCTTTGAGTAAAAATAAAAATGCTCGCTCTAATTTCATGGAAATCATGGCTAATGCTATTGAGGTCAATAAACTTATTTATGAGCATGAGGACACCATTGTGGAAATGGAAGGTCGTGAGCAAGGCTACACCGATGAGATCGGGGATCTTTCTATTGCTCTTAATGAAGAGCAAGAGCGTAGAAGGATCCTTGAGGAAAAACTTTGTAGTCTTGAGGAATCTTATAGTTTAGACTTTTCTAAATTAAGAGAAGATCATGCTCTTGCTCTTTCTAATGTCCTCAAATCTAAAAATGATGATGCTTGTGCTACTAACTCTACTTATTGTGAAGCATCCATATTAAAGGAGAATGTTGAGCTAAGGGCTCAACTTGAGTTGCTAACAAGCAATTATAGGAAATTGGAAGAAAGTCATGAAAAGCTCTCGAGCTCTCATAATGATCTTCTAGTCTCCCATGATCGGCTAAAGTTAGCTCATGAGGCTATTTCAACTAAGGTAACATCTTGTGAGCCTCATGTGGACAATGGCACAACTTCTACTCGAAATGATATATTGTCTTGTGCTAGTCCTAGTAGTTCATCCACTCATGATATTGTTACACCTTGTGATGAATTGCTTTCCATGCCTTGTTGCTCTAACAATGAAGCTCTACTTCCTCTAGTACTTGTGTTGTTACTAACCATGTAGAGGAGATAAAAGAGCTCAAGGCCCAAGTCACTTCTTTGAAGAAAGACTTGGAAAAGCGTCATGTTGGGAAGTCGCACTTGACAATATGTTGAGTGTGCAAAAATCTCCCAATGACAAGAGTGGACTTGGATTCAACTCCGATGTTAAGAAGAAGTCCAACTTTAAGAAGAAGCACAAGACCATCAAGAAGAAGGGCCTAGAACAAGTAAAAGATTCGGCCAAGATTGTTTGCTTCAAGTGCAAGATTGAAGGGCATCATGTGAGATCTTGCCCAATGAAGAAGAAGCATTAAGTGAGAAGCAACAAGGGAAGCGGCCTCAAGTTCATACTCAAGTATCCAACGTTGAAGAAAGGCCACTTCCCAAGGAGAATCAAGCTAAACCTTCTCAAGTTGAGAAATCAACTAAGAGAAAGGTGGAAGTAGATGTTGCTATCTATGTCGCGAGAAGGGACATCTTGCTTCTTCATGCACTAACGGTACCTTATCCAACCCAATCATAATTGATGATGTTTACTCTCTTGAGAAGGATAAGGTTGGCAATGTGTTTGCCAAATTTGTTGGTACTCAAAGTGGTGTCAAGAAAAGAACCATTTGGGTGGCCAAGCCTATTGTGACTAACCTCTTAGGACCCAACTTGGTTGGGGACCAACAAGCTAAAACTTGATCAATAGGTGTTGGTGGAGGGCGTTGGAGACTTGGCTACATTATGAAGAATTAAGGGATCTTCATCAATTATCTCTCAAGCCAAGTCATTTGGATTTTCATATCTCTATCTTATATCCAACGTGCCTCCTTGCGGTAACGTGTATTTAAATTATATATACATTGAAAGTTGCTTGCCCCTTGCATGTGTTTGGTTTTGTACCTTGCATGTGTTTGACTATGATGTGCCTACCACTTACCTATCTTGAGTAATCTAGTGTGTGTATGTTGGTTTGCACATCATGGTTGTGTGTGTTTGTGTTGAGCCTCTATTGTTTCTTGTTTTATCTTAATTGGCTCTTGTGATAGTTTAATGGACTTTCCCATTTTGGGGAGTGATATGCTTTCGGCACGTCACAATCCTAAAAATGTGTATACATGAGGAATACCACTTAGTGTTGATATATCAATATTATCTAGTCTCTATGTGGTATGTCATGCTCATGAGAAATTCGAATTCTAAATGTCCATTAACTATCTCTATTTGGTTTTTGTTTGCCTCTTGTTGAAAACAAATGGATTATCACATTATGGGGGAGTAATAAGCATTGTGCATATTACGAACCTAGAAAATGTGAACAAGTGAGGTTTTGCCACTTAGAATTGATATTGTAAATTATCTTGTTCCTATGTGGCATGTTTCTCAAACAAGTTCCATATTTGCCTATTCGCTCTTGCTTTGAGAATATGATCTGAATATCTTTGTCATTTACCACCGAGAATTATCTCCATACATTACTTGTCTTTACAAGTGATGATCTTATTTGTGGTAAAGTATATTGATCATATTTACTTTGGTCTTTGCTCTTAATTGCCTTATTTATTGCCAAGGATTAGTTTTGATCAAACTTTCTTTTGTCTTCCTTGACCTTTGGATCCTCTTGCTCTACTCATGTTGTTTTGTTTTCCTTAAAATAGGAAAAGCCGTGATCCCATTCTTGTGCATTTACATTCAAAGTCATACTTCTAAGATAATGCACTATTCTTGGGGGAGCTATCCTATTTTGAGTAGAACACCATTTTTTAAATTGGTATTGGATCTTATTGCTTTTCTTGAACATGACTAGTGTTTGAATATATATTTGGAGTGTAATGATCCCATTTGTGTGCATTTTGTATTCCAATGCAAGATCATAAATAATGCACAAATCTTGGGGGAGCTATCCTATATGCTTTAGAACATTATTTGTCTTCAATTGCTACTTGATCTATTTTAAATTGGTGTTTGAGCCCGATGACATGTCTCGTGGAAAGACAAACCTTTTTGTCTTGGTACTTTGTGCCATCATAGAAAGTGTAGAGGGTTTGGTCTATTTGTTGGAATCTTTCTCTCTTTGGAGTTAGTTATCTCATTCCTTGATATATCTTTCATTTGGTATCTTTCTCAATCATGTGTTGATTTGGGTTTTGATATAATTTGGACAATTCTCTTGCATGTCACACTTTGGTGTGCCTTCTTGGTATTCTTTGTATTTTGTCCAAATCGTGTCTTCTTTTGGTTCTTGAAGGTCTTGACATGCATATTTACTTCATGTATAAATTATGGCATGTTTACTTTTTTGATCCAATATATCGGGTAAACTCCACCGAATCCTAAATCGGCTAAGATGTGCATGAAATTCAATTTCATATCCATATGCACATATTCATGTGGAGTTTGTCCTATGTATTGTAGTTTCCTAACTACTTCGGACCCAATATGTTTGGGGACCATTTTGTACTTGAATTGTGTTTTAGGTACTTCGGAGATGCATTGGATGCCTTGTCTCATTCATAAGGAAGGTGCTCTCACCATGTGCTATTGAAGCCAAGCTATGTTGACGTGATTGCTAAATCTTCTACATCACCAATGCCATCTCGGTAACAAGTATCTACCTCATGCATACATTTCTTGCATTCAACCTTGTGTAGGTTGCATCTTGGCATGATTCCTTTTGTCCTTGTGATACTTGTTTCCCTTCTCAAAGCATTCCAACTATCACTTTTCCCTTGTGGATATTTGTGATGCCTTTGATGCGTTTGTGTTGGAAGTCTATTTATATCCTTTAAGATAAATTTGAGCTATGTGCTATGCTTTTAAGCAAAGATCTTAATGATGTATATATGACTTCCTCTTGGGTATCATGTTCTTCTCTAGTAACTATTTTGTGTGTACATGTTTCTTTGTGGATGTATATCATATGATTGTTATCTACTTAGAAATCTATACACATGAGAAATGTTACATCGCAAATTGATATCCTATTTCCTTGGTGTCCACCTCTTTTATGTTTTATGGATCTTTGGTGGCTCCGGAAAATATTTGCCTTATGAGTGCTTGCCCTATTTTATTGGATCTTGTGCACTCATTTTTGTTGGTTGTGTGTGTTGAAATGACATGCT
Source organism: Poa pratensis (assembly GCA_947311845.1). Lineage (NCBI taxonomy): Eukaryota > Viridiplantae > Streptophyta > Magnoliopsida > Poales > Poaceae > Poa > Poa pratensis. The sequence goes on from CAMZMU010000078.1 coordinate 40,252,773, forward strand.
TTGCTCCTTGCTTATCATTCCTTTGAGACTATGGTGATGCTTAATGCTCACCTATGATGTACTCTTATAAAAGGGCTTTGCTATGTCACACACATCATTTGGTTGAGTCAAAATCTTTTAAATGTTCTCGCATTTGGATATTTGTCGGTCTTCTATTTGATGCTCAACCATATGTTTGTTGCAAGTGCTATGCCTTGTTTTATATGCATTCTCTCTTGCACATGTTTTATGTTTCAAAAGCTTATGGGGGAGTGATGATTCCATCTTTGTGCACGTGATACTCAAATATACAATTTCTAAATAGTACATGATATTGGGGAGCTCCTCTATTTTCTCTCGAAACATTGTTTTGTTCAAATCATAAAATCTTTTGATCAATTGGATTTGGGATCTTTGATTGCATGTTTCATTCGTTGAAACCTTTTTTAACATATCATCCTTTTGCAATCTTTGATCCTCAATATAATTTGATCTCCCTCCATCTATTCATCATTGGATATATGCATTTGATTTCACTCATATCTTGAGAAATGCATACTTTATGGGGGAGCCATTATTATATTGGCCTTCTAACCTTTTCACCCATTTTCGGCAATGGATGCCAATGGGGGAGAAGTTTAGAGGGTTTAAGGGATTTTGGTGTTATGCTTTGGTTTCATTCTTAAGCATTTTGCTTCTTGCTCATGCATCCTTGCATTTTCCTTTGCATGGTTGCTTAATTCATTATATAAACCCTCGTAAAAGGGATTGTCATCAATTACCAAAATGGGGGAGATTGAAAGAGCATGGTGCCCCCATGTGGTTTTGGTAATTAATGACAATCCTTATGGACTAATGTTTGCATTGATATATCCTTAGATCTTGTCCATAGGAAAAGTTGGAGTTCATGTGTTGGACTCTAGAAGATTATAAGATGACCAAGATCTTATTAAATGGTTTATATGAAGAATGGTCATGTATAGAGTTGAGCATATTACAAGCATGTCTTGAAGAATGAGATGGCGTGGATATTCATGTTCACCTTCAAGACATCATCTTTGTGAAGAGAGAAGGAAAGATACAAGTTGATCAAGGCTAAGTGCAAAGAATGGATTCAAGTGATCAACACACAAAGCTACATGTTGTACCATGTGGGATCTTGTGATCCAATGGTATGGTAAGCAATTGTCTATATAGCTTTGTGAACTAACCCATATACATGTGTGTGTGTGGAGTATCTATGTGGGGTTAGGTATCTTCCCATGGGCATGCATCAAAGGAAGATTTCATATAGCCCATGGCGGATGACGTCAAGCGGTGGTCGTCATCAAGATAATGGCCAAGTGAAGATGTTCCTAAAGTGGCTCTCCCATATTGTGTATGGGGGAGCATTTCACAAGTCTTCATCAAGCGGAGCGCAATCAAGAAAGGTGATCCAACTTGAGGTGATCAAGATCGTCATCATCTAGCTCAAGTGGATTGCGCAAGGCAAAGGTATGACCTTGATAGGGTTTCTATTTTACCGGTCTCATGGTGTTAGTAAGAGACCGGATTATAGGATAGATGCCACACTTTCAAGAGGGGCTCTCGAATAAGTAACTTGATCGTATCATTCGGAGAGAGCTCAAACCTTTGCATACTTGGCATCATCTTTCTTGGTTCTTATTTGGCTTTCTCCATGTGTGGTTTTAGAGCTTGTCATGATCTTCACGGCAAGCTCAAGTTCATCAAAAACGGATTTCGTATGGAAAACTTATTGCGTTTTTGGTGTTGGAGGTTTTACCGGTTGTTCTATTTTCGAGAGGTTTAACCTTTCCACATTTGGTTTTATGATTCATTGTTGGAATATGATGTTTCTCTATATAATCTTGAAGCTCGTTGTTGTGATTCCAACGAGCCAAAGATCATAAAAAACGGAGTCCGGATGCAAAAGATTTGTCGTTTTGGTGTTTGATTTCCTGCAGTTTTCAAGGGGCGGTAGTACCGCCCGGTACCGCCCGAGGTACCGCCGGAGCAAACAGAAGCCTGTTTTCAGCGGTACCAAAAGCGGTGGTACCGCCGGGGCGGTAGTACCGCTACCCGGGGCGGTAGTACCGCTGCCTGGAGCCCGTTTTCAGCCTGTTTTAGTGTTCTAACTTCCCGGGGCGGTAGTACCGCTACCCAGGGCGGTAGTACCGCTGCCTGGAGCCCATTTTCTGCCCGTTTTCTTGTCCTAACTTCCTAGGGGGGCGGTAGTACCGCCGGGTCTAGCGGTAGTACCGCCGCGGCGCGAATCTGCACCCAACGGTTGGATATTTGGGTGACCTATTTAAGGGGCCTTCTTCCCCAATGGTTCCCCAACCTTTCTTGCAAGTTTTGCTCTCCATTGTTGACCTCTAAAAGCTTGCTTTCTCTCAATCCCTCCAATGATTCTTGCTCATTCTGAGGGAAACAAGAGAGGAGATCTAGATCTACATCTCCACCAATCAATCTCTCCTCTAAGTGAGGGGAGCATATTGGATCTAGATCTTGGGGATTCATTTGTTGCTTCCTTGCTCTTCCTCTCATCTTCCTCCATAGCATTAGTTGCTTTGGTGGGATTTGAGAGTGAATTGCTTTGAGCACTTCTTGTGTTCTTGCCATTGCATTAGGTGCATCGGTTTGAGTTCTCCACGGTGATTCGTGGAGGTGAAGTTTGAGAAGCTCATTACTCTTTGTGGTTCTCCTTGCATCTTGGGTTGCTTGTAACCCTAGGTGCCTTTGTGAGTCTCGGAGGAAGTCCGAGGCATTGTTGGGAGGCTCCAACTCATTGTGGAGTTCCCCGACCTTTGTGTATCGGTTTGGTCAACGCCTTCAAGTCGACCTCATAGTGGAACGAGCCAATCCCTCACGGGTGAAGATCACGGAGAATAGGGTGAGCACATCCGTGCTATTGGAGCGCCTAGGTGGCTCCACACCCCTCCAACGTAGACATACTTCCATTGGGAAGGAACTACGGGAAACATCTCCTCGTGTCCACTTTGCGGTTACTTCTATACCCAAACCTTTACTTATGCATTTACCTTTGTGATAGCCATCGAGCTTGAAGTTATCTATATTGCTATCACTTAGTTGTTATTCTTGCTTAGCATAAGTTGTTGGTGCACATAGGTGAACCTAGCTTGTTTAGGTTTTGTGCTTGATAAATTAAACGCTAGTTTTATTCCGCATTTATTCAAGCCTAAACCGTAATTATTTTAAAACGCCTATTCACCCCCCCCCCCCTCTAGGCGACATCCTCGATCTTTCACCGTTGAAGCGGCGAGGATGGGAGCAACGACGTCGGCAACGAGCTCCTTGAGCTCGGCCCGGAGAGATGCCGCCATGTCGGAGAGGATGGCACGCATCTCGTCAGCGTGGAGGCAAGCACACAGACGGAGTTGTGGCGGATGAATCGTCGCGGCGTGCTCCAGGGGCGGCGGCAGCGGGGGGGGACCTTGATGTTGCAGGCGGCGCGTGGAGCGGCGGTGACAGCAGCCCATGAAAGGGCTCCCGGCGTGAGCGGAGAGGATGCAGGCTGTCGAGAATGATGGCTGGCGGCCCCGAGGCGAGCAGACTTGGAGGCGCGCCGGAGCGGGCAATCCCTCTCCTTGTGGCCAGAGAGTTTGCACGAAAGGCACCGAATCGGAGCTGTGCAGGCGGATGAGCGGTGGTGGTCGATGGGGTCGAGGCAGCGGGCACACAGCCCCTCTGTGAGCCTCCGGAAGCGAAGCGCGGCGACACTGATCAGGGAGCCAAGCGGCCTGGGCTCGGCCCCCCCGCCATCGGGTTGGCATGCGGGGCGGCGCCGCGGACGAACGGTGAGCCATTCCTCTTCATCCTGGCGGGAGGGTGGCACAACGACGATGGAGTGGAGTCGAGGGCGGCCCGGCGACGAGGAGGAAAAAGTGGAGTCCACGCAGCGTTCCCGGGGGGAGGGCACGAACGGCCCGCCGGCCGGCTCGGGCTACGCGTCGGCAGCGTCGGAGACGGGGCGCAGCATCCTCGGGCAGACGGGCTGGAGCGGCGCGCCGGCCGGCTTGAGCGAGGCGCCGGCGGCGCCGAAGACTGGGCGCAGCGACCCGGGGCGGAGGGGCTGGAGCTGGAGCGGCGCGCCGGCCGGCTCAAGCGGGACGCCGGCGGCGTAGGAGAGGCGCTGCGGGCTCCACAGGACCGCGCGGGCGACGGCCGGCGAGGGGATGGCGGCGGCGTCACGATGGGATCTGGGGAGGCCAGATCGGGCGAGGATGAGGCAGGGGATCGCGCCGGCATCCCCAAGCCGAGGAAGACGGGACCAGGCCACGCTGGAGGCGCGGCGGCGACACGCGGGGGCGGCCGCCCGCGGGGTCGCGGGAGCCCCCTTTCCTAACGGGCATTTTTTGATTCCAGGTCATGTGACAGATCCAGAACTTTGGAATCTAAAATGATTCGTATCCGAACAGAACTACATTGACTAATTTGGAATCTAAAATGAGCTGTATGACATGTTACGTCGTGTTCTTCCATGATTCCATCTCCCCTTGATCTTACATCTGCCCTTGATCTGTACGTTACGATCGCATTTTTAATCAGCTAGCATGTTACTACTTACTAGCTAATATACTACATACTACCTAATGCTTAATTTATTTATTTGGCAGATCTGTGATGCTGCAAAACTCGTGAACCACGGGACGAGATAATAAATAGTTCGAGACCATCGCGATTGGCTGCTGGTATATCTGGTGGCAAAGGCGTGAAATTGTCAAAGGAGTACATGTTGCTTCACCGGAAAGTTCAGCTTTTACGATTAGGTCCCACTTGGATTGGCTGTTGATTTTGCCCCCCGTATTTTCACCCGTCCTTGGCCTGTGAAATATACGGACGTGATCAGGCTCGGAATTTTTACGGAGCATTTCCGGCCAAAAAACGGCCATCCAGTCGGGCCCTTAATGCTCTAAGGACGAACTATGGAGTCCCGGTCCACCGAGCTTCCAGAAGTGAAACATGGTCTAAACCAATGAGTGGTACTTATAAGCTGAATGCAGACACATCTTTCTATAAATGATGCTTCAGTTGCAGTCGGTGCGGTTCTTCGTAATTCAAAAGGTTAAGCTAGTGCACGATGTTTCAGCCCTCTAGATCATGTGCTAAACGTTGTGACAACCGGAGCCCTGCGTGCCTTGCTAAAGGTTCTAGACTTCTTGAAAAATTTGGTTACAGGATGTGTTAATAGAATCTGATTCTTTGGACTTGATATAGTCCTAAAGTGGAACAACTGAAGTTTAGAGCCCGTATGCATCCTCTAATGGCGGAATGCTTTTTGAAAGCTAGCAATATAGAGAAGATATATTTCCAACACCGCTCGAGGGAAGCTAATGAAGAGCCGCATTAGTTAGCAAAATTTGCTTATAAGACTGAAGAGTCCTAGGTTTGGGATGGTGATACCCTAGTTTTATTGCACCCTTCGTTTTACACGACAAAACCTTATGATATCTACTACACTCTTCTATTCTTGTAGATCATGTTGGATCTCCAAGTGCAGAAGTTTGTGTGACAACATCAAATTTTACCTTAATGAATGACTTGAGATTTATCGAACCATGGGAGATGTAGGTTGAGATCCCTCTCGAACTACCTTGCAATGAAGATATAAGAAGTCTCTTGTCCGTAACATACCTAATATAATGGTTAATCATATACATGCACTAGTTCGACGAAAAGATGATAATTGATAGTAAAAGCAAGTATTTGTAATCTGAAAAAAATGGGAGCAAGACAACCAGTAACAAAAATGACTCAAATTATTGATTCGATGCTTGGCAATAGGGCATATGGATCATACTTTTACTAGTTACAACTCTTAACATCATTAACACAATTAAACATATGATATCCCTCTAAACGCTCAACAGCCCGGCTGTGCTGATGATGACGTGGCCTGGTGCCAGGGCCGAACTGAAGCATCTGGCACATTCCCACGGCAAAAGGTGTCAATTCCAGAGCAACAAGCCGCGCGGTTGCGGTCACACCGATCCCCAGGTCACACGCTTTCGCCCCATCTCCCCGTCTCTTTCCGCTGCGCGCTCCCACGTGGACACACACACGGCTCCGTTGAGGATAATGACGATCAGATCAGATACTACTACGCACGGAAAGAGCGAGCTGCACGGGAATTTTTTTTTAAAATAATATTTTTTAAACAGAAATTCGGAATCTAGCACGCGTTTTCGAGAAATTCGGAATCTAGCGCGGTGTCGTCACGGCCCGTGCCGAAACCCCTTGTTTTGGCACGGCCAGCGCCGAAAGTTCTGATCTGCATGTCGCCGAAGGCAGCGGCAGGCGTGGCCCACTCCTTTCGGCAGCGCCCGTGCCGAAACCTTCCAACTAAAGCACCGCACCCGGCTCGGCCTTCTTCTTCTTCCTTCTCTCGCCCGAGCTGCTGCCCCTCTCTCTCTGTTCTTCCGTTTTCCATTGAGAAAGACCACCGATTCTTGCCCCAAAAAATTCCTAAAAGCCCACAAATTCAAGGAATAGAGAATAGGAGGGTTGGGGCATCCCCGATCCGTTGATGGGATAGCACTTTGTGGAGGCGTTTGGGGGTGTGGAGGTGGAGCAATGGTGGAAGGGTGGATGCATGACATATGTGTGGATTAGTGTAGATATATTTAGTTAGTGGTCATATTTTAGGTGGTGGTAATATTTTAGTTGGTCGGCATATTTTAGGTGGTCATATTAGTATATGTTGTCGGTTAGATGTTAATATAGTTTGCCGGTGGATGTGTCAGGATTAGTGTATGTTGTCGGTTAGATGTATTGTATATTTTGAGTAGTCTTTATGTTACCGGCGGTCGTCATATTTATTTTCGGCGGTCGTAATATTTAGATATATCCGTTGTGGAGTATTTACTGATTGAATAAATTTGTTTAGGTAATGAAAGTGGTCAATGTTGTTGTGCACTACGGTGCCGATACAGTCCGTACATCTGAGTTAGGGGTCGTAATTTTTATGTTTAAATTTGTACAGATGGCTGCACATGCGTTACTCAGTGGGGTGATCGATGGAAAACATCATGCAAAGATTTGGGAGGGTGGTGACAAACCGAAGATCTTGCGTACGCGCGGTCCAGTATACAACTGGATGATACACCCTGATTGGGTTGATCGGTACGTATAAGAGAATATATTGATTATTTGTTATGTTGTACGATAATTTATGATAGGTCACTGACGAATAATTATGTTCGACAAAATTTTGTTGTAGTTTATCTTGGTCTGGTCTCTTACCTATAGCGCGCCTAGTTGAGGCGACTCGGCGGCAGTGGCTACATATTCCACCAGATCAGCTCGGGCCCCAGATATTGATGTGGAGGTTGATGCATCTCGACGCATCAACCCAGACAAGTCACTGCTCTGCTGCTTAGTTGATCGATGGAGGCCCGAGACCCACACTTTTCACTTCCCGTGCGGAGAGATGGCACCGACTCTTCAGGATGTGTCATATCTATTGGGTCTCCCACTGGCGGGCGCGTTCGTAGGTCCTTTAGAGGCTCCAAATAATTGGCGTGCCGAAATGCAGGCACGTTTCGCAGGGATACATCCGGATAACCCGCCCTTAGAGTTCGAGCGACACAGTCCTCGGGTTTCATGGTTGAGCAAGTTTCAGGTAAGACTGTTAGAATTATGAGTTTTATTTTGTATTATCAACAAACTTGTACTTACTCAGTTCGTTTCGTATGATCAATGCAGATTGGAATTCTAGGATACCCGGATGCCGCGTTGACTGAAGCGCAGATTACTAGATGTCTGGAGGCATACCTGATCTGGCTGTTCGGCAAGGTAATGTTCATTGACCCACGTCGACACTATTAGTGCGCGCTTCATCAATATGGCGCGAGAGATTGCGGAGGCACATCACGTTGAGGACATAGTGCCACGGAGTTTTGGGACAGCTGTCTTAGCCGCCACGTACCGAGCTATGTGTTCGGCATGCACGAAGAATAAGAAGTCCGCTTCGCTTCTTGGCTGTCCACTACTGTTGCAGTTATGGTCTTGGGAGAGATTCCCTATCGGTAGGCCTGACGTCGACGCTCTTACACCTGGGAGTACAGGCTCGTTGAGACAAACCTAGTCGCTTTGCCTACTATTGGTAGTATGTGGGCGCGTAGAGAGGTAACTTGCACATCATTTAACTTTTCAAACTCCTTATTTTGGTAAACTTGCACATCACTTACCCCAGTTTATCTATTTGCAGAGACGGTACGCGGGCCAGCAGGTTAAAAACTGCTACGAGGCATTCACGATGCAGTTTGATCAACTGCAAAACAATCAGGTTATATGGGAGCCGTACCGTCATGACAGGGTGCAGGCGAGATACCCCGGCGGGATTTGTAGCTTGTGCCGGAGGGATGAAAACTACTGGTACACTCGAGCCTGCATTGTTTTCGATGTCACGGTGGAGGAGATGGCCCAACAACGTGTCATGAGACAGTTTGGCAAGCGACAATTGCCGGAGCCTCCCGCTAGAGTTCCCGCCCTGCCTGCGCATATCCACAGGTGTGTTTTTAATCAACTGTGTTTACACTAAAGAATTTGGAATGTACTTTTCTAATTACACTACGCCTGCATGTTTCAGATTATCGCGGCAAGGAGATAGAACTCTGCCATCTTGGCTACAGCTACTTCAGCCGTACATAGCGGCATGGGCGAACGCGACTGCTAATGTATGGCCCGCGGATGAGCCATTTGTGCTACATGATTTCAACTTATATCTGCAGACGTACAGACAGTCCACTCGACTTCGCTTAGTGCCCACGTCCCAGCCTGATCAGTTGCCACCTCCTTCTCTAACGGACATGTACCCACTTGAGGCTATTGCGGGAAGCAGATACTACGCGGTATGTACTTCACTAATATTGGTAAATTCATGTCTCAATAATCGACCCTAACATTTTGTTTTCCTACAACAGGCAGACTTGATACAAGAGATTCAGAGCGACGTTGCCGCCTTTGCCCCACTGCCGCAACAGGCGTCCTGGTTCAAGCGTCTGGAGAACAGGCTACGACATGTGTACTCTATTCTTACTTGTGCCGGCGGTGCAGACGTTGCGGCCCACGGCCCAGCCCCGCGTCACCTGCGACGCGCGGCACTCACTCTCCCGGACTCCGCTTATTCAGGATGCACATGTATCACCCTCTCGTCACTCCACAGGTCGACAGGGCCCCCGACCACATCATACAGTGGTACAGACTCCTCGCCCACGACCTACATACGAGCATGGTAGTTCGTCCCACCAGCCAGATCCTTCCCAGCCCGGTCGCTCGCAGCACTTATGTATGAGCAGCCAGATCCTACCTAGCCTGGTAGTTCGACTCCTCGCCCACGACCTACATATGAGCATGGTAGTTCGTCCCACCAGCCAGATCCTTCCCAGCCTGGTAGTTCGACGTGGCAGGCGCCACCTGTGTACGGGCTCGGGATGCCGCCTTCGTACGGGTATGGCATGCCGCCTGGTTACCAGTTCGCGATGTCGCAAGGTTACGGGATGCCGACTTCGTACGGGATACATCCACCTCAACATAACGTGTGGAACCCGTCTGCTATGCCGATGTCTCAGATTCCGGTCCACCTCCGTAAGTACTTTATAATACTCTCATTTATTTATCATGTCCACCTAGACGGAGTACTGACGTAACATCTCACATGTACAGGTGGGGTGACGACTCTACACACACGGAGCTGTCCGATGACCCGACGTACCAGACTCCACCGCCGCCACCGACGCAGGAAACCCAGACACAGGAGGAGGAGCCGTTGCAAGGCCGAGGGATGCGTGAGCACCGCGCTCCGAGTCGCTTGTCACCTACCGGGCGTCGACCGCGTAGACAGCGGACACGTCCTCACAGAGATGACTGATACTACTATCTTCCGTATGAGACATATTATTATCTACGCACCACCTCCGCGTCGTGGCAGACGTCGTTGAGACTTGTCTATCTACGCACGAGACATATTATTATCTATGTATGAGACATATTTATGTTCGTATGTACGACACATATTATTATCTATGTACGAGACAAATTATTTATATGTACGAAACATTCCACATTGCATAAATTAATTTAACATACATCACTACACATCCACGTTACAACTTCACTACTTGTAAACACTGCATAGAACAACTACTGGTACAAATATTACATGCAACTCAACGATAACTAATTCGAATCAACGACTTCACTTCCCTCTGCCACGTGCTCGTGTTGGAGGCATGAAGTCGTCATCACTATTTTCATCGACGACAGTCTTGGATGCACCAACACTCTTCAACTTACGTCTAGAGTTGGCTCGTTTAGGAGGCATGAAATCATCATCACTATCATCTTCAACGGCTTTCTTGGATGATCCACCACTCTTCGCCTTTGATATAGCCCTCTTCACTGTTTCAGCGTGAAGGAGATTTCCAGGCCCATCAGGACATGCGCCAAAAAGCATTTCCATCCAACCAAAATGAGGGATCTCTTTGTTCACAAACTGTCCATCGGCAGGCCAGTGCTGGACATTCACAAAATCAGGGAAAAAAGTTACTACGATAACACTAGATTCTAACATAATATAAATTCGGTACTCAGTTACCTTCACGTGAAATGCATAGGCTCCGGCGAAAAATGGATTATCTTTGACTTAGGTGTCATAGGCATGTCCCTAAGCCCCGCCTCAATAGCTTTTAGCTCATTAATTCTCTGCCACTTCCACCGCCACCCATCAATTTCATCTGAAATTTCTTCAGGGGTCATCTGGATTTTGTTTTTTTTTTGCTATAATTTCTCCCACCTCACGAATGTTGCCCCACTCACTAATTAGCTCCCTATAACAGCTCTTCGGCCTACCCTCCCTAATATTACCTTCAGTCCATATTGCGGCGTGATACAAAACACACCACGACCTATGCTCCGAACTAGGACCCGAACTACTAGACATCTTTCCTATCCGACTGAGGAAATAACCACGCACACCACCCCTCCTCCATCACCAAATCTACTGGGGTATATATATAGGCTCACCCGGGAGAAGAAGAGCGGGAGAAATATGGCGGGAGAAAAAAGGCGGGAGGAAAATGGCGGGAACAAAATGGCGCGAGAACTATGGCGCGAGAAATATGGCGGGAGAACTATGGCGGGAGAAATATGGCGCGAGAACTATAGAGAGGGGGAGAAATATGGCGGGAATAAAAGCCGGGAGCGCGAAACAAATTCGGATCAGGTGTTGCATGCACTAATCGGCTTTAACAGGAAAATAGCAGCAAAATGGCTCTTTCGGCTCTTTTCGGCACGGCCAGGCCGAAACACGCTGTCGGCACCGCCGTTAGCGGAAAGCCAGAAGTGCTTGCAGATTGCCTCCTTTCGGCTTGGCCCGTACGAAACCATATGTTTCGGCACGGGCCAGGC